>OZ021724.1:55573440-56198440 GCA_963978545.1 Linyphia triangularis | reverse complement strand
ATTATCTTTGAGACAGACTGACTCGCTTACTTTAAATGTTCGGAACGTTTCCATATTTCTGAAATGAGAATTTGACTGAATGCCAGATTATAAATTTATAAACAAATGAATATGCAATTCATATTCTGCAAAAAAAATACATGCTCTGTAAGTGGCTTTCACAAATTGTATAAAACACCAAATGATACTTTTAGATTTCCAAACACATATCTTCCTAATAGGAGGTTCAAGCGTCAAAATACTGATAATAAACTAAAAAACACTCTGACAGGAAATTCCAATTCTTTACTTGTTTATAAAAATTCAATAAGTATTATAATTATTAAAATAGTGTTAATAAAGTTTTCTTAGAAATAGAACATAAAACTATAATTTATTGTTATTTCGCAGGCTTACAAAACTTTTCTTCGAGCAACAGCAAAATCACTATCAAGCATCAATACAAGCTTTAGCAAAACAACTCTGAATACAGTGATAATTCAGGCAAACAATAAACAAAGCACTCAGCTTCTATCAAATCGACATCCGAAGTTAAACTGATTTTGCTATCTCCGCGGTCTTATATTTATAGAAGGGCGTGGAAATTTTCTCGAAAAACACAGTCACAGAAACATCTCGAAATTTTCCGATTGCTTTAAATGTTGCCACCTTTTTCCTATTCTGTATTATCGCAGTTCACAAGCAAAATCTAATTTTAAAGTAAATACGTCTCTATTTACAATTATATAGAGAAAATTTGTGTAACATTACAAAAATAATTTTAGTAAAATGACTTACCTTGGTTTCTTCTTAAATTTAGTTTTTTAAACTAGATAGTATCAAAGTATAGTATTAGTTTTGTATCAAAAACTGGAAAAACTAGTGGTGTGGAACATTGCACAACTTTCAATTCCATTATAATACTGACGTGGATTTGTGTCATTTACCGTTATTTTATTTTCATCATTCATTTACAAAAAATGGCTAGTTTGGATATATTTCTGAGTGGTAATTCTTGTACTGATCTTTTAAAAAAACACACACACACACAATCACCCAAAATGGGGATTTTGCCGATGTACTTTTCGATAATCCTTATATAATCCTTTATTATAAGTGGGACTGAGGAGAGAAGAAAAAAACGATCGTTGATGAGGTATGCTCAAGGAAAGAGAACTCTGTATTGAAGGCATTCGTTTTTCAACTTTTTAAGCCATTAAAGCATTTTTACGGGAATTTCGGAGGTGGAGATGTTTAGAACACTATAAGAGGCATTACCACAGAGATTTTGATCAAAATCATTAGAGCCGTTTTTTAGCAATCATTGAAAAACATGATTTTTTTTCAATGGCAGCTACCTTATACGCATGCGTGATTTTGACGAAAACCTTAATGGTAAATCCCATGGCTACCACCAATCCACACATCAACTTTTAACATCGTAAGTCAATTTCTTCGGGAGAACTGTTGACGACAGACACACAGACAAACATTTTTTCTATATCACTTTTTTGAAATCAGGATGTACCAAAACGTGAAAAAACGAAGAAAAAAAACGAAAAAAAAAAAAAATGACCCAAATGCTATACTTTCATTACCCTATGTATACATATGGGTAATTAAAAGTAAAAACTAGGAGATTACAGGTGTTTGTAACTTTATAATGAAAAACACTTTGTCCATTAGTACTTTATTAATTGGACCATAACATTGCCCCATTTAAATTGGCTGGTATTGAATATGTTTTCTCTGCAATGCTACAACAATGTCTGAAATTTATGGACTCACCTTTGATTACTTTCTTCAGATTATATCTTGACTTTGGATAAATACCTACTCTGTGAAGAATCACTAGAATCACATTTTAACTTAAACCGTGTAAAACTGACTACTGAACATTCAAATGCTTTATGCCTATTAGCTTCACTTATTTCCTGTTTAAAATGCTTTAAAGACTTATTAGCATGTACCTTAAAGAAACCACCATAGGGAATTTTCCCCTACGTGCTGGTCAGTATGCATATCAAACTTGTAAATCTACTGAAACCACGCTGCATCACTAGGTAGGCTGGATTGAAGGGGTTCTAGAACACTAATAACTTGCTTTAGGTGCTTCTCTTAACATCAAGGTAGTATCTGATAATACAGAAATTGCTGACGTCGATGAAGCTTGTGAAGAACCTGGAATTAATGTGGCCATTCGCCAGTTCATTTCATTCACGTTAAAAACTGGTATGTTACAGTTAATCTGAAAAACGCCTGGATAAAAGCCTAAACGGCCAGAGGCTTCCCACAGGGTGGCGTTCTATCACCACTTAATGTGGTCCCTAGTCATTGATAATCTTTATAGATTAGCATCACAGCGTAGGTTCCAAATGCAAGCCTACACTGATGGCATTGTTTTATTTGCGGGAGGTATGTTTCAGAGAACTGTCTATGAAGTTATGATAGAGAACATCTAATCAATCCTGGAAAAATCTCAGTTGCACTATTTTTCAATGAAAATATTACAAACCTATCAAATTTGTGACTAGATGGTAAGGAAATTCAACTGGTTTGCAATGTGAAATATTTCACTATCACTTTGAGACTCCAAGTCAAGTTTAAAAATAAATTTAAAGAAGTACATACAGAAAACTACATCTGACTTCTTTGTATGCAGAAAAGCTATAAGTAAAACATGGGGCCTAAAACCAAAAGTAGTTTATTGGCTCGATGACCTGATAGGGGATCCAATTATTGCATAAGCAGCACTTGATAGAACGCCACCCTTTGGGAAATCTCTGGCCGTTTAGGCTTTAATCCAGGCGTTTTTCAGATTAACTGTAACATACCATTTTTTAACGTGAATGAAATGAACTGGCGAATGGCCACATTAATTCCAGGTTCTTCACAAGCTTCATCGACGTAAGCAATTTCTGTATTATCAGAGAATGTAACTTAAGGATTCAAAACCATGAGTAGATAAACTACAAAGGTTGAGCTGCATGCCTATTACAGGTGCTATCACTCGAAATGGTGCTTGGTCTCCTACCTCTACATATATTTATTGAACATGAGGCTACGGTGGAAACTATTAGACTAAACGTTAACAATTATTGATTTTTCAAACCATAGAGGTACAGCCATACACTTATATGGTCGGAAATACAAGAGTCCTGTTCACTAATTATGATAAATCAGGTCACTATGGCTAAAAGTTCAATATTTTTTTAACAACTACACATTGTCTTCCTAAGAAGGATTGATTGGAAGGTTGATAATGTATTGGATGAAATTAGACTAAATGGACATCCGGGTATGAAAATTTAAACCAAACATCAATATATTCATACAGTTAGGAGAATTCTGTACTGTTTCAGGCTGTAATTATGACAACATTAGTCTACATCCAGGAATTTGTTACTTCAAGAACAAGAAGTTACTTTGATATGGGTACCTGGACACCGTGGTATACTGAGTAATGAACATGCTGATGGACTGACTAGGATAAGATCCTCCAAGGGTCTATTTGGCCCACCACTCTTTGCTCCATTACCCTGATATGAGGTCAAAGGATCTCTTAAAACAGCTCTGAAAGAGCCTATTACAGAATTTGAACTAGAGTAGAAGTCTCCGAGTATGTCACAATCCAAACACTTCATAAAGGAACCTCAAACCAAACACAAAAATTTATACTATGACTGTACAGGAAGTTCTGTCGAATTATGATTGTCTCAGGAATGAGTTCATTGTCTCAAGAATCATCTTATAACATTAAAAGTTGTCAAGAATAACATGTGCAAAGGTTGTGGAAACTCAACTGAAACAGCAAACCATGTTTTTGGTAAATCGAAAGGATTCATGGGCATTTGATTTAAAAACTTATGTATTATAGATATCAAGCCCAGTGACTTCTGCATTGTCACCTTATAGCATTGTTTGACCTTTTATAGGGCCATCGCACTGTTTCGCATGTCATAGGATGTACATATAGTTAGTATGAGAGGTACAAAGGACTTATCCAGCTTAAGTACGCTTGGCTTCGTCCTTCTCGAATTTTAACATTTAACTGCTGTGACATAAACTATTTCATAACTAGTGTGAGCGGTCCCTCAGATGATTCTTCCGAGAGTATAACTAAAAATTGACCGATATGTTAAATTAATTAAACATTCTTTTACTAAGTATTGTTCAATTGAAACATGTTACGTATTATTTCATTAAAAAAGTATAATTTAATTTAAAACTCATAGGGTGGAAAGGTTCCACGAAAAATGACTCGCGGTTTGTCAGACCTCATTTAGCAGTTAGATGTTTATCACGAACAAGCATTACTTCGTTCCATTTAAAAATAATTACATTCAAAACAATTATTTTCTCTCTGGAGCCTATCATTCGTATAAATTAGTAAATAGCATTGATTTATTTTACCTGTTTCTTAACTTGTTTGTATGAAATCATATTATCAGTCTGTAGATAAAAGCAGAAGAATCCGCTTAAAGTGAGGAATCACTATCGGCAGGTAGAAAATGTTTAACTCTCAGCCAACTGTGAAATGTCTGACCATGCACCACCAAATGATCTCTCGTATTCTATCAGCTCGCCTTTGCAATAAACAGAGATTCTAAGAAAATTCCGCCAATCCGTAAAGGCTAGATGTCATATCCCAATTCGTTTAAATGTCAAATTTTAATAGTAACCAATGATTACTAAATTCACTTGTACAGACTTTCTAAACACCTGCATCCTGATATCAATCATATATGATTTTGAGAATCGTTCTACGCTTATAATGTAGTAGCTCAATGAAAGCAAAAACCTAGCAGGTGATCCTTTAACCCATTACATATTAGTCAGAAGTGAAGCTTATTTGGATGCAGATCTGTTTGTCAGCGATTATTTTAGAAAACCCCCATAAAAAACGGCTATAGTAATTGAAATCACGACACTTTATCTGTTTCTCCATTTGGTATCCAAAATATATTTGAAATTTGAATAAATTGTAATAATAAAAATTTATGGAAAGTTAAAAATTGGATTACAACGTTTGGCCTTATTGGACCCTAAAATGTTAAGACTTTTAACTAAAACTCTCCCTTTCTCTTACACCAGGTATGCACAGCATGGCGTGAAGTACTTTACCAACCCAAGTTCTGGAAAGGACTCCAACCAGTGTTGAATTTCCGAGACCTCAAATCCAGTGGGCCCACTGTCCGCCTTGGCATCTACAAGAGCCTCGACAGGCGAGCATTTGACTCTGTGTGCCTCTTCGGTGCCTGTGACGAGGACATCATCGACCTGATCACACAATGCCCACCGAGCATGGCGAACCGGGTCCGCACGATCGGACTCAGGTGTTCCGGCATCACGGACAAAGGTCTAGAGGTCATCATGGATGGCCTTCCTTCTATCGTTCAACTGGAACTGTCCGGTTGCAACGAGGTAACAGATGCCGGACTGTGGTCCAGCCTCACGCCGAGAATCGTGTCTCTGACCTTGGCAGACTGCATCAATGTCGCTGACGAGACTGTCGCTGCAATCACGCAGCTGCTGCCTTCTTTATATGAACTGAACCTGCAGGCTTACCATGTGACAGATGCTGCGCTGTCTTTCTTCAGCCCTAGGCAGACCACTAGCCTGTGCATTCTGAGGCTAAGGTCGTGCTGGGAATTAACCAACCATGGTCTTCTAAACTTGGTGCACTCACTTCCGAACCTGGTTCAGTTGTCTCTGTCAGGATGCTCCAAGATATCGGATGACGGGGTGGAGCTTTTGGCCGAAAATCTTCGGCAGTTGAGGTCTCTGGACCTCGGTTGGTGCCCGAGAGTTTCGGATGGAGCTCTCGAGTCCATAGCATGCGATTTGAGTCAGCTGGAGGAGCTCACATTGGATAGGTAAGTGACTATTTTATTAATAAAATTATCTTATTTCTTTTTGCACATTCCGGAGCAGGTACTCTGAGCCGGAAGTCATTGTCCTTCAAAGTTCAGACCCTTCAATAAAATTTTCAAAAGTTTTCGATTAAGTTACATACAAATTTTTCCACGTGAGACTCGTGCACTATAATACTTTTCTTTCCTTACATTCCTTCATTACTTTTAAGGTCCTCTTTTCAACCTTGGCAATGTCATCTAACTCCTTGCGTTTCCTAATGGTCCAATGCCAATTTTAAACCTACAAATGGTCTACAGAAGATCTTCATGAAAAAAGTATATCGTAAGAGGTTTAATCCAGGTATCATTTTTCAAACATGCAATGTTATTTCAAGGTAGAAGCTTAAAAGATATTGTAAGCCAAATGTTTTTTTATCTCATCATATTATTGTTACGAAATTTTGTGTTCAACAGAGAAAAGTGCACTTCTCCTCAAATCGAAGCCAAATCCGTATCTTCTCGTTTCCATTCCGCTTCTGTTTTCTGAATCAACGTTGATAATGATTTCATTTCTAAAAAATTAATATATTTTCAGATTGGTCCTTCTTTGTAAGGTTTCTTAAAATACAAATAAATATAGTTTAAAGGGAGATATTCGTATTTTGGTGTTGCACGAAAATACTTTATTTCTATCATCAGTGAAAACTCGAAGTATTTATTTACATAGTAAGGTAACTAATTGATAATCAAATTACTTGAAAAATAGCACACTTTAAGATTTCGAGAACAGGATTTTGTTTAACTCCCCTCCCTCCACACCCCCCCCCCCTTCAAAAATAAGAAATTAGAATTTTCAAAATACTTTTTTTTTTTTTTTAATTCGATGCATGATTGCTAGTCCATTTGCATTGAAAGAATTATTTTCATGTGTTTTACAGTCTTATATTTTTACACTTTGGATTGCTTAGAAATTAGTCTGAAATATTTAAATACTTACAACAGTATTTGTATTTTTCATTTTAATAACGATTCCAAAATAATGAAGACACTTTTAGAGCAATGTAACTATATTTAAAACATTTTAAAATAAAAATTAACATTTGGAAGAAATTTCATGAAGCGCCCATTTAGCAGAAAATTACTATAAGAGTTCATTGAGTAAATCTAATATAAACAAATCAACCACGTCCTGTCGATATCCATTACACTTTACTGATTTTATTAGCCTCCTTCGTGAAAATAACTCCCTTCGTGAATGCTTCCAGTTGAACAATATTCTGGAAACCTTAACTATCCAGCAACCCATCTCGAATATCCGGGAACACTCCCAGATAATGACTGCGTTCCCATGACAACCGCATCATTCATTCCGCCCCCGCGAGAGAAACCCCGGATAGAAAAACGGGATCAGTTGGCATGCGGCCACTTACCTTGACCTTTGCCCATACATACCTTAACATGACCTTTACTCGTGGCAAAAGTAAAAAACGTCATATAAACCTATGAGAAATATTGCTTAAACAACATGTACTTTTTGTGTAAGTTGTTTCTACTGCAGCAAGAGGGTTAATGGTTTATTTATCAAAGTAATTTTTAAAAAGCCTTTATGATATTTTTCAAAAAGCATATTTTCTCTAAGGATTTCTTAAAACATTACTTTATGAGTGCTCTTCTCTTAAAGTTACTAATTTAGTTATCGTGAAAGGAAGTTTCTCTTAGTCTTTATATACTCAGCTTGCTTATAAATGTAATAGAGTTATGTCACGAAAATATTAAATGGCAGTCATCAAATAATGGCTTAGACAATTTTGAACAAATTTTTTAAACAATTTTGATCCCCAAAACCTGATAGTCATCAGGTTTGACTATCAGATCTGATACCCACTTAGAAAAAAAAGACATGATCCTTATTTATATAGAAATATCAAAAATAATGTAATGACTATACGGGTTATTAATGATATTTTCTTTGGCATCTGTATAATTAATATAACTTCAATGTATTTTGAAACTACCGACAGCGATAATCACTTTATAGATGCATTCTTCCATAACAATAATGTTACTTCTTTAAAAAGCAGGTAGTATGTAAGTATACTGGAAGAACTCGCTAAATGGTGAGTCGCTAAATATGTGAGTCATTGGTCATCCAAATAAGAGTCATTGGCATCAGCAAGTAAACAAACAAAATTAACAGATTATTTTTTCTGAATAAATAACACATTTTATTCTGTTAAATAAAACTAAAATTTTAACTTTGTAGGATTACGGAAGAAAATGTCATATCAACACCAAATTATTAAAAATATAATTAATAGTATATAAGTTGCGCTTTGCCTCCACAAAATAAATTCAACAGTTAAGTTCTCCAAGTCATCATCTTTCTCCAAAATAATATACAAGACGTACCCATTAATGGTAGAAGTGTTGTCCAGAATATATATATTTTTTATTATTAGGAAAACTTAAAATACCCAAGTGGTTGAAATGCTTACTACTGTTGTATGATTAATAATTATTTTAATTAATATATAAATATAATTACCTTTTAAATTAATTAAATAAAGTAAAATGTAGTTGAAATCCAATCTATTCCTACACACATTACTATACGTACATGAACATTGGATGCGAAAAATTCTGAAACTGCCATACCTGTCTAAAACCATATTTTTTCCACAAGTCCCTACGTTATCGTTTCACACAAGATTTTATATACAATACGAAAAAAAAATTTAAAAAAAAAAAAAAAAAAAAAAAAAAAGAATGATGGCTATATCTTGTGTTCTTATTGATGGAACAAAAGAAAAAAAATACGAATAAAACACGTGGAAGGTTTTACTAATTGTATATAGTTTTGTTTGTAGCTGATTTTTTTTTTTCTTTTTTTTTTCTCCTTTTTTTCCCATGAGGGTATATATACTTATTTGCAACATAGTAAGTAGTCACAACTAAAATATACTTGAAAGCTAAATATTTGAATAAGATTTATTAATAACTTATTTGACTAAATTGTCCTTTTATACTTTCCTATATTTGGTTATTTCTGTCTCATGAAAAACTTTTCAAAATTTTCTCCGATATTCTCTTATTACGGCGGCGCGCTCATCAGTTTAACCAATATTTCTAATTTAAGATTGCAACAACCAATAAACAATCCAGCTATTTTTCCTTTTGCATCGCTTCACTGCAATGATCAAATCCCGCAACTCAAGATTTCGAGTCGCTATCCAACTTTATTTGTGATTGCGCTATACTTCATAGCCCTCCCCCACCACCACCCTCCTCGATATATAGAGAGGATATATTAGACAAAACTAATTCGTTATTTTGTCCCAATCGATGGGAGGCGGCGGGGGAGTATAAGGGACGGGCGCCCCTCTGACGCCCTCCTTTTTCTTCAAGACACGACGCTCTCTCTTGTCTCCATGGCAACGGCATTTCGATCCCCACGATTCATAGACTCTCTTTACAATGTCACCATTCACTCTAACTACCAATATTAATCCTCCGTTTGAATTTCAATGAGCATAGCGAGGCCTGGAATTAGGAAATTGATTTGGATTATATCCTTAAACTACGTACATACACGCTTAACTTATGATATATCTCGGGTTTCACAAACTGTGGGTCGTAAGTAATGTTTTAAATACTTGAGGTTTTCGTATTAAATTTGGAAAGAAATACTAAAATAAGGCAAAAAATAGAAAGTGTTTATAAACAGCTGTCTCAGTTCTAAATTTCAAAACTAAATTGCTTTTTTTTTTTCTGTACTCAAAAATTTTCAAATAAAAAGCAATTAAAAATATTAACATTGAATTATACACGCTCTCAGACAACATAATTAGAATACATTACTTTTAGGAACTTCACATAAATTTAGTAATTTTTAAGAATTTAATTATTTTTAGTAATTTTTAAGAATTTAATTATTTTTAGTAATTTTTAAGAATTTAATTATTTTTAGTAATTTAGATATATTTAATAATTTTTACGAGTATAATTATTTTTAGTAATTTACATAAATTTAGTAATTTTTAATTATTTTTAGTAATGTGGATATATTTAGTATATATTTTTTTTTAAGTACAATTTGAATTAATCAAAAGTAAAGTTAAAAAACTTCAAAACTTTTGTTTAATGATAAGGAAGGTGGTTGATCAACTTTCTAAAACGATAGGTCCTATGAAAGTTTAAGAACTTCTGATAGACCTGAGCGAAACTTTTTAGAAGACTAATAAATTCAGTGTTGGAACTCTTTTGTGGATGTTATTTTGAAAATATTTAAAACTTTTGCCAAGTGTGAATTTATTAATTAAAGGTGGGAGGCCATGTCCAATGATTCGAGCTACTGACAACAACAATATCCCCAAATTTGATGTATTCAGTAACTAAAAAACACCGAACCAAAGTTTAATAACTCAGTAATGTGAAATTTTTTGTTTCCCACCATAAATTCTACTGACCTGGGATCTGCTTGGAGTAGTTTCCATGACGCTTTTGTGAAAACGATTTACAATAGATATAAAGATATAAAATATAAATTCTTCAGATTCAAATTTATTTTCAGTTGTCAAAATATGTTTTGGATATAATAGTACATAAACCAAATATATTTCCATTTTCTGATGATAATTGTACTTTTATGGTTGTTGAAAATACTAAATTGAATGAAACTCAAAAGCTACGTCCTCTAACATAAATTTAAGTGTGAGCGTGTAAGGGTCTAGAAATAAGGCATTTTTTATTGTTTCTTATCATATGAATATATCTTAAAATGTGATGGTTCTAACCTTTCTAGCAGCTATTTTTTAAGTTATAAATTTCTCTAGGATGAAAATGTCATAGTCTCATCAGAGGGCAATTTTTTTCGCGCGCTTTTATGAAGACTACAAATGTAATGACACAATTATCAAGTGCATTTATATCCGACATTCCGAAAATTTTTACTTTGAACTGCTTAGTAAACAGAGTTATTATTTGTTAATTAATTTTTCTATATATATATTTACACCACGTACTCTATAACATTTATCGAAATTAACAAAAGGCAAACTGTCAGAAAATATGTTTATGCAATAAAATTATATCTTTCATAAAACACATCTCAGATGCATTTGTGACACAGTTACTAATTCGATTTCACATTTTCCACTACTACTATTTTCAAATTTATTTACCACAGTATAGAAAACTTTCTCAGACGCATATAAAGTGTCTCCTTTTTCTTACAGCGCACGTCTCTGACATCCATCTCAGGATCTCTAGGATTCGTTGATAAAACTTATAAATACGCGAATTAAAAAAAAAGTTGAACCAATTCGGAGTCAAAACCAATCGATTTATCGCTGTTTGACGTCACACACAAAGAATCGATGAATTCTGACGTCATGGAACTAGGTTGTGACGTCATAGACTTCCAACAGGGTCGTCAAGTTCTACTTTGTGAATGCTTCTCTGACGTCACGACGAAGTTTTATCGCTACACACGCTGAAGAGGGAAGGGGAAATGAACTAGAAAGACAAAAATTTCAATGAAATATGAGCATTCCCGAATTTAACAATGAAATTCTCAGGCGCCATTTTGAGGCATGACAGAACGTTATAATCGAGTAGATTTTAGAAGCTTCAAATAAAATCCATTATGTCATAATTGAAATTAATACAACAAAGGAACCTAAACATGATAAAAGTATTGGTAGTTTTTTACTTTATCAAATACAAAGTTTTAATTTAGTTATGATGAATAATTAATAAATTTTGATAAATTTGCAATAGATTCAAGCGATATTCTAATTTAAATTTACCAAAACCAATTTTATCATTCAAATAGTTAGCTTTTTAAAACCTTCATTATCTGTTGAAGTCTGTGATCTGTTACATCTTAAGATTACAGATAAACTGATACAGACGATCTTATACACACAAAAAGCGTACCATACCATTTATGTAAATCGTCCTTAGTATAGCTCACATCAACCAACGTACATATAATACGGTAGATGTCTGCTCTGGTTCTCTAACTACAACTTCTAGATAGCACACGATTGGTGGATTGACCGAAGCCTTTGGGCCTTATGATACAGAGCCACTCAAGTGGCAAACGCGCTCCTCCGCTTCTGGCCACTGCTGTGGCTCAGTATAATAAACTCCATAGGATTACATGGACTAGTTTAATAATCTTCATATAGAATGTTTAGCTTCCAGTGGCTTGTCTGGGCGACTGGAGCGGTGGTGAGCGTTCGCCACTCGAGTGTCTCTGTATCATAAGGCCCTAAAAAAACTTAACAATCACAATATAGTACTATATTAGCAACTACCTCCTAAACTAGTAAGAATCTGTTTGTAACCAAGGGCAACCTATTTACTTGGAGAGCAGAATCAGCTTATAAGCTAAGCTATCAAGAAGCTGGAAGAATGGAGTTAGAGATCAATCGATGTCTGTTAAAGGTTGTAAGTTGATTGCCAATTAAATTGTTCAGGTTAAAGTTAAGTAATTTTCAATTTGGTGTTATTGTTGAGGTTCGTGGGATGGGGCATATTCTTTCCCAGGTAGATGGGAAAAAATAAAACTTTGAGCACTATCACTGAAAGAGTGACTCATAACTACAAGAATTATATCAAATACTAGTAACTGCGACTTTCTTGCAGAAATTTCGGAGATAATTACTGTGGGAATTTCAGCAGAAGATTATTGTGGGTTAGTTGGTTGGTTTGTGCGCTTGTCCTATACTTGTGCATAATACTATACCAGTTTAGACTACTGAACCAATTTAAATGGCACTTCACTGGATATTGTTACGAATTTTTGTATATTTGTAAATATTTCGTAGTGTTAATTTTGTAAATAGATAAATTTCTGTACATTTCGCATAACACAATGCAATGGATTGGTTTCCCTGCAGTGAGCATCTCAATGTTTGATAACGAGTTTTACAGAGGTAACTCTGGGAAGCGAGTTTCAAGGGGCAGGGCATTTAACATTATGGTAATGGGAATCTCGCTAAATTGGCGAGATAGAGCCAAGTTGGCGATGGTTTTGGCGACTAATTTTTGTCGCCAAATTTGGCGAGAAATCGCCATATGTCGCCAAACTTGGCGACCATTTGGCGACATTTTCGGTACATGTATCCCATGTATGTACATGTATAGGTATTTTCGACTACTATCTGGAAGGTTCTCCAGACATCCATCTCTAGAAGGTTCGTGAAAATTCGCAGCCTCCCCTATATAAACCCGGCCGGGAGTGAGTCAGTTAGTTAGTTGACTTGAGTTGTTGACTGATTTTGAGTCACGGAGCTAGTTGTTAGCTGAGTCCGATAGTTGACTGAAATTAGTTCTTGGATTTGAGTTGATAACTGAAGTTAGTTGATTTTGAATCACTGAGTTAGTTGTGATTCTGAGTTAGTTGTCTCTCAACGTTCATTGTGAGAGCTGTATTCCTGACTTGAGTTAGTTGACTGGAGATACTGAGCATTCTAAAGCGAACTGTTTTGCATTGTCTTTTGCGGCTATTTAGCAGTTGTTTGTCAAGTTTTTAACTGCTGTTTTGTGCTCTATTGAGGAGAAAAAGAGCTGTATTGTGTCTACTTGAACGAGAAGTTCTGGAGCTGTAAGAGAACTGTGAAGAGTTATTTTGGAATAAATTTCTGCAAGTTTTGATCAGCTTTGGCATCAAATCTTTCGAACCCGTACAACGCAACAATATTAACAATATTGAAATGAAACAGATGATATATAATAGTGTTGGTGTGATATTTTCTGTACATAATTGTAAATAATATACATATTCCTTTTAAATTATCTATTTTCTTAAATCTATTTGTAAACAGAGGCAATACGGACTTTTAAAAATTAGCAACATGCGAGATAATCAAGAAATTTCGCGATTACACTGCGTTTTTGCTGATCGCCAAACTTTTTGCTCCGGATTTTTTGCGAAAGTTCACACGTGAGGATAATATAAAAGCCGCCGGGAAATGGAATTTTGAATTAATTGGATTTTTGGAGATATTTTGAAAGACGCTCAGTGCTTGTTTACTTACGTTGTGTCTGAATTATTGCTGTCCCTGGAGTTATGCGCACTGAAGCTTTCATTAAAACTTGGTTACGAGTTCCCAGTTGTTTAAAGAAGTTTTATGAGCCTCTAAACGAAGAATAAATAATCTCAGTATTATTTTTAAAGCTGTATCGTCATCTCCTCTGAAAAAACTCCTAACAATAGTAGTATTCGCTAAATGGAACACCCGCAATCCTATTGACTTCACAGCACGCACTTCGCTATAATTGTTTCTAAACAGTCATCCTACCGTCCGAATTACCACAGGTACTAAGGTAGACAACTTAAAAATATGAAACTTCGGTCGGGCAAAAGAGATCGCTTTTATCTTATGAGTACGGTTTCAGTGAAGCATTGTAAATTCCTCATGATCAACTTTGGTCTGGATTCTGAATCTTGAAACTCATTTTTTAAAACTACTTCCAAATTTATAATAGTAATTAACATACTGGAAGTTAGATTTGTAGTCTCCAGTTGACCATCCTCACAGTTGACGTAAGTATAAGCTCGCTTCACTCACTAAAATATAATTGCTACGTAAAGCCTTAATATCAAAAGCCTCTCCCCTGTGGAGAAACAAAAAAAAATTCCCCGTTAATACAATTATACAACACCCCTATAAGATTATTTTAACACGTGTTTGTGAAAAGCAAAATTAGAAGGCCAAAACTACTTATGTTGAAACTTTCAGAGCTCTAGTCACTTTTTGTAAAAATATTAATTAAAAAAATTAATTTTAAAAAATTAAAATTTTAACATTCTGTTTGTCAAAAGTCCAATTTCCCACTCAAAATTACTTGTGTTGAAAATTTCAGAACTGTAGCCCAATTAGAAATCGTTTTGTAAAATATTTATTAATTAATTAAAAAAATTATATTAAAAAGGAACTAAATAAAAATTTAAAATTCTGTTTGACATAGGCAAAGTTAAAAGGCCAAAACTACTTATGTAGAAAATTTCTGAGCTGTAGCCCTATTAGTAATCGTTTTAAAAAATATTTTTTAATTAATTAAAAAAGAACAAAATAAAAAATTTAAATTCTGTTTTTCATAAGTCCAATTAGAAGGCTAAACCTACTTATGTTGATAATTTCAGAGCTGTAGCCCTATGAGAAATCGTTTGGTAAAATATTAATTAATTAAAATATTATTTAAAAAAGAACTAAATAAAAAATTAAAATTCTGTTTTTCAAAAGTTCAATTAGAAGGGCAAAACTACTCATGTTGAAAATTTCAGTGCTGTAGCCCTACTACAAATCGTTTTGTAAAAAAAATTTGTAAATTAATTAAGAAAATTAATTAAAAATTAACTAATTAAAATTGTAACATTCTGAGTTTCAAAAGTCCAATTAGTAGCCTAAAACTACTTATGTTGAAAATTTCAGAGCTATATCTCTAATTGATGTCGCCTTGTAAAAAATAATTAGTTAAAAAATTAATTAAAAAATAACTAACTAAAATTTTATAATTCTGTTTGCCATAGGCAAAATTAGAAGGCCAAAACTAATTATGTTGAAAATTTCAGAGTTCTACTTCAATTTTAAGTAGCTTTCTATAGATCCACAGAGCCACACACACACAAACAAACAGCTTGTTTTATTATTATAGACTAGCTGAATACCGGTGCTTCGCTACGAAATTTTACCATGAGCAATTTTTTAGCTTGCTGCGTTGCACCGCGTGGCGGAGATTCGACATTGGTGAATAAGTATCTGCATTTGGCGCTTCGCTCGCCGGAGGTCCATTGCTACTCAAAATCAAACTCTCTTTGCTCTCTGAAATTTTCATTGACACATAAGCACAGGCTTACTGCGTAAGCACAACCTCGCTTCACTCATTAAAAACTAATTGCTGCGTAGAAGGACAAAATTACTTGTGTTGAAATTTTCAGAACTCTAAGCCTATTAAAAGTCGCTTTTTGTGAAAATATTAATTAAAAAAATAAATAAATAAAAATAAAAAATTCTGTTTTTCAAAAGTCCAATTAGAAGGCCACAACTACTTATGTTAAAAATTTCAGTGCTGTAGCCCTATTAGAAATCGTTTTGTAATATATATAATGATTAAGTAACAAATTAATTAAAAAAGAACTAATTGAAATTTTAACATTCTGTTTGTCATAGGTAAAATTAGAAGGCCAAAACTACTTATTTTGAAAACTCCCAACAACTGACTCCCAAACAAATTAATCTAGGATGCTCAAATTTGGTGTACCAGTTAGTGGTGACCATGAGACCTATCATTAAGGTTTTCGTCAAAATCGCACATGCGCATTTGAACATTGGATTAATCATGTTTTTCAATTATTGCAAAAAAACGGCTCTAACGATTTTGATCAAAATCGTTGTGGTAATACCTCTTAAGGTGTTCTAAACATACCCACCTCCGAAATTCCCGTAAAAATACTTTAATGGCGTAAAAAGTTGAAAAACTAATGCCTTCAACACAGAGTTCTATTTGATTGAACATGGCCTCATCAACGATCGTTTTTTCTCCTCTTCTTAGTTTCACTTATGAGAAAGGATAATATAAGAATTATCGAAAGGTATATCGCCAAAATCACCATTTCGGTGGAAGCTTTTTTTTTTTTTTAAAGACCGCAGGAGTTACCGCAAAAAATATCGCCAATCTGGCCATTTTTTCAATGAATAATGAAAATATAAAAGTGTTAAATGATACAAATCCACGTCAGTATATAGTGTAATTGAAAGTTGTGAGATGTTCTACACCACTAGTTTCTAAATGAATGATGAAAATATAAAAACGGTAAATAACACAAATCGACATCAGTGTTATAGTGTAATTGAAAGTTGTGCGATGTTCCACACCCCTAGTTTTAATTATAATTGGGAAACATTGACACAATATTTTAGGACATTACATGTGTTTATGGTATCAAATATTTTACTTTAAATTATTTAACTTTTTCGGAAACTTCTTTTTTAAAATAGTGATGAACAAATATGTACAACTCATTTTCATATACACATATGCTCAACTTTTTACGGATTTTTACTTCTTTTTTAATCCTTTTTATTAACTTCGATTTTGTGCCTGCCGGGCAAATTTGCGGAGGCTTAATTACACATTTGCTGTCTTCCAATCAGGCTGAGCCGACCAAACGGTATAGTGGCTAGCGTGCTAGCTTCTAGACCGCGAGGTTGCGGGTTCGAGTCCCGTGTTAGGCATGGGTGTTTGTAAATGTATGTTGGCTTGTCTAATGACGAATGTTTCGGCGCATTATAGCCCTCGTGTTGCTGACGGCGCCAGATAATCTGAAAACAACCAACCAATCCAATCATGCTGAAACTTGGCAGATAGATTCGATGTCGATGACAAAGAGAACTTTTATAAACGCTTCTATCTTCGGAATACTAATAAACTAACTTGCCGTCCAGCAGTCGAGCTGAAATTTGACAGATAGATTCGTGGTCAATAAGAATGTATTTTACAAAATTTTGGAGCCTGTCACTGTCACTCAAATGTTGACGCTTTTATTATTGCTTCAGAATATGAATAAACCAACTTGCCTTCATGTAATCGAGCTGAAATTTGACAGATAGATTCGTTGTCAATAAGAATGCATTATATCGAGTATTGGGGTATGTCAATGTCCTTAAAAAGACTGCTATTACTCACTATTGGCATTTCGGATAACTAATTAACACACTAAATATCATCCAATCGAGCTTAAACTTGGGAGATAGATTCGATGACAATGCATTCTATCAAGTTTTGGGGGCTGTTCCTATTACTAAATAGCCCATACTCTTCAATTTGGGCTTCATATTACTAATAAACCTACTTCCCATCATCCAATCGAGCTAAAAGCTTGAAACGGGGCAGGTATACAGGTTGTCGATGACAATGAGTTCTATCAAGTTTTGGGACTGTTACGCAAAGGCCGCTTTTACACACTTATATATTGCCCTACGCCAAACTTATCAGCTTTTACTCATGTTCTATTATCCATATTTTAAGCTAAATTCAAACGCGCTCAATTTATCTATATTGAATGACTGATAACCTTTCCCTATTCAGATTGAAGAGGCAAAATCTTCGGAGGGCTAATTAACCCACTTGCAGTCATATAATCGAACTGATTCTTGACAGATATACTCGTTGTGGATGACTGTTTTCAATCAAGTTTTGGGGGCTAAAAATTAGTAAAATTTAGGAAGGGGTGTTTTTTCCTAATGATTTAACAGTATGAAAGCTTGGTATGAACTCAATAAATTGCGATTACACGTAAAAGTTGCAAATGTATATAAAGGATTTATATTAAAAATTTATTTTATGGGTTATATTATTACTGTTTAACCATGGTCAATACTTTTACATTTCGTTGAATGAATAAGAGATTTGCGCGACCTTACTAGCGTAAATCTCGACAATAACAACTACTACATCAGTGTAATACTCAGCGAAAACACTCATCACTACAACGTGAATCTCATCAATTTCACCTAAGTTTTTTCTATTGGTTTCCAAGTACATCCGTAAAACCATAAAAATCCGAAAAAAACTACTAATCCGTTGTAAGAATTCCGTTTTTAGGAAAATCTGCGAAAAGAAATTTGGAATCTCTGTTTATATAGTGAAAGTATAACACTGAACACCATTTTCCAACTAAATTTTATATTCTTAATATCTGAACCAAAGTGCTTATTAACGTGTTAGTAGGCAACGCTTTTCTACCTAACAAAGCACTTATTCCAATATTTAACAAACTAAAAGAATGAAAACATGACATAGTGCAACTGGCAAATTAAGCACCAGCTTTGCATTTTATGTTCACACTCTTAAATGGAATGCGTGACAATCCACTTTCTGTTTTTAAGTTTTTCTCCTAATTAGCAATTTACGACTGATTTGCCACAGACCACGCAACCTCTGCTGCGCACGGTATAATCATTTTTTTCTAAAACAAACTAGGGGTTGTGGAATATCGCACAGCTTTCAATTGCACTATAATACTGGACACTGCATTTAAATTTAAAATGGATTTGTGTAATTTATCATTTTCATATTCTATTTTCATTAATTTTAAAGTAAGACCAGTTTGACGTGTTATTTTTTTTTTTTTTTTTTTTTTTTTTATTGCCGTCGTAATTTTTACATTGGCTAAAAAAATCCAAATTAGCGAAATACTTGGCTGTAAATATATTATGTTATATTATATTATATTATATTATATTATATTATATTATATTATATTATATTATATTAATATTATATTATATTATATATTATATTTTATTATATTATATTATAATATATAGTATTATTCCTTTCGGGTAAATGAAACACACGAGGAGCGTTCATTAAAGACTAATACTGAAGGGAAGATAACTCTATATTTACATCTTTATCAATTTCTACAAAAATTTGGAGCTAGAGATGTTCAGAACTCCGTAAAAGGTAAAACTACACTGATTTCGATCCAAATCATTAGAACGTTTTTTTGGTAATAAATTTTACAATATTAGCAAACGAAGGATTTTACGCATTGCATCTTCACTTGCAACTGTTTTTCGCTAGAATATGAAATACCCACTTGTTATTGGCTGAACATTCGAATTTATTTTTAAAGACATGTTATTGTGATTGGCTACATTGATTTCAGTGAAGTTACCAGAGGCTTCAAATAATTTTGTATATAAATTCTAAAATTCATTTAAAAATCCCCAAATTTTTTACCCTTGTTAACTAAGATTTCCTCTTTTTTTATTCAGATAACATCATCCATTCTAACTTCTTCGTAAGTATAAACTAGTATGAGATGAAAATAAGAAAAAAAATCTGTATTTTATATGTTACTGTATTGTAGATATTTAAATAGTATCATTATTCATCGAGATATCTAGAAACGAGTTCCCAAACACAATCCGTGTAAATCCGTCAGCCGTAAACCAGATATGATTTCGAGAACACAGCAACGACAGCCAAAGAAACAGAGCTTCGTTTACTCTAAAACTACTCATGACTCAATATATCCGATAAAACTTCCCGTTTTTCCGATGATGGAGTTATTTCGCTGGGGATCGTTTCTATCTGAAGAAAATGTCAGAAGAACTGGAAGAACACACAAGGCGAAATACGAAACGACGGATGAACAAGAAACAATCAGAGAAAACGATGAAAAACCAAAAAATACAATGAAACGGGCAAGAAAAATTACCAGAGGGGACAGCAATGATAAGAACCCCGCCAAGCCCTACTTTCAGGAAATATACGTTGTTTGGCAGATGATCAAAAAACGAGCTTTTGGTAAGAGTTCTCCCCTTTATCCCTCTGTTTGGTACTTTCTGCTTTCACTTGGTGTTCCTATTACTTTTTCTATTCGATTTAAGCTGATACCACGAGACTTTTGTTGGTTCCCAGTTATATGGAGAAGAGTTCGAATTATCATTTTGTTCATGGGATAGGAGAGAATTGTGACTTTATCATTGTTGATAGCAAAAGATTACTTTTTACTTCTTCTTGTTTGCCTTTTTTTTTAAAACACTTCTACATAATAATTTATAAATGCTCTTTTATAATTATTTTAAGATATAATAAATGAAATTTGAAAACATTATATATCTACACTGTTAAAAATTTTGTTCCACCTTGCACCAAAAATTGGTTCCCATTTAGCTGCCACCAACATTTGGTGCTTAGTTTCACGATTTAATGGTGCAACCTCGGACCGTAAGCACCATTAAATCGCGAAACTAAGCACCAAATGTTGGTGGCAGCTAAATGGGAACCAATTTTTGGTGCAAGGTGGATAATTTTTTTTAACAGTGTAGAAACGCGGCGGTGTTCCGCCGCCAAGTTTTTGTCAGAGCGGCAGATATGCAAGTGTATATTATGTTGACCCCTCACAGCTCAGCTTCTATTAAAGCTAAAACCCTGTTTTTTTTGTTTTGTTTTTTGCCCACATATTGCCCCGAGTGAATAGAAAAAAAAAAGAAAAAAAAAACATAATTGTTAACAATGGACAAAGGAACATGGTAAAAAATCCTTTGAAAATCCCCGAAGTCACGGGAATTTTGTTCTTCTGATTCTTCTTCTGGTTGTGACCAAAACTTTAGCAAAGGGTACAGCCAAAATTATTTGATGATTTTTAACAATTCATTTTTTATTCTTCTCAGCTTGATTAGAGAAAGTGCCTTTTGTATGATTTGAAGGGTATGAGAGTCTGTATCCCCCGAAAATAATCCCGATACTTGGAAATTTTAGTCTGGTCTACAGCTTAAACGCTTTAATATTTGGTGTCCACAAATTAGTTGGGCAATGGAGTTCAAATATATCTGTATAACTCTTAATAACAAGGCATATTAAAAAAAATTTGTGCATATAGAATGACATGGTGAATATAAATTAATTTGGGGAAAAGAATGGTTTATAAAGCCTAGTTATTAAGAGTTATTCAGATGTATTTGAACTCCGTTACCCGACTAATTTGTGGACACCCTGTATTTTCAGACCATTTTTTTTTTTTTTTATTATTATTTTTTTTTTTTTTTTTAAATTTTTTTTTTTTTTTTTTTTTTATTCCCCTCAAATTGATTAGAGGAAGTGCCTTATTGCATTACTTATAATGCGTACGAGGGTCTATACTCCCCCCCCCCCCCAGAAATTATCCCGAATGTTGGTAATTTTAGCCTGGGTAATGACTGATTAAAACGGTTCAATATATTTGGGATATTACTCTTTCGTCCAATTTTTTTCGCATATAACGAAATTGTGTTTTTTTTTTTTTTTTTGTATGTGTAACCTACTTTTTATTATTACTTATTTTTTAGTATATATTTGCATGTTTTATACTCAAATTATAACTTGTAGATACATATTTTTAGTTAAGAAGAGTTTTTTGATGTGGTAAGGAGGATTTCTACTTGATAAAAACGAAAAAGATTTGGATTGCAAACCTAAATTTCTCTACAATATTGAATCACGATATTCATTGCCGCTCTGAATACAAAAGTCGTACGTGAATCTAACGGTGTTATCAATTACGTCATTTTGAACTTAAAACGACGATATGATTATTCACGCTAAAATATCCTTCGACCGTATCTTGCTACTTTAGAACATAACAAACGCATAAAAAGGAATTGATATCCCACGAAAAACAACTAGACGTTGTGAAAAAAAATCGCCAAATAAAATGGTCAGCCAGAAAAGTTATGAAATCTATTGTTTGCCACCAAACAGCCTCGTATAATTTCTTTGGGTTACTTGTTTACAATGAATTAAATTGTGATTATTGGGAGAAATCCCCGTAGGCAACCAGTACTTGGCTGGCTAGAAATTTTATAAAATTAATCTCAATTCAGTGCAATGAGTACAAAATAGCTCAAGCATATAAAATGTGATTATTCCGAAATAACTCAAGCCTGCCAAGCACTGATTGCCTATGAGAATTCCTCCCAATAATCCCAATTTAGTTCATTGTGTAAAAGTAACCTAAAAAAATTATACGCGGCTGCTTGGCGCAAACAATAGATTTCATAACTTTTTCTGGTTGACCATTTTACTCGGCGTTTTTTTTTTTTTTTTTTTTTTTTTTCCTGCAATGCATCCCATGTATCTAAAGAGAATATTTTTTAGAATTGCATAAGTTATTTGTAAAAGTAATCTAAAAATAATAAACAACCACTAATGATCTAAATAGAAGGAAAATGCTACTATCTATATCATTATAAAACTCATTCTTGCCAAATATTATCATGTCGTCATTTCCTTTTGCCGAAGGGTATGACATCACTCGCAAAATTCGCTAAGTTTAAACACTCACGTTTAAAGATGAAACATGGTTTTAAAGAAACATTTACGTTAGCTCGAGAATGCAATATTATTTACGCCCGTGATTTCAGCTAGACTCGAATTCCATTTCTAGTCATTTAAAAATTTTATTATTTTAAATTGGTATGTCAAAAGCAGCTACGAAGAATTTCACTAAGCCTTCGAAACTTTTGTATAAATTTAAAACCAATCTTCACTTGCAAAATTTATTTGTAATAATTCACAAACTAATAAAGCACAGTGAATTCTTATAAAATGAATTCAAATTCTACCCCTGTATTCATCCCGATCAGTCGGGAGGAAGTGAGGTTGGCGCAGAAGATGCCAGAGGAACACATCGAAAGTATCAAGTTAGGACCGGTCTGCATTCAAGCATACCTCACATTGATTCAAACCACAGAAGGGAATGAGAGTGCGCCATTGGCTGATACGTTGCTTTCATTGAAGCCGCTAAACACCTGACAATGTTTACTGTGTTGACACAGAGAATTAAACGCATGTTTTAAATCTTGAGTTTAGGATCTGATTTTTAAATGGCGAATGTTTTATAAATGATAATTTTATTCCTGAATAATGCTTTACTCCAATTGAATATAATTAACTGCTTTTAACAACAAAGTATAAACTTTGGATATTTATCAAGGAAAATTATGCAGCTGGAATATATTTTTCAAAACCAAGGTTTTTTTTTTTTTTTTTTTTTTTTTTTTTTTAAACATTTAAACGTAAAAGAAAAATTCGGGTGACTCAGAAACTCGAATGCTACTTTTGAAATTATCAATTCTTATTCTTATTATTTTATTAATAGTCATTTGTTTGCTGCCATTTTAAGGAAGAAACTAAAATATTTCTGAATAAATGACTGCATCAATGCGACGTATAAATTTTGTAGAGCCTTTTTGTTATAATAATTTTTATGGCACAGATACAGAATATGACAATTCTTCGACATGATTTTATATAGGTGTTGTTTTTTTCCGGATAAATGCTGTTTCTGGAAACAGATTCAAGTTTTATTTTAATTTGATACTTTATATTATTTACATTTTAACTTAATTTTAGTGTTATTTTAATTTTATTACTATTAGTATTTTAATTTTATTACTATTAGTATTTTAATTTAATTATTATTAATATTTTAACCTTATTACTATTAGTATTTTAATTTAATTATTATTAATATTTTAACCTTATTCCATTATTGTTTTTATTTTGATTTGGACCCTTTTTGCTATTACCAAATAAAAAATATCTCCAAATCTCCTATACTACATCTGTTCCATTTTTATAATAATAATAAATGTTAATATATATTGAGCATTTTTAATATTGACTAGTATTTAATAAGAAATATTTTAATGTACAGTCTAGTATTATATTGGATTATAATATTGCGAACATAAGTTATGACAATTAATTTATATTTATCTATTTTATGATAGTTGAAGTTATAGAAATTATAAAGATGTCTATTCTATAATTTAACTATAAAAAATAACATATAAAAATAATATAGTTCAACATTTCTTTCAATCCACAAATTAAAAAGAAAAATAATATTTTTTCACATAAAACGTCTTTACTAAATATTAATTATCACAACTCTTACATGGTAAAAATATTTCATAAAATTGGGATTTGTTAAATTTTGATATAGATGGCACCACCATTAAAATTTTCAATGAATTATTATTAAAAATCAGTTTTACGACTAATTATGAGTATATTACAATTTTGAAGTCACAAACTAACTTAGTGCGACTATACAATAATCAAACTTCATTAAAAAAGCTACGTCAATAAGAAATACCAACAAACATAACTTTTCCTATTTAATAAGAATATGGCTTCGTTGAATTCAGCACTTCGTAATACTGTAAAAATCGTCCACCCAGGATTTTTTTTCATACAATGATTTGACGTTGCTTGTAATGAAAACAATATCTTCCTTTTTTTTTTTTTTTTTTTTCTAATCCTATTTTCAAAAACAAACGAAGAAAATACGAATTCTCTGTTAGAACTATCAACTTTCCATTCAGCATACAGCCGCCATTTTGTGTGGGTGTTACTTCTTCGCAGACTGACATGAGAATTTACCAATGGCGCGCTTTCATTCCCTTCTGTGGTTTGAATCAAAGTGAGGAATGCTTAAATGCGACCGGTCCTCGTGGTCGCCTATCCGGTCCTAGACGTAGAGTAAATAAGCGAGGACCTCGTTCGGTAAATCAAACTAGAGTTGAACAACTAGACTGATAATACCCTCTCAACAACACACAGGATAACACCCTCTCAAGAAACTCGCAACGACAATCCTCCTCCAAGTGGCTCCAATTCATCAGAAGACAGAAATTTCACGAATAGTCACCGATTTAAATTTAGAGTCACAAGGAATGAACTGTTCTTTGAAATGTGATTGTTTCTAACAGACTGGCTAAAAATTGGACAAAACTAGACATACTGAATAAAGACTATTTCAGAACACATGATGAGAACTACACAGAAATTGTTGAGTTTTAGAAGTTACAAATAAGTTGAATCTGAGTTCCGAATAAACATCCATATTTATTCTATATCCATATTTATTCTATATCCATATTTATTCTATATCCATATTTATTCTATATCCATATTTATTCTATATCCATATTTATTCTATATCCATATTTATTCTATATCCATATTTATTCTATATCCATATTTATTCTATATCCATATTTATTCTATATCCATATTTATTCTATATATTTAGTGCAACCAATTTATTCTCCTACCGAATATAACATGTCAAAGATTGCAATTTTTTTAATAGCAGAGCTGAAGAAATCAAATGTAAGAGGATCTCCTACCATTCCGCTAGAGCTCACAAAACTTTCAAAAGTACGTTACAAATGTACATGGCAATAATTTCTTATATTAACTAAAAAATCAAAATCCACATTAAACGTCCACAAGTAATTCTGCATTCCACAACTGCATTGACCAATATTATATAGTGTAATTGTAAAAATAATAGCAAGGTATAAATCAAAATAATAGCAAAAATAATAGTAAAAATAATAGCAAAGATTTTTTTTTTTTTTTAACCGAATGCTACCCTATGTAAACATACGGGTAATTGAAAGTAAAAATGGCAAAAATGTTGTTCCTAAATATTGTTATTACCGTAATATTTATTATTAAATGTCTTTATCTCTATATATATAAGGCAAAGCCCTCACTCACTCACTCACTCACTCATTCACTGACTCACTCACTCATCACTAATTCTCCCACTTCCCACATACTCACAATTCTGAAAATCGGCACAAATATCAACAATGGTAAAAATAGAAAAAGTAAGCTACTCCGATTTCGATTAACCCACTTTAAGGGGTCGAAAAGGGGTTAAACGTTCCAAACGGGGGACATTCGAATATCCCACTTCCCATTTGGTCACAACTCTGAAAATCGGCACAAATATCAACAATGGTAATAATAGAAAAAGTAAGCTACTCCGATCTCAATTAACCCATTTAAAGGTGTCGAAAAGGGGTTAAACGTTCCAAACGGGGGACATTCGAATATCCCACTTCCCATTTGGTCACAACTCTGAAAATCGGCACAAATATCAACAATCGTAAAAATAGAAAAAGTAAGCAACTCCGATCTCGATTAACCCACTTTAAGGGGTCGAAAAGGGGTTAAACGTTCCAAACGAGGGACATTCGAATATCCCACTTCCCATTTGGTCACAACTCTGAAAATCGGCACAAATATCAACAATGGTAAAAATAGAAAAAGCATTATATTCCGACCTAGGTTAACCCATTTTAAGGGGTGGAAAAGGGGTTAAACGTTCTAAAGGAGGGATATTCGAATGTACCACTTCCCATTTGGTCACAACTCTGAAAATAGGCACAAATGTCAACAAAGACAAACATAGAAAAATTAAGCTATTCCGAGCTTGATTAACCCACTTAAGGGGTGGAAAAGGAGTTAAACGTTCCAAACTCAAATATCCCACTCCCCATATAGTCACAATTCTGAAAATTGGGGCAAATGTCAACAAAAATAAACATAGAATAAGCAAGCTATTCCAATCTCGGTTAATCCACGCTTAGGGGTCGAAAAGGGGTTAAACGTTCCAAACGAGGGATATTCGAACATTCTACTTCCCATTTCGTCGCAATTCTTAAAATTGGTATGAATGCCAATCAAGATAAACATAGAAAAGTAAGCCATTCCGATCTCGATTAACTCATTTAAGGGTTGGAAAAGGCGTTTAACGTTCCAAAAGAGAGATATTCGAATGTCCCACTTCCCATTTGGTCACAACTTTGAAAATTGGTACAAATGTCAAAAAAGATAAACATAGAAAAAGTAAGCTATTCCGTTCTCGATTAACCTACTTTATGGAGTCGAAAAGGGGTTAAATGTTCCAAACGAGGGATATCCGAATGTTCCTCTTCCAATGTAGTCATAATTCTGATATTTGGTGCAAATGTTAAAAGGACAAATTTAAAAAAAAAAAAAAGTTATTCCAATATCGATTAATGAATTTTTAAGGGATGAAAAGTCGATGCAACATTGAAACTATACGAGGATTATTTTAATGTCTCAATTCCAATACAGCTACTACTTCGAAATTTAGAACAAAGAGCAAACATAAACACAATAAACTATTTCAATCTCGATTACGTAATTAAAAGGGTCCGAAGGGAATTAAACGTTCTAAACGAGGGATATTCAAATGCCTCTTTCCAATATAGTATTCACAATTATAAATTTCGTTAAAATTGTCAACAAAGGAAAGTTTCTATTTTGATAAATCAATTTGTCGGGATCGAAATGGGTGCAAACGTCTGAAATGTAGAATACGTGAATGGTCTTTTGATCGCTAAAATGCTAATGGTAAAATTTCGTAGCGCAGCACGGGTATTCAGCTAGTCCTTACATACATGTATATCGGCTTCCATTTATCAGTTTCGCATGCAGAAAGGGCAACTTACAAATGTTTGTAAAATTACCTTTTCATGCGGTATTTATAGAAAAATAACTGCTGCAAAATATATAAGGTTCATACTCCGGTTTATTAGTGGAAGGTTGGTTTTTAAATTTGAGGCATTTTTGAAATTGAATGGTTTTAAAAATAAAATAAAAATTAACCATGTGTGTGTTGTTGGTGATTAACATTAGTTCTTGTATTTGTCTTGTACATGTTTTCATAGCCAGCACCAAGATCAAATTAAAATGTACGCCTATAAGGCTCTTATCCAGTCACTATGAAACTAATAAATGTCGGGTCTGTTGTTACCGGACAAATGTTCGAAATTTTTTTATGAAATTACAACTTTTTGAATTAGTAAATAAGCCTTCATTATAGGTATTTAGTCTAAAATGGAAATTTATTTCCTTGTTCTGCAATAGATAAATATTTCATAATTTATTTATATTTACAGAATGTCAGGTCTGTTACTTTAACTTATTATTATTAGTTTAACTTTTCTCTAAAATGTATAATAGGAATGATGTACTATATATATTAAAATAATATCATAAATATATTTTACACCCATCAAACACTAATTTTATTTTTAAGATCTACATGAGCGCACTAAAGTATATGAGTTCATGTCCATCTCTGCCCGTTAACACGGTCCCTCAATAAAGCAGGGCAGTTTAATGAAGAACCATACCATCAAATTAAGTAACGTCGAAAAAATCTTTCTTGTACGAGATCGGTGTGAACGACCGAATCAAGTCAACTTTCTCTGCTAAATCCAATCTGACAACCCGGGTAAATTAATTTTGGTCCACTGAATCTTACTTCACTCCGCCCAACTCTGCACTTCAATCAGTACATTTCCTAATGCTCTCTGTAACTGGTAGATAGCTTTAATCATCAAAACCTCCTGACAAGAGAAATTGTTAGGAACTACTAGTTCGTTTCCCAGAAATGATTGCATAGCGGATTGCTCACCATTCATTTAATGATAGGAATATATCCAATATTTTGTGAGTGATATTGTAAGGCTGGGCAATGATAATTGCATTTTATTAAATGAATGCTATTCGTAAATAACTCCCGAGATCAATAATTAAGTTGAGTTTAGATATTTTTTAGTTGATATAATTTTTGTTTAATATTTTTACTCGATTTTTTTTCGATTCGATTTTTTTTTTTTTTTTTTTTATTTCTGCACGTTTGTTTGAAACATCCTGCTCTCAGAAAAGTGATCTAGAAAAAATGTCTGTGGGTACGTGGTCAGCATAACTCCCGAACAAATGACTCCAGAACTACGATGTTCAAATTTGGTGTAAGGGTTGGTGATGGCACAGGGACCTACCATTAAGATTTTCGTCAAAATCGCGTATGCTCATAGGGTAGCTGCCATTCAAAAAATCATGTTTTTCAGTATTTGGTAAAAAACAGCTCTAACAATTTTGTTCAAAATCGTTGTGATAATGTCTCTTAAGGTGTTCTAAACATCCCCACCTTCGAAATTCCCATAAAAATGCTTTAATAGCGCAAATCGTTGAAAAACGAATGCCTTCAACACAGAGTTTTCTTGTTCTCTTTCCTTGAGCATACCTTATTAACAATCGTTTTTGCTTCCCTCCGCAGTTTCACTTATAATAAAGGATATATAAGGATTATCGAAAAGTATAACGCCAAAAATCATCATTTTAGATTTTTTTTTTTTTTTTTTTGCCTGTGTAAAAATTAGCGCCAAAATTAGCGCCAAACAGGCCATTTTTACTCAAATGAGAGGAAATAAGAAAATTTTAAATAACACAATGTCAAATTTTACTGCAATGACCAATGTTATATAGTGTAATTGATAGTGGTGTGATGTGAAGTTTTCTTTAAAAATTGCATATTTTACATAATAAAAAATTCGTGAATTCATGAAATGTAATATTTTTATGAAACACACTAAAAAATTAAGTATGTTAAATTAATCAGGTTTCAATGTAGTTCAATAGCTTCCCACTGCTATAATTTGAGACCTATATCAAGCAATGTCTTTTTGGAATCAATGGCGTCTCCGATTTAATTTTCATGCAAATAGGAAATACGTCTCCAGGTCAAAGCCTTGTTTACTATTTAAGATGAAGAGGAAGTCCTATACTAAACTTCAACTTAACTTGACATCACTAGACGGTAGATCATCACAGTGCTCATAGGCATTTAATCCATATTGGCGGCGTGAAAGCATAATGCTCGCCAAACCACAACTCTGTAGAGAACAAAAGGCTATAAGATTTGGCGAGAGTTATGTCTTCACTCCGCTAAAATGGATTAATTGCCTATGAGCACGGTGAAGATCTATCATCTAGTGATGTCAAGTTAAGTTGGAGTTTAGTATAGTAAGGATCATTCCCTATATTCGTTATGTTACAATCTTCTAGCCCCGTGCATTTAGAAACTACTTTATATAAAACCTTGAAATTTGGTGAGTAGGTACAAAAATAATCGCTTAATAAAATGAAATAAATTAAAAACTTGAAAATAGCGTCTAATACATTTTATTTTATTTTTGAAATCCTTACGTCAATGCATATGCAGTGACTCCACTTGATTTTGTATATTACTATTTTAATTTTCATTTATAAGACATTAAATGAAAACAATTTATGTCATTTTATTAGGTCATCTTTTTCTTACTTACACATCAAATTTCAAAGTTTTATAGATAGTGGTTTCTAAATGCACTGGGCTAGAAGACTGTAACATAGCAAGACATTAACTTCAATTTTGTGGGTGGATGGGTGTGTATGTTTGTACCTGCCGCGCAAATGTGCGGAGGACTAATTAAGTCACTTACCGTAATCCAATCGGACTGAAACTTGGCAGATAGATTCGATGTTGATGACAATGCATCCTATTAAATTTTGAGGGTTGCATTATCATTGAAAGATCGCTTTTACACACGCTTCTATCTTTGTAATACTAATAAACCAACATGCCGTCATCCAATCGCTCTGAAATTTGACAGATTCGTTATCGATAAGGTTGCGTTATATCAAGTTTTGAGAGCTGTCACTGTCAATAAAAGGCTGCTTTTGCACACCCTTCTCATTACGAATGAACCAACTTGTCCTCGTCCAATCGAGCTGAAAATTGAGAGATAGATTCGTTGTCGATAAGGTTGCATTATATCAAGTTTTGAGGACTGTCACTGTCACAAAAAGGCCACTAGTACACACGCTTCAATTGGAGATTTGAATTACTAATAAACCTACTTCCCGTCATGCAATCAAACTAAAACTTTGAAACTTGTCTCGAACACTCGTTGTCGATGACAATGCTTTCTGACTAGTTTTGAGAATGTCACGCAATGGCCGCTTTTACACATGTTTCTATTTTCATAATACATACTTATCAGCTTTTACTCCCGTTCTATTATCCAGATACCAAGCAAGCTTGTTTGAGACATGTTCAATTTGGCGATATTTAAGAAATGAAATCTTTCCCTGTTAAGGTTGACGAGGTAAAATCTTCACAGTAATAATCAACCCACTTTAAGTCAACCAATAGATCTGAATCTTGGCAAATAGACTCGTTGTGGATGACAATGCTTTCAGTCAAGTTTTGGGGACAAAAAGATAATTGATAGTTCAGAATGGATCTTTTAACCTTAGTGGTCAAGCACTATCAAAGCTTGATTTAAGCTCAAAAAGTAGCATTGGCACATAAAAATTGGCAATACGTATAAAGGATTTATATTAAAAACTTGGTTTTTATGAGCTATATCATTTTTCATTAAAAAGTGCTCCATGGAAGCACTAACATATTCCTTGAGTGTCATAGATATTTTCTCGATGTTTCCTCGTGCCTTTTATATGAACTTCTCACAACAGAGTATATGTGAAGTCAAGTCTATTTCAAGTCTACCCAAGACTATTTCAAAGCATGTTACTTCTACAGCCATAATTTCGTAAAAGAAACCCTCAAATTAAGTGTCCAAGTGAAGAAACCAATACTTTACATGTGTTTCGATATAATATTAAAAGCACGGTTTGCCGTTTCATGTTGCAAAACTATATTTTCCTTGCACTTTTTCAAAAGTTAAAAGGCACACGTATTTTCAAAACTATTTATCATTCAATGAAGACATCGTACTATTTTATGCCTTTAAGATTTATTTAAGATTTTTAAATGGTGTAACTTAAAATTCATAAAGCAAAAAAACACAATTTTTTTTTTGTCTGTTCATTTCTGTAAAAACCACACTTCCAAGCTCCAATTATTTTTTTATTTAATATAATTTCTATTTAATAATTTATTTCTATAAAGCAGCCCTCCGAGTGTCTTATCGATTTCTAAAATCGTTTGTTTCTTTGATCTGTCTGTGTATAATTTCAACAGGAAATGCTGAGCAGATATACAATGGACGATTCCAGCATTTATAATTATTTTTTTTATTCAATTTTAAATGTTTCAAAAAGGTCATAAACAAAAATATTCTGCTCACTTTTAATTTGCCACCTAAAATCGTTTGTTAGATTTCGGTGGGAAACGACACATTTGGCTCGAATTGAATATGACGTCACTTCATCTGAAACAACTTGGCTAAAAACCAGTTTTGCAAGTTTCTCGCAAATCGTGGCAACCTGTACGGGATATGGCCACTGATGTCTACTAAACCAACGCCAATCATTTAGCTGAAACCTCATGATAACCATAAAGAGCCCAATGGATGTCGTGACGTCACAGCAATAGCGGAATGTTTTGATCGCACTGGTTTTGGTTTGGTTTGCGAGCATTTTCTTTTCTTAATATTTAAATAACTAATTTTTTTAAAGAACTTTTGTTTGAATATTTGGAATCTGAAAGAAATTCTTCATAAATATAAACTAAATTCACTCATTTTTAAAAAATGCAGGAACTTTCCACTGATGTAGTGAATGCAAAAGTGCTTTTCAGTAACAGTGGCTGTCCAAATCTAACTTGTTTTAGGTAGCATCACCAGCACTACCAAGCCATTTCATTCTTCTTCATCAGTTAATCTTCCGCCACTTTAACAAACCACAAAAAGCACTTTAATCCAAACTTCCTCATCCCTCCCTTCTCTCCTCATCCTCCCCATTACGTACCCTCCAAAAACCGCAGAACTTCCTATCCCCGTAATGAGCGCGTGTACGAATACATTCCCTCGCAGCAATCCACCCACGCCCTATGTCCTCGGCCACTCTTCAACATCTATTAAAACCCTCCATTTCACTAAGCTATTCCCCCTGATTACATATCGATTTAAAAATGTAGGGAACCATCGAGGGGACAAAAGGGAATGAGATGAAAAGAAAGTTTCTTTTGCTGCAAAATCGATTCCCTTCCACCCTCATCAGTGGTGCCTTCAGGTAAACGATCTAAACTCACGTGAGCATGGCGTGAACACCTGCTATCGATCACGGAAGCGGGAGAGAGGTGCAGCTCGTGGTTGGGCGAAAGCATCTCGTTACTTTTCACGAAAATATGGGTCTTCTACTTGGTAAATTTCATATAGTGCCAGCTGGAACCGATTTATGCACGAGAACACAAAACCCATGCTACTTGCTTCTGATCAAACAGAAAAAATGCTGTTTAAAACATTGTCAGCGCATTAAACTGATTTTTGACCAACGACTAAGTTGCACAATGCATGATTGCAGGTGCAGATACAATCAACTGCGTTTCATAACTCATATGGAGCCTCTCAGCCACTTTTCTTTTAAATGGTTGTTTAATAGCTGTAATCTATTGAATGCAGTATCTGACCTAATATGTCTAAAAGGAAACTATTCAAACTATTGAAATGCAAATACTTTTCCCTATACTATTCACCATTAAAACCAATGAAAGTCAGAAATTAAGACAAGAAAAAAATTAAGAATACTTCAATTCTAAACTATACTGAAGTAATATTATTCCTTACAGTCAATGATATTCAAAGGCAAAAGGTATTCATTATGAAAGTTTAAGTTAAATTGATAATGTTTAAGTAATTTTCATTTAAATATGAATAGTTTTAAATACTCAATAAAACTCTTCAAAGATCTTCGCCACATAAGCATGGCATATGGTATTGGTACTTATTCAATTTGGCCAAGTACAAAGCGTAATTTTCGATGTTTTACTGGCAATGAACAGTGAGTATGGGTCTAGTGTAACCCTTGCACCAGCAAACAGCAAAATAACAACCAAAACTTAAAACCCAAATTAAAAGCGACAAAGGAACACTTTTTATTTAACTCAAAAAATTAAATCTTTAAGAAATCACTTATATTGATTATAGTAAAATCAATACAAAAAGTATTATTGTAGCAACAAAACTTTGCGTAAAATTATAAAAGTAAAATGCATTTTGCTAAATCATTTCAATTTCATAAAAATGAAAATCGTCAATTTTTTATTTTTTTTTTAATTCAACAAAATTTATTTACAGCTGAACTCCAGATACTTTTTTTTATCTTATCATATCTACTTTTAAATAAAACTGGGGGTATGGAACATCGCACAACTTTCAATTACATTAAATTACTGATGTGGATTTGTGTTATTTATCGTTTTCATACTTCCATCATTCGTTTAGAAAAAATGGCCACTTTGGCGATATTTTTTGTGATAAATATTATATTGATTCTTAAAAAAAAAAAAAAAAAAAAAATCGCCAAAATGGGAATGTTGGCAATATGCTTATCGATAATTCTTATATTATCCTTTCTTGTAAGTGAAACTGAGAAGAGATAAAAAAAAAAACTAGGGGTGTGGAACATCGCTCAAATTTCAATTACACTATAATACTGACATGGATTTGTGTCATTTACCGTTTTCATATTTTCATCATTCATTTTTAAAAAAAAGGCCAGTCGGCGATATTTTTGTTCATAATTTTTGGATGGGTCATGCGTCAATAAAAAAAATTAATAAAAAAATAAAAACTTTGCCAAATAGACAATTTTGGCGATATACTTTTCAATAATTCTTATATTATCCTTTCTAATATGTGAAACTGAGGAAAGGACAAAAAATGATCGCTGATGTGGTATGCTCCAGGAAATAGAACTCTGTGTTAAATGCATACGATTTTCAACTTTTTACGCCATTAAAGCATTTTTATGGGAATTTCGAAGGTGGGAATGCTTAGAACACCTTAAGAGGCATTACCACAGCAATTTTGGACAAAAACGTTAGAGCCGTTTTTTAAGAATTACTGAAAAGCATGTATTTTTTAATGGCAGCTACCTTATGGGCATAAGCGATTTTTACGAAAACCTTAATAGTAGGTCTCTGTGCCCTCACCAACCAGCAAACCAAATTTGAACATCATAAGTCAATTTGTTCATGAGTTATGCTAACCACATACACACACACAGACATACATTTTTCCTAGATCACTTTTTTGAAATCAGGATATTCCAAAACGTGGAGTAATGCAAAAAAATCGAAAATTTTTTTTGGCCGAATGCTATATTTTCATTACCCTAATATGTATTTACACATGGGTAATTGAAAGTAAAAACTAGGGGTGTGGAACATCCCACAACTTTCAATTATACTAAATTACTGATGTGGATTTGTGTCATTTATCGTTTTCATATTTCCATCATTCGTTTAGAAAAAAATTTCCACTTTGGCGATATTTTTTGTGATAAATCTTATATGGATCGTTGAAATAAAAATCGCCAAAATGGGAATTTTGTCGATATGCTTATCGATAATTCTTATATTATCCTTTCTTGTAAGTGAAACTGAGCAGTGATAGAAAGAAAAAAAAAAAAAAAAAAAAACGATCGTTGATGAGGTATGCTCAAGGAAAGAGAACTCTGTGTTAAACGCTTTCATTTTCCAACTTTTTACGCCGCTAAAGCATTTTTACGGGAATTTCGGTGGTGGGGATGTTTAGAACACCTTAAGAGGCATTACCACAGCGATTTTGAGCAAAATTGTTAGAGCCATTTTGTAGCAATCGCTGAAAAACATGATTTTTTCAATGGCAACTACCTTACGCACATGCACGATTTTGACGAAAACCTTAAGGGTAGGTCCCATGGCTACCACCAACTAGCACACCAAATTTGAATATCGTAAATCAATTTGTTCGGGAGTTATGCTGACCACATACACACACACAGACATTTTTTCTAGATCACTTTTTTGAAATCAGGATGTTCCAAAACTTGGAGAAATGCAAAAAAATCCAAAAAGTTTTTTTGGACCGAATGCTTTACTTTCATTACCCTATGTATACATATGGGTAACTGAAAGTAAAAAGCACACACGAAAAAACTTTGACCAAATTAGGCAGAAAAGCCGTAATATTTCATTTTAAAACTCGGGGGAAGGGTGGGTTGGTTGGTGCGCTCAATGACCTATACTTGTGCACAATAACGTCTTATCATACCGGGACCTACAGCTTAACGTGGATTCCGAATCACATAAACATCCATGCTTAACCCAGGATTCGAACTCGGCAAATTTGGCCTGCGAAGTCAAAGCGCTAACCAAACAGCCACAAAAGGTGAGCTGGGAGAAGGGTAGGGAAGAATTACCGCAAATTGATATTTCTAAACATGAAATTGCTAAGTGGCTTTATATTTAATATCTGTATTAAATAGATCAGAGCTTACAAGATGCAAAAAGAATTGAGGACTAGAAATGAAAAACGACCCAAGTCCAAAAAAGAAAAAATTTCAGGAGAGCCGAAAACTGAAAAACTCTCGCATTGGTGCTTAAGGCTATGACTAAGAACCAGATTGAATTTGAACTATTGCTACTGGAGATCGCACTTATGGAATTTTTTTTTTTTTTTTTTGGTCTTGGGTCGTTTTCCATTTCTAGTCCTCGATTATCCTCTTCAAAAATTGTAAAATTTTACAATCGGCGTCTGACACCTAGCGATTTATCTATAAGCCACCAGTAAAAAGTACCCGAGTAAAATGTTTTAGCTACATCGACTAATCCTTGTTTTATTAATATTTTATTTTCATTTATACATCGATCACAAGACTACTGAAAAAATGGCGCATGATGAAACATTGAACTTTCGCACACAAGGGGATTCGATAGGATATAATAACAAGAAAAATATCAATCAAATTTGACTATATTTTGGCAAACTATGAAATTGCAAAACATGCAACAATACATTACAAAAAGTTTCGTGAAACTGCAGAGCTTGATTACGAAAAAAATTTGGCGATAAAAACCATTCTTCAATTTCTAATTTTAACTAAGAATGCTTAACTCGAACTGACAAATAGAAGGACGTATATTTTCTTAAGCGTATCACTATTTTAGTGTAGAAGTTAAAACTGAAGTCCATTCATTTTAAATTAAATAAGGGTATTGGAAATAAAAACTAGGGTTATGAAATATCGCACAACTTTCAATTTCATTATTTGATCATTACATTAAATTTGACACAGATAAGTGTAATTTACCGTTTTTATCTTTTCATTAATTTAGAAATTGACCAGTATTAAGTTAAACTGAAAATGTTGATAGCGATGAAAATAGCGATTCCACACCGCTAGTTCCTGCATGCGATACCTTCTATGTAATAGTAAGTTTCTAGGGAATAGTAAAATCTTTACTATTTCCTTAACTATGTTACACAGACACCATCGAGATTTTTTATTTTGGGAATCAACGTAACTCTTTATAATACGCAAAAAAAAAAAAAAAAACGAAGTCAAATTTTTTGGGTAATTACAATACTTTCTACATTAGATATATGAAGAAGCAAAACAATTTTTTTGGGAAACTCTTATTCACATGCCTGTGTTCTTCATTCAAAATCAATTTCTTATTCAGTCACGAAGTGTCATACTGAAAATCTACCTCTATCAAGTATTCAAATTATTGAATCTTTCAATAAATTATTTCACAATCATATTTCAGATCCTATTTTGAAAACTAATTAGAAACAAAATACATAAAAGAAATACTTGTATGGGATGTTTCAAATTGCTACACTTATATTCAAATCGTCCTGTAAATCTCTATTTTGCCAATTTCAAACCAAACCTTCTTACCTTTCAGGATTTAAAAAGAAAAAAAGGGGAGGGGGGGTAGACGACGAATTTAATCGTCCATTAAAAACATAGCGATCGTCAAACCGTAACCCAATTTAAGAGCAATCAGAAAGAAAATAAAAATGTGTGCTAAAGCATTCGAAAAGTTTGGCTCCACTCCTAAAATCGCAACTTTCGAAATTAAATTTAGGCACATAAATGAGTGTTTTCCTTAGATTAAAACTCTTGAGACTTCTCATTCCGATTTCGAGTTCACATTCCGAGATTTCTTTTCATTAGAAAACATGTCCCAAGCCTCTCGAGAGAAGCTATCTATTTTAAATCTATCTAATTGAAAGCAAGATCATTCATTCCCTAATCGGAAAGCAATTGAACAAACAAAGTCGTTCTTAGAAATAGGAAGCTAGAGTTTTAAGAAAGGCACTTAAAAAATAAAATGAGTTATTGCTGAAGCATAAATCCAAAACAATTTTAAGAGGGGACTGTAAAAAAAATATCTTGAATGATAAAATCTGCTATTTTTACATTCAAAACTCTAACACAGTAAAGTTCATTGTATTCCTTGCTTTCTGTCTTATTTAAACATATCTGATACAGATAACCAAGCTCTTGAAAAAATATTTTTCATTTAAAGTAACCTTCTCGAATGATTTCTACTTATATTCTATGTCAAATAAAAAGATATTCACGAGAAAAGGATAGAAGTGTTGATATTCTTAACTATAGTTTGGAAACTAAGATGTTAGATTGGGGACTCAAGAACTTTAAAATTTTCAATTTGATAATCAAACACATTTGTAATTCATAGAATGTTTTTTCAGTACCTAATAAGTATACCATGAAAAGGGCTTCTTCATCAATTATAGAACAGAATTTTCAGCAATTTGTGTCTAATAGCCACATTAACTTTCTATTGCAGGTGTGTGCATATAACAGATGTGGGGATTGGATACCTATCGACAATGAACAACCTTTGCGCCTTGTACCTAAGATGGTGTACTCAGATCAGGGACTATGGAATCAAACATTTGTGTTGTATGAGAAATCTTCAAATTCTTTCCTTAGCAGGTAACTGATTTTAACACCCATTTACCAAAGTGAAGTAATAGAAGCTACATGCACAAGAGTAAAAAAATATTTCATATCATTATTTACCTGCTTTTACTTCTTAATCTTCTATATTATTAATTGAACTGTTATTGCATACGGTTCCAAAACTCAGTTACTCACAAAGAAAATTATGCATTTTTCTTAATTTTTTAATAACAATCACAAAACTAATTGATTTTTTTTTTTTTTAATTCATCTTTGATGCAAACTTGTTAAGAGACGACATCGCATCAAAGATGAATTTTAAGAAAGTCATAAACGTCTTGCTTGCGTGAAATATCATTTCTAGATTCTAGTCCAAAATTCACTTCACTGAATAAGAAAAGCACAAAAGCAAAGAATTGACTGCTGGCAATCACAAACACCTTCCAAATACGAATTGCAAAAAAAGTTTTTGTCACAGAAATCAAAATATTTAACTTATAGATTTTATCTATAAAAGTTGATTAACTGGATGTCCATGCGCAAGAGCTTTTACTGCTCCAAAGACGCTTTAACTTCTACAAGAACATAGCCTGCCTAGCAAAGAATTAACTTTTTCCTATACGTCTTTTAAGGGGAACCGTCATGCTTTGTATCTCAAATTAAAGAAAACTCATGTATCAGACAACACATCGAAAAGCAATTCCAGGTAATATATCTTCAATCATGGTATCTACTGTGACTGCATCTCGTATACGAGACCCAACCCATATGACAGGCACCATATCATTGAGCCATCCGTCAAGTGGTCCAATGCTAGAATTTCAAGTTTCCACAAATAGGAGCCACGAAATCCTTCAGCTGAGCAACTGAAAACAATGAACTTAGTGCCGGAAGTGTATCATCCATTTGCATCAAGGCACGCAATCACAACTGAAACATTCACTGGAAAACACGCCAAATCATCCACGTGTGCTCCCCTTGAAAAACTTCAACTTATCACTCACTAAAAGATGCTTCCGGAACAATTCTGACATTGTTTGGGAAGAATGTGCTGTTCCTTTCGCAACCTGACGCGGCTTAAAATACCGTTGTCACATTGCGGCTGGTCGGCGAGGTGCCAAATGAGTCCTCTTTATAGGTGAGCACGAACCACCTGAAGATCATCTAGTCACCTTGATTCACGAAACGTTTTAAAATAAATGTAGTGCTAAACGGGAGAAATTAGTCTCGGTTTCACAACCCCACGCAATGTAACTGTTTTACCTCTATATCTTAAACGAGATAGATATCGCTTTCACATCGTGCTAAGCAGAGGCATAAGTTGGGATTTTAAACTCAGCCAAATGTATCAAGAGTATATCTATTTCATGAAAAAACGTTTAGTAAAAGATAGTAATTAAAGAAAACTTGAGCATATTTTTATTCTCCTTTGAAGTCAAAGAATTAATTACCTAAATTACATAAAAATGTATTTTTAATAAGAGGAAACTCATTAAATATAGTAGATTCGATTAATAATGTAAGAGAATGAAAATTTCTGAAAAAATTAAAACTTTTTTATATTACCAAGATCGCATAACCGATCACACCACGGCAATGGGGAAAAAGCAATTCTAAACGAATATCTTCGACACCTCAGAAAATAAGTTCGAAGATTTTTTTTATTATTTGTATATTAAGAAATCTATAAATCTATGCATATTTCTGCAACCTAAATTCATATAAATTTAACTAAAATTAAAAACAATAGTCAGACTATCAATTTGTTCTTTTATTTCTAAACTCCATTAATCAAATTTCCAACTGGACATTATTATAAATTAAACGTTACGTAACCTATCACAATTTTGTAAAAGCAAAATCCTTCAAATATCAGGGATTTATTCATTAAAACTTAACACACCACATAAAATGCATAGAAAAAGAAACATTAATGATTAGCGCTTCCGTTTCTTCTTCTTAATCGAATGTATGTCCACCTCACAGCATTCACAACAAATACAGGGACAAGCTTCCATTAAGTACCCAAACCCATCCCCTTCCTCATCTCCTTTCTCAAGAGCATTCATACCAGAAGTATGTAGGTACTTGACAAGGAAGAGCGTCGTCAGTTCCAAAAACATGGGCAGCAGCATCCATAAGGCAAGCTTCTTCAGCAGCTTTCTGAGGGTGACTGTAATCATGTGGCCGCATCCTTTCTGGAAGAACCCTTTGCCGTTGTCTGTCTGGTAACCTGGACGTTGACTGTGGCTGGCCGCGTCGTGAAGGCAGGGTCCTCTGTATGCTGGGTCGCAGCAAGTAAAGGGGACGCCCCTGCCTTTAACATCTTTCAACTCTGGTCTGGTGAACTCGTCCGAATACCAGGGAGTTTCGAGCCAGTCCCTAAACAAAAGTTTCAGTCAAAATTTTGTTACAAATTACAATTGAATGTGCATTTTGAATAGCAACCTAATTCAACTACACGACAGTTTTAAATTGCCGCTGAGAGGGAAAATGTTAAAACCGAAATAAGTTAATCAAATTATTGATCTAAAATATTATGAATTAAATAAAAAAAAAAAAGTCACGAATTCTCGATAGGAGTTTATGATCTGGTTGCAGTTATTGTTTCGGTTAAGCTGTGTTCGGTTCAGAACATAACATTGAAACATAAAAGATAATCAGTGCAAAAGCTTTTTCTTCATAATTCTAGTACATAAGTACAATTAAACCTGGTTTTTGGGAGAAGCTTAAGAAATATAGAATACGATTACTCAATTGAGAAGTATAAAAAGTTAACGTTTGCAAAGACTTTAAACTGTAATCACTTCTTGTCATGCCAAATGACTAAAATTAAGTTGAATTTCGACATTCATTGTCATTAACAGTTCGAATCTACACACGTTTCTATTACACAACACACAGCCATACCTTCTCAATTATTTGTTTCTATAATACCACATGAATTCAAGATTTTATAATTATCATTTGCTTTTGCTGGAGATGAAATTAATTATTAGGAGGTTTCATACCAATCAAGTAAAATGTTATGATATTTGGAAACAAAATTCTCTCCCATAAAAAAGGCGATATTTTAAGTAGCAAAAATACTACCATTCTAGTTGGCAAGATAATTCGTCGACAAACATCAAAATTCAAACCTGATATTACAAACTGGAACCAAGATGCGAACTTACCAAAAAGTTGCAATGGGAGGTCTAACTTTAATACATTGGGAATTTTTGGCGGTTTTATGAAAACATTCTAACCTTACCGAGAACTTCAAAATGATACATGGCTGCCACATATCTGTAGAATTTGTAATTTAGGCTGAACGAATTACAAAAGGACTTCCAATGGAAACTTTAGTTACTGGTTTAATCTTTCTTTAGGAATTCGTCTAGAAGATGCATTGCATTAACGTAACACATGGCAAAAACATTCTGTAATTTTGTCTGGGAAAATTCACCTCATACGGACGAACTAAGTTTTTGTATAATAAATTTCTTCCTACGTTGTCGTGTATGGCTTACAGAAGTAACACTATTATTTGAGAAACCAAAGGGAAATCAAAGAAGTAATTTTGCGATGACTTCCCAAATCTCACTACAAGCGAAAAACTTCAAGTTGCGTTGGCTAATTTTTTTTAGATTCCAATTGACCATAGTAACACTTAGTCAATCTTAAATTTTACGATCAAGAGATGAGTTATTAATTTACTGATATCCAGAGCTTCCACAACATTTATGAGTTATTTGCATTCTATCTATTTGTTTTCTTTTGTTCTGATCCGTTTCATAACTTGCCATCACATTTAGAAATCCTTTCGCGAATCCTTGCTTTAGTACGGCAACCGCAGTCGACACCGAAATGCTGACGGCCATTAGAAGAACAAACGCCACCAAGAGAAGAACCATATAGAATATGATAAAGCTTTGGAAACGATTTCTAGTTTGGTAATTGCCGGAATCGAAACAGATTTTCGCTCCCAACAAATGAAATACGAGCAATGCTACTCCAGAGTAAATGATGAGATTTGTGTGCTTTTTGTAATTAAAGCCTTGTAGCATATCTGTCTGCTGACCAAAGATGAATGTCAAGACAGCCCCAAAAATGATCATGGTCAAACTCATCATGGCGATGCTGAGATTCAAAAGTAGTAGAGTGACACCAAGACAATTGCGACCTTGTTCCCCAATTTTAATAGCGAAAACAGCCATGCTAATCGTACAATTTTTATTAAGATGGAGTAATGCGACAGAAAACAGTATATATGGTATTATTTGACTGAAAAACGTGCAATAAAAGAGTAACGGAACTTATACATAACAACGTCACAATCATTTGCTATAGGCGAGAGAAAAAATTCTGCAGTAAACAATGAGTGATTTGTCATAAGTTTAATTAGACTCTCAAACACAGGCGTAATAAGTGTCTTATTTACAGCCCTTAACGAAAATACGACAACACGGCAGCAACAGCGTGACGAAACTCTTTTGAGAAAGATATAAAAAATCAAAATGCTGATCATGTAAAATAATTGCTGAAAGTTATACATATATTCTCTATTCAGTAAATGTTTCACTTAAAATCTTTAGTCATGCTAAGGTGGAAATAACCAATACATAAAACTAAATGGAGGTGGAAATAGCCAACACATATAACTAAATCATTTTTAAGAACAACTTTCAATTTTATAATTTCTCTCATAAATAATCTATTATTCATTTAGTGATAAATTTTAAAAGCAGCTAAAAATATCACTTTCAACACTACTGTATTGCCTTTTCTTACAAAATGCAATGATATTGCTCAGAAAACCACCTGCAACACATCAGTAAAAGAAAGTTACTTTTTAATCTGATAAGTAGTTTTCCACTCCCTCCTCTAAAAAATTTTATAGAGCCTCGATTAAAAAGCGAAATTTTTATTAAAAAATTACAAAGTAGATTAATTTCTTTTATTTTCAGGTTGTTCCTTAATGACAGCCAATGGATTATCATCTCTAATCCAGTTGCGTCACCTCCAAGAGTTGGAGTTAACTAACTGCAGGGGAGCTACAAGAGAACTGATTCAATACTTGCATCACAACCTGCCTCATTGCCTCATCATTGAATAAACACTGTAAAGTTTGAACAGATAATTCTATTGATAGATTTACATAATACCTAAAAGCTAAATTATAAGCAGCCAACATTGAGAAGGCTATAGAATAGAGGGATATAACTAAAAATATATACAAATTTATCTATTTCAAGAGTTAAGCGAAATTATTTTAGTAAATGTTGAAATCAAATTCAACAAAACCAAGTGCAGTTCCTCACATAAATTTTAGAGTCAATCAACATAAAAATGGAGAAATAACAGGTTTATATTGCAGGACTGGTTAACATAATAAGCTAGCTTCATCAATCAACGTGTAAACAGTCCTATTAACATCTTTAATTTTTTCAAGTAAATTAGATTTTATTAAAAGTCTTTTAATAATATTAGTTCACACTCTTTACTTATAACTTATGTAAGAAAATAAAATGCAATTTCTTTTGTTTACTCACTCAAAATATTCTAAAATTAAATCAAATTCTATCCAAGTTTTGGTAAAATTATATTATGTCTATAACTGCTCATAGTTTTGATGTGATTGCTGTGAATAGTAATTTAATTTTTGAGCAATATTATGCATTTTCTCTTTCTATCAAATTATTACTTTGTATTAACGACTCTTTTTAAAAAGAGACAGCTATCTAGTTAGAGTACAAGTGTTTTACCTTAAATATAGATTTTTTTATATTTAAATATTAATTTTTAGTGCATACTAAAATAAATGCATATTTAAATTTAGTCAGTAAATTGATAAGATTATGCCATATAAAGTTTTGATAATTTTGTCTTGTAAATTCATAAAAAAAAAAAAGTATAGCATATTATATTACAAAAATAAAAATTCTAAGATATTCTGCCTTCAAGACAATTATATATTGTTTCATGATAAAAACAGTGTGTGAAATCACTTTTATAATTTATTTAGCAGCAAAGATAAAGGAGTAGAGAATTTTATCAAAAACAGAATATTTTTAATACATACTTTATGTAGCAAGTACAAAATTTCCAAGATGTAAATATAAATTTCCAGAAAATTGTGCACACTACATAAATATCCAATTACTGAAAACGTACACTCTATGAGTTGAAATAAGTCAAAGTGTGACACCCAATATTATAAATAAAGATTAGGATATTGAAAAATTTAGACTTTACAAAATAGATTAATATTTCTATTTACTAAATTACATCTTAGGTCTATATTTAGATTTTTAAATACTAAAATAATTTCTAGAATTTTAAAGGACTTATTAATGTAGGTTAAGATGGAAATATATTAAGTGAATATATATATTAATAAATTCATTACATTATATTAAGAGGATTTCATATTGGTAAAAATAGAAAAAAAAATGGTATAATAGAAAATATTACGTATAATATATAATGATTAAAAAGCCATAGATCAGTTTATATTATAGAACCACTACATACGTAAATCACTGCATTAAACATTAAAAAGCAAGAGGATAGATTTTTAAAATATGTACTTAATACTTTGTTAATTTAATGTCTTCCATAATGTGCATTTTAACACATAGTAAAGATGGAGAACTAAAATACAACTATTTGCCTTAAAGTTATCAGTAGCTACTATATTTATACAAAACATGCATATACTTTAAGTTCATATACCTATTATAATACAATTTAAAACCATGTTTGTTATTTTACATTCAAAACGGTCCTGATCTATTTTAGAAACACTGTTCGATATATTGTTACATGCGCTTATCCTGGTGAAATTTGTCTTAAAATATTTTTGTACATGTAAACACACCAATCACATTTTCTAACAAATACCACAAGATAACAAGTTCAAAATAGAATTAATTTAGAACAGTTTTTTTATTTTGAATCTAAACACCCCATTTAGTTCTAAATTTTGGATATTTGCACTAGTTAACAACAAACCCCTTTTAGAATGAACAATGAATATCACTTGTTTACAATGCACAAATATTCCCCTTGTTATGTTTAAATAATAAAACAAATATAAAATCAGTTCATAGCAAAAAATATTTATAAGAATTAATATGTATTTTGAAGCCAATGCCTCTAATACTATTAATTTAATAATTTGATGGAGGGTAAAAATAAAAAGATTTTAATGTTTTACAAACTTAAAAAGCCCGTAACATTAAAACTGATATGTACTACACACAACTTATGGATATTGGTTATGTTAATTGAAGGGTATGATTGAAGCAAAAGGAAGATGGAGCTGTGATTCATTTGAAATATAAGAATATAACTATTTCCATTTTTATTTATATTAACTTTAAGATAAACTAGCTGTAGGAATTCTGTTATTGGGTAAATAATCTACTGTTAAACATTGTCTAAGCAGTCTATTTTGATGCAGCAATTTCTTGTGATATAGAAAGTAGTTAAAATGATATAAACATTTTAAATTGGACCATTATGTGACCTGCAAGGATTTTAGAATAATGCATACTTTTGATTGTAGCACAATTTAAAACATTGAATTGTTTTTTCCGAAACGAACAATGAAACATTATTATGACACAGACACATTTTAACTACATGTTCCAGAGACCATATATGTATATGAAGACCATACATGAAATATATAATTAAAAACTATGCATAGCTTGTGTTATAGATAATGAGTTATGTGGTCAGAAATGTTCTGCAAATATATTCATGTCTTATAATTAATTTGCTTTTTCATTTTAAGTATCCATATTGTTCCCCATTTTCATGTTTAAAAACAAATTTACTATCAACTATGTACTGAAATCTTGAAATGCAATTATATTTACAGGATTTATTATTAAAGTAGTATTTTTTTAAATATGTTAAATTTATTATAATATATTTGCAAGCATCCAACTTTCAAAAATTAAATTATGTTTTCTTAACTAAGTAATGTTTGGCTCTCTAAAAAAAAGGCAACCAAAAATACTTGTTTCTCTAATAAAAAACACACACAAGTATATAATATCAATAAATAAAAAATTAAATATATTTGTTGAAAAGATATAAGTGTGATTGATAAATCGACTGTACCTTTAATTTATAAGATGTACTGTTGTTTGGTTTACTTAATTATTGTTTACTAATCAGTACATTCTCAGAAGATTAAAATATAAGTTCTCTTACATTTAAAATAACAGTTTTCTTTTATTTTTAAAGAAATTAAAATTGCAGTGTGATTTACACATAAACTTATAACTTAACACCGAAATAATGTGTAAATGAACTGCATCATTATATCTGAAAACCTTTGCAGGTGTACTTACTGTATAAATAGGAAATGTTGTACATACTTAAGGAAGTTAAAAAGAAGCTCTTATATTATTACTGCTTAGAGGTCAAATATTGACCTTTGAAAGGCAGGGAGCACATTACAGGTGTGATATTCCAATGCAATATTCTATAAATGTTACTTATGGCACAATAAATTGTAATGTAATGTTTAAATAAATGTAAATATGTATTTGAAAATGATGTTTTATTTTATTTCAAAACAGGATACAATTTTATTAATGTATTTTCTAGTAGTATATTTAGTACTAAAATAGCTATAAAATAGAAAATAAATATTTCTATTTTGGTAAATGGTGCAACATGGTCATAGGTATTGCCTCTGTGCCAGTAAACTCAAATAAACCAAACTATTATGTTAGTTCCGAATCGAGTTTCATTTTTGACACATTTTCCTGAAATATACTCCACAGATGAGGTTAGTATTTTTAAAATTGCTTTCCATTTAAGAAGACATTTCATTAAGAAACTCCTTTCATTATTTCTTGACTAATAATATTGAGTTTTAATTTTATACAACAAAAATATTGTCAAATTATGTATGTGGTTAAATTGCAAGCCAAAATTAATTAATATTAAACTTTATATAAATTCTATTAAATAACAAGCAGCAAATTTAATAAAAAACCAAAAAATTTATTATTTTCTGAAATTGTGTACATTTTGTGTATTAATTATCATATTTCATTACAATGGATTATTAAACTAAGATGTGTTTGATCTACATTCATATATTTTGCTTGGTTACAAGATATTACATTTTACTAAACTTCAACCCAAGCAAGTTTAGAAAATTTAAAAGCTTTCTTTTTATGTGGCAAAGTTAAATACAAAATTCTCATATAAACTTCAACTCTTTATAACTTAAATCAAGCATAATATGAAAAAAAGTATTAATAAGGATTACATAAGACTTTATCCAAGATTATTGCAAAAAAAACATTTTATTGCTCTATTCGTAAGAAAACAAAATTTATTCAAAATGACAGGAATGTTTTAAAAGGATATAAAAACCTGAAAGTTCTATAGAGTTCGGCAAACATTTCATTCCTTTACTCAAATTGAGAAATATTTTAATAACTTAACTCAATGTTATGACAATGTTTAAATGTTAAAACAGATGTTAGACAGAATGGTTTTGTCAAAACAAAATGAAATCAGAAAATTACTTAAATTGTATGAGAAGTAAAATAAAGAAATAAATTTTAATATTAAAACCAGATATTTCATTGCATAATTAAAATCTAATCAAATGAATTAAACATCAAAAACAAGCTTCAATTGACAGGTTTTTATTTTCAAACAACATTATTTTGATGTCAATAGGATGCACACCTGGTTACACAATTATCACATTAATAAGAAACCCTAAAAAAGAAACATTTACTTTAGTGAATTGAATTTTAAATTAAGAAATTTTAAATAAACAAATAAAATCTTATATAAAATCATACTATTTTTTTTAACTGTGCATGTATATGAATATGATTTATGATACACAAAGAAAACTGTAGAGAAGAAAAATTTTCATTATGACTTAGTATTTTAGTCATTCTCCCTGAAATCATTTTTTAAACTATTTTTCATAATGAAACTTACAGAAAGTTTACTGCATGAGTACTTATACTTGACAACTTTTTATGCACACAATCATAGGGCAAGTAACAAACAATTTTTAGAAAGTAGCATCACCCATTAGTGAAGTTATAAGGAGAGTTTCTCTTCATCTAGAGTTATGTTTGGGGACTAAATCTTGAAAAAGCTGCATTATGAAGGAAGCCAATGACTCTTAAATATATTTATAGTTTCTACACTATATGAAATTTGTTCACCCTGAAAACTTCGTTTATAGAAACTAATATTTGATTAAAAATTATATTTATTGGATTTAGATAAACCAGCAAGTTTAAGAATAAGGATTTTAGTGTAAAAAGAAATCAGTATTTAAATTCTAAAAAAAATGACTAATGTATAAATTTCTTACAAATTCTAATTCGATACTATCTAATTTATAAAATTAGTACCTATGGTTTACATACAATATTGATTCTAGATTTAAAAAGTGAACAGCCACAATGTCATGTTTTGTCAATGAACAATTTGCTAAAAAGATGTAGCTAAAGTGATAATTAGAGAAATTAAAAGCTGATGTTATCTTGAAGCCATATTACAAGAAAGATTTGTTGTTATAGAATTATACAAATGAGCAATAATGAATATAACTAAAATTTATTTATTATAAATATTTGAGGGATAAAGCAACTCTAAAGATATAAATTTGGAGGATGGCTGTAAACAGTAATTATATATATAAAACAGTAACTGCAAAAAGATAACACAATAAATCATTATCTCTTCATCTTCACTAAACTCTGGTATCTATAATAATAAAAGAAAGAGTCTGTCTGTGGATCTATAGAAAATGACTTCTAATAGGCAAAGGGTTTTGAAATTTTCAACATAACTAGTTTGGTCTTCTAATTTGACTTTTTACAACAGAAGGTTAAAATTTTCATTGTTTTTTGTTTTTTTTTGTTTTTTTAAATTAATTTTTTAAAAATACGTTTAAAGTTTTTTGTACAAAGGGACTTTTAATCAGCATAGAACTCTAAAATTTTAAATGTAAGTAGTTTATGCTTTTTAATAGTGATTCAAAATGTTAACATTTTAATTAGGTTTTTTTTTTTATTTAATTTTTTACAAAAATTTTCAATACAATCGAATGAAAAAGTAATTGAATACCTCTCAAGTGTACAATGTAAATACATAGGTTAAAAAATGATTTTTTTAAGGAAGAGAAGTGCGGTAAGAGTTTAAAAAAAAATCTCAGAGTGGTAAAGAGTTATTGTACAATTATATTAGAGGGACTTTTTTTTTCTCATTGGAGGGGAGGGTTCTAATAATGAAGCCATACATTGCAATGAACCTTTTAGTAAGTGAAGCGAGCTTATGTAGTAATGAACCTTTCAGTGAGTATAGTGATCTTGTGCTTAAATAGTAATGAACATTTCAGTGAACAAAGCGCGCTTCTGCAAACGTAGCAGTGAACTTTTCAGCGAGCTTGGTTTGTGAAGCATCAAAAGCTTGAACCTATACTCAATGCAGGGCCACACAGCTAGTTACTCATATTAGTAGCCAATATTTTCCTGCCTGACTCATTCTACTGTTGTATTCCATTAGTTTTGGGTTCAATTGTGTCTTTTACCTTTGTAAAAAGCAGTTTTGCCAATTATGCACTGGAAACTTAAATATTATAGCCTAAAATTGAGTTTATTTAAAAGAACTTGTACTGAATGACATTTCATTTGAATAAAGTTAAGATATGATGGTTGAAGCTTTTTTAAACATAGCGACTAATCTCTAAATAAGTTTTAAAACTGAAATTTAGATAAAAACTTTTGGCATGTTTATTATGATCTGCCAGAGAGTAGTTGGCTGCATTGCTTAACAGATGAGTGATGGTTGACAGCATTTAGCATAACTAAAACAACCAAAAGTCAAGCAAATTTTGGATAACAAATGCTTTATAACAGAAGATTTGTTCTCTAACCAATCCAATGAAGAAAATGCTGTGCCACAAGGCTAGCTACAATTAAAATATTAATCTTTGCATTTTTAAACATAGGTCATTTGGTTTTCTACAGCTAATAAAAGCCTCCTCAATTTAACATTTTAAAATAATAGTTCACATTAAGATTTTGTAATAACGTAGTAATGGTATATAATTTTTCCTAAATCAAATGGTATACATCCATTCTACTAACACGCTGAAAGTAAAAATCAGTACTACTTTGTCATGTTAATATATATTAAGACTATTGAGCTAAAATAATACAATAAAAGTAAATATGAGGCTTAATACTAAAGTATATGGGTTTCACAAGACCAGTCAATTTAAAGCATTACAGACTTCATGAGCAAAATTACAAAAAGTGTTACTCTTATTTTTTAATTTCTTTTTTTAAATGTAGAATTATACAAATATATTGTGATGTAGTCTTGTGGGACCACTGTTGTTGGGGGAGGGGTCGAATTCTCATCTACTCGTTTGAGCATTTGTGCAGCCAGATGTGCAGATAAAGTGTATCACGGGACAAAGAAGAGCATTGCTGACATGAAAAAGATCTCTGGTGTTGTGGAAAGGGAGGGGAGTGCTAGTGCATTTGACAAAATGGAGTTCTCATGTGTGTTAGTTTATTTCTAATCAATCAGTGTTTTATCATTTTAGCAACCGAGTAATATATATTCTTGGAAAATAAATAACTTTATCTCATCTCATCAGAGAGTTCACCTGCATTTTTCCACGTGACAATATACTCAAATTTATATCCAGCTCTGTAACATCAAAATTATGTATGGCATATGTTTATTTCAAAAATACTACTCAAATACATACAAGTGGTTTAGTTTCAAATTTATTACAATAAACTTGCTTTATGCATGAAATTACTTATTTGGTAACAAATATAGAAGTAATGAGATATAGAAGAAGTCAGGAAATTAACAGAACCAAATTTTTAAGCTGAGAAAGAATACAAATGAGAACTTTATCTATAGATAACCAAAAACAAAAAAAAAATTGCTTACCAAAAAACAACTTAAGTAAGGACTATCTGGGTGAACAAGAGACAGCTAACAATGCTCACAAAAGAATACAAAAAAAAACTATTTTGTTTTTCTCACTACATTAAGAAGCAAACAAATGCATCCCAGCAAAAATAAAAATATTGTTAATAAGCACCTAACAAACATAATTGGAAGCTGAGAACAAACAGTAATGTGTCCCAAAAGAATTATATACTACAATAAGATCAAGATTGGAGTAGATGTAGGTTCTCAAATGGCATGCAAATACATTATGAGAGCATGGTTTTCCTATATACATAAGACTTCAGGTCAAAATTTAACTAGCTCCTGGTTGAACTTCTGTTACAGTTTTTTAATCTTTCAGTCAAGCCTAATAGTATAACATGTTACACAGAGTTCATGGTTTTGGCTTTGACCCCATATATAAAAAAATTTATTGATAAAAATGCATAACTTTGAAGAAAGCATAAAATTTTCTTCTGTTTCTTAAAACCAAAATATTTCTTCTTTTTCTTAAAATCAAAATCTTTCTTCTGTTTCTTAAAATCAAAATCTTTCTTCTGTTTCTTACAACTTTTCTTGAGTGTAAATGTAATTTGAGTGGCTTCCCCATCTTAAAGTAATCAGAATGATACATACTATGCTCTTCAGGATATATTTTTTTAAATATTTTCGATTTGGCAATTGTAAAAACATGTACATTGTACACAAAGAATGCACAAGTTCTAAAATATCCAGAAAAAATTATATTTGCATTGGCAGAGGGACTTATTATTATGAATACATTTATATCTATACTATATCAGTGAATACCATAAAAACGAAATCAATGAATCTTTTTTTATAGGTAAACAATTTGTAAAAGTGAAATTTTTTCAAATTGGCTATTACAATAAAAATAGAAGCATCGATATTTGTATTAAGCGCAAGAAGAATGTTTGCGGAAATTAAATAAACAAAATAGATAATGTCAGCAAAAAATACACATAAATCTAAGTATTTTTGAATAAGTGATATAGATATGTTTAATTGCAAAAATAAATTAAGTCTGTTGATATTGCAATTGTTTTAAAATTAAATTAATCAGTTCTACAAAGAAAATATACAGTTTCTTTTACATATCCATTTCATGGGTATTCCTAGAAATAGGAACACAATAAATTTTATACAATTTAAAAGAAATGTTATAGAAATTTAAAATTATACAAACAAACAATATATTTATTTACCTTTGCTATGATATGTATCTTGAAAATGGAGTGAAAGAATATCAAAATAAACTTACACTCACAGTTTCTCAGGCAATTAGTTCTGATGAATATTCATATGAAAGTGTTTACTTCCAGAATCTTGTAGATATCAACAAAAGTCAGGGAAAATACTATTTAAAGAACCTAAAAAAAAGTAAATTATAAATGTATTAAAGGAATTTAAGTGAGTGCTCAGAGATACCAACAGTTTCTTACTTAACCTTAAGAAATTATTGAAATATACTTTTGGTTATTAGTTTAAAAACTGTTATTTTTTATTGGTTTAGTAATAAAAACACGTTTTATAAGACATGAGTTCTTTTAAACACAAAGAACTAGAATGGCAATTAAATTATTGTAGGCAAAAATCTTATCGCATTTCAAGTAAAACAAACACATTAAAGAAAAATAAAACTAGTAATTAAAATTATATACCAAAACTATGCAGATAAAATTAATTTTGAAACTCTAAAGATATTGAAGATGAATCCATTTTATAAAGTCATTACTGTCTAAAAGTTCAGTAAAGATAATAGCCATACCAGATAGTCACCATATAATTATCTAGTATAATTTTCTATATTTGCATGTACTGTCATGGAATATTTCATGTATTTTTTATATTGGTGACACATAAATTCTTTTGTGACAATAAAAAATGAGAAAAGGATGTCACAGTTGCATGCAATTGTATGATTATAGCAGTACATAGGTATTAATAACAAATTAGCATTCCAACTGCAAATGTAAATAGACTTTTTGAATCGGAATACCCAGTGAATTTGGATAAAATTATTTTTTTTTAAAAAAACATTTTAACAAAAAAACATTAATTAGGAAGAGATGGTTTGTTTCTATTAGGACACCCAAATATTTTCTGTAATCTAGATGGTTGAATAAACAAAAAACTTGTATGATAAAAACAAAAGATATATATTTTTCTCAAGTAAATTGTGTTGATATAACAATCACAACTCCTTCATTTTATATACAGCTAGACAAAAGAATCGTGACAAAAGCAGCTCTCAATTAATTATTTGAAATGTCTGTACTACATTATAAACTATTTTTTCCCAAGGCCAGAAATTGTTTAAAGGGTTAAATAAAACATAAAAAGAATTTACAACCCTGCATAGGTGTGTGAATCTCAGTCGTCTGGACTAACTCTAACCTTTTCTATAAGTTTGCAACCCTAGTGCTAAGATATCATGTATAAAGATGAACAAATATGATATTGACAGCCCCATAATTTTTTGATCTGCAGTCTGCTGGTATAACAGACTTGACAGTCAACATTTTAAAACTGGTAAAAGACAGAAATAAACATTGTTCATTGTTCACAACAAAACTTTACAAAGTAAAATTCTCCAATGAAAATCGCATCATCTTAGTTTGTTTTAAATGTAATTCAATATATGTCTAAAGAAGTCTTAGAAATAACAAAATGTAATGGCATTATAATGTTCAAAATCTCGAGACTACAAAATAACTGTCACCACTGCTGACATCACAATTTATAGTCTAAACTACTCTCTAGATTTCATCTCAAAAAGTAAATGCTAGATAATTTTGAAGTTGATGACATAGAAAAGAATTCAATTCATATAAACAGAAAAGGTTTTTTGTTGCAGTTGCTTTTACACAAAACATATCAGTGCTTCATGTATATCTATTTCTACTATACCAGGTTAAATCACTCGTCTTTTAAAATCATATTTTTTTACAATGTATGCATAGTAAAAAAAAAATCCCATTTAGCACAATTTAATGGGTGTGAATAAAAGAATTTTATCCAAAAAATTATTGCAATTTGTTTATTCAAATAAAATGTGAATTATTTTTCTAAATCATTCATAGGGATAAGAATTATCTATGCAATAAGAAATCTTGACTCATAAAATAACAGAATAATTTGAAATGATCAATATAAAAATGAAGTCTAACATTCCATAGGTAACCATATTGCATAAATCTTATTTGTGCTTACTTGTCACTACGCAATTCATAAGTGAATTGCGTAGTGACAAGATTATGATGTTTGATTATTACTCAGTAGGACTCTGCTACTAACAAAAACATATTAATTCCGAATATCCCGTCATAAAATGTGCTTCATTATATTATGATTAGTATCAATCCAAATATTTTTCAAGAAACACATATAGTTATAGACGCTACAGAGATCTTCAAATTTTCAAAGTTAAACAAACATGTTTTAAAAAGATAAAACTACAGTGAAGCAATTTTGATATGCCACCTTCTTAATCCTTTAAATGTTTTTCAATGATATTGAATAATAATTATAAAATTACATGCTATTGTCTGAATGTAAAATACAATGGAAATTTTTTAATTGATTTTAAAACACTAAAAATCGGAAATTACGCTTCAAAAACAGTGAAAGAATATTTATATATTACAACAGACATCTCTTTCAAAATAACGAGAACTATGTATTAACACATTAGAATATATTATCTAAATTTAGTTCTTGTCTTTAGGTTTTTTTTTAATAAACTCTAGAATTCAATATGAAAACACGCATATAAAAAATTTGAGACCCAGTAAAGACCTTGATGTATGACTTCATCTCAATAAAAAAATTGCAGTCAATAGAAAGTGTACAATAAGAGCTCTACAATATTATGCTTTTACCTGAGTGCATTGCTCAACATAAGGATTAAGCTATTGATCATTAGAAACAAAGAAAATACTCAATTTGAAAAAGAAATTAAAAAATAGAATTTAATACATAAGACTAAAGGGCAAAACTCATATAATTAGTTTTAAACAATGTATAAGTTTAATAGTAATATAAGCAGATATCCAAACAATGTGCATAAATTGATGCACCAATCAAAATTCGAATTGCATAGTGGAACATGTTACACAATATTAGATGACATTTACAGGCTGACTAAACAATTAAAGGGATTTCTTTGCAATAAATAACATTGAATTGTATAAAATCAACATTGAAATTGTAATGGCAAGTTGTAATGATTTTTGCAATATAATATTTAAAATAACAAAGAAGCATTTAAACAAAATACAAGTTTTGTGAAAAGTAATTGTTCATATTTCATTAAACACCAATATTCCATAATGAAGTAAAGACAAATTAGATAATTGCAAATTGAATTTAAGACTTTTTCGTCAACTACCTGAAAAAGCATGTGGACAACTCCTTCAGAGTAACTTTAAACCATATATTATTTGCAAAAGAAAAAAGAATCATGAAGTATAAGACTTGAATTAGATGGAACACGAGGTCCTATAAGTAGAGAAGTAAAACAAATCCATTAATAAAAGAAACATCAATGTAAAGAGGAATATTCCAATCATCTCAACCATACAATATTCTTAACTTCCTGAATGAATTGATATCTGTCCCAGCAAACACTTCAAACAAATTACTTAAATATGACTACTTTAGCTCCACAAAAAATTAAAATAAGTCTTTTTGTTAAGTCAATCTTGCAACAGAAATTTAAAAAATAAAAAACCAGCACCAAAAACTTTCAGTAATCAATGTATCACTTTGCCCTACTTTGACATGAGAACAATACAGCTAGAGGTACGCAAGTTTCTTGAAAACTTTGGAATTCAGAAAATGGAAAGCTTTTATTAGCTTGTGGCAAAAAATTCTTCTTAATAAAAACAAGAATTATGTAAATTTAGTTTTATTATTAGTTAAATAACAATTTAAAGGTTTAAATCAAAGTTATAAAAAAAACTGTATGTTAGCAGTTGCTTCAATAGTTTCATCATAAAATGCACAGAAATAATAAAAGGAAAATGTTTACTTACAAAATAAAACTTATATAGCAGAAAATGAGAAACTGCATCAGTATTTTTTCTTTCAATATTCACGTCTATTATTTCAACTCGGAAGAATCTATGTCCTATCTAGAACTGAAATTGTTAGTTAAAATAAAAAAACATTTTTATTTGTTGAGAAAGAATATTTATTAAATAGAAATTACAAAAATGTATCAAAAAGAGTTTTCTCACAACAATCTTCATAATACAGTTGAGTTTTGGAAACATAAGAAGTTCTTAGATTATGATAGTACATGTATGGATTGTATTCTGTTGATTTGTTATATTAGTCAAGATGAAACATAATCTTTCTCTCAATATTATATATTACAAAAAATACATTATCTATATTTAAATGGAAATTAAATAACTCTTTCAAATAAAACATTAAGTTTCTTATCTTTAAAAATAAACTACAAGGCATTAAATTAATTGTTCAATAGCATGCTACTCTGTGTAAGATTTTGTTGTTTAAAGGTTGTTGCAATATGCTCCAAAAAAATTTAATTCAGGGATCATTATGACACATAAGATGTCTCTTTGCTATAGATTTCATGTATGGAAGCCACTCTATTGAAAAATTATTAACAAAGAATCGATATATGCATAACTTTGGGCACAAATGTACAAACAAGAATGTCTGAAAAAGCTACGAAACTCTTTATTTTTATACTTTTGGCAATTAGGTAAAATATGTAAATTAAAAAAATTTTGCACATATGGCCACAAATCATAATCTGATAAAATATATGTATTATAAGATAATTTTAATTTTTGACTATATTTGTTAATTTCCATTTAGATTATCCTTGCATTATCATAAAATTGAAAATTTAATTTTTGTGGCTGTGTGTGTATTTTGTTTTAATTAGGAAATATATTAAGACAATTCACTGAAAACTGAAACCACTATGACAAAATCTTAAAGGAATATAAAAGCAATAAATTGGCTATCTAAGTTAAATGTCCAAAGTATTATAAAGAGTTATAAAAACATTTTTGTACCACAATTTAATTTGACTTTTTAACATTGAAAGTTTGCCCATTTCTTTAACTTAATTATATAAAACAGATTTAAAAAAAATGGGCATTTTTTAAAGGAACAAATTCATGAAAAACAATATAAAATTTTCTTAATGAGGTCATTATAATCATTATAATTATAAAAATCCAATAATATTGCAAAATAGTAAAAGCTTTGAAACTAAACTTTAAGTTCAAGTCCTTGTACTTATCCCATCAGCACATATTATGTATTTTTTGAAAAAGAAACATTTTTTGAATTTTAGTTTTTATAAAACTTTATGTTTTCCTTTAAAACAAAATCACATATTGCTATTCAATTTCTCATAACATTACAAATTAAATTAAATATGAAAGCACATATTTTATAAAACACTTGTAACTTCAGAACAAAGCATATATTTTTGTAAAAAATATTTATTTCAATTGATAAAACTTTGCATTTTCTTTAAAAGCATAATCACAAACTGTTTTTGCAACTTCTCGTAAAAAAAGGAATTAAATTAAAAATGAAAACACATCCTGCACATCACTTCAAAACATGTACTTATGGTAAAAAGTATGCATTTCCATTTATTAAGCTTCATATTTTCTAAGAAAACATAATTACAAGCTGTAGCGCAACTTCTTAAAAAATTAAATTACATATTAATTTTAGGAAAACACATGTCCTAAAATTTGTAAGTAAAAAAATTATTTCAATTTCTATTGTTGTAAAATTCCAAATGTACATTAAAAAGTTTCAAACTATTATGTAACTTCTTAAAAAAAAAAAAAAATTTTAAATCATATTAAATACTAACTTTACTATTGTGTGTATGAATCATTGCAAATTTTCAAATACAAGTTATCTGCAAGAAATTTTTGATAAGCAGGGCCTGATTTACCATTAGGCCCGGGCCTAGGGGCCCCCAAATTTGGAGGCCCCCAAATTTTGAAAGTTTTCTGAAAATTTTAAATATAATGATTTTTTTATGGGAAGTACTGAACAAAAATAATAAAAAGAATTTTAGTTACACATCCGCAAATTCCATATTTTTTATAGTCACAGAGAGTTAAGTTAGATAGGTTAACCTAATAAAACCTAATTAAGCAAATCTTTCAGGTTCAGCCAATCATATACAACTTCTTCATATGTACACGGAGATAAGGGCTTTACGCCGCTGTTCTCCTTCTCTCGCCTCTTGTAAAGAGATGTTCATCAACCAAACAACCATGTACAACTTCTTATATTATGAAATAGTGAAAGAGTTTTTGTGATTGGTTGGTTTGCAGGCTCTTCCGTGGACTTTTTTGTCCCTCCTTTTTGGTGAGATCGTGGAAACAGTGGAAAGGTTACTTTGTATTATTTACAATTATTGTTATAAAATTAAGTAATTTTAATTATTATATAATTTGTGGACCCTGTGGTAAAATGTAAGTTTCAAATATCGGAAAGTGTGCTTTAAAATCAGTGTTCATGGGGGGGGGGGGTCTTGATTAATTCAAAAGTTTTGAAGAAATCAAGATCATATACTAATTACAGCAAAAAAATCGTGTGAAAGTAAACTATGAGTTTTAATTGTTAAGAGTTAGTCTTAACGAATGTAGCTTGATCTGGTAATATTGTGACGTAAAGAAATAAATATTTGCTATTGGGGGGCCCCTCTCTGAATGTTGGGCCTACAGTAAAAAAATTTCTAAATCAGGCCCTGTTGATAAGAATTATAATTAATAATCTATCAGAAATATAGTGCTTGAAATTTTATACATATTTACCAACACATAACCACCCATCTGGATGGGGGTTAGAGTGTTAAATTTATAGAAAAAGTTCCGGCTTCCTTTTAGGTTAAACGGACTGAGTTCATCTATTTTCTAAATCCTAACCAGTGATAGCCTTAGTTACACATAAAATAGGTATTAGACAAAAATGAAATCAATGTTATACCTATCTAAGAGAGTTTGTTGAAATTTTTCTCCTTTTCCTAAGGAAATGAGCGCAATCAGGACAGCTACTTTTGAATTATGAATTGTAAGTTATGGATCCAATCCTGCACAGCATTGTGTAATTCTGAGGAAGGATTTTTATATTAGTTTTACAGTATTGTATCAATATTAAAAATAAAACATACACTTATCCGTACAATAAAGAAAAGGGTGAGGAGATTAATTATATGGTTATGATAGTCTTCATGTTTAAATTGAAATCCGGCATGATACAGCTCCCAAGCAAAAAAAAACTGAACTTCAGGTAAAAGTAAAGAAAACCAGCCAGAAACATTACATTTTCAAAAAAATTCTAAAGTCAAACAAATTTAAACAATTTATGTGTATTGACAAACAGATGAATCTAATAAAACACAGCTTTTTTAATTCTTTAAGTACATTAAAAGTATTGAAAAAAATGCTTCAACTTTTAAATTTAAACTATTACTTAAATATCTTTAGCTAAAATTTAAAATTGTTTGTTAAACTAAAATAAACAAAACATTGCATTGTACATACAATTGCAGTTAAAATTATAATTTTAAAAAAGGATTATGTAGAAAAATTGGATGGTTAGGAATAATTTTCTTGTACAAAATTATATTAAGATTTTAGTTACTCTGCGTCTATTCAAACTAAACAATAAAATGGATCATAACACCTGCACAACTAACGAGCATGTAGCAGCGATCACACTAGCAAAAGTTTAATCGAAAGCCCTCATCACACTAACACGATCTCGGACACAACGGTTATTACATCCACAAAAGTCTCGACGAATGCCTCCAAAAAGCATCTCAAATCATGGCAATAGCTGCTATTACCAGCACAAACCTTGACAAAACAGACTATCACTCCAAAATAAATATCAACGACAAAACTTACTATACCAGCGCAATTCTTGCCAATACCAGCTAATATTATAATAGCTCAATACTTAACAAAAAGGAGCATCACAGCAATTAAATTATAAGTATTAACGCCCAATATACCAGGGCAAATCTCAGCAACAGCACCTATTACATCAGCGTAACACTCAGTAAAAATGACCATTACAACAACATAAATATCGGCAGTAGACAAGGCGACATTAAAGAAAACCGCAGCAAAAGGATTCATTCCACCAGGAACTTTGGAGAAGTCTGAACATGCACAATTTCTGTAATTATAAGACTTATAAGCAAACACACGACCCCTTCCCTACACATTCTATGAAATTTTAAAGTAAATTTGCATTGGTAACAGGTTTTGGTCAAAACTCTGACATCCACATTCAAAGGAAATTGAAAATAAACCCCAAAAAGGAAAGACCAAGAAAATGTATGCGAAAAGCAGTTTTAAAAGTAAATTACTATTTCATTGCTTTCAAAATATTCTTAAAGTTTGGTCGTTGAAACATAAAAAAAAGACAAATTTTTGGCCATTGGGATTATATTGAGGTCGGGGGCTGAGCGGGCCAAGGTAGATGTTTCACTTCATCCTCGTGTTCATTAAACTATGATTGGACAAGTCTAGCTGTATGAATAGGAGCATTATAACACTGGAAAATCCCCTCCCCTACAGGAAACAAAGTTTGCATCATAGGATGGACCTGGTCAGCTAATATTTCTCTATACTTCTCCCTATCGAACCTTCCTTCCTGAGTAACGATCCCGATCATAGGCTTGTGCAGGTGTCCTCCAAATACAGACCCGTTCTATTGTGGGGAAAAGTTAAAGTTATCAATCGACCAGGTTTTATGGTTGTGGAACCACTGTAGACGATGCTTGGCATTAACATCTGTGACAAATGACTTAGGAATTGCTGCTTGCCATAAATATTCTGTTTATGAAGGTGTCTCCTAACTAAAATTATTGACACTGGAGAATCCAGAGGTTGATTGAGCCATGCGGTCACTTTGGCTGCAGTTGTTTTCTTTTTAGATATTACAATCTGCTTCAAAACCTGTCAGTCTTTATCAATAAGCTTCTCCTTCCATCCACTATTTTACTTTACTGAGCATATCTTGCCGCATTGTGTGTATACTGTCATGACTTTAGACACTGTACCTCTAGAAATGCCTAAAAGCTGGGATGTTTTGATCACAATTGCTCCAGCTAGGCAGGCTCCTACAATTTGGCCTCTGAAAATCTGTGAGGTCTGATATTTTATGCATTTAAAAAAAAAAAGACGTATACAACTTCACTAAAGCTACCTCATACTTACTATGATATATACCTTTTATATTAAAAAAACCCTGGTAACTAGGATTATATTTTAATGCTTATGAAGCGCATTCTTAAATGTCACTTTTATTTACAGGTGTTTCCATTATTTTGATAGATATCTGTATTACTTTTAAAGAATTTGAAATAAATATAAGAAAAATTTTACATTTATAAAGTTATAATTTACATTCAGTTATGACATGGTTAGGTAATCAATAAATATCATTTGTAAATTAAAATCACTGGGATAGATGGCTATGAGAAAAAAGTCGGTATTGATAAATAAGATTTTTAAAAAAGTGCTTTTTCCAACCTTTAAAAGTTTGGAAACCACTAGTGGTGTACTTTTGACCATCTTCATTTATGAAAACAACTGTATTGGGAATTTCAAAAAATGAGTATGCAGTGCACCATTAATGCTCCTAGGTGCAATATTCCCAGCATATCATTTAAGCTACGTTCAAGAAATAAAAAACAATTAGACGCATAATAAATCATTTATGCATAATATATAATAAATTAATACATAATAATTTGAAGCACACATTAAATATGCATGCTCATTAAAAACTACCTTATCATAGACGGTAGAAACATAATAAAGTGCACAGTGAAACAAAATGGAACTTCCAAAAGCTTATCTACCTGCAAAACACTACTCAATATTTTTAAAAAAAAACATTTCAACATATTCCAAGACAGTAGGAAAGAAATCATGCATCATGTAATGATTAAAAAGTAAACAAAATGAAATGGAAGACGACAGAAATTTGGAATTTCGTCAGGGGGTTGGCCCATATTTTCAAAACCATTTAAAACCAAGAGCTTTTTCTGTAAACATTCCTTCCAATGCCCCAACCCCAAAAGCTCAGGAGAAAACAAGAGAAAAATACAAAACTTATGAACCAAAATGTAGGAAAAATCTTCAGAATGAAATATCGGTTTCACATCTTTATTTCAAAAAGTTAATATTAAAATTATTATTGTTGCCAACAAAAGTCAAGATGAGTTTCTAGTTGGAAATAAATGATAATAAAACAGTGTGTGACGTTAAAAATGGTTGAGGGCTACTTTAGAAACATTATTATTAAGTTGTGAGTCCATGTCTACATAATTAGGTCTACAGAAAAAGCTCTTGGTTTTAAATGGTTTAGTTTTTCAAGCAAAACATGCTGAATTGTTAAGTCGAACTAACTGTGATGTGTGGACAATAATCAGTTTATCTATGTTGCAATTTAACATCCTAATTATTTTGTTGTACATTATTGATATCTTCATAATACACAATTTTTGGTAAGTGGTGAATCTCTGGCCAACAGTAAAACCAACAAAATGACTAAAAAATCTTTCTTGGGAAAATAACACTGTTCTATCCCCTAAAAGAAAGGTTAATTTTCTAATCAATTTATATTGTATTATATTCGGTCCCTTTTATTTAGCATAATTTTTTTTTTTTTTTTTTTTTTTGCAATTATGTTGCCAATTATTTTATGGAATTATAGAAAGGGAATGTATTGTTATTTTCAATAAGCTGATTTTAATTTTAGTGGAACCTATTTTTATGCAGTTTAGTGTATCCTGGTTTAAGCTAAAATTTGTGCGCATTTATTTTCTTTCATTTACTTAATTAACAAACTATTACAATACAGGAAGTATGATATAAACCAGCGTTCACCACTAACTTTTATTGACGGGCTGCAGGACTTATGTTGGAACTTTCCGCGGGCCGCAGATTTATATCAAAGACGCCAATAAATATATTGCTTTACTACATATGTTCAATATTAGAAATGTGATAATTACTAAAGATTCAACACTATAAAACAATTTTGAAAACTGAAACAATAATTAACTTTTTTATATTAATAAAATAACAATTGATATTTGATTCTTGTTTCAAATAGTTAAAAAAAAAAAAATTCTCTTCATAGTAAATCAAAGTCATAAAAGAAGTTAATCTCTTGTGACAATATTACAATGTGACTTGACATAAACTCATCATCAATAAAAATATTTAAACCATACCTCCTAAATCTTCCATTTTAGTCGATGTTAATTGCGAGACGATGACGGCCGATCCGCTTTTCACTATCTACTTTGCGTTTAAAACTAGCCTTCAACGCCATTATTGCACTGGAGTCATCGAGATACTTCTTTTCACGTCCAAACAAAAGAGATCAGCACGCATTAAAACACCCAACTCCTGCCCATCACATTCAGAAAAGCAAAAATCGAATTGTGCCATTCACGAATCGAGGGGGTAGGGTATCACAAGTACAAAACCAAGCAATGTGAAGGAATGCGTCATTGGTAATAATTCAAACTATTGCATTTTTTATTTCTCTTGTTGGCAGTCTTAGAAGAAGAAAAAAAGGATTTTTCAGACTTACAGGCATGGGCCACTTAATGGGAAATGCGTTTTTTAGTAATAAACACATACTATTGTAGAAAAATTAAAATTATTTCGGCAAAATTTGATTTTTGCTCTTCAGTACTGCTGGCGAACCGGAGAAAAGGCTGTCGCGGGCCGCCTAGTGGCTAACGCTGATATAAACAAAGCAAGATAATTTTACTTTTTCCTTCAATGCTTTAAATTTTAATGGAACAATGTTAATACTTTTAAAGGCATCAAACAAGGGGCAGGAGGAAAGGGAGGTACATAGAAATGTAATTTCACCAACTAAAGTAGGAAATAACTTGTTAATAATGATAAAAATGAAAATATTCCAATATTGCCAGGTCCATATATAGCATATTTTGAGTATTTAAATCCAAATCACAATCTAGGATACTCTGAGATATCTATATAAATAAAACTAAGTTGTCTATACATCTGAACCTTATACGAATCCACAGTTTGGCACCTAGAGGTACAAAATTTGGTACATAGAAGCTTTAGTACATGGAGATTGTAGAGAAAAACTTTTAAATTCGATCAAAAGTTGCTTTCATTAAAATTTAATGACATTAAAAAAAAATCTTGGAATGGCAACAATATTTTTTTATTGCATCAGAATAAAACCAAAAGTTATTTTAATGTGTCCCCCTTATTTTCTGATTATTTTTATGTATTAGAATCATTCTTCGATAAAGTGTTCGAATTTTATTGTAATATTTCTATATATTTACTGTCAGTTGATACCATAGGCAATTTCTGCGCATGTGCGATTGAAAGCATTATTTTTTTATGCATCGTTTTGTTTTCAACATTTTAAATTCCTCCTGTTTGCGTTCACATTTTGTGTTGCCGTCAAAGATGTATTGTGCTCAGCGGGTATTGACATTTTGATGTTATTTAATGAGCATTAATAACACTTTAACAAAATAAATTCTTTAAATTCCTTTGTATTTTATTAGCAAATATCTTATGCACTATAATTATATATCTAACATCTAAAAATCCGTTTACTAACATAATTAATTTACCACTATACGATCGAGCCGTTGTGGGATGTTTTCAGTTGGATTTTGGTCCACTTAATAAATCTATAATATATTTTTACAGGACGTGTCCATTACAAGATCAAATGTAAGAAAGCCGTCTAATTTGAAACACCTATGTATATCATTAGGTGTGTTGTGTGGCACCATTTTGACCAATTTTGGTACTATTACGTTGTATCCATGCCACTTGGCGATAATTTTTCTGTTGGCAAATAATTTGGTAGATAACGCTGTCGTTTTAATGCCTGTTAATTTTTCTCTCAGTTCAGATTTTGTTTTATTTTAAAACAAAAATTAAGAACTTGGTACAACATATTTTCATGATTATTTTTTAAATAGAGGCTAGAACTGCTCTACAGACACCAGGCATATTTTGTTGAGTGTGTTTACTGGTGTTTTGTACATATTAAAACATACACAAAATTCTTTTAAGCATAAAAACTTATAGCGGTAATATTATTTCGATATTTACAAAACTTTAAATGGTCAAATTTTTATGGCTGAAATAGTTTAAATCTTAAATCTAACTTCATGTGATGAGAGTGAGTCAAAACATACATAGAATTTACCATAGCAAAAAAAATATTTAAACTCAATTTGACTTCATCACTTGCAGCCTCAATCATAGATTTGGCAAAGATTATTGAAATTTACTGAAAGCTTTCAAATTATTTCGACATATGTTAATATGCAGAAAATTTGTCTAAATGCAAAGTATAGGGCATCTGGCGCCAAGAGAGCTAGGGAACCACCACTTCAAAGACATCATCTACTAGAGAATAACATGACGCACTATTACAATTAACGAAACCATGCATCTGTTAAGCTGAGTGTCCACTACGAGCAGAGCAGGTAAAATAATCTGCCAAGAACGCTCCCAGTTTGGTATGTGTAGTTGACATCCACTATGAACATATCAGAGCAGAGCAGGCGCATGCTACAGTCAACGTTGGCAGCCTTGGAGTTCGCTCTAATCCACTCCACTCCGACTATAGTGGATGCCTAGATTTATAGTAGATTGGAAGCTGATCACCAACAACAATAATTCTTGAAAAATTCTGAATCTATGAAGCACATTTTACTGGTAGATGTCATTTAACGGGTTCCCAGAAGTGCAGAGTCATGCATCTAGTAATTAATATCCATACCCTAGAGAGAAATTGGAAATTATTCAACAGACATGTACTATTTTAACAAAAATTATCAAAACAATTGACTGGCGATTTTTGGTATTTTTCTTCAACTTTATTTAAAAGATATATTCCTAGACTAAGTGTAAATATCACCAAACCAATTTGGAGCCTTTTTGTAGGCAATAAAATTCCATATTTTGCAACCCATTTCCTGCTGTGCATGCACAATAGCGATTTAATGGTAACCTAAATTGGAATGCGTAGGAGGAGACTTATTTTAAATCAGCCTCCATCATGTATTTGAAATCAGCTGCTCTATTGAATTGGCAATGTTTTGGCCTTGTTATCAACTTTTCAAAAATGTGCCAACCAATACATGTAGACAAGGAATTTACTAAAAGATATCTTGGAATTACAACCACTCTCTAAATATTTACATAGCAAGATCTATTTATTCCAAACAAGTTATAAAAAAGCCAAGTTTATACATAACATTTATACCCCCTTGGAATTACTTGAAAAATAAATATTTTCAAATTCTATATACATCATTTTCAAAATAGTTTTATACTAATCATATTTAATGTTAAGCTCCGAAATAGTTACCTAAAATCGAAAAATCCTTATCATGCATCTGTTTCTAACACATTAAATAAATATTCAAAAATGTATTGTTGACATCCATAGTTTTAGCATTGACTACTTTTTCATATTACTCAAAGACAGAACACTTTTATAAATTGATGATTTTTATACAAAGAGAACTTGAGAAATATTTATCATATTGAATAAGAAAAAAACACGGAAAGTAAATGTTATTAAATTTTACTTAAAGAGAAGATCGATTTAAAAAATTGTTGACATTATCCATCGATCACATTTCCCATTTGATTTGAGTGACTGGTGTGGAACATCGATGTATTTTCTCTTCACTTCAATGTCTTTCGAAAATATCTTACAATAATGGTATAGAGCTGTTATAAATGACGTCAAATAAATAAATCTTTGATGGTTGACGAGTTCCTTGAATTACATTTCGATATTCTTCTTATGATGTGATTAGTTTTATAATGCTTTTGTCTTTAAAATTCAACTTCAGCGCAATATTTTTCATCATTGCTATTAGAATAAAATATTAATGTTAGTAAAACTGTTTACTAAATTGAGTTTGTTGCTGCTTCTGTTGAGGAGTTGCTACAAGTTCAACAGAAAGCATCTAAAATATTCGATTTTTTCAACAACAAAAATCTAAAACAAATATTTAAAAGCTATGTTTACCAAAATCACTTCTTTAATTTTTTTTTTTTTTTTTTTTTTTTTTTTTTTTTTTTTTTATTGTCCATAATTGCTAAAAACCCTAAAAATTTTTTATAACATGTACCGTCTTCGCTGGTGCGTTTTCATGAAATTCTTATTGTCGCATCCAATGCTTATCTAACTTTCTGGCATGCTAAATTTGAATATCATAGCACAATACATTTCAGAGAACATACTATCCACAGTACAGCCAGACACAAAAACCCATTTTCCAAAACAAAAAAATTATGTGCACTTTCGGGATTTTCCAAATAATGAATCTATCGCCAAAACATCGATATCTATTCATGAAAAAAAAATATTACAGAAAATTGATTAAAATAACCTGTATTACACACTTCAGTGGCTGTTTTAAATGTTTTTATTAGTTTACATTTTTACCATATTATTTTTTTTTTTTTTTTTTTTTTTTCAATTTTAACAAATCATATTATTTTTTAAAATTCAAAATTTCTCATTTCGACGCCCTTCTCAAAATCACAAAATCCCACAAAATCACCCCTAGACCAGCCCTAGGTAATAGAATGATCCAACAAACGCCTGTCTTTCTGTTTCATTCAAAAATAAAGGAGATATAATAACCGTAACCTTCTTTTATCAATACTTAAATTTTACACTTACACTACTACACTACTTATATTATAAAATGAAACTTAAAAAACTACTAAATACATTTAAACAACGCTTATGCACTTACTGCATTCACTGGATGAAAATAATAATCAAGCTTTTCTAAAATGCGAGCGAAACGTCCTCAGATATGGACTCGTGTGAAAAGGCATGCGTTTGTGGGCCCGCATCCACACAGTATGAAAGAGGCCTTTGTAAATAGCCTTCAAAGATATATTTATTCAATTTTGGTAGCTTTCACTTTATGGCTGTTTTCTTTGGGGTTGTTATTTAATTAACAAATTTTATGATGAATGATTTAAAATGTTTATTCTGATTATTTAATTTAGTTTTTGTTTTAACTACTTCGAAGCTTCCTTCTATTCCTTACATCATTAAAACTTATTCAATGATTTTAAATATTATACTAGCTAAATACCCGTGCTTCGCTACGAAATTTTAACATGTACAATATTTTAGCTAGCTGTGAGGCCTCGCGTTGCGGAAATCTGTCTTGGCGCTTCGCTCCCAGGAAGTTTCATTGCTATGCAAAATCGAGCTCGCTTCGTTCGCTGAAAAGTTCATGGACACATAAACACAGGCTTATTTCACTCGTTAAAAGGTTCATTGCTATGCAAGCATAGGCTCGCTTCTCTCGCTGAAAGGTTCATTGCTGCGTAAGCATAAGCTCGCTTCACTCACTAAAATCTAATTGCTACGTAAAGCCTTAATATTAGAAGCCTCTCCCTTGTCAAGAAAAAATTCCCCTTTAATACAATAATACAGCACCCCTTTAAGATTATTTTAACACGTGTTGGTGGAAAGCAAAATTAGAAGGCCAAAACAGCCTATATTGATACTTTCAGAGCTTTAGGCCAATTAGAAGTCGCTTTTTGTGAAAATATTAATAAAAGAATAAATTAAAAAACAAATTAAAATTGTAACAAAATCCAATTGTCAAAAGTCCAATTAGATGGCAAAAACTTCTTGTGAAATCTCAGAAATGTAGCCCAATTACAAATCGTTTTGTAAAATTTTTGTTAATTAATTGAAAAAAAAAAAAAAAAAATTTAAAAAAAAAAAAATTAATTCCTGTTTTTCAAAAATCCAATTAGAAGGCCACAACTATTTATGTCGAAAATTTCAAAGCTGTAGCCCTATTAAAATCGTTTTGTAATATATATATACGAGTATATATATTAATTAATTAAAAAAAATAATTAATAACGAACTGGACAAGAATTTTAAATTCTGTTTTTCTAAAGTCCAATTAGAAGGTCAAAACTACTTACGTTGAAATTTTTAGAGCTGTAGCCCTATTAGATATCGTTTAGTAAAATATTAATTAATTAATTAAAAAGAAACTAAATGAAAATTTAAAATTCTGTTTCTCAAAAGTCCAATTAGAAGGCCAAAACTACTTATGTTGAAAATTTCAGAGCTGTAACCCTATTAGTAGTCGTTTTATAAAATGTTTATTAATTAATTAAAAAAATTAATTAAAAAAGAACTTATTAAAATGTTGACATTCTGTTTGTGATGTATACAATTAGAAGGCCAAAACTACTTATGTTGAAAATTTCAGAGCTGTAATCCAATTAGATATCGTTTTGTAACATATTTATTAATTAATTAAAATAATTAATTAAAAAATAACTAATTAAAATTTTAAAATTATGTTTGTGATGCTTAAAATTAGAACTCCAAAACTACTTATGCTGAAAATTTCAGAACTCTACTCCAATTTTAAGTAGGTTTCTATAGATTCACAGAGCCACAGACAGACAGACAGACACACAGCTTGTTTTATTATTATAGATAATTATTATTTTTATTACTTAAATTTTATTTACTTTGAATTAATTGTACATATTGAATTATTTGCTATATTTAGACATATTTAAGAGGACTTTTTAAAATTTCGTAAAAGAAAGAATTTTTTAAATGTGGCTTCTAAGTTGCAATTGCACATAAAAGTTGGACATGCATATAAAAGATTTATTTTAAAAACTTTGTTTTTATATGAGTTTTTGCACCCTTCTTTTTATTAATGGTATGCACGAAAATTTGAAATTGAGGGAGATTTGTCTCCCGCGCGACTAACCGCGAGACAAAAGGTCGAGCACCTAACCAATGGTTAAAGATTCTGTAGATTGTTAAAAATATTACGTTAGAATTTCAGTGACAGTAACGGTCAGAATTAGTGACAGTAACGGTCACAATTCAATGTGTTTTTGTTTACCATCATACAAAAAGGAGCAAAGATTAAATTCTGTGCGTTTTTAACAAATATTTTGATCAAATTCTCTTAGGTTTTGGAAACTGTACTGTTATATAGTTTCCTAGCCACAATTTATGCTAATAAGTCTTTATTATTGGAATTTGAAATGAGCATAACATAAATAAAAATATTTTAAAAAATTCATTTTACAACATAATAATGGGCAACCATATAAAGAGGGGCATGAGCAGGAGGCCCGTCCGTCTGTCCGTGCGAAAATTAGTACCTATGGTTTTATCTAGATCTACAAATTTATTGTACTTCTCAAACGTTAACATTGAAATATATTAAACTTGCTCTTTTTTAAAATTAGAAGCTTCTTTGTTTGGGAAGAAAAAATTCATTATAAATAGGGGGTGTGGAACATCGCACAACTCTCAATTACACTTTCTGGTCACTGCATTTGAATTTGCTATGAATTGGTGAAATTTATCTCTTTCGTTTTCTTTTTTTCATTAATTTAAAAATGATGGCCAAATTGGGGATATTGTTGGTGATAATTATTACATTGGCAAAAAAAAAAAAAAAAAAAAAAACCATCCAAAATGTAGGAAATTAGCGATATGTTTTTGGATAAATATTACATTATCCTTTCTTGTAAGAGAACAAGAACAATCGTTGATGGGCGATGCTCAAGGGAAGAGAACTCTGTGTTAAAAACATTTTATTTTTTTCAAAGTTTTAACGCCTTTATCACATTTCTACTTATATTTCGGAGGTGAGGATATTTAGAGCATATTAAAAGGTCACAGCGGTTTTGTTCAGAATCATTCGACCTGGATTTTTTGTGGAAATTGTTGAAAAAATGAATTCTTCAATGGCAGCGTATGTACAATTTTGCGAAAACCTTAATGGCAAGTCTCATTGCCACCATTAATCCGTATAAAAAAGTTGAACATTGTAGGACAATCCGTTCGGGAGTTATGATGACCACATCAGACACACACATACATACAAATTTGTTCTTATAACACTTGTTTTTAACTCAGCTACTTCCAAAACTTGTAAATATGCACACACACAAACAAAACAAAAAAACAAAACAAACAAAAAAACGAATTTTTTTTGGTGGAATGCAATACTTTCATTACCCTATATTACATATAAGGTAAAGGGGAAAAAAACTATTTAAGTAAATTTAATATAAATTCAATGTTTTGTTGCATATCTTATCTCATTCGTTTTTTCAATAACTATTAGGAGACATAAAACTATGTTCATGTCTCCATGATCAAGTTTACTCTTTCAACAAGGTACCTATTAACAGTCGAATTGAATTTGTATTGAAGATCGTTAAACGGGAGTTATTTTTTTCACCAAAGGCTGGCAAACCTTTTTGAGCTTATGCTTTTGTTTTATTCATATAAGCAATTTCACGCACAACAACTTACAAATTTATTTGTAAATACTCCATTCATGCTGTTATTCTAAATACAATACCAAAGTTTCAGTTTCTAAGATAGGCGTCGGTAGAATATTTTGTTGGGGGTGCAAAGCACATACTGGGGGAGTGAGAAAGGGTTGGAATGGGTTTAAAGTTTTAGCTTAAGCATTTATTAAAAAATATTTTTAAAAACTTATGAGTTAAATTTATTTTTTAAATTAAATTTGCATTACTTTTCTAGATAAATGAATAATTTTGAAAACTAAGGTCCCTGGAATTTTTTTCCTGGGAATACTACCATTTGATTGAAATGTCTTCCTTGCGCTTTTCTGCCGACGCCCATTGTTTCCAACTTATTTTTGTAGCAGTATTTATCATTATTTAAAATTGAAGTCCGTAAATATATTATTTTTTTTTACTAAAACCTAACAAAAAAATATTTCGAAATTGTTTGGTCTTTTAGATTATTCTATTAGAATTATTCGATTATTTTCATTTTTAATCAATTCACGGAATTTCACAACAAAAAAGCTATGATTTTTTCTCTCTTGATTGATGCATTCAGTAAAGATAATCCAGAGAAGGTTTTTCCACTTTGTCAACATTACAACGTCACTTATGGAAGATAAACCGTCATAGATCATTGTGTTTTGGAACACAAAAGTGCCATCATCCTTAGGTTTTTCCATCAGACAAAAATCGATTTAAGGATGAGGGGTAAAGGGCGTGCCTCCAACAGAGCCATTACTTTTCATGTGTTTTTTTGTTTTTAGTCCGGGATCTAGAGCTCCTCTTGGAGGTGCGTGAAACACCAAAAGCAAACAATGTGGAAGCGGCCATTACCATGATTGAGATGGATTGGAAAAGCGGGAGTAGAGATATATCCTTTCGGTGTTTTGTGAAGAGAGATATTTCAGGAATGACAGTTGAAAATAAAAAGTGACAGTCTTATTTTAGAGTGAAGAGAATATAGGAAATATACCTGTCGTATTGTTTCATTCTGCTTCCGTTGAGCAGGGCCCTGTTTAGATTTTTCATGGGCAAACGGGATTTCCATTGGTTCCACAAATTAAAGTATTATAATGTATGCCTATTTTACATTCGGCATTGAACTTTTTCTCATCAAATAGGTTTTTCAATTAACATAGTGACCGTAAACTATCACTTTCAAAGTAAGTGAATAAAAGTTCTATCAGTATCGAAACAAAACAGCCTCTTCTACATTTTTCTAGCTGCATATTCTGGTACTATTAAAAAAGGTAGATTGTAATAGTATCTCTCACTAAAAGGCACTTCTACACGTCTATTTTATTTTTCTATTATTTTATTCAGGCCTAAATATAACATTTTATAAAAATTCACTGTATATTTTAAACATTCATTACAAATTTTTATAATCATTTACAAATACCATTCATCTACAAAATACCAAATTGAAGCTTTTGATTAAGCTACTCGTTAGCATACTAACACATCACTATACAGAAATATGTAATTGTTTAGTATGATAAATGAAAAAGCTAAAATTCATGAGAAGATTATGAGGAGGGTGTTTATAAATTTTTGACTGCATAGCTATCAGGAAAGTAATATCAAACCACGCCCTATGTTCAACACCATCTGATACTTGCATGCGTTCTGACTGGATGTTAAATATACTATCAACTGAAATAAGCTGTTATCAAATATACTCAACTTTAAAATAGTTATATCATAAACTGAATAATAGTTATAAAATATAATCACATTATCCTCCCATAAAAATAAGCTTACAATATCTGATCAAAACTATTTAATTAATAATTTTATTTAAAAAAATTTACAAATGTGTTTGGCAGTTTATTTTGTGTTATCACACATACGTCAAATTCAAAAATTAAATTCCAATTGATACTTTTTCAAGTGCTTCATTTTGTTTATCTTTCACTCTTAAAAGTGTAAAAAGAAAAATTATATATTTTTAAAATTTTAAATAACTTTAACTCTTGAAAAATCAAAATTGTAACGATACAAACGGTTTACTTTCAAATCCATTTTTAATAGAGGTTAAAAATAAAAGAATTGTAATGACTATATCACAGCAAAAAGGTAAATAAAGAAATATATTGTGTACTGTACCTCATATTCGACTTAGGTCTGGGTGGATTACGCAATGCACACTCAACTATTCTTTACAGCAATCGCTGACTATGAAACGGCTGTGGTAGTAAATATTGTGCTACCATCTTTGAGTGCTATATCAATGAATATTTCCTAAATTTTCGCTAATTTTTTTTTTCTTTTCAAATTATTATATTATTATACGTACCTCCATCTAATATTTGTAATTAAGTTGTAGCCAGAGCAGATAGCAATATAAGAGCATAACAAAAATAACATCTAACAATTAAATTTTAAAAATACCTCTCTAGTTATGGAATTTTGCTGTTTTTAATAATGATTTTATTGAAGTAAAAGTATCAATCAATCAATTCAATCATTCAATTCTGACTCAGAGTTCCGCGCTTGACAGACCTGTATCTGATCGCTCCTGATTTTCTCATATGGCCCCTCTTAGGAGGACTGCTAAACGTGGCGCAACACAAGGCACTGCCTCTGTTGTTGTGTCCACCGCTGACAAAGATGTTGATGTTCCTGCCTTGGATGCAAACCCTACTGATTCAATTGAATCTACTCAACCTGTTGTTGAGACTTGCAAAATCCTAGCCCCGGCAGATGAGGTGTTGGATTATGATGAGGCGAATGTTGCTAATTTAGATAGCACCCCTTACGTACCCACATCTTTCTATTTTGCGACTGACTCGTTTGGAAAGAGTGCTACAAGTGATCTGCACAAGAGGATACTTGAGCACAATAGTACTCTGGACGTTCGAGTCAAAGGAGGTGTATATTGTGTCACCCCTCGCCAGGAGGTTGAGGAGGCACTTTATTATACCTGGCTCAAGGAAATTGGTGCAACCTTTACCCAGAATGAACCGAAGCTAGCCACTCCATTTAGAGTGGTAGTTAGGGGACTGGCGGTTTCTACCACCCCTGATGAAATACATGACTGGATGAAGTCTGAGATGCCTGACCACCTGCCCATTTCAGTCATGCAGATGAAGAGGAGGAGAGGCGTCAAGATGCCTCTATTGATACTTGAGTTTCCTGCCCACTTCGACCGAGAACTCATTCTTTCCTGGAAGATGCTTCTCTATTTACAAATCCAGATGGAGCCGCTGAAAGGGAAGCAAGACAGTGGACCCCGGCAATACTTTAATTGTCAGAGCTGGGGGTCGCACTTGGCCTCTTCATGCACCTTGCCCACCAGATGTCGCCACTGTGCGAAAGCACACCGTAGCAGCGACTGCCAGTCCAAGGATGGACCCAAAACCTCCTGCAATTGTAACCTGGAACATTGCAGCAGCTCACTTTCATGCTCAGCTCGCAAAAAGCTTTTGAGGAGGAGGGTAGTTGGACCGTTGGTCAAGAGGGCGACCATCCCTTCTACTCCAGAACCCCGCCCCTTCTAAGCTAAAGAAACAACTTTTCCTGCCCAGACCGCTGCAACTTGAGAAGCTCAAAAAGCCAACGTATGCAGAAGTTGGATGCCAGTCCACTTTTGAGCCCCATCCTCCAGTAGTGCAGGTCAACCAGGCGACCTGTACTGTACTGTTAACCATGAAGATGTTTTTTCTGCTGACAGTACCCCTACCTCCCCCATCCCAGGATGCCAGTACTGTCACCTATCTCACGACTTCAAAGATTGACGAGTACGCTTGCTGCATGTCAGCACTGCGCAACTTCGGAGCTGCTGCTGCTCGCCATTTCGACACCATTGACGATTTCTACAAGTTTGGATCCGACAACAGGTTCATGATACCTCTCCTTAAACATTTCAATGCGAATCCCCTTGAAATCAGAGAGCAATTTGATGCTCAGAGACGTAAGATGTCTTCCCGATGTTCCACACCTGCGATCTAATTCCTTTCCTGCTTAGCTCCTCCCACCTGCCATTTCCTCGTTTTTTACTGGATATCAAGTTTAGCCAGCTTCTTTTATAAAAGAGCGCTTTGGATTTTTTTTCGGGACTGGTTGGAGCTGAGCTTTCGACCTGAGTGGACGTGCCTTTACGAGCTGCCACAACTGATGATAGACGATTCCATACCATTTCATTGCTAAGCCTATGTACCTCGTGTACTTTTCTGATTACTTTTTCTGCCAATAAATTGTACACCAAGTAGTGTTTTTGGACTGCGATACTGGGATTTATCCCTTTAAATCCACCATACCTATTTGGCCCCTGCATATTTTGAGGAGGGCAATTGTTTTCAGAACTTAGCTGATTAATTTCAGCAGGCCGCAATCGATCTGCTGATGCCTTTTTGAGGATCGATGTTTTGAAGCTAGATGTTTTGATTATTGATGTTTTGAAGATAGATGCTTGAAGAGTTCTGGAGCCGACTCAATAAATTATTTTAACGAGAACCCTACACAAAGTCCTATTTTCCGCTAGTGGTGTTGGGCTCTAAAGCGGTATTTCTACTTGCTTAGGCCAGGCCACTAGTACGACCCCATTTCCTTTGGTAGGAAGGATTGGGTTAGTTCCAATCTATATAGGTCCCACCTTACTAATCAGTCTTTTGCCTTTCAGGTCTCACATACCCCCCTTTTTTTTATAAGTATGGAACCTAGTCAAAATTCTCTTCTTTCTGTTGACGATCTCCCTAATCTTATTAGTAATTTTGTTAGGGATTTAATTGCTAGACTTAATGCCACACCAGTTTCTGAGCAGGTTAAGGAAACACTTGATTATGCTGCAGTTGAACTTATTAAATTTGATCAAATAGTCAGATCCATCCAGTTCCCATCTAGTCTTACACCTATTGATGAGTCGGATAGTGAACTGAACTCCACTGATTATCTTGGCACAGCCATTACTACTGATACTCCGGATCAGATTTCCAATCATTCCCACATCGAAAGTACTCCCTCCCATGAGTTAGGTACTGATAATGATACAGACTATGAGACAGGCCAAAGGTCATCCCCTAGCAAGCATTACTATTTACTTAAAAGCCCACTGCTATTAGACGGACAAAGTGTGTGTTCGACTGCACCCCCCAACGAAGCTGAAAAGCAGTTTGATTTGGATGAGCCCTCATCCACTGTTCTAAGAAGCGGGAAGGTGATCTTAAATGATGATTCAAGCCGCACGCTCAACAAAACTAGGATAAAAAGCACTACTACTGAATTTAATGACCACTTACCTAACATCACTGGCCCACCAAATTGCGGCATTACCATTCCGAAACATAACCACACTAGCAGCTACCAGTCTTCCACTATAGGGGGCGCTAGCTCTGCTGACACACAACCCGATGCCCCTCCCACCACGCAGCCATTGGACCATCATTCACCAGCAGGGTATCACTACGATCTTGGCAATACAAACATTGAACCTGAACCCATTCCTATTAATAAAGACCGGATTACCAATAATCCTGAAAATTCTACTATGCAATCTTATGCAGATGCCTGTAGCTCTGGTTCCCTGAGTAGGAATAATCAAAATCGATCAAATAACAACAACTCCCAAGCCAATAATGGCAAATCACATAGTCACACTAGAAGGAACAATAACCTCACACAAACGGTTCCTAAATGCAAGGACGTTACACCTATCATTATACGAGACACTAGGTATAGCTGGAAGGATATCAAACAAATCTTCTATGATAATCAAATTGCCCAAACCGAATACATTGGAGTAGTAAAGGGGGAGGGGTCTGTCAACATTACTGCCACTAGTGAATTGGCACAGAGGAAACTCACTAAGATCTTAGATAATAAAGGTGTATATTATCATTCTTATACCCTACCTGCTGATAAACTCATTAAAGCGGTTATTCGGGGCCTACCCAGGGATACGGTCACAGAGGATATTGTTAGTGAACTGATCCTATTAGAATACCCAGTTAAAGAGGTGAAGCAACTGTCGACCCGCAGAAGGGGGGAGGAAATGAAGAAAGATTTACCCCTGTTTCTGGTTACTCTAGACAAGAATGATAGAGGAAGGAGCCTCCACAATTGCGAATCCCTATTCAATCTAAGGATTGAGGTAGAATCCTATCGAGGCAGAAGCGGCCCTACACAATGCCATCGATGTCAAATTTACCATCATAGTAGCAGCTCCTGCAAGCACGAGCCTAGGTGTGTAAAGTGTGGACAAAACCACCTTACCAAATTTTGTGAGAAACCTTTATCTGAACCCCCTACTTGTGCTAACTGTGGAGGTGCTCATACTGCCAATTATTCTGGTTGTCCTTTTTACCCCATCATTAAAATTGCCGACACCCAAGCTGTAAACCATACCACTAGCAGAAATAACAGAATTTATGAGTCGAGGACGTTTTCCAATCCAAATTTTGTTTCTCAACCCATCACCATTCCTATTCAACACAACACCCAAACTGATTCACCCCCCACCACCAATAATGAAGTGGAGGAAGCTAAAACTATCCTTACTGATCTCAAAGACCAAATAAAATGGCTTAGGGAGTCTGGACTCATTGAAAATATCAAAGACATACGCGATGAACTTAAACAACAAAAGAACAGAATCTCCTGAACTAAATCAATTCACCCCTCTCCTAATGGCAATATGGAATGCTAATGGATTAGTAGGCAGATTTGAAGAATTTAAAGACTTCCTTGAAGAAAACAACATCGATATAGGTGTGGTCACGGAAACACATAGTAAGCCATGCCACTCCCTAAAAATTCAGAACTATATCACATATAAAACTGACCGCATTCACCATAGGGGTGGGGGTACTGCTATTTTCTGTAAAAAGTTCCTGACTACCTCTCTACACTCAACTGATAATTCCAAGGGATTTGAAGTAACCACAATTGCACTGGAGTTCAATGATCGCCCTCCCATCCATATTTCGGCAGTTTATAACCCCCCAAACAACAAATTTAATGCCACTGACATTATCAACTTACTACCTACTAATACCCACACTATTGTTGCTGGTGACCTTAATGCAAAGCATAGTGACTGAGGGTGCAATTACTCAAATTTTAATGGGAAGACAATTGCCAACTGCCTCATGCAGCACAATTTCAGAGTGCATGCCCCAACACAGCCTACTCATTATCCTGCCCGGGGTTGCCGACCAGATATTTTGGACATTATCCTCTCTAATACTCAGATTCCCATTGCAATAGATGTTCTTAATGAGCTGTCCTCAGACCACCAGCCCCTAATTGCCATATTAGGTCTACCTAAGGAGGAGGAAATTAGAATGAGGAGAAGAACTAATTGGGAAATATTTCAATATATCCTTGCTAACAACAACGACGACCCCCTCTCCATTATTAGTAACGATGATACTGAAACACATATTGAAAAAATCACTATGGATATTACTAGAGCTTTGGATGAGGCATCCACCCAGGTCCCTATTAACGACTCCTATATCAAACTCCCTAAGGACATCAAGGCTGTAATTAAACACAGAAATTGGATACGTAAGAGATTTCAGAAAACCCTTGATCCCAGGCTACAAAGGGAAATGTATGAACTCAATGCGGAAATTAGAGTTAAATGCAAAGCATTCAGGAAGGGCAAATGGGAGGAGAAAATCCAAACCTTGTGCACCACGGACAACTCAATTTAGAAAATGTCCAAAACATTAAAAAGAGACAAAATTCTAAATAGACCCATCCATGGGGAAGAGGGTCTTGTCTATACAGACATCGAAAAAGCTAATGCACTGGCGGATTCACTCGAACTCCAGTTCAGGAACAATACCGAGCCCACAAACGATGATTTCGAGGACCACGTGGAGCAAAGAACTGAAGACTGGCTTGACCGAAACCATCCTGAAGGCACACTTGAAGAAGTGTCCATCAACGAGATCACCAGCTACATTAAGAAACTCCGAAATAACAAAGCCCCAGGTCATGATTCCATCACCAACTTTATGCTCAAAATCCTTCCCACACAATACCTTGCCAAAATCTCTGACATCTTCAACTATTGCCTTCAAAATGCCTATTTCCCTAGCTCATGGAAGGAGGCGAGAATTATCCTTTTTCCAAAACCAGGAAAAGATCCCATCATGACCACCTCTTATCGCCCAATTAGTCTGCTCCCCACTCTTGGAAAATTACTTGAGAGAGTAATCTTAAACAGAATGAGACCCTTCACTCAATGCATCCCTGAGGAGCAATATGGATTCGTACCCAATAAATCCACCACTAAGCAATTGGTCAGAATTCTGGAGCACATTGGTAATGCCAAACATAAAAAACAAGCATCTGCAATGTTGATGTTAGATGTTGCAAAAGCGTTTGATAGAGTGTACCATAACGGCCTACTCTACAAACTAATTGACTTCAAATTCCCAAAGGATATTATTCTTCTCATTAGCTCCTACTTGCAAGAACGCTTTTTTAAAGTCAGATATGGTGCTGCTACCTCTGACACCAGATATATTGAAGCCGGTGTACCCCAGGGGTCATTACTGGGTCCTACACTATATCTTATTTTCACAGCTGACTTCCCCACTTTTAGGGATAACTTAAACACCATGACTGCATTCTATGCAGACGACACTGCAATAATTACAAATTCCGTACAGAGAAATCATGCAGTCTACAAACTCTCACTGTTGACTGATGAAATAGAGCAATGGTGTGAGAACTGGAAAGTAAGCATTAATGCCACTAAATCCAATATCCTCGTTATGGGGGGGAAGAAGTCTAGAACCCCCATCACCACTGAAGTTTACCTATTTGGGGAAAAGATCCCAATAGTTAAAAAAGCAAATTATCTGGGCCTTACTTTAAATTCCAAACTGAACTGGATGGATCACTGTAAGCATGTTGTCAAAAAAGCCAATATGGTTATGTCCAAAATTCGTCCTTTAATTGGTAGACACTCCAACTTGAATCTGAAACTAAAAAGACTTCTCTATATCAGCAATATCAGACCCATCCTGACCTATGCGTCACCTGCCCTCACCACTGCTACTAAAAAAGAGATCAAAATTCTCCAGACTTGTCAAAATAAAATATTAAGAGAAGTCGTTAACGCTACTAGATATATACGTAACAATTTAATTCACAGGGATCTCAAAATTGAGCCTATCTCTGAATTTATCGCAAACACCAACATTACTTTCTATAGAAATGCCCTCTCAGAAACCAGCAACTACCATAGTATTTTTGCTTACGAGGTCCTTTTTGAAGACTCAAACTGCAGACCTTTTGCTGCCTTCGCACTCTCAGATGCCATTCTTGCAGAGGCATTTAATTAATTTACCATCTTCATTTACCTTACCTGCTCAGATCAGAACTGCTCACTTGCTCCTCAATCCTCAACAATCCGTGAAAGCCACTCAGTGGGGGAAGCGGATGGGGATTGAAGTGTTCAGTTTTTCCCACCATTTAGGAGCCAAAGCCCTCCAGCAACCCGTGGAAGGTTCCCTTTCATAGGGAAAGGGAAGCGGGTGGAGGAGTAGTCTTATTTTATATACTATTATTATGTATTCCATTTACTTTTAACTTAATTTACTATAGCACTTTCACAAGAAAGGCTACATTACTTTTATCTATTTTCCTTTATTTTATTACTATAGTCCTTTCAAAAGAAAGACTACATTTTTATTCTCTAATGGTTATTAACATAACCAATTCTCTTTTCAATTGCTTATCATGTTAGCTTAACTAACTTCTTGTATTCGGCTCATTTATTTTTGTCAAAAAAAAAAAAAAAAAAAAAAAAAAAAAAAAAAATCCTACTATAAAAATTGTCGTCCGTCCTGTATTTTTAGTTATTTATAATTGCACTTTCTTTATGTCTTTTACTATTCAGATTATCCAATACAGCTTTTCGACCTCCTGAGGTATGACCAGTTTACTGATCACCCCTTCTTCCCCCCACCATCTTAGACTGCCTTTTATGTGAGACCTGACCAATTGACTGCCTAGTGGCCTAATTCATATGAAGAGGTTTTCGCCCTGACGGGCACCAGGTACCTCGAACAACTCTATATCAAAGTCAAAAGTTTTCGGGACTTGGAGCTGAGCTTTCGACCTGAGTGGACGTGCCTTTACGAGCTGCCACAACTGATGATAGACGATTCCATACCATTTCATTGCTAAGCCTATGTACCTCGTGTACTTTTCTGATTACTTTTTCTGCCAATAAATTGTACACCAAGTAGTGTTTTTGGACTGCGATACTGGGATTTATCCCTTTAAATCCACCATACCTATTTGGCCCCTGCATATTTTGAGGAGGGCAATTGTTTTCAGAACTTAGCTGATTAATTTCAGCAGGCCGCAATCGATCTGCCGATGCCTTTTTGAGGATCGCTGTTTTGAAGCTTGATGTTTTGATTTTTGATGTTTTGAAGATAGATGCTTGAAGAGCTCTGGAGCCGACTCAATAAATTATTTTAACTAGAACCCTACACAAAGTCCTATTTTCCGCTAGTGGTGTTGGGCTCTAAAGCGGTATTTCTACTTGCTTAGGCCAGGCCACTAGTACGACCCCATTTCCTTTGGTAGGAAGGATTGGGTTAGTTCCAATTTATTTAGGTCCCACCTTACTAATCAGTCTTTTGCCTTTCAGGTCTCACATACCCCCCTTTTTTATAAGTATGGAACCTAGTCAAAATTCTCTTCTTTCTGTTGGCGATCTCTCTAATTTTATTAGTAATTTTGTTAGGGATTTAATTGCTAGACTAAATGACATGCCAGTTTCTGAGCAGGTTAAGGAAACACTTGATTATGCTGCAGTTGAACTTAATATACTTGATCAAAAACTCAGATCCATCCAGTTCCCATCTAGTCTTACACCTATTGATGAGTCAGATAGTGAACTGAACTCCACTGATTATCTTGGCACAGCCATTACTATTGATACTCCTGATCAGATTTCCAATCATTCCCACATCGAAAGTACTCCCTCCCATGAGTTAGGTACTGATAATGATACAGACTATGAGACAGGCCAAAGGTCATCCCCTAGCAAGCATTTCAATGTACTTAAAAGCCCACTGCTATTAGACGGACAAAGTGTGTGTTCGACTACACCCCCCAACGAAGCTGAAAAGCAGTTTGATTTGGATGAGCCCTCATCCACTGTTCTTAGAAGCGGGAAGGTGATCTTAAATGATGATTCAAGCCGCACGCTCAACAAAACTAGGATAAAAAGCACTACTATTGAATTTAATGACCACTTACCTAACATCACTGGCCCACCAAATTGCGGCATTACCATTCCGAAACATAACCACACTAGCAGCTACCAGTCTTCCACTATAGGGGGCGCTAGCTCTGCTGACACACAACCCGATGCCCCTCCCACCACGCAGCCATTGGACCATCATTTGACAGAAGGGTATCACTTCGATCTTGGCAATGCAAACATTGAACCTGAACCCATTCCTATTAATAAAGACCGGATTACCAATAATCCTGAAAATATTACTATGCAATCTTATGCAGATGCCTGTAGCTCTGGTTCCCTGAGTAGGAATAATCAAAATCGATCAAATAACAACAACTCCCAAGCCAATAATGGCAAATCACATAATCACACTAGAAGGAACAATAACCTCACACAAACTGTACCTAAATGCAAGGACGTTACACCTATCATTATACGAGACACTAGGTATAGCTGGAAGGATATCAAACAAATCTTCCATGATAATCAAATTGCCCAAACCGAATACATTGGAGTAGTAAAGGGGGAGGGGTCTGTCAACATTACTGCCACTAGTGAATTGGCACAGAGGAAACTCACTAAGATCCTAGATAATAAAGGTGTATATTATCATTCTTATACCCTACCTGCTGATAAACTCATTAAAGCGGTAATCAGGGGCCTACCCAGGGATACGGTTACAGAGGATATTGTTAGTGAACTGATCCTATTAGAATACCCAGTTAAAGAGGTGAAGCAACTGTCGACCCGCAGAAGGGGGGAGGAAATGAAGAAAGATTTACCCCTGTTTCTGGTTACTCTAGACAAGAATGATAGAGGGAGGAGCCTCCATAATTGCGAATCCCTATTCAATTTAAGGATTGAGGTAGAATCATATCGAGGCAGAAGCGGCCCTACACAATGCCATCGATGTCAAATTTACCATCATAGTAGCAGCTCCTGCAAGCACGAGCCTAGATGTGTAAAGTGTGGACAAAACCACCTTACCAAATTTTGTGAGAAACCTTTATCTGAACCCCCTACTTGTGCAAACTGTGGAGGTGCTCATACTGCCAATTATTCTGGTTGTACTTTTTACCCCATCATTAAAATTGCCGACACCCAAGCTGCAAACCATACCACTAGCAGAAATAACAGAATTTATGAGTCGAGGACGTTTTCCAATCCAAATTTTGTTTCTCAACCCATCACCATTCCTATACAACACAACACCCAAACTGATTCACCCCCCACCACCAATAATGAAGTGGAGGAAGCTAAAACTATCCTTACTGATCTCAAAGACCAAATAAAATGGCTTAGGGAGTCTGGACTCATTGAAAATATCAAAGACATACGCGATGAAATTAAACAACAAAAGAACAGAATCTCCTGAATTAAATCAATTCACCCCTCTCCTAATGGCAATATGGAATGCTAATGGATTAGTAGGCAGATTTGAAGAATTTAAAGACTTCCTTGAAGAAAACAACATCGATATAGGTGTGGTCACGGAAACACATAGTAAGCCATGCCACTCCCTCAAAATTCAGAACTATATCACATATAAAACTGACCGCATTCACCATAGGGGAGGGGGTACTGCTATTTTCTGTAAAAAGTTCCTGACTACCTCTCTACACTCAACTGATAATTCCAAGGGATTTGAAGTAACCACAATTGCAGTGGAGTTCAATGATCGCCCTCCCATCCATATTTCGGCAGTTTATAACCCCCCAAACAACAAATTTAATGCCACTGACATTATCAACTTACTACCTACTAATACCCACACTATTGTTGCTGGTGACCTTAATGCAAAGCATAGTGACTGGGGGTGCAATTACTCTAATTTTAATGGGAAGACAATTGCCAACTGCCTCATGCAGCACAATTTCAGAGTGCATGCCCCAACACAGCCTACTCATTATCCTGCCCGGGGTTGCCGACCAGATATTTTGGACATTATCCTCTCTAATACTCAGATTCCCATTGCAATAGATGTTCTTAATGAGCTGTCCTCAGACCACCAGCCCCTAATTGCCATATTAGGTCTACCTAAGGAGGAGGAAATTAGAATGAGGAGAAGAACTAATTGGGAAATATTTCAATATATCCTTGCTAACAACAACGACGACCCCCTCTCCATTATTAGTAACGATGATACTGAAACACATATTGAAAAAATCACTATGGATATTACTAGAGCTTTGGATGAGGCATCCACCCAGGTCCCTATTAACGACTCCTATATCAAACTCCCTAAGGACATCAAGGCTGTAATTAAACACAGAAATTGGATACGTAAGAGATTTCAGAAAACCCTTGATCCCAGGCTACAAAGGGAAATGTATGAACTCAATGCGGAAATTAGAGTTAAATGCAAAGCATTCAGGAAGGGCAAATGGGAGGAGAAAATCCAAACCTTGTGCACCACGGACAACTCAATTTGGAAAATGTCCAAAACATTAAAAAGAGACAAAATTCTAAATAGACCCATCCATGGGGAAGAGGGTCTTGTCTATACAGACATCGAAAAAGCTAATGCACTGGCGGATTCACTAGAACTCCAGTTCAGGAACAATACCGAGCCCACAAACGATGATTTCGAGGACCAAGTGGAGCAAAGAACTGAAGACTGGCTGGACCGAAACCATCCTGAAGGCACACTTGAAGAAGTGTCCATCAACGAGATCACCAGCTACATTAAGAAACTCCGAAATAACAAAGCCCCAGGTCATGATTCCATCACCAACTTTATGCTCAAAATCCTTCCCACACAATACCTTGCCAAAATCTCTGACATCTTCAACTATTGCCTTCAAAATGCCTATTTCCCTAACTCATGGAAGGAGGCGAGAATTATCCTTTTTCCAAAACCAGGAAAAGATCCCATCATGACCACCTCTTATCGCCCAATTAGTCTGCTCCCCACTCTTGGAAAATTACTTGAGAGAGTAATCTTAAACAGAATGAGACCCTTCACTCAATGCATCCCTGAGGAGCAATATGGATTCGTACCCAATAAATCCACCACTAAGCAATTGGTCAGAATTCTGGAGCACATTGGTAATGCCAAACATAAAAAACAAGCATCTGCAATGTTGATGCTAGATGTTGCAAAAGCGTTTGATAGAGTGTACCATAACGGCCTACTCTACAAACTAATTGACTTCAAATTCCCAAAGGATATTATTCTTCTCATTAGCTCCTACTTGCAAGAACGCTTTTTTAAAGTCAGATATGGTGCTGCTACCTCTGACACCAGATATATTGAAGCCGGTGTACCCCAGGGGTCATTACTGGGTCCTACACTATATCTTATCTTCACAGCTGACTTCCCCACTTTCAGGGATAATTTAAACACCATGACTGCATTCTATGCAGACGACACTGCAATAATTACAAATTCCGTACAGAGAAATCATGCAGTCTACAAACTCTCACTGTTGACTGATGAAATAGAGCAATGGTGTGAGAACTGGAAAGTAAGCATTAATGCCACTAAATCCAATATCCTCGTTATGGGGGGGAAGAAGTCTAGAACCCCCATCACCACTGAAGTTTACCTATTTGGGGAAAAGATCCCAATAGTTAAAAAAGCAAATTATCTGGGCCTTACTTTGAATTCCAAACTGAACTGGATGGATCACTGCAAGCATGTTGTCAAAAAAGCCAATATGGTTATGTCCAAAATTCGTCCTTTAATTGGTAGACACTCCAACTTGAATCTGAAACTAAAAAGACTTCTCTATATCAGCAATATCAGACCCATCCTGACCTATGCGTCACCTGCCCTCACCACTGCTACTAAAAAAGAGATCAAAATTCTCCAGACTTGTCAAAATAAAATATTAAGAGAAGTCGTTAACGCTACTAGATATATACGTAACAATTTAATTCACAGGGATCTCAAAATTGAGCCTATCTCTGAATTTATAGCAAACACCAACATTACTTTCTATAGAAATGCCCTCTCAGAAACCAGCAACTACCATAGTATTTTTGCTTACGAGGTCCTTTTTGAAGACTCAAACTGCAGACCTTTTGCTGCCTTCGCACTTTCAGATGCCACTCTTGCAGAGGCATTTAATTAATTTACCATCTTCATTTACCTTACCTGCTCAGATCAGAACTGCTCACTTGCTCCTCAATCCTCAACAATCCGTGAAAGCCACTCAGTGGGGGAAGCGGATGGGGATTGAAGTGTTCAGTTTTTCCCACCATTTAGGAGCCAAAGCCCTCCAGCAACCCGTGGAAGGTTCCCTTTCATAGGGAAAGGGAAGCGGGTGGAGGAGTAGTCTTATTTTATATACTATTATTATGTATTCCATTTACTTTTAACTTAATTTACTATAGCACTTTCACAAGAAAGGCTACATTACTTTTATCTATTTTCCTTTATTTTATTACTATAGTCCTTTCAAAAGAAAGACTACATTTTTATTCTCTAGTGGTTATTAACATAACCAATTCTCTTTTCAACTGCTTATCATGTTAGCTTAACTAACTTCTTGTATTCGGCTCATTTATTTTTGTCAAAAAAAAAAAAAAAAAAAAAAAAAAAAAAAAAAAATCCTACTATAAAAATTGTCGTCCGTCCTGTATTTTAGTTATTTATAATTGCACTTTCTTTATGTCTTTTACTATTCAGATTATCCAATACAGCTTTTCGACCTCCTGAGGTATGACCAGTTTACTGATCACCCCTTCTTCCCCCCACCATCTTAGACTGCCTTTTATGTGAGACCTGACCAATTGACTGCCTAGTGGCCTAATTCATATGAAGAGGTTTTCGCTCTAACGGGCACCAGGTACCTCGAACAACTCTATATCAAAGTCAAAAGGATTTTTTTTCATTTTGAACTGTTTTTTCACCTACTGTGCTGTCCTGTCCGTCCCTTCTTTTTTATTTTTGCCAATGATGACCTTTACATCTTCGACGATCGCCCTTCGGGCTCATTTATGACCAGTGGCATAGTGCCTCCGGGCTGGTACCACTCTAAAACATTATTAAAGTAAAGTAGTAAAAGTATTTCTGATAAGGCTAAGGTATCATAAGACTTGTTCTTGTTATGAAATTAAATAAATTGTTCTGAAATTTCTTAAATGGCTAATTGAAATCAAGGTAGCAAATATGCTACCATAGGTATTAGATTTCACTTTTTAGATGAGAATTGCTTTGTAATGAAATAAATTTGATTTTCTTTTCAAATATGCTTGAATAAATATGAAATAAATAGATATGGCTTTTAATGAATGTCATTACTTTTGTTTTAAATAAGTTAAGACATTGATACATTAACGTGTATATTTAATTTAACCAATATAATTATTAACAATCAACATATTCTTAACACAAAAATAGAAACTAGTTTAGTATATTACTTGTAAAATTCTAAATATTAGTATAATTAAAAATTAGTTTGCACTACAAATTAAAAAATATGCAATTAAAAAATTCATAGTTTTAACCAATAAAATTTATTAATTTTTTTTAAGAAGTAAAATTTTACTAAGACATTTAAAGATAAATTAGAAAACTGTTTACAAGCATCTATCACATAAAATTTTAATTATATTCCATCAATGGAATAAAATTGTATACCGTTCTTATTTTGATAATAATTTGTCGATGGTGGCATACACGGTCATTGAAAATAAGTTTTAATTGAAATTTTCTACTGAAACAGTTTATTTTATAGAAAGCAACATCCTTTCAGCAATCGAAAAAATTCCATGCCAATTTTTACTTTCAATTACCCTTATGTATACATAGGGTAATGAAACTATAGCATACGGTAAAAAAAATTAAAAAAATAAAAAATTGCATTTTTCCATGTTTTGGAACATCCTGATTTCAAAAAAGTAATCTTGAAAAAATTTCTGTCTGTGAATATGTGCGTCTGTGCTCACCATTACTCCCGAACAAATTGACCTACGATGTTCAAATTTGGTATGAGGGTTAGTAGCGGCCATTTGACCTACCATTAAGGTTTTCGTCAAAATCGCACATGCGCATAAAGTAGCTGTTATTGAAAGAAAAAAATCATGTTTTTCAAAGATATCTAAAAAACGGATTGAATTTGATCAAAATCGCTGTGGTAATGTCTATTATGGTATTCTGAACATCCCCACCTCCGAAACTCCCGTAAAAATGCTTCAATTGCATAAAAAGTTGAAAAACCAATGCCTTCAACACAGAGTTCTCTTTCCTTGAGCATATCTCATCGACAATCCCCATTTTTTGTTCTCTCCTTAATTTCACTTATAATAAATTATTATATGAGGATTATCGAAAAGTATCGCCATTTGGCGGAGTTTTTTTTTTTTTTTAAAGACCCATACAAGAATTATCGCAAAAAATATCTTAAAACTGGCCCTTTTATCTAAATGAATGATGAAAATATAATAACGGTTAATGACACAAATCACCGTCTGTATTATAGTGTAATTGAAAATTGTGTGATGTTCCACACCCCTAGTTTTTATAGTGAACTATGACTATGCATTAGATGTAGAGGTTTAGAGAACCTTCGGCTGCATTCTAATCACAAAAAATATTTACGTCTGCTTGGGATTCGAACTAAAGAATAAAATAATTTTTAATTGAAATTCGTTAAAAAGGGAATGAAGAAATTAGCAAAGGTAGTATCTGTCATTTACTTCATTGTTCACTTACACTCCAAATCCATAGAACATGCATATTTTACATGTTCTATGGAATTGTATATCTCTCCTCTCAAAACTTTCTAAAATTAATTCAAAAGGAAAAATTCGATGAAGTCCAAAATCTGTTTATATTTTGTGTTGTTTGAAAAAGGAGGAAGTTCTTCAAAGAGCAACGCCACATTATATTGGTTTAAGCAAAAAGTTTCTATAGGGGTCAATCTACGGCAAATCAGGAATTTGTGTAATTAGTGTGGCCAGTTATTACAAAAAGTATAACAATAAAAATACTTTTTAGTTACAAATAACATTAGTATAATAATTAAAAACCTCAGTATGACTAATTATTTCAGTTTCAAATTGCCATTAAATATTTTAGTTATTACTCTTTTACTCCCAGACAAGGAAATGACACATACGTGAATAATCACCATTGACTATTTTAACTTTTTCCAAGGTAATATTTTAATGTTACGTTTATTTCATGCTTTATGAAATAATTTTAGTAATTTTAAGCAGTTGTCAGTTATATACTGTTTAAAAGTTACCGATATAGAGTTATTAATGAATAATTTTATCAAGTAATTGACTTGGCAAAGAAAAAGTCGCGATGAGCATGTTACATATCCTTGGACCCTGATAGAATTTAAATTAATTATCAATTAAATTCATAAAATAATTTTTGGAATCTTTAATATGTGATTAAAATATGTGAAAGTATTATGAAATAAAATTTAAAGGAGAATTCGTCACATACCAAAAAATATCGTTTTATCACATCCTTGGAATTAGTTGTCAATGGATGTGATACTATGAAAGAGAAGGGTACATTACTTTTATTGATATAAACAACCTAATGAATTGCAAAAATATTTTAAAACAGTAAAATACACAAATTATTGGCACCTTTTGCCTTATTTTTGCTTTGCATGTTTTATTTAAAATTCTTTGAAGTTGGAATTCAGAAAATTTAAATTTTTAAGTAAATATGACTCTATTGAAATGTTTCAAAACTGGATTGTAAACTTTTAAATTATTATTATTTAAAAATTATTTTGTAGTCATTGGTGTTCAATCAGCTTTCTTCAATATTAATAGTTTTTTCTAAAATCAATTAACATGTGAAATAAAAAAATATTCTCCCTTCAAAATATATTTTTAGCATATATATCTTTTGTGGAGTTGAAGCTTAAAGTTTTGTATCCCCCAAAAGAACACTTTTGAAAAGTAGAAGAACCACCAATCTCAAAAACACAAAACACTTTCTTACAATAAAAAAATCATAAACATGATGAACATTTTCAGCCACAAACACAGTGATATAAAAAATGGCCAACCTTCGATTACAACTCTCGGTTGTGACTCGCTTAAGAATGTATGCTTACTTAGTTTATTTTTAAAATTTAAGTTCCGCTCCCATAAAAATTTAGGCTGCTTGAGGTTGGTGCCCGTCTTCATTACTAACCTTTAAAACCCCCCACACAATAAAAACTTTCCAAAATGTATGTATCAACCACAGGGACGACGGGAACGGGGGGCGTAGGGGGCGACTCGCCCCCCCCAAAGTTTTAGAAAGTTGGACAGTCGGCAAATTTTCAAAAATTTTATCGAGATTTTTCTCTTTCTAAAGTCGATCCACAATAAAATCGAATTAAATGAAAAAAAAATAAAAATGGAATGAAAATATTAAAAATATCTAAATGCAGCGTGACCCGAGTTTGACGAATCGGCATTTTTACAATAGAAGTCTATTTATAGGGGAGTCGGTATCTTTTTTTCGGGCTACAATGATGGACTGCGAACCGCAAATATTACCATATAAATATTACCATAAGTTTTTAGAAAGGCTGGTAGTCGGCAAATTTCTGAAATTTCATCCCTTCTTTTAAAAATCCCCACTGACGGATGTTTCAAAACATATTGAATGGAAAAAGTACATATAATTAAACTCATCATTAGTATTATAAAATTGTGATCACAATGCAACCTCAGTTGACGGTCGGCAATTTTGAATTGGAGTAAGTATATCCTTTTTGACATGAACATTAAAATAATCTAATCATTGATATCTTCACTGACATTAGATAACTTTGATGTGTTACAGTAGATGATATACTTGTATTTGTGGTACGTCAGACAACGCCTCAAAAACCATGACATACACATTAAATGTCATTTACATAAAGTATGTAATGTACATCATATGAGTTAAAGGTTTTATACAAAATTTCAAGACACCAAAATTTTGTTTAAGAAAATTGACCCGCATTTTACAAAGTTATTGCAATTAATGTCAAGTAGAACTCCATAAATGATGTTCTTGTACAGGATGATCATATAGAAACTTTGCCGATATATGGATCTCTAAAGGCAGTCTCGTTCAACAGATCGAGATGAGATTTCAGGTGTAGTTATTCAGAGATATGAGGTCGGAATTCTGAGAATTTTGGCAAAATGGCGCTCACGATTACCCCGGTTATAGTTACGAATAGCAACGCCTACTTTTTCCTATCGAGAAATGATCACCCCATGCGAAAACCCTAAAGAACGTTGGAATGGTACGTGTACCACAAAAAACGGACGCACAAAATACAGATCTGCGAACTGTCAACGAAAACACGATCGTAGCAATGGAGGCCGCTCACCAAATATTCAGCTTAGAAAACCGATTAAATTGCCTGTGATTGCACTCATGTGAACTTTGGCCTCTGTCAAATGCAAATTTCAATCGCGTTTTTGTTGGCCGTTCGCAGATCTTTCTTTTTTTGTGCGTGCATAATGCGTCAGTTTTTTGTGATACACGTACCGTTTCATCTCTCTTTAGGGTTTCCTTATGCGGAAAAAGTAGACGTTGTCATTTGAAAATTTCGTGCATGTAACTGTGAGCGCCATTTGTAGAAATTCACAGAAGCTCGAGCTCATACCTCTGAATAACTATACCTGAAATTTCATCTCGATCTGTTAAATGGAACGGAAGCTAGAGGCCCATATATCGGCACAAAGTTTCTTTATGATCACCTTGTACTTCATATATTGAAAATGCATTCCCAAAATAATTCATGCCACATGTAAACTGGAAGGCGATATCGAATTTATTCTAACAAAATAATCTTTGGAAAAGTGTTGAAAGGTTTATTATAATACTATCTAAAATTCTTAATGTTCCCCGTGCTCAAATAGCTGTGAACCGACATTGTCCAATACAACCAGGTTCAGTGTATTGCAAATTGTGAGTATCCTTTCACTCCTATCCTCGATTTCTGACGCAGTTTGGCCTTTGTGTTGCCCTTGCGCCTAGTAAATTTGAAAAACAACCAACCAACCTATCCTGGTTTTCACCACTTTAATATTCGAAACATCGGGAAAAAATTGTATTTCAGATAAACTAAGATTTTTTAGTCTAAATACCTTTAAAAATATTTCAAATTGGATCAATAAATCTCAAATTCGGATCATAACCATTACATGTGGGTAAGGGAAATGGGGGTGGGTTTTTGGAAATTTCATGTTGACAGTGTTGTTTCTCTTGCTTTGAAGATCAAATGTGCAACTTGTTCTTCCTCAAGATCAGATTAACACTGTAGATTTGAATACCTCCCCCCCCCCCACACCTCTCCCAAAAAACCCACAAGTACTATTCCTTATATATAGTTTAGTATGTTGTGCTAAAAATTATTGCAGCTTTTTTATAGAATATTTTGTCACTAAATTCGAAGTTCAATTAGTTGCGAATAACTTACATTTTTGAACAAAAATATTACAGTTTGGTTTAATGCTAAAGTAATCCATTTCATTTTTAACCCCGCTTAGGAAAAAAACCTAGCATTTTCAAGTATACTTTCCTTCTTGAACAAATGATTATTGTTTAAAAAACGAGTAATATTTGTAGAAATTATTGCTGAAAAATCAGTGAAGACCACAAAAAAATCAATAAATTAAACCCAGCAATTTTGATAAAAATATATACTCGAAGTAACTACTTTTAAGAAGTAGGTTCCTGGATTGAATTGTTACAAAAAAATTAAGTTTTACTACACACGTTTCAAGAAAAATCAAAATCTTTTCTTTTTTAGTTAGGAAATTGTGTTAAAAAGTATTTAAAAATTAAATAATTAACAAATCGTTTTTAATAATAATTGTCTTTTGCAATGCAATTATAGTGTCCATGAACGCCTACATGATTATTTGCAGGGAGATGTAAGGTGACAAAAGTTTTTGTTTAATCCTTGATTTTTCGAAGATGGGAATTGGATTTCCTAATTGGATGCTAGTTAATAATTGTTCATTAATGTCTGTTCAAATTGATGAATTAATATCCATATATATTTTTTTCTTGTAAATTTTACCACTTTTTTTCCATGTTACTTTATTTTTCGAAACTCAGTGGGGAAGGAGTGCAAGTGCATGTTTCTTATGTCCCTGACATTGTATCTATTATAAAAATTGCAGTGCTTCACGTAGGGAATTTTCTGTAGTAGATATAGTCCGCTAGAATTTTAAAAAGAAGAACTTTTCCAGAATTTGTTTTTTGATCAACCTTTATGCAATTCATTATACAAAAGTCACCTATTTGATCAATAATTTTCATCTATTTAATTCCATGTTAAAGTGCTATTTTCCAACCACTTTTACACGTTTAATTATTATTTTTTTCGAAACTGCAATTTGAAAATATAAAAAAAAGTTGTATCGAAATGAACCACTTGTACTTCTCAGTTTACTAAATTGGTTTAAGATTGTGGGGGGGAATTCTATCTATCTGCAAGGTATAAATATATCCCCCCCCCCCTCCTGCCCCTAAATAAAAACGCTTCCTAAAATAAGCTCCTTTGTTTGGAGAAGAAGTTTAATTTACTAAAAAGAAATGAAAAATTAAATGAATTTAAAGGAACTTTAAGTATAATGTGATGGGAATTTACTTAAAATTTGACATTAAGTACGTATTAAGAAAATACCATAAAATATTAAAAATTGTTTGGATGGTAATTTAAAAATAATTCAAACTAATTTCACATTAAATAAAACAATTCACAATTAAATAAAAAAAAAATGCATTAACAATTAGTTTTACATTAATTAATAATTAGTTTTACCTTAATTAATAATTAATTATGCAGGAATTATTCATATATTAATTAAAAATTATTTATACGTTAATTTTACGTTAATAAAAATTAGTTAACAATTTATTAGCACCTTAATTTATATTTTCTACATTAACACCGGACATGCCTTGATTTCAGTCGGCAAAAGGATGTCTACGCCCCCCCAACCAAAATTCTTAGCGACGGCCCTGATCAACCAAACAAAAGCTTACCACAAGCACTTCAGTTTCCTACTTAAATTCTTAATAACGATTCAAATGCAAGCGTTTGAGCACAGTTTCTCTATACTATTTTGAAAATTACATGAACATGAAGATTTACATCACTTTGTATTTCCTACCCATCCAAATGAAATCGTAAACTCGAATATTCATGCAAACAGCCATAAATTAGTTTAAACGCAAGCATTGTTAATATTCCTATGACGGGCGCCAACCTCAAGCAGCGTAAATTTTTATGGGAGCAGAACTTAAATTTTAAAAATAAACTAAGTAAGCATACATTCTTAAGCGAGTCACAACCGAGAGTTGTAATCAGAGGTTGGCCATTTTTTATATCACTGTGTTTGTGGTTGAAAATTTTCATCATGTTTATGATTTTTTTTATTGTAAGAAAGTTTTTTGTGTTTTTGAGGTTGGTGGTTCTTCTACTTTTCAAAAGTGTTTTTTTGGGGGATATCATAACTTTTTTTTATACACTGACGACTTCTCTTTTTTGAATTTGTCCGTTTCATCGTTTCTCTATTTATCACCTATGGTACACCTGGTACCAGTGATATTCATAATTCTTCAAACTGAGTTCGACGATACCTTACATGCAATAATTATCTTTAAAATTGATAAACCGGAAGTGGTACCAATAGCATACCTGGTACTTTAAACATTCATAATTCATCAAAACAAAAGTCCAACATGCCATATTTATCTTGGAAATTGATAAACCGAAAGTGGTGCTACCTATGCTATACCTTGTACCTTAAACATTCATAATTTTTCAAGACAAGCCCAACGACACCCAACATGCCATATTTATCTTCAAAATTGATAAACTAGAGGTAGTACCACCTATGGTTCACCTGGTACCATGAATATTCATAATTTTTCAAGTAGAGTTCAATGATATCTTACATGCCAAAATCTACTTGAAAATTGACAAATTGGTTGAACGCGGACGGCAGTAACCATCAAAATCGACCTTGAACGAGTAATAGAAACTTGTGTAAGGCAACTCAACTCCCAAAACTTAAAGAAATACGTTGCCATCGACAAAGAGCCTGTCTGCCAAGTTTCAGCTCGATTGGTTAGTTTGTACGCACAACGACCTATTTTAGTGCATAAATAAAGACTAATCAGTCCGGGACCCACAGCTTAACTTGGATTCCGAATCACAACGAACATCCACACCTAACCCAGGAATCAAATCCGGTACCTTTAACATACAAGGCCAGAGCGATCACCCCACTGAAAATTTATTCTAATAAATTGTTATAAATAAATATTACAAGTTTTTTACAGTCTAAATCTTGCGATATAAATTATTTTTATTATACAAAGCATTATTTTGGTTCACATAATAACCCATTGATATTTGACAAAATTTAAAATATTTTCTTAACAACAATTTTAAAATTCACTGTGAAATTACAGTTTTGATGATATTTGATTCTACAATTTCATTTTACAAAGGAAAGTAAGCAAAATCAACACATCTTTAAAAACGAATGACATTTTTGCAAATTCCATTAGCCAATCGCAATGCGTGGTTCATTTAGTCCTCTGTAATAAATTGACTGTGACGTCAGCTAGCATAACCTCCACATTTATACTTTGTATTCAGCCCATAATATCTTGCAACAAAATGTGATTGTTTTCATTTTTCAATGGAGATTTCCCGAAATTAAAATGTTTTTGAAAGTTAACTCTCTCTAAATTGTCATACAGTTCAAATAACACATGCAACTTGAAGAACAAATATTTCTCTTTAATTCTGTCTATTCAAAAATTAAATTATTTCAATTTTAAAGATGTTATAAGCCATATAGTTATAGTCCAACTCGTTCTGCCTATACTTTAACATTACGTTCATTCTCACTTAAGCCTAACATGTCGGAAAAACTAACTTCGAAATGATAGCAAACCTGTTTGGCAACTTTTGGCATATATATCTGAACCTCAATTACAAGCTGATCGCCTTTATCTGTCGCGAAATTATGAAATGAAAAAAAAGGGGTTTTAAATTAATTAAAAATAGAAAGAATTATTTAATGAAGTTCAAACCAGCGTAGGATTTTAAGTTGAAACATTCCCCATCCTATAATTCAATCCGTTTGAAGATTTATAGCTTAGTTAGGGCTGGATGTTTGTCTAAATTTTTACTTCAAAATCGGGCTAGAACTCGCTTTTTATTTCGTTTTGGAAATTTCAATATTTTTTTTCTTCGTTGTCTTTTATCCTAGGAACTCATTTTTTTTTTCTTTGAAAGATATCACCGAGACGAATCTATGGTATTTTTTGTATAATTATGTGAAGTTTCGTAAGCGCGCTAGAAAATAGTCAATTTCGGCTTTTTCGCTGGAAGTTGTGCAGAAAATAGATACTTCCTGTCGTTTCTTCTTTTTAAGGTTGGCGGCGAAACGACCGTTTCGTCTGATTTGTAATAATTGAACTGAAAAATATAAGACAATTTTAACTGAAACATGTGACACCTCGCATTGTTATATTCTCTTCTATTTAAGTCAGACAGATATAAACAAAGATTAAAATATTGTTTCCGAAAATCTTACGAAACTAAAAAATATGCACTATAATTATTTGATTCATAAAAAGTAAAAAATTCATATTTTTTATCTTAACCATTATAATAAAATTATTACTCTTGATTATATCTCCCATATGTTTTTTTTTAAAACTATGTTCCAATTCCTGATTTTCAGTAGAAGATACAATAAAACCTATTGATAAAATTGCCTGCTTTTATTTAATCCTATAAATTTAATTTTAACCGTTTACATACTGCCATTCTAGTTATTTATTTTCCTAAATTATCCGAATTTTTATTTTAGTTCACATTATAACATAATACTTATAAATTTATCATTTATTTTCAATATATTCAACACTTATTTTATATTTAAACGAGGAAAATGATTTTTTCAGCAATATGGCAAAACGCATTCTTTACACCACATGTCAAAAATTAATATTCAAACCAGAAAATTACTGGGAGAATAATCGATCGTTAAATAAATAATGCCGGTGAATATTGTGTGTTAGAAGTTTATTTAGGCTGATAGACTCTTTTTGGATTCTCTGCCGTTTTACAGATAAACGAGAAACACACTTCCCAAGCGAGACATGAGTGAGGGTGTAAAGTTCCTTTGAAATTAAAATTTATCCATTAAGAAAATGTACCAAGATATATTTCTTCAACTCACGTGAAAACTAATGGCTCTTTTGTGGCAATAATAATAAAAACTTGTTGAGAAAATTATATCTGGAAAACTTTTCAAGCAATAAAAATAGAACAGTTGTCCATCGCTTGTGTCATTCTCATCTTGAAAAATTATTGCATGCGTGTGTCCATAGGAGACGAATAGGTGTATTGAGTGACACTGCACTCGAGATCATTGCATTGCTCAAGCAATATACCAAAAACTTACTACAAAATACATACTTTGGGGGTTCAGTAGGCTAAAAAAAATTTAAATTACCGATTTCGTGAGTTTTGCATATATTTAAATTTCAAACTATTCTACTCCTTTTAGCATATAAATTTGGTATGTATTCCTTCTGGTTTTGGAGAAAAATTAGGTTTGAAAAATGTAAACACTTGTTTGTCATGCCACAGTTTCACATAGAAAGGCATTTATCTTAAAATGTCACTTTTCAGACTTCGATGTACCTTTTGTTAAAAAACAGCTACAAGCTTCTTTATGAAATTTTTACCATATATTTGCCTTATGTAAGGTATTAATCTGAGGTTAACTCTTAAAGAAAAATTTTGAATAATTATTTTTAAAAAAATTATTTTGTCCTAAAAATGTGATTTTCAGAGATTTTTTGTATTTTATCATTTGAGATTTTTTATCAAAACCAAGCTAATATACTTTCCAAGTGTTAATCTGAGATTATTAAAAAAAAAAAAGTTTAAATAATATTCAGGAAAAATGACGAAATTATCTGTGCTTTAATTACTTAAAAAAGATACATAGAAAATTGTCCTTTTAATATTAGTGGTGTAGGGCCTATAGAGCCACCTTTACTTATCTTATTTTCAAAGTGAATATTGTGAAGAGAATAAAAAGTTGCATTACAAAAAACAAAATCTTAAAATGCCGCCTTTACCTGTACCCTTTTCTTGCGTAATCATGGATGTACGCCTACTACTATTTTAGAATCATTGGAGAAAGATATTGTTTTTTGGAAATGAGAATGCCACACAGAGTTAAAACGGGATATCTTTCTTATTTTGTTAAGAGGATTTCCTACACGAAAGAAATAAATTCTAATTAACCCATTGGGAAACTCCAAATTTTCTGCTATTTCACTTCCGAATTTCAGCTATCATACATAAGCCAATAATCCATGATTACCAATGCTTCCTGTCACAAAACATCCTAAGCTATTGATTTGTCGCACACTCGATTTTAGTTCAGGGTCGAAACGATGTTCAAAGATGACATTCAGCAAAAAGTTATTTATTTAGGAGTTGAAGACAAGTGGAAGGAAGAAAATACGCTGTGTTGCGAAGATCTATCTCCGATTCTTTGACAGAGGAATTTGTTTACCAAGTTCCGTTTTTCTGTCTAGTAGTACTTGACCCTTATCTGACCTTCAAATAGAACTTTTCTTAACGTCATTTTCTTGGCACACGGTACAAAAATCAAATTATTGAAAATATGTTAAGCGATTAATATCCATCTGAAAGTTCCGTTTTGGATTAAAGGTCGATCGATTAGATAAAACCAGATTTTAACTTACTATTTTGTATTTTTCTTGCTAGTTTAGTAATAAAACTAAAACTATTTCACGGGTTCTTTTAAAATAAATTTAAATATTTACTGAATATGCGAAAATCGAATGAAAGCAGATTGTGCCTAAAACAGTTCTTGTACAATCATACCATAACACCTCATAAAACCTCCTTCCAACACGTTTGGCTCGCTAAAAGTTTCATTGCTACGCTAGCACAGTCTCGCTGAAAGGTTCATTGCTGATGCGCAAGCATATGCTCACTTATCTCGGTAAAAGGTTAATTGTTTCGTAAACCCTTATTATTAAAACCTCCCCCCCCCCCCCCCTCGGTCGGAAAAAAACCATTTCCCCCGTTTATTCAATAATACAACCACCTCTCACCCCTCGGAATATATCTTAACATTTTGTTAGTGAAAAGCAAAGTTAGAAAGTCAGAACAATTGTGTTTAAAATTTCAGAATACATCGCTTGTTGGAAGAGGCTTTGTAAAAAAAACTTGAAGAATTAAAAAAAAACTAATGAAGTTTTAACTTTCAACTCATCAAAAGTTCAATTAGAAACCCAAAACTACTTATGTTGAAATTTTCAGAAGGCTACACCTATTGGAAGTCGGTTTATATAGCAAGCATACACAAACACAGACTGTTTTATTATTATAGATGTTGCAAAAATACGAGAAATGGAAAGGCTTTAAAAAAAATTGCAAAAAGAAATGTTTTATCAAAATTATTTAAATTGTTACTTCTACTACTAATTATCTTAGGTTCCTTTAGTTATCCATTAATTACAAAAATCTCATTCGAGCCGACACTTCTCAACATATTTTAAAGGGCAATGGCTTAAATAAAGTAGTATAAATTTATGTTAATAATACAGAGTATATTGCATTATATACATTACATACTAATACAAATAAATTTAAATTTAGCATTACTCTAGAGATACATATTGATATAGGATGTTTAATACAAACCTATTACTTTAGCGTTGTAGATAAAGTAGATATAAGCGATGTTGTAATATATTTCCTATGTATATTTCAGGCTTTATTGCACAATGTAAACATTGTACGCAGCGTTTACTCTAAGAAGCAAAACATCTTCCATTTTTTTTTTTTTTTTATCTGTATTTCATAAAGGAAGTGAGTAACAAAATAATACTTTAAAGTTAAACAAGACATTTTTTGTAAGAAATAGCATGCAACTTAAATGCGGACAAACTATAAACACTATTACATATTTCAAATGATATGTGGCTTGAGAATTCTGAAATTTTCCGGATTTTAATATAGTTTTTATTTTATACGGTGTTTAAATTTACTCATTGTTAAATTTAAAAGTATATTGCTTTCATCTGATATCATGAAAGAGGCGTAAGTTTTAAAACACAAAAATATTTTCAATGTAAACATTTTTAAAAACATTTTTCTTAAGCGGAAACGCTACTTGTTCCAAATGAATATTCATGGCATGAATCATGGTTGCGACCTTCAAACGACCCACAATGAAAATTGAATATCATTTGTGTTTTGGGCTGTTTTCTAGAAATTATGAACAAAAGAATTATTTTGTCATTTAATTTGCACTTTCACTTTATTTGTGCTTGTTCATAATTATTTGTAGTATGGCTTTCTTTAATTTTCTTGAAAAATATAGCTAAATACTTAAATTAATCAGCACTACTCGTAACACTATTACTAAATGGCTATCTAATGTAACTCTTATCTAAAATAATAAAATAAAGAGTCTGTCTGTCTGTGTGTGTATATGTGTGAAGCTCTATCCTTGTGGCTGTAGAAAAAGTAACTTCTAATATGACCCTTGAAATTTTAAACATCAGTAGTTATGGTCTTTTAATTGTGCTTTTGACAAATAGAATGTTAATATTTTAATTAGTTTTTTTTTTTTTTTTTTTTTTTTTTTTTTTTAATTTAAGTTATTTTGATAAAGTGTCTTCAAATACGCTTAGAGCTCTGAAATGTTCAACATAAGTAGTTTTAAATTTGGTATAGAGGTACTAAGCCGGGTCTTCCTTTAGCCCTCACATGTGACAGAAAATCATGTGCAGTACACGAAGAAAGAAAGAAGGGGGAAAAAAAAGGGGGGGGGGGAACGAACTATGGCTATATCTTGTATTTTAATTGATGAAATTACAAAAGTCAAGTACCATTGTAAATCATAGAAGGTCTTTATTGATTGTATGTAATTTTTTTTATCACGAGGCTTCATCTACATAATAAAACTAAACCAAACTTTAGAAAGTTCAATGGCAACCTAATAATATTATACCATATTTAGATTTAGATTTCAAGAAAACATCTAAATATCAAATTTCATAATTTTCTAATGAGTGGTTAGAAATTTAAATAAATAAATAAATAAATAAATAAATAAATAAATAAATAAATAAATAAATAAATAAATAAATAAATAAATAAATAAATAAATAAATAAATAAATAAATAAATAAATAAATAAATAAATAAATAAATAAATAAATAAATAAATAAATAAATAAATAAATAAATAAATAAATAAATAAATAAATAAATAAATTACTTCAATCAGAATAAATAAATGATACTTGAATGACGTTCACTTTCATTTTTAATACATAAATTTTGAAATGTAGTTTGCCGCACATTTTGTTGTTCGAAATGTTTTTGATATCGGCTCTGTGTTAATGAACACAAAAATTGACAATGCAAATAAAGGATTTTTAAAAAACTCGGTTTTTATAGGTTATGTTATTAAATATGAAATTTTTTTCTTTGTGTGGTAAGGAGGATTTTTACTTGATAGAAACAAAAAGGCTTTGGATTACAAACCTAAATCTCTCTGCAATATTAAATCATGATATTTATTGTCGCTCTCAATACAACGCTCTCAATGTCGATTACGTCATCTTGATCTTAAAGTGAGGATATGATTATTCACGCTGAAACATCCATCGACCGTATCTTGCTCATTTAGAACATAACAAACGCAACCAAAAGAATTGATATCTTTAAAAAAAAAACACTAGACGTTGTAAAACAAAACCCGCTAGTAATATGCTTAGCCAGAAGAAGTTATGAAATCTTATGTTAGCTGCTAAGCGACCGCTTATGATTTCTTTGGGTTACTTGTTCATAATTAATTAAATTGGGATTATTGAGAGGAATCGCTTAGGTAATCAGAACTTGGAAGGCTAGAGTTATTTCTGAATAATTTCATTTCATATGCTTGAGCAATTTTGTACCAATTGCACTGAATTAAGATTAATTTTTATCAAAACACTAGCCTTCCAAGTGCTGATTGCCTCTGAGGATTCCTCCAAATAATTCCAATTTAGTTCATTGCGTACAAGTAACCCAAGGAAATTATACGCGGCCGCTTGTCTGCAAACATCAGATTCCATAACTTTTTCTGGCTGACCATATTACTTGGCGTTTTTTTTTTTTTTTTTTTTTTTTCAACCTGCAGTTGTTTTTTAAGGAGTTTGAATTACTAACCACTCCTTGGAAAATTATGAAATTTGTCATTTTGGTCTTTTTTTAGGGGGCGGGGGGACTGAATCTAAATGGAGCATAATATTATGGGTTTGCCATTCAAATTTTAAAGTTTTGTTAATTTTAAAATATGCAGATGATGCATTATGACAGAAAAAAAGTATTTACAATTATTAATAACCTACCTCGAATTACATCGGTACTTCTGTTTTTTATTTCCTCAATTAAAACTACATTTGTAAATCATACAGAAATTTTAGTTTGACTACTATGGACACTAGGGTGGTCCTTATTTTTCGACTTTCAAATTTCTTTTTTCAACCCCTCCCCCCAATTTTTTTCCTTTGGCTATAAAAACATTATTATGACCAATATTTTTAAAATTAAAAATAATTAAACCGTGCCGCAACGAGCTTGAAGTTCGCCTCATGTAGCCACATTTTACTGTATTGCGCAGGGTGGTCTTTATTTTTAAATTTTCAATTTTCTTTATTCTTAGAAACCCAATTTTTTTCCTTTTGACTATAAAAAGATTATTATGGTCATTTTTTTAAAAATTAAAAGCGATTTACCCACACAGCGATGAGCTTAGAGTTCACAACCTAAAGCCGCATTTTACTGTAATGCGTTGTGTCGCTGACCATTTCACTTGTACGTTACATAAACACGGTCAGCTGTCAAAAACTAAGAAATTATTGCAGAATGGCATAACTCCACTAAGAAAGAGGAAAATAAATGTTATATTACCGTTTTAAAGTCATGACTTAAGTTGAGGGTTCTTATGAATGAACTTGCTCAAGTCAAAAGCAGTCCAGACATCAAGCATTAAGACACTTGGAATAAAATAGAACCATATCCATAAGAAGAACTTTCAGGATGCTAAAACATATTCACATGAGGCTTCCAATAACAATGAATTTGAAGAAACGCTTATTATTTTTAAAAAGAAGTGGAAAGCAAAATAACTCTAAAAAGGATTTTCTGGAACTCATTGGATTCTGCATAATATTTTTCGAGATAAATGTTAACTAAAAAATAATACCAAATAAAGTCACAAACCACAAGGAGAATCTGCTATGTGATATTTTCCCTCACGTTCTAAAATAATTCAGTTCACTTTCAAAGCTCATATAAATTGTAGGTAAATGAAAGAAAATCTCGCATCTGAATTTTTATATGCGCCAATTATTTCAGGGAGTTATCTCTGATTAAAATCACCTTATTCAATATATATTGGTGTATAGTAGAGTTTTTTTTTTTTTTTTTTTTTTTTTTTTTTAAACCATATCCAACTCAATTGAGCTGAGAAATTGTCGTTATTTTATATCTGTAATATATTTAAATATAATATTTGTAATGTACATTACGATTGCTTTGAAAATAAGATACTTAACTATAATGAAGAAAATGATTTGAAAGTGAAACACATATTTGTAAATTTTTATCTTGTTATAAATAAAATACTAAAACAGATTTTTATAAATAATAAAAATCTACATCGTATGATTAATCTTTAATATATTTATCGTTTTAGATTAGAAAATTGTTGTGTGTATGAGTCAAAAGTTCGAATCTGTTTAAGGAACTTAAATGGGATTTTTTAATGTATTGTCCATGTTTTGGAAAGAAAACATTCTTTATAAACATGTCAAACATAAATTTAAAGAAATCTTCGTGTTGTAAATTACACTAGAAATAGGACTAAAGTTAATAAAAAGAACTCTTTAATTTAAATAAAAAAAAAAAATTGCGTTTTGCGATGTGTGGACGGTCCATGCAAAAAGTATGCTAAATACGTACACCAAATGTTTGTTGTATGAACGTTATATTATCTTTATATGCTAAATTATATCAATATTTTACATTTTTCTTTTTTATTTAAAGAAATAAAAATTTTGGACTATTTTCTTTCTTTTTGCCAATTCTGTGTCCATTTTTAGCATTTTCAATATCAATGTGGCCGGGGTTGATATTAACTTATTATAATAAAACCTAATATACTGTCAAAATATATCAAAAGAAAAAATAAATCGGGTGTGTGCAATCGAATCCAAAGAAATTTCATTTTTTCGAAAAATGTAAATTTTTGTCATCTTTTTAACAACTTCAGGCTCGTTGCGGCACGGTTTAATACTAATTTATCGCAATGAAATTTGGCACACAGTCAAAATAGGTCAAAAGGGGAAAAATGAGGGGGTGAGAGTTAAAATCGGATAAAATTTCATTTTTGACCCCGTATAAGGACCATCCTATATCCAAAACAAATCATATCAAACAGATAAAAACATTGAATGTATGATATTGAGTGATTTTTAAAAAAAAATATTTTTTAATTATTTGTCCTATTTTTGATATCTTGTACTTGTCACATTCACAAACAATTATTTTTTTGGAAAGATAATAACATATTTAAATTCAAGAAAAAGGAAAAGATTAACATCTAAAAATTAATATATGAATTATTATGTCTGAAAACTTTTATTCAATAGATTTATTTTAAATATTGTTGTAGTAATGTACCATCCTTCAGAATTTTCGAAAGAAAGAAAGCTTCTTTATATCGTATACATTCAGGTTAACGTAATACATACAATTACGCAATTTGTTGATAGTTAAATTGCTTTTACAGATGCACAATTTTGGTTTACTTTAACATGTTAGTATTTTAGTGAGTATCACTTAGGATTATTTCACACTACAGTTCAAAGAGATCTCATCCACAACATTGAAATATTTATGATAAAAAAAAAAAATCTTTCTGAAGTACGAAAAAACTGGTAAAAGCAGATTCAGAAAAAAAAAAACAAGAAAAAAAAAAAAAAAAAAAAAAAACTTTAAGGTATCAAATTTATTCTTTATAAGAAGAACTATTGTATATTATATTTACGGAAAATGTATCAAAATTTATTCAGATTATTTATTTATATACCACTTGAAAAGTACATTTCGAGGATTTCTTACGAAGAATAATCGTTAACTAAAGCAAAAAATAACACGAACTAGTTTTAACCAAAACACTATAATTATGTTATTAATATTTTCACTCATAAACAAAAACAAAAATTATTAATAAATTTGAAGGGGTAGTTATATTAAAAAACTTTAACTTTATTCATATCCAAAAACATAGCAAAACCGATTGTACAAAGTTTTCCAAATTGCGGGATGTGAACCAATTTTCAAATTGTACCAAAAAGTTATTAAATTTATAGGAATTTTTTTTTTTTTTTTTTTTTTTTTTTTTTTTTTACCCCTGAATAATAAACAACACCTAGGAAAAATGCAGCATCCTGTATCAGTTTAAATACGAAATTGATCTTTCGTGTGTTTAAAAATTATGCTTCTTAAGTGTCTTTTTTTTTTTTTTTTTATTTTTTTTTTTAAAAAAGCGCAATTTTATATTTTATATTGATTAAATGCAAAATCAGATTACTTGAATGTATTACTTTTAAGAACTTGTGATATAGGTATTTTTTAAATTATAACATGTATAAAGCTATGCTATAGTTATTAATAACAAGCAATGAGAGTATTCAAATTAATGGTGGTTGACTATGGAATAGTGAGTCAAGGTTAATAATTTTTTTAAAAATGTATCTTGACCATTTAAAAATAAGTTAGTGGCCCTTTGTAATATATATAATACATATTTTAAAATTTTATAAGGCATATTGATAGGTGACTCTTTTTATAGTGATGAAAGGAGTCATAAAATATCTTACCTTATGAAGTATTCTTAATGAATATTATCTCAATTAATTAAAAAAAGATATATCTTCTCGAAATATTAAAAATACAATTTTTCAGAATAGTAAGTGGAACTCCATGGCAGGTTTCAATTAATATTTTTTTTTCGCGAATTCATATTTAAAATTAAAAAAAAGTTGTGCTTTTAAATATGAAACACAATTATGACGAGAAAATACTTTTTACTTAACCAAAAAAAACTTTTTCTTCCTATTACAACTCGATTTCTAAAGAAACTTCAATATTTAAGAAAACTTTGTAAAACTGCAAAATCTATTAAACCGCAATCTTTTAGAAAGCTCATTTTTACCAAGAGCGTTTACTATAAGCAAAACTGTTTCGAAGCACGCACCTTTTGAATGCGCGTAATTACCTTCCTATACCTTAGTTTTAAAAAGTAATAGAAACAACTCATTTTGCGATTCTAAATGTTCGCTACGTACCTACTATTAGATATAAATGATGATTCAAGGATTTTATCAATACAATCTTAATGTTAGTCGATGCATTTCAAATGTAAAGTAATGATTACTTTTCGTTCGGTGATAACATTCATCAGTCATTGATTTAGATTCGAATCGTGATTATTACTCTTTAAGTAATTTCAGTTTTATTTAAATGTGAGTTTTATTGTCCTTGTAATGATAAGGAAATAAAAGGGTTAAGATAAATCATCTGAATAATAATTCTTCTCTGAGTTAATTTTCAGTTAATTTAGGTTATTTTTAATTTACTATTCAAAATTGCATAAACTATTAGCAGGTTTAATTCCATTTGAGTTCAATATTAATTATTCACAGTTTGTTTATAAAATTCAATTATTTTATGCATATAATTACTTTTTAATGAAGTCATTTTACTGACACAGGTGAGACAATTATTTTTTTATTTTTACTCTATTTTATTATGTGCTGTATTATAATATGCAATTTATAATATGCACTCATGTTTACTTTTGAGGAAGACTGGATACATAATTGGCCATACTCTATATTTTTGCATGAAGTTTGTTCCTTTCAATTAGTTCAACGTAATGTAGCAAATGATATTTCATTCTTATTAACTTTATTTCTGTAGGTTAAACTCTATAGTAGCATTTTTTATGATAACATATGTGAATCTAATTTTGCTTGTCTCTGCTATGAAGAAAAATTTTATGCACGAAAACCTGGAGGATTTGATTTTAACCTTAGAATAAAATCTAATGTATTCTAAGAAAATTGCTGGGATCAGAATCTTGAAAAGTTTTTTTTTTCTTTCTTTTTAAAATATAAAATCCGATTAGTTATAATTCGGATACAATTCGATGTGAAGGGGGGGGGGGGGCAATCGGCTTACAATAAATATGTAAAGCATGCATACACAGTGCTTACAAATCTTTATTGTTCTATTTATACTTTATAGTCACACACACACCTATTGTTCACAATAGGTGTATGTGTGAACTCATATTGAAATTGTGGAACTTTGTTTCACAAAGCATTCTCAACAAGCACACGGACTTACCTTAAGAATACACATGCTTACACGACAAACTTATTTTCACTATAGTATACTGTGAAAACGATTGTTACGTTTGCGTGCACAACAAGTTATTATTGAACGTTGAATATGAAATGAGGTGGTTAAGGTATCTGCTTACAAAAGATTTCAACTTTTAACTATCGCTTGTTGTCGCAATCATGTTTCTGACTTAACTTCCAAACAAGAGCTTAACCATAATTTTTTTTCGGTTAGGGTTATGAAATTAAAATTTAAATAATACTATTTAACGGTGCAATTTTAAACAAAACAAATCCTTTGATTTTTGTGTTCTAATATAAAACTGATTAATTTCAAAAGGGTATATATCCTCATTCCCATATCCCTCACCTTGGCTATGCCCCTGATTCCAGTGGGTGCAGATTGAACCAATTTCTGCTTTTGATTTTTTTTAACGGAGATATTGTACTTTATTTATAGATAATGTTTCTTTAAAATTCATGCATAAATTCAATATTTTTCAATATAAATATTTATTTAAAATTGTTTTAAAAATGGCTTCTAATTATTTTTAGGTTGTTATTAATTATGTATGTATATCATTTTTTCCATTTTAATATTTGAGTTTTTTTCTGCTATCCACTTTTTGTTTCTTTGTATTCTACATTGTTTTCAATTTCTGAAACCTGTTAGAGGGTAAATCACCTTCATCTCCTCTCTCTGAGTGAGTCGATCTTGAATAATAAAGTCACAAAACTTTCCAAGTCGTCGCAAATAAACAAAATTTATGAAATAATAGTACTTTGAGTATAGTACTTTGTACTGCAACATTACTCCAACTTTTTCTTTAGTCTTAAAATTTCTTCATTAAAATTCCGTCTTCATTATTAAAAATTGAACACTGAAAATGTCGATATAATATGAAATAAACAAACGTGAGGAACAAATTGCGAAATTTAGACGAAATTGCCGACGGAAGTCACTAAAAGCATAAAATGTCTAGTGATAACTGTCTCACTGCCTCCTTTCCCTAATCGCCGCCCCTGCATAATCATTTATAATGTAGAATCTACAGGCAGTCACTTGGCAAAACAAATCATTTGGGAAACTTTTCACCTCGCGCATGTGCATAATGCGCCAAATACGGCACGCTAAGCCTAAAAAGCAACCCTACTACTGCAAACCTGAGTAGCCGAACAACTACCTTAGAAAAACATACTGAAGTTGGATGGTGTTGAGTGCGCATGTCGAACGCACAATGGCGCTTATTTGGGCTGTTATGTGTGTGGACCAAGTTTAAAAAAGGATACTCTTGAAACAAAAACTATCGCAACGGATTAATTAACAATCGTCATGCCGCGGAAATTATTAGGTAAGTGAATTTATTCCATTTTCTATTCGAATATTTTGTCAGAGCGTAATGTCAATTCCGTTTAAATCGTTGTTTTGACATTTTATTTGTTTTGATATGAAAATCGTTATTAAAATCGGTTGCTGAAAAATTAAATGTCTGAAACTAAATGCTGACATTTTTTTTTTTTTTTTTTAAATCTTGTTTAAAATTGTGTGTTGTAATCGAATGGAATAGGACAGAATGTATTTTGTGTAACTGGTAATGAGACCGGCTAATCAGCCAGGTGTTTCGGGCGTGTTTGACCTCTACTTTGGGGCAGGTAATATAATCACGTTTTCTACCATATTTCCTTTCGTTTTCGTTCAAAGCTTATGAGGGAAATTGGAATGAAAGCCTTGGAATGATTTTCTTCAAAAGAGTCCTATTGTCAGTAATAAACTTTTTTTAAATGTGTTATTTGAGTTTTATACCTTTCTAGAGATTTTTTGTTTGAGATTCAGGACGTATTGACATCAGCTGTTAAAAGTTTGAAGGGGAAAAAAATAGAACTTTATCTTTTTAAACGTAGAAGTTTCATTTATAATATAGTGTCTATTTTAATTGGTTTTACTTTTCAACATAAACTAATACTTTTTATACGATGTAAATTGGACAATTTATTATTTTAAACTTTTTTCTTTAAGAAATCCCGCTAATGAAAATTTGTGACAGATGTTTGTTTGCAGAGGCCTTTTGAGCCTATAAAATGTGTATTCCCATTAAACTGCGCTTTTTGTAAGATTTTTCAATATTTAATAAGAGGGCCTGAGAAGCAAAAGTGTCCAAGTGACTTTTCTTAATTTTTGAGAAAATACACTCGAAAGTTTCTTATTTATATTAAATTTATTTAAACATTGTTTGTTGTCCAAATACTAACTTCTGGAATGAAGACATCATTAGTTTTCATAGAATTTACTATAAATAAGAAACTTTTAAGTGTATTTTCTCAAAAGTTAAGAAAAGTCAGTTAGACCCCTTTGCTTCTCAGGCCCTCATATACAGGGTGTCTATAAAAGGTTGGACACATTTTGATGAATGTGCGCCGCTCATCGCACTCAGAATATCAAGACGGTACTCAATTTCGTACCAGGTACGGTCAAGCATGTCGGCCTGCACAGAGGCTATTGCGGTTGTAATCCTGGTCTTTTAAGTCATCAACATTCGACACTTTCCTCCTGTAAACGATGTTCTTTACGAATCCCCAAAGAAAAAAGTCAAGTGGCGTTATATCAGGTGGTCAAGTGGTGATCTGGGTGGTCAAAAGAGGAAAACATACAATTAATAATATGCGTAGACGATATTTACAAAAGAAACAAGAAAAACGAAATACGTAAAATGAATAACACGTGCAGACGATATTTACAGAAGAAATTATATCTTAATGGGATATGGAAATTTTTTACGTTCACTATAATTGAAAATATATGAGTTATTCTATGTATAAATGCCATAAATTTGTTAATATCTTCATTATTTTATGAATTATTCAACATCAAAATGTGTCCAACCTTTTATAGATACCCTGTATTCTTCGTATTCGAAGTATTTTTTCAAAGTTTTTAAAATATATTTAAGGCAATTGTATGAGATGAGGTTTCATTCCAAGTGAAACCCCATCTGCCATTCCATTTCCATAGCGTATCCTTCCATCATTACTCTTCATTTTCTTTTGCGTTCATGTCTGTGTTATATATTTGCCGATGTAATTACCGCAGTTTCTAAAATACGAAAAGCGGCTTAAGATTAAACCCTATTTACAATAATAATATTTGTTTTAAAGAAAGCAAGACAAAAACACTTTAATTTTGATTAATATTTTGAATTCCCTCAACTTTAAATTTATTTAAAAACACTTAATTGAATTTGAATTGTATTGAAAATAGTTTTAGGATATATCGAAAAATGATGACTTATCGCCTTACTAATTATTATTAATTGAAACATATCCTCCGGATGTAACGCTGTTCATCAGTCGTCATTTCCCACAATATTACTAATTTTTCCCTTGCAATATATCCCTTTCCTGCTTATTTTCCTATGTATGTCTCATACCTAGTGATTATTGTCTTGATTACGCGTGTTTCGTTCAATGACTCCCAACCATATTTTTAGTCTTAAAACGTTACTCTCCAAGTATAGATCCAATTTTTCTTTTGTTAAATGTATACCTTCTGCAATGTAAAATCATTTCATTTTCAAGATAAACCTGTTTAAATTAATGAAACACCAAACTTTTTAATTTATCTTACAAACTGTATGTGTTTTGTATTGCTGTACTTGAAATCTACCCATAAAAACAAAAAAAATTAATATAAATCCTTTACAAATGTTGCCAACTTTTATGTGTAATTGCAACGTAATTAAAGGTATTTTGAGCTCAGGTCTACTCTTCGAAGGAAAGTATCGATTCCGTGCCGTAGACTAACTCTTTTTTGCTCCCAAAACTAGATAGAAAACGTTGTCATCGACAACTAGTCTATCACCCAACCTTCCGATTGATTGGATGACCTCAAGTGGGTTAATTTACAAACACACAAAATCGAAGTTAACATAACGAATTTAATAAAAAAAAATGATAAAAGGAATATGATTCTATAAAGACTACATCGATCGTCATTTTAAAAGCAAATTTCCCATTTATCTCCTCCAAAAATACCCAATAGTTTTCTAGGCTCCCTTTTCCATTTATGTTTATTATTTTTTGGTAAATCAAACAGCATATTGTCCAGAAATTAAAGTGACATGGAAATGTCCTGGAAACACAAATTAATTTCCTAGACATCCTACAAAAATTTTGTTTTGTTAATCGTAATGTTTTTGATAAGATAAACCATAAGTAATTTCATAGTCCATAAGTAATTTCGTTGACAGTGCTTTGGAAACATATAATTCAGAGATGCGAAGAACTAATCAAATTATTAGTACCAACATTTAAAAAATAAATCCGGAGTTTATAAATTAAGAAATCGGCTTACACTTGTTACTTAATAAAATAACTTAACACTGTAATATAAAATTAATAAAATAACTTAAACCAAAACACCTTTCGGAAAATAAAACTAAAGATATCGTACAACTTTTTATTTTAGTATTTCTTAAAAAAAAATTATTACATTTTGTTGTCTCCTAAAAAGTTAACTTGTTCCCGAGGAGTTATGCACGGCATAAGTTGAGAAACATTTAGAGGGTTGTATTTTGCTTTTAGTTCCTGAGTTTTAAAGAAGTCTTTTTATAAAATATATTTTTTTTTGTCTTACAATATCTTTAGAAGATTTAAATAATTAGGGTGGTTTTGTAAGGTTTGACTGTTGTTTTGAAAGGTTCTATTTCCGTAGGAGAAGTAATCTATGGAAATAATAGAATATGAAAAATTATTAAATTTAAATCATTTTGGAATTTTCATGAAACTTTAGCTATTTCCTCGGTCAATCAACGAGAATTAGCATCCGATAAAAATGTATGATGAGTTAGTTACATTTGCGGATGGTGGCTTGTGAAAGAGAATTTTTCTAGGAACTGTTAGAGTTTTTCTTAAGGCTCTGATAAAGCTAGTAAAATTTTCTTGGAATATTCGATTCCATCTTTATCTCTTCAGGTATCAGTTTATGAGAAATTTATCGCTTTATCTCTTGTTGATTATTTTATCTTTCATTAAACGTCTTTGTAGTACAAATAAGGTGATAAGAAGACATAGTAAAGTTTACTCTTTTGAGTATCCATGCAATTAAATAATGATTTTTTTTTTTTTCTAAAAAAGATCAGATCTTAAATTTATTCGAAATCTACACTTGCCTTAGAAGTGCCGAAATTTATCAATTTAAATAAAATCAGTAGATTTAAATTTTATTAAAATGTGCATTAATTTTAATAAGTTACCTTTGATTTTAACTATAATATGTAAAATATTTTATTTTTAATAAACTAATTTTCTTAGTACAAATATTTTTCTCGCCCAAGCTCGTCAAAAATTAATTTACTTAAGCGTGAATATTTTCACTCTTAATTAACAGGAATTAATTAAACAAGAATTAGTTAACATAAACTGAATAAATTGGAAATACTACTATAAAGAAATGCTTTCTTTAGTTTTCTGGAATTAAATCTTCCAATTTTTCTCGAAAATTTACTTTCAGCTCATATCCCTTCTAGTTTTGTTTTAGAAAACCATACCCACATTTCTCCTAAAATAAAATTAATATTTCATACCAGCATCGCATTTTAAATACTGGTTTCAGGTCCTTCCACATAAAGGTGTGGTGAGCAAGGTTTGTTTTGCCTGGTTGCAGAATTTTCCTATTCAATACTATCAATTGGCTGCGGTTTTCCGAAAACCTCCCGATTGCGTGCTCCGCAAGATGTGTGGGTTCAACAGGATGTAGTTGCGTTCAACCGATCTAACTGAAGTGTCCCATCATACCTCAGTTTAACAAACTATGGACCTTTGTTTTATGTTCTGATGTTTTTCAAGAGCACTGCTTAAACCCTTTAAAGAGACTAAATCGTCGCACTTTTCTATTTTCACGTTTTTCATTCTGGCATTGATAAACACCACCTTATTTACATGTCATTTTTTAGTAGATTAGAAGATAGCGCACAATTTCATCTCGTTTGGCTGTATTTCTTGATGCTTTCTAAAAGTTTAATTTACTTTTTTATAAAAGTTTTAATTACCTTTTCATGTATTTCAATATTTGCATAGTTAATTTTTGACCCTTGGTGTGACTTTATTTTGAAATTCTAAAAAGTCAGAACTATCAAACTTATATATCGAGAGTTTGACTGTCCCAAAAATTTGAAAAAATAAGAAAGTTATCTGGATACATACTTTTAAATTTTCAAAATGTAAATTTTTTTTATGTTTTGCTTGTAATCTTGTCTAAGTATTTAGATTTTGATTTTTGGAAAGAGAAAAGTTACGAAGATTTAAAAATTCGTACGTTAATTACATTACTACAGATTTTCTCTCTGTAGTATTTAAATAGTTGTAAAAGACGGAGATTTGAATTTCTTTCGCTTCAGTCGATATAAATACTTAATTAATTCTACAACAAAAGAGAATTGAAAAACGTATGAGATTACACTGAATAATATATAAACGAGTACGAACACATATTATACAACATGAATAATAAAAACAAAAAGGAATATTAAATGATTTAGGAAAATTTACATTTTTAAAATGTCATGTATTTCAAAACTACACGTGCCACACTTTGAGAACTATTACATTAAAACAATAGTGTTCAAATTCTGTATTTTAGTTGTAATCTCTCTTATGAATTTTTTTTTTTTTTAATTCTATATCATTCTAACCATAAGAAACCAGAAGTTTATTTTGAATCAAAATCTCGGGCAAAAAGTTAGCTCAGATTTGATGTACAACTTCTAGATAAGTAAATAACTACAATTTAGAATTCTATGAGGGAAAAAAATCATTTTTAGTTCCTACCTCTCTTTGATTTATGATTGTAATTAAAGAAAAAAAATTACTGATCTACCTTCCAGAGGAAGAAATGAAGGTGTAGATGTTTCTCTTCTATGAAATTAAATGTAATTTTAGCTTTAAAATATTTGTTTTCTTTTTTTAAACTTCTTTTTTATTCATTTTCAGACCTCCATGTCTGTGTATAATGTAGTAGTTCGGGTATAAGATTGCTTTGAATAAGTTGGCGCCTTTTCTCCACCTTCTGTCGCTAAGTTCTAAGAAATCGCCAAAGATAAATTATATGTTCAACATAGAGGAACTCGATGTTTATTAGGGTTTTTTTAGAAAGCAATTATTGGAATTTGGCAGATACTACCTAAATAATCTGTTTACTAATAAGTAAAAGTATTGCATGCAGGATGTTTCAAGCAGGTGGCCTCGGAGTTTATTTTTCCCTCAAAAGAAATACGCTTATTAGAAAAATGTTTTAAATTAAGATTATAATCGTAGCCCGACAGGGAGGTCTTCATGGGTGCATGGTGTTATTTTCAAAAGCTTCCAAATCCAAGTGTATATAATTCTCTTTCGCTAATAAAAAATGCATTTCAAATTCTTCTTATATAAACAAAAATTCAAAGGTTCCTCGACCAAGGAAAATGAAAAAATTTCTTATCTGTACATTCTAACTACTATTGATGATAATAATAATAAAATATAATTTTTAGTACATTCATCACCGAAATATTCACGTCAAACCCCCTGAACATAGAATATGTCATCTCTGCGAAACATTTCACGCAAAGATGGAATTCCTCTAATATGCCATCCCTCTTCCCAAACAGACAAGTCCTGAAGGAATTCGGGCCCCTCTGCTGTGCCAACTGCGGTTGTCATTAGTGATCTCTCACGCTGTTCGGCATTTTCATGAAAATAAACGGCTTCGACTCTTTCCGGCCGCATCAGGAGTTCATCTCCAATGTTGTAATGCGTTTTTGGAGGGGAATTGCATTAGGACCGCCCCATAGCAGCACACTGATGCGAGTTATGGGAGTAGGGCGTTAATTTCGCATCGTAGGCCTGCGAGTTGTGCGTAACTTTGACGTTCAGCGAATGGTGTTTATTTTATGGCATCTTGAAAGGGTTATTTCGTATTGATGGGCTGACTGCAATGAAAGTTTGAGTATGTGAAATGTATTCCTTCTTGGTTTATTTTTCGTTTGAAATATTTCACTTGGAATTGATAAAATTTGGTGACGCTAACGAACTATAATATGGTATTTGAATCGCGGATCCTTTGAAATTGGTGTGTATTTTTTTTTTTTTTCGATGTAAATTTTTCCAAGTTTAATATTTTTCAAGTAGTTTTTTCTGTAGAAATTTTATGTATTGAGTATTTTTTTTCTGTTGAAAGTTCGAACTCAAATGACAGTTGTTTACCTATAGTACTCAGTTATTTGAAATTCTCGTTCAAGGTTTGAAATCTTTCTTTCTTTTTTTTTCTGGTATAATTGTAAAATATAAATACAATGACAGCATGAATTAAAAATATTTCATAACTTTGCATTTTATGAAATTTTTAAATCAAATAAAGTTAGTAGAAAAAAATACCCATGAATTTTAAAACAATATAATTCATCTTTGTTTATTTCCCTCGATTTATTAACTATTTCGATGTTCATACATCCTTTATAAGCTTTCAAGTAATTTGCTTTTTTTTTTTAATTCCTCATATTTTATTTTCGTTTAGAAGTAAAGTGTATACACATAATTAAAGTACTTTGCTTTTCCACCAAACGAATTCAAGATTTCTATTGCTGAATGAAATCTCCTTAACGTCAAGATCATCCCAATAAAGAACGATTTGCTTTCTTTTTGTAAAGTTACTGCAATCTAGTTGTTGCATCAATCGTATAAAAGCTAGGTCAAAGGGATTAAATAACTGGAGGAAAATAGTCAGTAATTTCTGATAAAGCTTCTTTTACAGCTCGCATTACTTCATGCATGGCTTTGCTTGTTGATGCTCTCTATTACCCATTACTGTTAGTTTTCATACCAGGTGGTTCTTCTGAACGTTATTGTTTGTGCATTGTGAATTTAGAGATGAATGCTTTTTAACAGAGAAATTGATTTTCATTGGTGAAAATTTGTGTAGTCACACAATACTACAACTAGAATAAATTCATTTCTCAAAAAATAAACTGCAAAACGTATTCTGGAGCGCAGCTTAAAATGGAGCTATGTACTTGACGCATTGGCAGACTTTCACTATCACATGGTCATGCTTACGGGGGGGGGGGGGGGACTCTGATAAAAAAAATATTTTGAGATTTTTATTACGTGTTGTTTTATGCTGTTTTCATTTACATTTATAGTTTCTACTCAAATTAGAAGTATGATATATTTTGTTTTAACATAGCAAATTATCAACTAATGTGACTTTAACTTATAACACGATATTTTAAACTTCTATGTATCTTTCTTAACTAACTAGTAGATATGCGCCACTAAATTTTTTTTATGAAATTTTAGTACGAAACAACTGATTAAACTGAGGTTAAAAAAAATTCTGTTATTTTTATAGTTATTTTTTAAAGCATCTAATGTCTGTAATATAAATATATATATATATATATATATATATATATATATATATATATATATATATATATATATATATATATATATATATATATATATATATATATATATATATATATATATATATATATATATATATATATATATATATATATATATATATATATATATATATATATATATATATATATATTGATACATATTATATATATATGATTATATCAGTGGATTTCACGTGGATATATCAGTGGATTTTTACGTTTCTCAAAACTATATGCTTACTGTTTAAGAGTTCAAAACATTGTCTGACGTTTTGTATGGGATATTGTTATATTGAAGATATCCCGGCACCAGAGATTCACAAAAACTATACTGCTGTAGAATATCGTTTTATCAATATTTGTGTGAAGTGGGAATACCTTCCGGGAGAGTTCTTTCATACAGAAACTGCTTCATATTTGCAACACGAATGGTAGAAAATCAGGAAATCTTCCACCAAACACCTTGGCAACCGATTTGAGAGTACCTGCCATAATGAAAAAAACTGTCTCTACACTTGAAAAAGAGGATCTACAGAGCAGCGGCGTGACTCAATACGGAGAAATTTTGAATGCTTGCCGAGCATTATTTCTCCCTTCTCTAAATGTAGCCATACGTAGAACCACACACTACAAGCCTATAGAAATATATTCTGAGTGCCCCATTACTCAGGTTCATAAGACTCGTGAATAGTACGTATTTTTATATATATATATATATATATAAGATTAAATAAAATTTAACAACAAAATTCTTGTGATGTTTTTTAGTAAACTCAATATTTTGTATCGTGTAAAGCCTGAGTAAATATTTTCAAACTCATTTATTAAGAACTTTTTATTTAACGGTACATCAAAAATAGGTAATTTAACATTATAGGTATTTATAGGTGGTACTGTGTCCCTAACACACATGAAAAATTATCATTTTAAATAAGTGTTTAACGTGATTAAAATAATTAGAGCAGTATTTCCCAACCTGTGGTCCGTGGATTACTGTTGGTCCGAGAATAAGTAAAAAAATACTTACAATGAATAAATTCGTTTCCTAAAAAGTAAATTGTTGTGATACGCTATCTAGGTTTGGTAACAATGATTTAGAAAAACCTTAATTCGATATTTTTTGAGGAAACTATTTATTTAATGGTATTTAAACTTGTAATTTTTGATAATTTTACATGGTTTCAATAGAAAAACTTTTTTAACATGAAGTACTTAGTAATCAAAAGCTGGCGCCAACAACTTTGGTTTGTAAAATTCAATTTCGTTTTCATTTGCTCTTTTTAATTAAGAATCTTTTTAATTTGCTCTTTTTAATGTAGAAGCAGTTTAGTTTCGGCGGCTATTAGTGGCAAGTTGACAGAGGCGGGTATAGACTGTGAAATATATAAAAACAAACAATTCAGTTGATATAGTTCTAACAAACTCACATAGTTTTAGAATTCCAGGTGTGAAACCAGGAAATACGTGTCATTCTCACTTCGCCTGGAAACTTAATCCGTGACACCTTTGCTGTCTCACGCCCTTGTGCTTTAGCTTCATCGAAATAGCGGGTCATTGAAGTCTTACACACTCTTCACAGTCTATGCCACTCTTAGTGCATCTTGCCTTCTTCCATTGTTGAAATTTAGCATATCGTATACCTTCGAAAATGACAATCCCATTTTAGAAGACTTATGAGATGTGTAAGAAAGTGTATGTTAAATTCATGCATTAATGGAGTTAAAAGGTTGGGATTGTTTAGAATTTTTCTTGGGTAATGTCCTAAGTCTTATGCGAATTCTAATAGATTGTGCTTCGTCAAAACTGAGGAATGATTGTTAATTAATTGCATATATTTACCGATGATATGTAGGCTTTAGTTCGTTAATAGTTTGTATTATTGAAGAATACTTCTTTTATAAATTAACTTCAGTAATTTCATGTTATATGCTTATGAAGTTAGATTAAAGATATTTAAATAGTCAAGCAATAATTTTCTTGTAAAGACATATTTTTTCCAAATTATTCATAATTTCTTTAAGTGATCATGTGTTTTTTATTAGACATGCAAAATTTAGGTAATAATAAATGTTTTTTTGTGTTTAATATTTAAATAAAAAATTTCAAATCATTTAAATTTATTTATTATATCTAGCGACACAAGAACTACAGCCATTTATACAAAAACTTTCGATTTCATACATTGACCTAAATGTAGCTAATTCCTTATTCATATTGCAATTCAAAGGTTGCGTTTGACCTTCTCGAGTATGTTTTCCTGTTAAACAGCCAAAGCTGGCTGTGTGCGCTGTTGAAGTTAATGCGTGGGTGAAGCAGAAGTGAGGTTTCAAGACGTCTTCCGTTAAAAATGTTCTTCGACTTACAAAATCGACTTCAGGCTCGCCGAATCCTGAATTTGCTATTGCTATCATCAAATTAGTTAATGTAAATCGCGGTACCTAATAGTTTCATTTAGATTAGGTTATTTCCTTTGTTCGTTTTTACTCCATGTGTGTACGATTTTTTAAATGTCTCTTTTTTCGCTGTTCCTTATGTATATATGAATTGACAGTATTTATTGACGGTTGCCTTTTTGTTTTTAATTAAAGAATGGTATACAAAGCGGACACAAATTAGTAGGGAAAATGGAGTTTCAAAAAAGCTGTACGCGAACAACATAATACGAATAAGCATAACAAATTATGGTTTTTGAATACATAGTGGAATAGTGGATATAAATTAGTTGACCAAGAATTGTTTATTATGCGTAATTATGTAGGGTTATGAAGCTCGATTGGGATACCATTGCCCAATTAATTTATGTCCACCCCGTATTTATTTTCTCAACATTTCTTTCATATGCAATTGTGAATTATATTACTTGACTGATCTAGTAGAATAAACAATAGAGCTTTTTCCTAACACTTAGGATTAAAGAAAAACACAGCTTTACAATTTGTTCTTATTTATGTTGTTGCGTTGTACGGGTTCGAAAGATTTGACGCTAAAGCAGATCAAAACTTGCAGAAATTTATTCCAAAAATTACTCTTCACAGTTCTCTTACAGCTCCAGAACTTCTCGTTCTTGTAGACACAATACAGCTCTTTTCACCTCAATAGAGCACAAAACAGCAGTTAAAAACTTGACAAACAACTGCTAAATCGCCGCAAAAGACAATGCAATACAGTTCGCTCAGAATCTCCAGTCAACTAATTCAGTGACTCAAAATCCAAGAACTAACTCAGTCAGGAATACAGCTCTCACAATGAACGTTGAGAGACAACTAACTCAGTGATTCAAAATCAACTAACTAACTTAAGTCAACTATCGGACTCAGCTAACAACTAGCTCCGTGACTCAAAATCAGTCAACAACTAACTACTCTACTCACGGCCGTCCTTATATAGGGGAGGCTGCGAACCTTCTTGAAACTTCTAGAGGTAGATATATGGAGAAGTTTCCAGATATAGACATTTGGAGAACTTTCCAGATTGTAGTTGAAAAGTCCATACATGTACATGGGATACATGTACCGAAAATGTCGCCAAATGGTCGCCAAGTTTGGCGACATTTGGCGATTTCTCACCAAATTTGGCGACAAAAATTAGTCGCCAAAACCATCACCAACTTGGCGAGATTACCATTACCATAATGTTAAATGCCCTGCCCCTTGAAACTCGCTTCCCAGAGTTACCTCTGTAAAACCCGCTATCAAGCGTTGGGAGATTCATTGCAGGGAAACAAACCATTGCATTGCCTTATGCGAAATGTACAGAAATTTATCTATTTACAAAATTAACACTACGAAATATTTACAAATATACAAAAATTCGTAACAATATTGAGTCTACGAGGAAAATGTAAACATATTTTACTTTGCGTTGTCTAAATTTGATTGTGTCCTTAAAATCATAGTCTTTGGTGAATACATATTAAAACGTGTGTTTTTATTGAAACACTTAAAAAAAAATTCTCCTAATGGAAGATTGGCGTGCTTTTTGAGTCTCCCAGAAAAGCAGCCCAAAATTTGAGTCGTGCATACTTTTTACTTTGTTTTTGTTTAATCATCAAGAAGAAGACATTTTGAAAAAATCGTTAGTAATTCTTTTGAAATACTTGATCTCTCTACGACATTAAAATTACGTAAATGAAACGGTTGCAACATGAGATCCATGGAAGAATCCGGTTTTCCTTTACCTCAATCCTCCATTGTATATAATGTCACTTGCGTTGATAAATTATTACTCGTCTATTGTTGTCTACATATTACTATTTCAAATGAAACTTTCAATTTGGTAAACAAAAATCGATAGATTTTTCCTGGTTTGGAATGTTTTTGTTTTGAATTAACATTCCAACATTGAAGATTTACGTCAATAACTTTATACTTGGATTGTTGTTTGAATGCATTCTGTTCTTGGTACATTTGACACGGTCTCACTGTACATCCAGTTTAGAGGTGAAATGTGGATATTTGCTTTCACACTTGACAAATCAACATACCCAGTTTAATTCAAGCAATAATCAATATTTAATGTGTTTTTGCTGTCTGACAAATCTGTCCGTTGTTGATATTGTTATGAAAGATCGAATATTTATGATTGTTTAGTTGTTTTGAAGCGTCGGGACATTTTTCATTACGCTCTAAAGTTCACGATCAAATTTTGTAGGTTTCGTACCTTAACTAATACAGCACGATAGTATAGCGAGTTTTAGGTGCTTTGCAATCCTTCTTAGAGATTTTCTTGTTCAGGAGGCAATTTACTTGATGTTGACGACTTCTTTATTTATAAATAATTCAATTTTAAAAGTATACGAACTACACCTATTCTTATTTTGAAAAATCTCATATTTCTATTGAACAATTCTGCAAAATTGGTGAATTCTCTATAAGAGCTGTTTTGTTTTATCTCCATTTAACAAATTTTGTCCTATCTCTTTATAGGCTAGAGATAAATGCCTCAAATGATACAATATTCATTAAAATAATTTATACTTGTCATAATTGATATTCATTCAAGCGTCTTGATATATCTAGATTGTGTAAAGAGTGTCTTCGTTTATTTTTGTGTGTATATTTTTTATACTTAAAATAGTTTTCATGTTATAGATTAGTCTTGTGTCAATTATTTACAGGCTGCCTGGTAAGGATTTTCTCTCATTTGAGACGCAAATGTGAAGCAGTTTCCTTTGAAATACCTCCCAGAATGAATTTACCAGTTTACCCTTGGAATATTCGTAGTAGTCCAGGTCATGATTAATGATGTTCGGCGCATTATAGCTTCTTGCGCCAGAAAGTCCTCAAATTATGTAAATTGTTATTGCAATTTTTACATTACTCTATGTTATATCTATTTGCGGATGCATTTGTTTTATGTAACAACTTATGCGAGGTAGCATTCAAGGTTTAAAGACTTGTCATGTCTTGCGAATTTCTTGTCTGAGATCATCTTATTAAAAAAATCACGTTCTTGAAGGATTCGAACTAAACGTCACGTTAAATTCCACTTTAACATTTTAAACTTGGTATCTATTTAAAGATCCGTCGAAACTGATGAAATTTTTCTTTCAAGTTGAAGAGGTCATCCTATTTCTAACCAAATGGCTTTAAGCTCTTTGCAATAGGCGTTTGTCTTCTTAAATTGCATGTACCTTTGAATAGTGTTGCACAAATTGTCTGTATATATTGTAAATAGTGACGTATTATTTCAAAATTCTATTGTAATTTATTTTTATCCTATTTTATTTAGTAATTAATAGCGACTATACAAGTTAGAAAAAGGTGGCAACACCTAAAGTGATCGAGAAGTTTCGAGATATTTCGTTTCCGATAAATTGGCTGGAAATTTCGAGAATGTCTCACGCGCTTGTATATAAAGGACTGGAGAACGGGAAAGTTTTCAGATTGACTTCGGATTTCGTTGAAAGCTGATCGCTTTGTTTACCTATTGGAGTGAGCTTGTATAATCGCTGAATTCGAAGTTATTTTTGTTGAAGCTTGTGTTGAAGCTTGAGAGTAATTAAACTGTTGCCTGTGAATAAATTTTGTTAGGTTTCTGAAGAGAGAATAAATATTTTTAAACCGTGAAAACTGTGCCATCATTGCCTCAGTGGAAATCAAGTCATCTTGAATGCCGACCACTAGAGGAATGATGGAAGACCAAATGAAGCAGTTGATGGAAATGCTTGCTGGAATGAAAGCCTGCCAAGAAACCGCCTCAGCCGAAATAAAAGAAATGAAAGCCTGCCAAGAAACCACCGCAGCTGAAATGAAAGCCGAACTTTCCGCTACAATCGCCGCCGGTCAAGCCCGTCTGGAATCTACCAATGCTGAATTCGCTGCCGCTATTACGGGTGATATTAAAGCTTTAGCATCCAAGCAAGAATCATCTTCTGCGTCCGTTGATAGATTTATCGAGCGCACAGAGAGTGTTCTTCAATCAATGAAGGCGGATATTTTGGATGTCAGAGAAGATCTTAAGACAGTGAGAAATGAAGTTGAAGAAAAAGTTTCCACCGTGCAAGAAAAAGTTTCCACCGTGCAAGAAAAAGTTTCCACCATGCAAGAAAAAGTTTCCACCTTAAAGGAAGAGCAAGACAAATTCATTGACGTTGTAGAAGAAAAAGTTTCCACCTTAAAGGAAGAGCAAGACAAATTCATTGACGTTGTAGAAGAAAGGCTGCGAAAAATGGAAACGCGTGAAGCTCTGGCCATAGCGTCACCTAATTGGGATAACGCTTCCATCCCCTTTATGGCGCCGCGCTCTAACATCAAAGTGGCCCCTTTTGATGGGAAGTCGTCTTGGCGCGTTTATCAAACGCAATTTGAAATGATTGCGTCTGCGAATGGTTGGGACGATACTTCGAAAGCATTCCATCTCGCAGCATCTCTTCGAGGTGAAGCTGCTGACATTCTACAGACACTACCTGAAGAGAAGCGGGGAGAATTCGTGGCGCTGGCAAGTGCGTTGGAATTAAGGTTTGGGGAGCAACATCTAAAGGATTATAACAGACTGCAACTGAAAGTGAGACAGCAGAAGGCCAATGAAACTCTTCAAGAATTGGCATCGGATATAGAAAGACTGTCGCTCCTCGCTTTCCCTGACTGTCCCCCGGATGTACGAGACGATCTTTCTCTGCAGTATTTCATCGACGCTATTCAAGATCCCGATGTGCAACAGGCGGTAAGGTTATCCCAAAACAAAAACCTGAAGTCGGCCCTCGTGTACGCCATGAGAGTGGAAGCCGCGCAGCTAGCTTCTGGAAAAGACCGACGATATGTGCGTGGTGCATTAGCCGAGGATTCTTCTGACTTTGTCACCAGTAAGCTTCGAGAACTGGAAAGCAAAATTGATAGAATGATGAGAAGCTATCCCGGAGCCAGGGATCGAAGGACCAGAGTCGTTTGCTGGCACTGCAAACGGGAAGGGCATCTACGACGAAACTGCCTTGATTTGAAAAAGAGAAGGGATAACACTACCACGGATTCTCCACAATTGAATCTAAGAAGATGTCATCTCGCAGGGTAGAAGCTGCAATGTAGAACAGGTGAAGCCCCGACCAGTCGTTTCCACGTTTCATCCCGACAAGGAGGAAACCAGGGTTTATTCGTGAAGGGGGAGATCAACGGAACTCCATGTCGTCTAATCGTCGATTCGGGAGCGAACGTTACGATCGTAAGGACGGACGTGGCTCGTCGCCTGAACAGCCGACTCCTCTACACAGCGCCCTCTGTTTCTCTACAAACTGTGTCTGGTGGTAATATCTCTGTTCATGGGAAATTGCAAGTGGACATTGCCCTTGGATTTAACACCTACAAGCACACCGTTTATGTTGCCGAAATTGTAGATCAGTGCATTCTCGGACTAGACTTTTTGAAGAAAAATGGAATTACGCTGAATTTTGAGAAAAGCCAGCTGCAAGCATGGAGAGGCGAAGTTCCTTTGCACGATCTAGACATGAAAGAGCTGTGCGTATATCGGATTGTAGCTCATGAAGACAATGTCATAGAGAATGCTGAAGAGTCCACATCTATGGAAAGTACCTCTCCAGCCTCGGAGAGGGAACCGAAGAAAGCGACGTTGATGAAACCCTCCCAGGAAGTGGTTCATGTGGAAATGGACAAAGTTAGTGACGAGGGAATCGACATCCGTACTCCTGTTACAAGCATCGAACGGAGGTCCCGGGATCTATCAGCTGCACCCGCGGATGATTCGGACGCAATCTCAAAATCATATAACCAGCAAGATGGGGATCAGAAACTTTCACCGCTTCTGTTGGCATACGGGAGTGCAACTCACGAGACCACCGGATTTTCTCCATCTCTAACGATGGGTGGAAGAGACCTTAGGCTCCCCAGCAACCTGCTCTTTGGACAACCACAGGACACTCCTTCCTCGCCTGTCCAGTATCTAGATGATCTGCAGGCACGTTTGGAAGCCGTACATCGGTTCGCCAGAGAGAGAAACAACATCATGACGGAGCGCATGAAGATCCGGTACTATGCCAAGGCCATGGACCGTTCATTCCAGGAAGGTGACAAACGTCGGAAAGGACTCTCCCCTAAGCTCCAGACGAACTGGGAAGGGCCGTATGGGATCCTTAAGAAGATCAACGACGTCGTGGTGAGAATTCAACGGACACCTTCCTATAAACCTAGATTTGTACACTACAATAGGCTAGCCCCATATTATGGTAGAAGTCATTGAATGGCTTAAGGACTTCACTGCCCGGGACGTGCAGTCTTTAAGAAGGGGGAAATGTTGCACAAATTGTCTGTATATATTGTAAATAGTGACGTATTATTTCAAAATTCTATTGTAATTTATTTTTATCCTATTTTATTTAGTAATTAATAGCGACTATACAAGTTAGAAAAAGGTGGCAACACCTAAAGTGATCGAGAAGTTTCGAGATATTTCGTTTCCGATAAATTGGCTGGAAATTTCGAGAATGTCTCACGCGCTTGTATATAAAGGACTGGAGAACGGGAAAGTTTTCAGATTGACTTCGGATTTCGTTGAAAGCTGATCGCTTTGTTTACCTATTGGAGTGAGCTTGTATAATCGCTGAATTCGAAGTTATTTTTGTTGAAGCTTGTGTTGAAGCTTGAGAGTAATTAAACTGTTGCCTGTGAATAAATTTTGTTAGGTTTCTGAAGAGAGAATAAATATTTTTAAACCGTGAAAACTGTGCCATCATTGCCTCAGTGGAAAAATTCGTAACAATAGTAAGGGGAAAGGTTCATTACTAGAGAAGAAGGCAATTAAAATTTGGTATGACAAGTAAAAAAAATTTATAGTTACAAAAAGTTTATTAAATACTAGGTTGTTTTAGTTGATGCTGATCATTAATAACATGCTTGCCAATGACCCATTAATTTTTTTTTTTATCTTAAAAAAATTTGTATTTGATTTTATATCGTCGAAGTTTTGGAGTTTGCTCCTACTTTTGAGCCTTGTTGGCCCCCAAAAATGTCGAAATTTACAATAAATACTTTAATAGCTTCCAAACTGTTAAATTAGCTTACAATCAAAGATTGGCTTTCCTTTTTTATTGCAACTCTACAAGTTTCTGTTTATTTTACAAGAGCAGTTATTATATTATACTTTTTACAATAAAATAATTTGAAACAATCCCAAAGCATTTGAATAACTAATGTTAAATTGTGTGAAGCTATTATTTAATTTCATGCAGAATGCTTCATTTTGGAGCTTTCTATTATGTAAGCTTTATTATGGGCACAAAAACTTCCTCCAATATCATGCACACAACATAAACAATCACTATTCTAATTATTGGTGTAACATAAGTGCATGATATTTCCAGAAATCCTTAGAAGTCGGAAATATTTTCAGAACTAATTTTATTTGCAGACGATAAAATAAAAATATAAATTTCGGTATTTCTTTTTAATGAAAAAGAACGATATTCCTATTTTTTCCCATTTAATGGAAATGGGATGTTTTCAAGGTAGGTAATATAAACACATAAATTTTGCAATTTAATTCTCCAAAATAGTGAACTGCTTGTAAACAAAGGTATTCATTTTAGATGTATTTATCTTTCCAGGATGTATATATATCCTGTTATTGATATCAATGATTGTGATTATTATTAACAAAACATGACTTTTTATAGGGAATTAAGAATACTTATATGGGTCTTTCTACAAAAGATCAGGAATTTGGTTAGCTGGTGTTTATTACAAAAAGTATACTAATAATAATATTTTTTTAGGTATATAATTAGGTGTCACATATAATTAATTGTAATTAAATATTTTAATTATTACCAAATTTTACTCCCAAACAGTGACCAATGTAAAGGCAACAACCTTTGGTTGTACCCACATGAAATGACACCCATTTAGAGAAGAACGGGTATTGCTCATATATCACACGTAGTTATTTAATTGTTCTTCCGGAACGATACGAGAGAAAGGGTATGATTGTGTTATAACTACTTTTACCCTGTTGACTCTAGAATAATTAACCCGAAATTACCATTCTGTATTTCAAGTGGGCATTTTATTATGGTTCATAATCTTCCAGGCAGTAATTTTTTGTGTAGATAAAAGGTCTCAACAAGCACGTGTAGATAAAAGGTATCAACAAGCAGTGCCCGAGTGAACAGCTCCTACATTTATCCTTCAAATCTTTTTTCAAAGTTAAAACATTTAAAAGTGTAGGGAAAAAGTTTACAATTTTTCCACTTTCATAGATCATCTCCGCCATGTGCGTAGCCCTAATTGCGCCTCTTTCTGCGGGGGGGTCGCGATTCTCGAACTATTTTTTTTAAAACGCGAGGCCCAACATCTGGGTGACACGCGCCCCATTTCGGATACGTTTCGTTTCCTTCTATTTATTTTGTTAATTTTTCAGGTTTTTTTTTATTATTTTTATCTTACCCGTTTTCCGTTTCCTTACAAATGGCGGGGTTCAGTGTTGTACCTCATCCTATCCCTCCCACTTATATAGTTTCTTAGTGTTGATGGCTTTCTTTTTTCTTATTCGTTTGAGTTGGTTCCGCTTGCGAATTGTGTTAGTGTTTGATTCGCATTGTCTGACTCTAAATGGTTGATGTATAGATCATATGATTTCAAGAATACTCTTGAATTAACTTATCTAGAACGTGTTTGAACAGTACCTGCGATTGGTACTAGAAAGCATGTGTTTCCTTATTAACGGAGTGGGGTGAGAGAGGGGAACATTTTATTTTTATTTAAAACATTTGGTTTATTTAAAATAAAAAAAAAGTAACTTAGCTGCATAGGAATAGATTTGCGCTTGTATTTATGTGCCATTTCCATAAAATATTCCAAACAATCGGTGACGGACTCTCAGTCAGGCGGCAAAATTTTTACTTAGTATACGGGAATTAAGGAAGCATGTGTCGCCAGTGCTCGGTGGTCCCTCTTTTCGATGTATCGATGTGGCTATGCAAAAGTGGTCTATTTTCAAAGTGACACGATAGCGATTGTGGGAGAAAGTCTCTATTCAGGTAGTAATTTTCCGGGTTTTCTTCCATTTGAGATACAAATGCGTGGCAATTTTTCCCTGGAAGATACCACTCCTGGAGTTTTACCTAGTCCAGCGTTAGCCACAACGCAACGTCAGAATGCCTCTCAGAAATGATCACGGAAGTTGGGAATTTTTCCCCTGGTAATGACTGATTAAAACGAGTCAACGGATTTCGGATATTCTTCTTTTGCACACTTTTACGAAATGGCTTTGATACTTTTAAGCTAAACTATTAAAAAAGTGCTAATACAAATAAGTAAAATTTACTTATTTTTCATTTAAATGTCATGCTAATTAAAGCTCTGAAAACAATACTTTCATTTTAAAATAAAGTATTAACACATCAAGACTCATTTTAATATAAAGTATTAACACATCAAGAATCATTTTAATATAAATTATTAACACATCAAGGCGCCTGGTTGGTGTAGAACCGCGTACCTTCTGATCACTAGACTGTCACCTTAATGACTGGAGAGGGGGGGGGGGGGAAGAAAAAATTCATCTTATTGAAAAAGTTTCAAATCATTTCCCAAACCTTACGGGTTATGAAAATTTTTTAAGAATTCTTTTCTTAAGGAGCAAGAGCAGGAAAATGTTGCCCACCTGATGGCTGTAGGGTTAGCGCTCTGGTTTTCGCATGCCAAAGGTGCCATGTTCGGATCCCGGATTAGGCATGGATGTTCGTTGTGGTTCGGTTTTCACGTTAAGCTGTAGATCCCGGCCTGATTAGCCGTTACTGTGCATAAAAATATGTCGCCATAAAATGGCGTACAAATCACCCAACCAGGAACATTTTCTTAAACACATGGAAACTAAAAAGGCCTGGTATAATTGTAAAACTCATGGATGCAATATTTTCGGAGAAAGTTTTATAGGCGCTGTAAACAATGTCGGATGAGTAGCAGGCCCCTCGAAATATTTCAAACATATACTTCCAAAAATTAACATTAAAGAAACTTCCATAAACATTTAAAAATATTTTTTCGAAATAGATGTGTCTTTTAATATTTTTTTTTGCATTATTTTTTTATATACATAATGATACCAACATCGTCCGCGTCTGTAAATCTGCGGATAAAATTCTTATTTTTCTTCTTCGTCAACTACATTGTCTGTCTAGTCTTTCTCAACTTGGAACAGTAATTTCACCAAATTTTTCACCTTTTCTTCTTTTGCAAAATAAAAATAGTGTTTCACTTTTAGTTTTGTGTTTTCTACCTGCATTCATTTTAATTATTTTCAATTACCATTTGTTAACATATAAAAGTATTGTTTTCGGTCAAAAATATATATATATATATATATATATATATATATATATATATATATATATATATATATATATATATATATATATATATATTTCTTTTTTTTTTCTCCATGTTGTGGAACATCCTGACTGAAAAAAAGTGGTGTAGAAAAATGTCTGCCAGTGTGTCTGTGAGTGTACGTGAGCAGCATAATTCCCGAAAGATTTGACCTACGATTTTCAAATTTGGAGACAGGTTAGTTTTGGTCATGGAACCTGTCATTAAGATTTTCGTCCATACTGCGCATTAGCAAAACGTGAAAAAAAAAATCAATTTTTTTTTTAGCTATTAACAAAAAAAGGCTCTAACGATTTTGATCAAAATCTCTTTGGTAATGCCTCTTAAGATGTTCTAAGCATCCCCACCTCCGAAATTTCCGTAAAATTTCTATAAAGGAGTAAAAAGATGAAAAACCGAGTGTTTTCAACATAGAGTTCTCTTCTCTTGAGCATCGCTCATCAACGACCGTTTTTGTCCTCTCCTCTGTCTCACTTACAAGAAAGGATATTGTAATAGTTATCGAAAAGTATATTGTCACTTTCGCCATTTTGGCGATTTTTTTTTCTTTTGGTCCATGTAAGAATTATCGCTAAAAATATCACTAAACTGGCCATTTTTTCAAATAAATGAAATCATAAGCACACTATTCCACGTCAAATTTAAATGTAGTGACCAGTATCATAGAGTAATTGAAAGTTGTGTGATGCTCAACTCGCCTAGTTTGCATTCAGTTATTGTACGGTCCTAAATGGTACGTTAAATGACAAGTTTGCTCTTTTGATGAAAAATCTGTGTATAGTTTTGCAGTTTAGTATAGCTTTTGATTACCTTAGTAAAACACTGATAACTGATTAATCCCCATAATGAGGTTCAATGGGTAGTTTGAGTAATAATTAACAAAGAGTTGGTTGGGGGAAAATGCAGTATATTTGCTTAATTTTTTTTTAGGGGAGAGGGGGGGGGGGGCTCGTTACTTCTATGGGTTATTTTTTGGAAAATCAAGAATTTCTGTAACTGTCGTTTATTGTAAAAGGTATACTAATAAAAATACTTTTTTATAAACAACCTAAGTCTGACAGATAGAATTAATTGCTATTTTGAATTGCAATAAAGTATTTTAATTATTACTCAAATTTTACTCCCAAATAGTGAAATGTCACATCCTCTAGAACACATTTCTAAAATTTATGTTACACTGTGTTTAATTTCTTTGGGTATTTCTACACACTGAAGGAATTTGGGATTACAAGGAATACCAATTGACAATCTACTTATCAGGCTAGAGTTTTTATGAAATTAATCTCAATTTAGTGAAGTGGGTACAAAGTAACTCAAAACATATGAAATGAGATTATTTCTTAATAACTCTAGCCTGCCAAGTAGTTATTGCTTATGGGAGTCCTCCCAATAATCCCAATTTAGTTCAATGTGTGCAAGTACCTTAACCCACTGACGGTCAAGGATATGGGCGAAATTCTACAGTTGTTTTCCCTGCAATAATTTTTAATTATATTTCTAATTCAAATAAATAATTTGTTTTAATTATTTTTTATTCATTTGTTTTAGATATGTTATAAACTATCATCCTAATAAAAATATATTTAAAAAATATTGTATAAATTTAATAAATATTGTGTATTGTTGGAAAAACTGAGGATCAAATGACGCATATATACGTGCATGACCGCCAGTGGGTTAAAGAAATTAAATGGGGCCGCTTGGTAGCTTCTCTTTTTGTTGCTTCAAAAATAAATTTGAATTTATTTGAAGATATAATGAAAGAGGGGAATTGATAACGATTGTGAATTTCTTTGGGTTTTTGGGCTTTTTATCAATACATAATACTCTTGAATATTCATTACAGAGAGCAACATAAAAAGAAATTTATTTAAACAATTCTATATGTGTAATGAAGAATGAAAAGTTAATTGAGAATAAAAAATTCTTAATATCACGTGACTCATCTCACTCTGTAAATAAATTATACGGAAACAAATATTCCAATCTATCAATTTAATATTCTCTATAATTATCTGCTCCAAATGGTTCACCTCTGTTGATCTACAGAACTACACATTTTAATGAACTATTGCGTTCACTTTTAATTCTGTGTTAATAGTACCCAGAAAAATGACGGGGAAACAAACATTTGTCAATAATAATGCTTTTTATTATGGTTGCTGCGCCGCGGTTGAATACATCGTTCGTGATACTTCCTACAAATTTCCTTTTAAACACAGCTTATCGGGATCAAACTTATCTTATATTTTCGCTTTAGATGTTACAACACGTTTTTTAGTTTTGGAATAGGGATTTTCTTTCCAAATTACTTACAAGGTAATAAAATATTTTAGCTTTTTCTGACGAAGGGATCGATTGTTGTTTATTGGTATGCTTTTTCTTTGTATCAACTGCATAAGTATTTTCTAATTTGTTCAGATAATACAAAGCGATAAAGTCTGACCAAGGTGTTCTAGGTTAAACTGTCATCTGCTATTTATTGAAGGAAATTAGAATACCGAAAAATTCAATTTTCTCATATAATAATAATAATAATTAGTAATAATAAATATTCTGCCAGAACTGATGTTTTGTTGATGTCTCTAATCTTCTCGTTATTCTCTTAATTGCAAAAATTTGTTTGCCAATAAAATAAATATTTTTCGTTTTTATTTTCAAAATCATATAATTTAGTGAGCATTGTAATTCAAATTGCACCTGTTTTTATTAAGTTTGACATTACCTTCAAGCACCACCCCATTTCCTATACAAGGACCATCACTCCTCTACCTCTTTCTCTTACACGCTAGCCCTCTGGAAATAACTTTGAAAACCGCTTAAGGGCCAGACCATATGTCGCCGCTTGATTAAGTAGACCTTTTCCTGGGTTATCATGGATCAATAAGTGATGAGTCAGTTAGATAGCACCAGGAAAAATAAAAAGTTCATCTCAAAGCGGTGTTCAAAATGGTAGTTCCGAGAGGAGCGTTATGTAGTTGGTAGGGGTTACTTGTAACCAACGCGTAAGGTGGTATGGACTGGAATGATGAGTTATGATTCTCTCGTTCTCTGTTAGTCACGCTATCCATTTGATCGCGGCAGGTTTCATCGACAATTTGATATTCTCTGGGATGATATAGATTTTGGAATGACTTCATATTAGATCTGTTCAATTTTATTTATAATATATAAAATGCTTTCGCACTCACAATACATTTAAATAGCTTCATTACTATAGTCTTGTCAGAATGTATTATGTTTGATTTTTTTTCTTGAATTATTGAACACGAAAACTGCATCTTTCATTCGCCTCTTATTGTACTTCTTTCGGAGACTGATTAAGGCTGTTATCGACACGCCACCTACATTTTTAATCTCAATCTTAAAGTATAGGAGATTTTCATATAAATAATCACAACACTGTGCTAAAAAATTTTAAAATATTCGAATTATTTTTTCACCATAAAAAAATTCGAAATGTTTTTTAAGGTGATGCGTAATGATGGCTTAGTATTTTATTGAGAAGTATTTTTTAAATATTTTCAAAAAATTCCATCTTTTCAAGTTGAAGTTCAAACGCTAATAAAAATTCTTTACAACACCAAAAAGAAAAATATAAATGCAGCAATCTGTAGAATTATTCATTTTCTTTCAAATGGTCCAAAATTTATAATTTTAAGAATTGTATTTAAACGGCTACTCTACTAATTACTCTAAATTTTATGATTTTCTTGAATGCGCGCATGAATACATCGTGGGTGACAGTGATTTATAATGGCTTCAGTTGTAAGAAAAGTATAAACATAATGGAAAAGTATAAACATAATGAGGTTTGTTTTGTCTTTTTCATTCATGGAACGAGAGGCACCATTTGGGGTTATTTTTTTTCCTTCTTTTTTTCTTATTGCATTTTTAGGCCGCCACGAAGTGTTCAATGTTTACAAGTACATTTAATATTTCTTCTACGCTACGATTTCTACTACGCTCTACGCTTGGGATGGAGTTTAGTTATTCTTTTATTTTTTAATTGTTAGCTAGTTGTAAAGAAGTGACTAAATCTAAAGAATACGATATTGGATAATTTTATGTATGTGATTTTTGGTCAAATAATTTAAACAATATTTTTTAAATCCTTTATATTCACTTCGATTTATTTTGTGTGTGGTTATGTTTGTGGCAGATAAATATGTGGAGAGTTAATTAACCGCCTTGGGCTGTCACCCAATCAAACCGAAACTTTGCAGACAGATTCGTTTTCGGTGAGAATGTATTCTATCAAGTTTTGGGGACTTTCACTAAAAGGACGCTATTACAAACGCTGTTATTGTTGCTTTGTAGGGTTAAGGGCCACTTCATCCAATCGATCTTAAATTTGGCGGATGAATTCGTTATCAATGACATTTTGCTTTCTATCGTTTTGGGTGCTATCGTTTAAAAAGGTAGCTTTTACACACGTTTCCATTTTCACTTCGGAGGACTAATTAATCTACTTGCCTTCATCCAATCGAGATAAAACTTGGCTGATGGACACGCTATCAATGACAATACATTTTCTTAAGTTTTGAAGGCAAAAAGGTGTTAGTTCAATTGCATGGAATGAATGATTTTTTTTTACATTGTGGTCAAACACTATGAAAAGTCGATCTGAGTTCAAAATTATTTTAATTAGTTGCACATAAAAGTTGGCAATCTAAATAAAGTATTAATTTTAAAAACTTTGTTTTTAGGGTAAATTATTACTTTCAATTGCTCATACGTTAACATACTGATGAAAGAATTGCATTCGGTAAAAAAAAAAAAAATCGATTATTATTAATATTTTTTTTTTTTTTTTTTTGCATTACCACACGTTTAGCTGAGTTTAACAAAGTGGTCTAGAAAAGTGTCCGATGTGTTTGTGTGTGTGTGCGAGGTCAAAATTTAGCGGTGACCATGGAACCTGATGTCATTAAGGTTTTCGTGAAAATTGCGCCTGTGCAAAAGGTAGTTGTTATTGAAAAATTTAAGTTTTTCAACAATTGTCAAAAAACTGATCTTAGCGGTTTCAATCAAGTAAGTGCACTAAATCTCATCCGCCACCTCCAAAATCCCATTAGAATTTCGATTATAGTGTAAACAGTTAAAAAATGAGTTCACAAAGTTATTTTTCCTTGAGCATCGCCCATCAACGACTGTTTCTCCTCTGTTTCACTTACATAAAAGTCTTATTTATTATTTATTGTAAAAATTTCCATTTAGGCGGTGTTTTTTTTTTTTTTTTTTTGGAAAGAGGTTGTCAATGAGATAATTATCACCAAATTGAATTTTTTTTTTTAAATTAATGAAAAACGGTCAATTGCACCATGGCTGGTATTAAGTGTAATTGAAAGTTGTACTGTGTTCCATAATCCTAGTTTTTAAATCCTTTTACATTAAATTCGATGTCGTTTGTTTGTGGCCGGGAAATTTGCGGATGGCTCAACTCACTTGTTATCATCCAATCAAATTGAAACTTGGTAGTTAGATTCATTGCCGGTGATAGTGCAAAAAAGAGTTACTCCATAGCAAAGAATATGTGGTTTCTTAGTAGTGATCAAACCCTAGGAAAACTCGAACTGAGCTCAAAATCGCTTAAATAAGTTACGATTGCACATAAAAGTTTACAATGCATATTATTGACTTCCATTAAAAAATGTTTGCTGGCCGCCTGTGAATGTTGCAGTCTCTTTCGGTTAACTGCTCATATGTCTGTTCATAAGCTATAAAATTTTAAAAACCAAAAATGAAAGAGCACACGAGTTTAGAATAAGACTTACGATCTCTCGCACCCAATGTGTGTATTGTTTTTTTGCGAGCTATGTGTTCATTGCACTAAATCAGATTTTAACTGCAAACACAACTCTACTTGATACAATCTTAAAGAATATACAGTCTCTTTTGAAAGGGAATATACTTTAAAATTATTTTTGCTGCCTCCACTATTTGAAGCCTGTAGCCTTTCTTGTTACTTTTTTTAAAAATTATTATTATTTTCAGCTATAGATTTAAATGTTTTCAATTGCAATGTCAATCTTTTCCGATGTCCTAGCGAAGTGTGGGTGGTGATGTGGTAGGGGGGCTTGTGTTTCCCGTATATCTCCGCCTGCAACAAGGTAAGGCTGTGTTGCGCTGGTTTATGTCATTTTTTTAAAAAAAAAAATTATCGTGGATCGAACTCTTTCAAAGTGAAAATGTTAATTTTTTGGTGATTTAAGTAATATTAAAGGCATTATGTTACTAGTCTACGATGATGTTAGAAAGTTCTATGACTGAAACCGGCATAAGATAAAAAGTAATAATGAAACTAACAAAAAACCTCGTATATGGAAATAGAGGACATTGTCGTGGCAAAGACCAAAAAAATATGGTCAAGAGTTTCCATATCCTACTGTCAAACGAGTAAACATGATGTTGAAGGCGCATAATTTAAAACGCATTTTTTTTAAGTCTCACTCTTAAATACCAAAGGAGAATTTAGAAGACTTTATCCAAATCCTTCTAGAAGACTAGTAAGTATTGTTTGACATTTTATCCTGCAAGTTTAAGAAAATTTATGAGTTCATTTGTCCCAGGCACTAAAATGTACCAGTCGGAGAATTAAGATTCCTAATCGATCAAAATGGTGGTCGAAGACTTAGATATTAAAACAAGCTGTGTGTCTGTCTATCTGTTTCTGGATCTATAGAAACCTACTAAAAATTGGAGTAGAGCTCTGAAATTTTCAGCGCAAGTAATTTTGGCCTTCTGATTGGACTTTTGAAAAACAGAATTTTAAACTTTTATTTAGGTTTTTTTTTTTAAGTAAATTTCCTTAATTAATTAATATATATTTTACAAAACGATTTCAAATAGGGCTACAGCTTTGAAATTTTCAACATAAGTAGTTGTGGCCATCTAATTGGATTTTTAAAAAACAGAATTTTAAAATTTTATTTGTTTTTTAATTTTTTTTAATTAATTAACAAGTATTTTACATATAAATTTGTAATTGAGCTACAGTTGTGAAATATTCAACACAAGTAGCTTTGGCCTTCTAATTAGACTGACAAAAAGAAAGTTAAAATTTTAATTTGCTTTTTAATTACTTTTTTCACAAAAAGGGACTTTTAATAGGCCTGGAGCTCTGAAAGTTTCAACATAATAAGTTTTGGCTTCTAATTTTACTTTTCACAAACACGTGTTAAAATAATCTTAAAGGGGTGTTGTATTATTGTATTAACGGGGAATTTTTTTTTTCTCGACAAGGGATAGGCTTCCAATATTAAGGCTTTACGTAGCAAGTAGATTTTAGTGAATGAAGCTAGCTTATGCTTACACAGCAATGAACCTTTGAGCGAAGGAAGCGAGCTCGATTTTGCGTAGCGATGAAACATCCTGCGGGCGAAGCGTCAAAAACTGGGACCTATACACGAATGACAGGTTTTCGCAACGCGAGACCTCACAGCTAACTAAAATACTGCACATGTTAAAATTTCGTAGCGAAGCATGGGTATTAAACTAGTAATGAATAAAATGAAGAACACTTTGAGAAGGGAAATTCTGAAGTAAAAATCACAGTTTCAGCTTCAAAAAGTAAACATATAGAAGGCTATAATGATTCAACTTTATCTGAATCTAGTCATTTGGACAGTGACGATGTACTCCAGGCACATTCTTCAAGAACGTGTATAATAGATATGAAGTATCGGATAGGGCTGGGACAGTTATTGCTTCAGCAGTTCTTCTAACATCCATTTCGAAAATTGTTAAAAATACGTTTCACAGAAAAATCTAGATAGCACGAAAATTGACCGCAGAAAAAAACGAAGTTCTACAAATACCTGCTTTGTACTTCAGGCAAAATGATAAAATTTAAATTATATCAGAAAAGAATGACAAAGTGTATTTATAGAGCATTCTTGGAGAAAATATTTCATTGATTATTAAAGAGCAAATTTCTTTATAATGGAACCAAAGTCGATGCTCTTGGGTTATATTACTCCATCATCCAGCACATCTGAATCACTGATTTCTTCCTGGAATTAGAATATCTATGGTGGCATTTAGGTGGGGTGGAACTAACGTGAACGTTGAAAAATTTGGAGGTTTATCCGAGTTTTTTTTATTAAAGGTATTAGCATAGGACAAACATATCGCCTCAACGATTTTAACAGGCATATTTTCTAAGAATTTAGCAAACAAATCTCTAGGTAAAATGTCTTATGGTCGATGGCTAACTCGAGCTAATCAAATTCTATGTGTCTAACTTTCTATGAGGGTTTATGCTTTGGTTTACAATAAAAACTAACTTTTCTTGTAGCCTGTTCAAACTCATCACTGCAACTATAGGTATTTGTCCATGGAACTAAAAACTAAAATAGATCCAGTAATTCAAAGAAAAAGTTTCCTCGCTCACCCTGTAAATTTATTGACCGCAATGTTGACCGTCTTTAAACCATACATCCAGGAAATGATAGCCGTCGCATTTTGAAATTCCACTTCATTCATACAAATAAAACTAAAACTGTTTCAACTCCCCACTATTAAAAATTTTAGGCATCAACTTACATCAATCTCGTTGATTGTCACGAGACTATATCTGATCAACAATTATTGAGATCCATTCCTGATGAAGATATCTAATTGTTTGTTGCTGAAAAAGGCAGAAGGAGAACTGTCGTTACACAATATTGTAATACAATATATGAAAATGCGATCAAGACTGTGTCAGAAGCTTCAGCCACATAGCGCAAAAAAATCTGAGAGAGAAGGCTTCACAAAAAGAAGCAAATGCAGTCGTGAAAAGGCATGCCGAAATTCTATGGCAAGAAGGATTTTCGCGTTATTTGAAATATTATAATAGTAATATAAATGTAATTTTTGTCAACATTTTACTGTAATAAATAAATGTAACTCTTGTAATTTAATTATATATATACTAGCTAAATACCCGTGCTTCGCTACGAAATTTTAACATGTGCAATATTTTAGCTAGCTGTGAGGCCTCGCGTTGCGGAAATCTGTCATTCGTGTATAGGACCCAGTCTTTGGCGCTTCGCTCGCAGGAAGGTTCATCGCTATGCAAAATCGAGCTCGCTTCGTTCGCTGAAAAGTTCATGGACACATAAACACAGGTGTTCAGTAACTTTCTTCATACAATCCACTAGATGGCGCTATGCGCAATTGTTTTTATATTTTTTCTTTTCTACTTGAATTTAACCGTCAGTAGAGGGTAGCCATGTGAACTTTCTTGCTACCACGTACCTTTCAAGCTGAGATGACGGTTCAAATAAAATGTACCAGAAACCTGTAAGTAATTCTTTACTGTCTTGTCAAGAGTACCATACGAAACAGAACGAGTTAATTAAGTATAAACAACAGGCTTATTTCACTCGTTAAAAGGTTAATTACTATGCAAGCATAGGCTCGCTTCTTTCGCTGAAAGGTTCATTGCTGCGTAAGCATAAGCTCGCTTCAATAACTAAAATCTAATTGCTACGTAAAGCCATAATATTAGAAGCCTCTCCTTTGTCAAGAAAAAAAATTCCCCTTTAATACAATAGTACAGCACCCCTTTAAGATTATTATAACACAAGTTAGTGGAAAGCAAAATTAGAAGGCCAAAACGGCCTATGTTGAAACTTTCAGAGCTCTATACTAAACTTCAACTTAACTAGACATCACTTAGACGATAGATCGTCACAGTGCTCATAGGTATTTAATCCATTTTGGCGGCGTGAAAGCATATCGTTCGCCAAACCACAACCCTATAGAGAACAAAAGGCTGTAAGGTTTGGCGAGAATTATGTCTTCACTCCGCCAAAATGGATTAAATACCTATGAGCACTGTCACGATCTACCGTCTAAGTGATGTCTAGTTAAGTTGAAGTTTAGTATAGGCCAATTAGAATTCCCTTTTTGTGAAAATATTAATAAAAAAATAAATTTAAAAAAAAAATTAAAATTGTAACATTCTTTTTGTCAAAGTCCAATTAGATGGCCAAAACTTCTTGTGAAATCTCAGAAATGTAGCCCAATTACAAATCGTTTTGTAAAATATTTGTTACTTAAAAAAAAAAAAATAATAATTTAAATGTTAAATTCTGTTTTTCAAAAATCCAATTAGAAGGGCACAACTATTTATGTCGAAAATTTCAAAGCTGTAGCCCTTTTTGAAATCGTTTTGTAATATATATATTAATTAATTAAAAAAATTAATTAATGACGAACTGAACAAAAATTTTAAATTCTGTTTTTCTGAAGTTCAATTAAAAGGCTAAAACTACTTATGTTGAAAATTTCAGAGGTGTACCCCTTTTAGACATCGTTTTGTAACATATATTTATTAATTAATTAAAAAATTAATTAAAAAAGAACTAATTACAATTTTAACATTCTGTTTATGATGCTTAAAATTAGAACGCCAAAACTACTTAGGCTGAAAATTTCAAATCTCTACTCCAATTTTAAGTAGGTTTCTATAGATCCACTGAGCCATACACAGCTTGTTTTATTATATATATATATATATATATATATATATATATATATATATATATATATATATATATATATATATATATATATATATACACGTTTTTTAAACTTATGTGTAACACAGGGATGAGAGTTTTCCTCCTTTTGATGGATTTCTTTCTTTTTTGTTTCTTATGTAACATTTTCCTTGTTTTCATCCCTTTTTCGAGGATCCGCATTTGTATGATCTGAACCAGTTTTTCCTGCAAAAAGTATACTTTTCCTCATATCTAAACAAAAGATTTTCCCTCTTAGCTCCCCTTTCCTCACAGATTACTTCACAAGCTTCTAATTTTTGAAATGTAATTATTATATAGTATGAGAAATGACATTGTATCTTTAAAATTATTGAATCATCCTTCCACGAACTTTTTTTTATGAAACTTTTGGGTATCGTCCCTTCCGCTTGTTTATTTTTGGACTTCCATCTTTTTGCTCTCTGATCACTCTGATCCCTGTAGTAACAAAAGATAAAAAATAGGGGGGGTGTTTTTTTTCTCCAAAATTTGCATTCTGTAACGTCAATCCGGAAGCAGAAGATGACATCCCATTCTAATAAAATTTTATATGTACTTTAAGAACATCATTTGGCACCCTTTCCTTGCTGTGCCGGACAGAAATCTGAAACTTTTTTTTGGAACATGGAATGGTGACCCACCCTCATACTACGCTAGTATGACGGGTCCCATGGCCACCACTGGGCCGTATATAAAGTTTGAACATCGTTCATTACCTTATGCTAACATATGGGAAATTGAAAATAAAAAGTTTCACTACACTATTTTTATAATGTGTGCGTATGTATTTATGTTGCTAACTGATGCACCGTACTAGGTCCAGAAACCTTGAGTATTCGCAAATGCTAGTTCGCAAAAAAATAGTTTTTCATTAAATAGTCAAATGCCACGTAAGTTATGTATGAGTGACAAAATGTGTAGGGCAGCTATCGTGTTTTAAAACAGTCTGCTGGAGCCTGTACAAATCAATTTATTTTCATAAAACTTTGTATACGCATATGTTCTTCAATTACAATAAGGAACCAAATCATTACAGAATAATTAAAATTTTCAAAAAGATCAAAATATTGTCCACTTTTGATTACTAAGTAAAATATTAGTTCATATTTGTGTAAAAATATTTAAATTGCAATACCAGTGATTTATAGAAATATTTTTGTATTTAGCTAATATCATTTGAGTAATCGACTGACATTTATCTAGAGATAGATTTTTATTTACTTTATTACTCTCGGTATGCAGTCTATTATTACTCAGCAGAATGTAATAAAGATTTTTTTTTTTTTTTTTTTTTTTGTAGGTCGAGACCCATTGATGGGTCGTGAACCAATTTTTTTATACGAGAGTAGTTTTTAAACCTGTGAGTTTTTCATATACTTAAAGTGGAAGTTAGAAGAAATACCAAAATAGGGGGGGGGGGGATTTAATAAGCAGCGGCTGAGCGATTATTTTGTGACACGTCTATAAATACTAAATTGTTTTATCACAGTTCTTACCACTTTGTAACAAAAAAGCAATTTAAAAATTACCATTGAATTATACGCTTTTTCAAACCATACAATAAGTGTGCATTACTTTTAAGAGCTGGAAATATATTTAGTAATTTTAACTAATTTAATTATTTTTAGTAATTAAAAATTAAGAAATTTAATACTTTTTTTTTTTTAAATTACAATTTGAATTAAGTTATTTTATGAGTAATCCAAAGTAATGTTAAAAACAATGATGTAGTGAAAAAGTGGGTCGCCATTGTTCACCTTTCTAAAAAGGTGGGTTTTGAACTGTGAAGGTTTTGGAACTGATTTGTAATACATATTTGAAAAGATAAACTGTAGGATCATTGCAATTTAGGGGGGGGGGGGGGGGGCTTGGTTTTTATTTTTGAGACCCAATCAGTGCCTAATTTCCTTATTGGCTGGCTGAATACTTGATCAGGGCCAACTTTATTTGGATGGGCGACTTTTACCTCATCGAAATTATTTACAATTTTGTTTACACAAATCCGACAACTGTATAATATTTTCATTTCACGTATACTTTGAATTTTTTTTTTATTTCTGATTAAGTTTTTTTCATGTTTAAATCAATTTTGATCAGAAAGACAAATTGAAAAATTGTCCTCTTAAAAAAATTATTAAAAATCCACTTTTAAAACTTTTTGTTTATTTTGTAATTATTTTACTGGTGTATCCGATCTCAGTTGTTTCTATAAAACACTTATTATTATTTTTTAGATATATTACTATTTCTATTACTTATCAATCCACTTCTTGGAATCATTATTTTTCCTTTAAATAAAACAGCGCGAACATTTTGCAAAACACTCCGATAAAATATAAAGAAGCAAAAACGCTGACATTGCAGTCAGCTGTATTTTGAATTATGACGCTTTCGAAGTGGCCTTGGCTCTGGTTACTCGTATAGTGAAAGAGATACTTGGTTTTCTACCGTCAAATTTCAATATGTGTATTTTAAATAAAGAATATAACCAAAGCTATTTCAAGTCATAATTGGAACTGAAAAAATTGTCTGACTAATATTTGTGAAATGAATACTTGATAGTAGACTTAATCAAGAAAAAACTACCATTATAATGCGGAACTCTTTACTAGTAGTGGAAGTGGATAAACCTAACCTAAATTGAAGATGTGATTCGGTTAATTTGCACACGCCTACTACACCGCCCATTGTAGAGGCGCTGACATCGTTTTCTAGTTTCGGTTTGACTAGATAGCGCCCTTAAGTTGGCTGGTTGTACTCATGTCCATTTAATATTTTATGAATTATTGATCATGTTTCACAGAAATACTATTTAAAAAAATATTTTAACTACTAAGAGTAACGTGAATTACATAAAATAAATTACTTCTAGGATTTTTTTTTTGTAGAAATATATCCCATAATTAATTGTTTCTTGAATGGGATTCCTCAGCCAGCGAAACAATCAAATAGAGTGGCTTTTTTCAAACTGTAGATCATGAGTCTTTTCATACAGATCTTATTAGAAATATATATATATTTTTTTTGTAAAATTATATTTTATAATAAGCGTTTTTTTCTTCACAAAAAGTCCTTTTTGGTCCGTAAGATCATTTTAGGAAACAACGTATGCTGTTCGTCTCTAAAAAAAAAATGAAGTAGATCCCTATAGATTCGGTTTCTAAAAAGTGTTTTGCAATGTTTAAAAGTTTGGTAACCTATGAACCTACGACCAAATGTTACACTCTCCGTCTTGCTCGCTTATTTTTTAAAGCAAAAATCGGGGAATTTACTCAGGGAATGGATTACTAAAAATCTTCTGAGGAGTTACTTTGCTAGAAGCTAAGACTTTATTGCTAAGGAAACAATTCTACAAATATACTTGAACAAAAATCAACACAAAACAAACTGTGAATTATATAGTTGGTTTTTATTTAGACTCTTTTCCGTTTGACTACTTCGTTTGGCGCAAATATTATCGTAAGTCTGTTATTTTGAACTTCGATTTACTCCCACTATATTGTTTTGGTTGCATTTGAAAAAGTCTTATGAACTTGAATGCCCCTAGCTAAGTATGATGACTTCTAGAATCCGCTTAGTCAAAATGCTCTTTAGTAAGGTTTGTTAACTTCCCACGCACCTTAGCAATTGCAGACACTCTGGTCAAAAAGAAAATGATAGCCAGTTGAAGAGAGCATTAGCTATTGTAGTTTCAATAGGTGTGGTATGCTTCAGTATAATAAGTTTGTTTATTTTCCAAAGAAACGTTTTATTTGACCTAAATTGCTCTCCGCCTTAATTCAAGTGTCACTGACACTGATGCAATAAGTAAACATGCATCTTATGTTTGGCTTTTTATATGATAGTTTTAAACTCTTAGGGATTTCTAAATAGCTAGTCGTGGTTATAAGTAGTATTGTTAAATTACTAATGAACTTTCTGTCAGGGTTGGCATTGTTTAAACTAACTGGAATGGGTTTTTTCTCCACAAAAAAAAAAAAAAAAAAAAAAAAAAAAATTAAAGAATAATTTAAAATTGTATTTTTATTTATAAGATTTTTCAGATTGTTTGATGTTGTAAACAACTTTTACTTTTAACTGAACAATTAAACTTTTCTTTCTACTATTTTTTAAGAAAATAATTCACTAAATGAAATATCTACATTCTTTGTATAACATGACTGAGTGATGTTTTTGTAAATGAAAAATTATAATTTTACAAATATTATAGATAGAATAAATCCTAATGTATTTTAAAGTAAAATTGTAATTAAAGTCTATTCTGTTATTAACAGGAGGGAGTGAAACCAACATCAGGTTAAAACGAAAAACATCCTTTTTATTAAAAAGGCACCAACAGTTTATATATACAATTTCCACTACCGGTGGAAAGAAGAACTAAAAAAGAATTTGCATATAGCCGCTAATACATTCTTAAATTACCAACAATCTCCTCCTGCGACTGTATGCAAATGAAACTTAAATTAATTTGATTCATACTTGAAAACAATCTCTCACAAGTTAAGGCCTTAGTCAAAAAATCAGCCATCATTTCATTACTTGATACATGAATCAATTTAATAAGCTTAGATTTAATTAAATCTTTAACAAAATGAAATTTTAAATTAATATGTCTAGTCTTAGTTGAAGATCTAGATCCATTTATCCAATCAATTGCGGATTTACAATCAGAATAAATATTTACAGGCGCTTGTACAAAAACATCACATTCAATTTTCCTCAAAAAATTTAAAGTCGTAGTTACATGTTTGGAAACATCACAAATTGCATACAATTCAACTTCACATGTTGACATTCCAACACATTTGTTTATTGCTCTTCCAACTTACTAAAGAGTTACCAATCATAATAACTCCTCCTGAAAAAGATTTCCCTTCATTGGCATTACCCCAGCTCGCATCTGAGCTTGCATTTATAGTACCAATACAATTATCATAAAACAATATTTTATCTTTTGTACCCTTAAGATAACGTAAAACCTTTTTCAACAGTTCATAATGACGCTTTTCTGGTCTGTTATTGAATTGTGATAAATAACAAATAACAAATGCTAAATCGGGTCTAGACCAATTTGATAAATAAAGCAATTCACCGTACAAATAAGCTGTTTTAACATCAAAAAACTTAATGTCCAAGTTTAATTTAGCCGATATAGCCACCAACATTCGCTACGAATCAATATTTACAACAGGCGAGTATGTCTCGGTGAAGTCTACATTTTTAATTTGATTAAAAGCAGCCGCCACTAATCTAGCTTTAAAACGATTAGGATTACCTTCATCTTTTAATGTGAAAACCCATTTAGTTTTAATAACTTTTACACCCTTTGGTTTCTCTACGATCTCAAAAACATCATACCTTTCTAAAGATTTTAACTCATCCTTAATTGCAGTCTCCCAATCAGACCAATTTTCACTTATCCTTGCTTCTTGAATGTTAGCGGGAACCTGATTAAAAGCTAAACTCGCGTTTTCTTTTTCTTTTAATCTATCAGATCTTCGAAGGTCAAGGTCAATTGCTCGTTGTTCCGCATCTCATTTGCGCTGTTCAGTAAGTTCTTGACTTTTTGCTTTAGTCATTCCTAAAGGTCTACCCAACTTTCTCGATTGGTTAGGATTCGAATCCTGAGATTCTAAGTTCAAGTCCAGATTGATTCTAGTCGGTTCCGAATTTGGATTCGAACTCATATCTAGCCTTTTAGAATTAAACAAATTTTCAATGATTGATAAGTCATTCGTCCTGTCTTTTTGTAAAAATACACAACCCTTTATCTGTTCATTAAATTTTACTGATCTCTCTTCAATTACTTTTTGACCTTCTATATCAAATATTCGGTATCCACGCCGTTGTGTTGAATATCCTAACATAATATCACGTTTACCGGGAGGTTCAAATTTCCTGCGCAAAACTTTAGGAACATGAAAATATACAAGAGAACCAAACACTCTTAAATAGTTAATACTTGGTTTTTCCCTGTAAATAGTTCAAAAGGAGTCACGCTTTTACCCTTTCTATAAATTAAGTTCGTTACTTGCGTACTACATGCTACTGCTTCTGCCCAAAATTCCAATGGAAGTCCACTGTCATAAAGTAAGGTTTTAGCACGACTAACAATTACTCCTATAGCTCTCTCACTTTTCCCGTTACTTGGCGCATTATAGGGAACGGTTAATTCTCGCACACTGCCCGATTGTTCTAAGAAAGCGTTAAATTCATTAACAAATTCTTTCCCATTATCAGTCCTGAACCGTTTGATTCGAACACTGCAAAAGATTTTCATATCTTTCCTTAAATTCTTTAAATTTACAAAATACTTCACTCTTACTCTTTAGGAAATAAGTAAAGTACAGGGTTTCCGCGCATATGGAAAGTCAGGGAAAATCATGGAAAGTCATGAATTTAGACATAGGGTCAATTTTGTCATGGAAAGTCATGGATTTTGAACAAAAAAAGCCTAAAAGTCATGGAAAAACAGTGAATTGCATGGATTCCAAAAAATCTTACGCAAAATCACGTGACTATCACGTCACAAACACCATGATCGCATTCGTTGTTACTTCGACGATTCATAGATTCATCTGCGTTTTTATTTACTTTATTGATAGAAACAACGGTTACAGTTAAAAACTCCGGCCAATGAAAAGAATTTCTGAACTCCAAACTTATGACATCACACAAGTAGGTCTCGGTGAAAAAAAAATTCATAATGTAAGAACTGAAATAAATTAATTTCATAATCTTTACTTTTGGTTTGACTCCGTATGCTACTGGTTTACATTGTTCATACCAAAACATTTGATTTTTGATTATTTAATTTACTTATATTTTCTTATTTCTTCAAATATTTACTTATTATTAAAGATTGATTAGCTTTTTTAACATCTGAAATATCAAAGAATGGGAAATTATTTTTCGCTGTTTCTTCTGGTTTCCACGTATCGTCGTTACTGATTATTTGGTGAGTACCTATTCCTCTGCATTTATTGGAAAAGTCTCTTGCAGATATCTAGGGTGGCGACAGAACAGGGAATTTCACTATTCTGGAAAAATTAAGGAATTGCATAAAATTTGAATTAGCTAACGCTCTTCATTCCATAAACATGGAATGTATTGAACTTCTGAAATCAAAGCCACGGAGATCTATGTTCTTCTCTGCCATTTTTATCGGACGAAGGCTACGGAAACAGAAAGGACGGTGAACGAAAATTAATGTTTGGGGGTAGCGGTAAGATGTAGCGGCAAAATGTTTCACCCAGACGCTCATGTTCATCATTGCCGGCCGGACCCATACTTCCGTTGTAATCAATGTACACATTAACGCAAGCGGTGCCGCTCCTTTTTTCTGCCGACAGTCGCTTACACTTGCCGTTCGTATAACTTCAATCTGACTTAATCCTTTACTAGCATGATTATTTTTAAACTTATTTTTGTCAACAGTATGTATGAGAACCCTAATTATTTACGTATTATTTCTGTTAGATTTTTAGTTATTCTATAACTTAGCAGCGCGGCAGCTCGCATCCATATTGTTAAAAAGAAATTCTTCAATTTCAATCTAACTGCATCCTTTACAAACATGAATATTTTTCTTCTTGCCTTGTGTTTTCTGTTAACAGAATATATTAGAAGCCTAAATTCCTTAATATTTCAAATTGATTCCATCAGATTTTTTTTCGGTTTTATTTACCCTTAATAGCTCTGTTACACACCTCGCTCTGTTTTAAACACCTTTACTGTATTATTTTCCTATGCTTAGTTTACTTACATGAAACGAGGATTTTTTACTCAATATAAAACTTATTGTATATGATTGTAAAATGATTACTATAATTTATTTACTAGGTTCAATGTTTTTAATGTGATTTCTTGAGTCATGGAAAATCATTTGCTTAAGTCATGGAAAATCATGAAAAGTCAGGGATTTGGGACATTTAAGATTGGCAGAAACCCTGAAAGTACATTCCAGAAAAATCATCTACTAGAACAAGAAAAAACCTTGATTGTCCTAATGATGGTTCATTTACAGGACCACACAAGTCACCATGGATAAGTTCCAAAATAGAACTACTTTGGTCAACATCTATAATCTTATGAGGTCCATGTTTAATTTTACACATTACAGCTATCACACTCTAAATTAATATTCACAGTTAAATCATTACTTTTAGTCATATTCTCATTAATCATTTTAGAAACATGTTTATTATTAACATGACATAACCTTTTGTGCCATAAGGTACTGGAATCGAACCTTTCAGATTGTAATTGATTAGCTGCCTCCAAGTTATTTATATCTGGAATCATATATACTTCTAAACGTTTATCTCTCATTAAACCTGTTAATATTTAATAAATATGGAGAATTAATGTTAACATTTTATCATTTTCAGACACTATTTTATAACCTTTTAACATTAAAGTGGTCAATGAAAGCAAATTATGTCTTAATTTAGGCACATAATGCATTATCCATTGTCACTGATATTTCTTTACACCGACTCTTAATCTTAGCTTTAGCAAAACCTATACCTTCAGAGTATAATTCACCATCAGTACCAGCTTGAAATATTTTACTAGAATTATAATTAAATTCACTAAACCATTTTAAGTCATTAGTCATGTGCGAAGTCGCCCCACTGTCAATTAGCCATACATCAGAAATATTACCTTTCAGTTCTTCGGAACATGCATTCAAGGCACAGTTGTCAGCTCTCTTGGATGCACTCGTGGACTGAAAGTTCTTTTTCACATTAGGATTCGAGTCCGTGACCTTGTTTCTTCCACTCTGTACTTTCATTTTAGTCCTTAAATTACAGTTCTTGTACAAATGTCCCTTTTTGTGGCATGTGTAGCAAGTCTTCTCGAATCTCCGTCGAGGATCCCCCGTGAAGTAGGCTCCGTCCGCTTGCTTGCAATTACTTTGAAATTCGCGTTCTTCCTCGCGCAAAATTTCCAGCACTTCTCCGATTTGATTTTTCTCGTTGAGTTTTCAACATCTCACGTACCTTCTCAAATCGACCTCTCAATCCTCGAACTGTGTAGAATACAAGTTCTCTTGGTGAGATAACAACTTCAAGAGATGCACACTTCGTCCTGAGACCTTTAGCTCTGGCCACATAGTCATTAACCAGTTCTTTCTCCTGAATCTCCAAGCACTTTAATTCTTGACCGGCATCAATTTTGCGATCTTCTAAAGTACCAGTAAAACTATCTTTGATACGCTGTAACAGTTGCTTCGCATTAGTTTCACTTGCGTACTGCAAAGCTTGCTCGTCACTCAGGGAAAGTTTAATGCAGGCGACAGCTTCGTTGTTTTCTTTCTGCCAGGCAGGAAGTTTCGTTTCTTCTTTTGGAGGGTCTTGAGTAATAACTTCAGAAAGTCCTCGAAGGCATAAAGCTGCTTCAAGTTTCATTGCCCACACGAGATAGTTCGTGCCAGTCAGGGCAGGTATCGAAATAGGATATCTATCCATCTCACTCCAATCCTGTTAGTTCCAAATCACGACAAGAAAACCGACGTCGTATTTTAACTCGTAACCACGCTCTGCTACCAATTGTTATTAACAGGAGGGAGTGAAACCAACATCAGGTTAAAACGAAAAACATCCTTTTTGTTAAAAACACACCAACAGTTTATATATACAATTTCCACTACCGGTGGAAAGAAGAAATAAAAAAGAATTTGCATATAGCCGCTAATACATTCTTAAATTACCAACATATTCAAGTTTTTATAAGTATCAACAATAAGTTTTTATATTAATCTAATAGATATATTAATGTTTTATACTAATTCAAAGTTATTAATTAAATTTAAATAATAGGCTGCATTTTAAATTTCTTTCTAAATAAGAGATTTTGTGTTTTAACAACTTATCCCCATTAATGATGAATCTAAGAGTAATATTCCATGTGTTATGAAGTAAACTTACTGTTGTATTATATTGTATACATTAAATTTGAAAAATAGTATTTCTAAATAAAATATTAAAAATTTTATATGATTTGAATGTCCGCATAAGTAGCAACAATTGTTCATTTACTTATTTTAATTCATTTTCAGAAGGAATATTAATTGTAATTTGAACAAGGACTAGAAATAGAAAACGACCTAAGTCAAAAAAAAAAAAAATATCCGGAGAGCCGAAAAATGAAAAACACTTGCGCATCTGGTACTTAAGGCTATGACGAAGTACCAGATTGAATTTGAACTATTCCTACTGCAGTTCGCACTGTGGGCTTTCTCACTTTGTTTAATTAGGACATTTTTTCGTTAAAAAGATTTTCGATATTTTTGGTGCTTATATAGGTCTTTTTCCATTTCTAGTTCTCAATTATTCTTGTTAATGTAAAATTTTATTTATAAAATTTGACAATAACATAAATATGTATACATGCAATTAGAAAAGGATTTTTAAAAAAAACCGGTTTAAACCAAACAAAACACAGTGGTTTTTTTTGGTTTTTTGGGAAAAAAACTGTGTTTTTTTTTCCCAACCTGCTTTCTGTGTACCAAGAAAATATGGCTTGGAATACGTTACCCTTTTTCGGAAAAGTAATGGGCTTTGTTATTGAGTCATAACTTAAAATTATCGGTTATTTGTTCAATCGCCAACCACAAAAAGTCTTAAAAGTCGATATTTGTATCAGTTTTCAAGACATTATTATGTAAAGAATTTTAGTGTTGTCTCAGGAGGGGGTGAGAAAAGGATTCAGATGATACTAAAATAACACTGAAAAAAGGTGCATTGCCTGGAAACGGGTCTAATTATTAAACTTCTTTTTGCAATAGCTTCTTCCTTCTCTAAAATTTATACTTTTTAAGCTATTCTTTTACTATTGTTGACGAAAAAACCGAAACGGAACTTCTCTGAAAAAGGACAAGGAAAGAATTTTGTAAAGGCCTCCTTCTTTTCTTAACACTTTATCAGCTGCATCTGAATAACTGTGCAAGTACCCTTTTGCTGACAGACAAATCTTTTCCCGTAAATACTTTTACTTGCAGCTGAGTGTCCATGTTTGTTTTAAAACACGTCCTTGGTTTTGTAATCGTTCGAACTGTTCCGCCTTGATTACAAACCGAGACAGTAGATGAGGACAAGCTGTGTTTATATGTCTGACAGATAGATACTAGAAGGTTTAGCATAGACCTTGAGGATGTGTTTTATTTTTGCTATTTCTTTTCGAAGAGTCGCCAAAAAGGTGTTTTTTTTGCTTGTAACTTAAAATTTTAGTTTAAAGAGTAGATTGACTTCATTTCAGAGGAGGGGGGGGGGGGGGATACAATTCTTAAGACAAATTGACACTTTTTCTAAAATTACATTTGAAAAAATTAACGTCGATTGGTTTCTAATAAAAGAGGCTTCTGTTAAGTAGACAGAGGCTTCTCTGTAGTGAATGTGATTAGGAGGGGTACAGTGAGAATTTTTAGCGCTCTAACGGTATATGATTCCCCACCCCTTTACAATCAAAATGAAGTTATGAATAATTTCGCTCCGATGATACTTGTATATTGACTTAAAAACCCAGTCTAGTTATATTTTCAGCTGAATAAACGCGTTTGTAATTTTCTTTCAGAATGTTACATATATGAAATCGTTGTTTCGCTCTGATTCTTATGCCATTTTCAAGATGAGTGATATTTTATATCATGAAGTTGCTAAGTATGATTATTTTTAATACCGTAATCAAAACATTAATCTACATGTTATATTTTTGTATTGAACTTCAATTATTTCTACAATGATCCGTTTTAATGCGGTGCAATAAATCACGTATATTCCTCCAAAAGTTTATCTCAAATCTCGACTTTTCTAAAAGCTGCCGTGATTAGTTCTTGTTCACGACTGCATGTTATGATTATAATTACCAGCTCATGACGACGCATCATTGAATGGCGGACTCAACAATAGCCACGGTGATACAATAGAAAATGGTGACTTTTTCCGGCGTGACAGCATCATCAGATGCTGGATTGATTAGGAGTGAGCAAATGAAGGTTCGACGTCCTAAGGTATATGAAAGAAAAGTTATTGGGACATGGATAGAAAATACTCATAAATTATTCCATTTGCGATTGGTAATTATAATACGTCAAAGTAGTGAATTGTATTTTTCATTACTAACCAGGTAGCTTAGTAGTATTATCCAATGTCGGAAACAGGAGCTCTGAATATTTAGATAATCTTGGTCGAAATTTAAGCACTGGTTTAAAAAAAAAAAAAAATTGCCCTTCATATTTTCTTTTCAATTTTATAACTGGGCGTTAACATTTCAAAACTCCCTGTATAATTTATCTAATATAATATCTGTAACCAGTAGTGCTAGAAGTGTGGGTCGACGCGAGGTGACTCGCCCCCCCCAACTTCTAAAACCACTGAAATTCATCCCCCCACTTTTAAAAACACTCAATCTGCTTAAAAATTACTAATGAAAAATGACATTAACATTTAAATGTAGTGAAAGTGAGAAAAATTTATTAATTTTTACATTTGAAAACTTTAAAATTATTTATGGTGTATGTAGTATTTAAAAAAAAAAAAAAAAAAAAAAAAAAAAAACTTTGCCAAATCGGGAATTTTGGCGATATTCTTATCGATAATTCTTATACTATCCTTTTTTGTTAGTGAAACTGAGTAGAGATGAAAAAACGATCTTTGATGAGGGATGCTCAAGGAAAGAGAATTCTGTGTTAAAAGGCATTCGTTTTTCAACTTTTTACGCCGTTAAAGCATTTTTACGGGAAATTCGATGGTGGAGATATTTAGAACATCTTAAGAGGCATTACCATAGCGATTTTGAACAAAATCGTTAGAGCCGTTTTTTAGCAATTACTGAAAAACGTGATTTTTTCAATGGCAGCTACCTTATGAGCATGCGTGATTTTGACGAAACCTTAATGGTAGGTCCTTGGGCCATCATCAACCTGCACACCAAATTTGAGCATCGTAGGTCAATTTGTTCGGAAGTTATGGTGACCACAAACACAGACAGACATTTTTTCTTGATCACTTTTTTTGAGATCAGTATGTTCTAAAACGTGGAGAAATGTAAAAAAAAAAATCGAAATTTTTTTTGACCGAATCCTATACCTTCATTACCCTATGTATTACATATGGGTAATTGGAAATAAAAAACTAAGTCGCTGAATATTTATTAAAATAAAAATAAATTTTGGACATAAATGTTAATGTGTAAATGTAATGTAAGGAAGTATATATATATATTTTTTTACTAGTTAATATATTTATTATAAGTTAAGAGATTATAAAATTTATCGTTGAAGAGAGAGGGGGGTGGGGGGAGGGATGCACTTGTCACCAAATTTTGGGCAACCTCCCACTTTTTTTTCATCACTTCTACCACTGTCTGTAACAATGGCGGGTTTTCAACATTCCACATCGAGTTGGGCTAATGTCGAACAATATTGGCCAGCTCTTTTGTGTTACTAGGGAATAAATGTAGATCATATTGTTCTTCTAGTGAATAATATTCTGGTGAAGTTATCTAATTGAGTGATGGTTTATTTTTCTAGCGACAGTTCTTTAATGCGATAAAAATAAGAAAAAATGACTTAATTATTTAATTGATATAATTGAAGATATAGTAGTTATTCGTCTAATTACAATAAATACAAAGTTGCAAAGACTTTTTTTATTCACAATTATGGTTTTGATGATAAATTGATATCCCTAGCTGAATTTCCGCCGCCCATTCATGAATCACCTAAGACATTTCTAAGGCTAGAAGTGACTTGTAAATATGCAATTTACATCATTTAGAAAAGAAGAATTGAAATATAGGGTTATGTGATGATAATACTTTTAATTCTTAATTTTAGTTGTTTGAGGGAAAAGAAGTTATATTCATTGAAAATACTCCTCCTTTAATTTATAATTTCACAGCTTCTCAAAATGTTGTTTAAGATATTATGAAGATGTGCTATAAAAAAAAAGCATAACTTACATTGGTAAAATGATCTATTATACTTTGCTTAGATGCAATTTCTTTGAACAAGTTTATCTTTATAATGCGTTTCCTCCAAGCAACACAACTTTTTGTACAAATTTTTTCTCGCACAATAAAATGGGGCGTGGAATTAAATAAAATGTGTGTTATAATGTATGTAACTCTCCAGAATCGATTGATAAAATTACTTTGTTAAAACTTAGCTTAATGTGTATTATTATATCTGCAATGCTCGGTGTAACGCTCGTAACTTTCTCTATATTATGTTGTAAAACAAGTTGCATTAAAAATTTCCTTACAACATTTTAGATTGAGTAGCATAATGGAAACATGGAATTAGATTTGACAACTCGTCCAAATAAGTTCCAAACAGATTTTCTCAAAAGTGTTAATACCTTTCTAAATCCTCGTGAATCAGATGCTTTGCAATAAAAGCTCAATTGTCTACAGAAAAAATGCATAAAGTGACATATGGTGTTATAAGTTAAATTTTTATCAAACTAAAGATTAAGTAAATGGTATTAGTAACGTTGGTACACAACCCTCTCCACATTATAAACTGATAACTTAATGATAGTAAATTTTCAGTCTTATAGCTTTGATTTACATGAAATGCACTGTTTTTCTCTCCTTTAATACTTCGTAGTTTTCATAAAGGTAATTTGACGTTCTCTTTCACAACTTGACATTCGCAGCAAAAAGTTATTTCTGGAACGGCATGTCATGATATTTTATTCAAACATTTCGGAAGTAAAATCTATACTTCTTTCTACTGCAGCGTTGTCATTTCGATTGCTGTAGAAGTGTATAAAAAAGAATGGAACGTAGTTGGTAGTAGTAAATAGTCGTTCTAGTTTTTAGAAGATTTTTTTATAAAATCTATTTTGCTTTTCATTTTTAATGTACATCAATTAAGTATTTGAATTCTGATTTCTATTGATTGCAAAAGTTAAAAGAATAACTATCAAATTTTCTGCCTAAACTGCAGCAAAAAAGAAGTAAATTTTCACATTGCGCTGAATTCTCAATAGTTATAATACTTAAAATCTAAACGCTTGGTATCCTTCATGAGAACCTTGATTGAAAAATTTAACCATATTCTGTATAATTATAATTAATTTTATTTTAGATTTTTTCTTCCTGAGTGTAATCTTTACGACTACGTATACTTGTTATCTGACGTTGCTAAATAATTGGTTGTATTATATTATGGTAAGTTTAAATTTTAATGTTGAAGAATTAAAATTTATTGTATTATATCAAGATATCATATTTATTTCTAGTTGTGCTTCTCGCAAAATTTCGAAGTCGAATTAAAAATCTCTAACGAGTTTACTTCTAATTTCGAATACAATTAATTCATTCCCACTTGTTATAATCTCTTCCTGTAACAATATGACGCGTCAAAAAGTTTTTCTATTCCGTTTATTTCAACTTAAATGCCTTTTTCCACAAATATTATGGAGAACAGCCTTTATTACATATATTCATATCTGTTGAACCCCAAAAGATGCATATAGACAATGCCATTCTCAATTCCATCCTGCAGTATTATCGGAGTATTGGGTTGTGGAAAAAACACTTGTTGAATTTGAATTAACATTAGCGGCTGCAGGAAACCCTTGATCTATAACAGCGATACAGTTTCATAAAATAGGGTTAAAGCTTCGTCAACTGCGTGCATCCTGTGACCAGAATTAGGGGGCCATTTACTGGTTTGTGTCCTGTTCTAGTGTCTTGATCCGTATCGGTCGCTTAGATCTCTTTAAAGGGAACACGCCTGCCTTTCGCACGGATGCGTGGACTTTCTCCGGAAAACAGTGTGAGGAACTACACAGATTTAGTTACGCGTTGACTGTATGAATGAATAGTAAGTTATCAGATTGGTGTCTTTATTCGTTCAAAACTAGACTATTTCACGCATTCTCAGAAGTAAGCCGTTTGGGAGGAATAATAAAATGCTTCTGAGTAGAAGAAATGTTTTGAAATAATTCTGTGATCTTGTTTTATTATGTATGAATACAGAGATTTAATTTTAATCGAATAAATATTTCATCTACCTCTCTCTTCCATGATGGAAATTTATAGCATTCTGGCTTCCTGTTTAGTGAGTGTTGGTTTCGAATGACCAACAGACTGTGTTGGGTTTATAGTTTGGAATCTAAATTAGCATAACGGATTCATTTCCCAACCCATTAGTTTCTGAATCCATTTAAGAAGCATTTTTTTTTTTTTAAATTGTCTTAATAACCATATGTTTAATAATTGCATAATATGTTACTTGAACCTATAAACTTAGCAACTTTTTCATATTAGAACATGCTGACAGCATATGCAATTTATAGTACCTAACCAAATTGCTAGATTGCATATTGTTAATCAGTGAGAAGTATACTTCATGTAATCCGCACCTGGTGGCTGGGAATTCAAGCGGAACCTTTCATCTCTGAATGTCAAAAGGTAGTTCCGTTCTCCTTGAATCACGACTGATAAGTATTTTTGAATCGGATGTTATCTCAGCTGTTTAATTTGTATAAAATGGCCGGATTTTCTTTTCCAAAATGATGTTCTTCCACAATCATATTAAACTACAGTTCGTTGAAATCAAGTTGAAGGTGATCATAAGAGTTACTTTTATTTCGCGATTTCTGTCTTGTTTGACCACATGACATGATTATCTCCTTTTCTCTAAAGTATGGGTAGAAATGTCATTGATATATCAAAGAAACTAGTACAACTACTCAACTTATTCCAACCAGCTGTCTGAACTCTGACATTAAATGCACTTGTGCAACTTCGATAACGTCATAGTGGTAGTTAGGATCTTTCCTTTCATCCATTCCTCTCCCATTTTATTGAACAGTAAGGAAAGATACTTATTTTCATTGGCGACTAATTCCATTTGCTTTAGTATAAATTGACAATAGAGATGAATTGTATGTTGCCTTAAGGTTATAAATTAATTATAAAGTCATTGTTAATGATATGTGTGAAAAATTAAATTTATTTTGATGTATTTAATTGATAATTGAGAAAGATCGAATATTTCTGTTAAAAAAAAGAATTCTTGTGAGAAAGGGAAACCTTAATTATTTCATATTTTTTATTCCAATCCAGGAATAGTTGGTGAAAGCATTTCGAATAGGCGAGTTCAAGTTAATTTTTTTTTTATCAAGGGACAAATTTATTAAGTATGCAGGAATATTTCCTTTCTAAAATTAATGAAGTATGTAAATGTATGGCTCAGTGTAGCGTTCTTTGTTCGAATCAACAAAGAAATTTGATTTTATAGATGCAATCTTGTTGAAAATTACTGAAATCTAATTTATGAATGGATAAGATCACTATTTGATAGGATTTTGTTTAGCCTTGAACTGCCATCTTTGTTCGAGTGATTCTAATGATAATTTTGTGAAAATGAAATTCTTTTTTTGCATTAGAAAATTATGTGATATCTAAAAAGTATAATACATTATTTTTTTAAAGGAAAATGTATTGTTTTGTTATGGAGTTAACAAAATGTGAACTTATGAACATTTTTCAACTAAAGAATAATTTGGTTGAAAATGGTTTTGTTGTACCTTTCATGCGAAACAAATGTCATCTCTATTTTCGATTGAATCATTTCGCATATTGAACCCGTGTGTTATTAATTTACTTATCAAAATATTTCGAAATCAAAAACTTTCGTCCTTCTTCTGAAGCTGTGAACTGGAAATAAATATATATAAAAAAAAGTTTAGCTGTAATACTATCTACCTATTTTTATAATTCGCGTCGATTGAAGTATCAGGACACAAGAATTTCTATCTTTTAGGAAGCATTTTAATCTGCAGATTTTTTCAAAACACACTTTCAACGTTTTGTTATTAGAGTAAACTGAACGAAACATTTAGTAGGGAATTTCATGTTACTAAAAAATAATAATTCGAGTGATGCCTTTATATTCGGTTTTAAAAGATGTAATATGAAGCTGTTTGCACCTAATTAATTACTGAATTAAAAACCGTTTAATTACAAATTTTAAGAGTCTTATGTTTAGCCTTTATCAAAGTGTCGTTGAAAATAAAAAAAATAAAAAAAAATAATACCAAAATTAATTATTTTACCATTTGTGCCTAAACAACTTAAGTTTCTTTTTAATATTAGTAGATCGTTTCCTCATTAATAATGAAATCCCAAATCTTTTATAGAAAATATATGAAATTTCATATCCCGACTTATTTTTGGATGCTCTAACGAAATATATGGAATACTATTAGGGAGCTGTCATGATATATATATACTGGTGTTTGTTATAATTAAGTCGCAACTTCAAATTGTAATAAAATATTTTTAATATTTTACTCAAACTTTACTCCGAAACAGCAAAATGTCACATCCATTGAACATTACCACTTACTATTTTGACTTTTTCAAGGGTAATACTTCATAAATTTAAACACATGTACACAATTCTTGAGACTGCCTTTTTATCTTAAGGAAATGTTTTAAAACGCATTTCTACTACTTATAAGTAAAGTTTGATTTTATGTTAATTTGATTTCAAATTTTATGCTTGTAAATATGTCACATTGGTGGACAGTCAAAAAATTGTCATTAAATCTTTGCAGTTGGCAGTAATATACTGTTTTGATAAAGAAATCAGATGTTAGGCTGATGTTTTGTTTAGATGCAAAGAATAAGCTGCAGACTATTATGAATGATTTTATCAATTTATAATTGGACTTTACAGAGAAAAGGTTGATATGAAATGTTACATACGTGGAACCCAATAGAATTTAAATTATAACTTAAATTTATAAAATAATTCTTGGAATCTGTAATATATGACGAAATAGCTTTGTTTTGCAAACATCATGAAATAAAATCTTTAACAGAGAATTTACCACATGCAAAAAAACTACCGAATTATCACATCCGTGGAAGTAGTTGTCCATGAGTTAAAGAGAATGGTACAATACTTTTGTTCATATGTATATTTCTGAACATATAAGCAGCCTGATATATCGTAAAAGCATCTTAAAACAATAAGTATAATAAATTCTAGGTATCTTTTGTTTTATTTTTGCTTTGTATATTTGATTTAAAATGCTTTGAAGTTGGAATTCAGGAAGTTCGAGTTTTTAAATAAATATGATTCTATGCAAATGTTTCAAAACTAGACTTTTTCCTCGAATTTTTTTCATATTTTTTTTAAAAGTGACCAAAGTTCAATCAACTTGGTTATTACTATTTTTTTTAGTTAGTTAAGAGGTGAAATAAGACAACTTTCTCCTTCAAAATATTTTTTTTGCTTCCATTTTTTGAGAGTTCGAAACTTGAAATTAATTCTTTGTTATATTAGTACTGAAATATATATATATATATATATATATATATATATATATATATATATATATATATATATATATATATATATATATATATATATATATATATATATATATATATATATATAAATTATTCTTCATTAGGTGTGACACTTCACACTGTTATATTTTCTTCTATTTAGGTTATTTTTCAAAAATAGGCATAGTCAAAATATTTTTTCTGAAAATCTTTTAAAATTCAAAATTATGCTCTAAAATTATTATATTTTGTCACTTTTTAAGATGTGTAATAAATATTTAACTAGTTTTAAAAGTAATAATGATACTTATATTTTATAACTTTTTTATTTTAATTTAACATCATTAAATAATCCTCTGCAGCCTTTTATACCTTATTTCACATCCGTGTGAACATTACCTTTTATAATATTTAGAAAAAAATACAAGAACCGTAGTTTTTATCGCAACCACTTATAATGTATAATTTATTACACTTGATTATATCTCCCTTTCTTGTAGAATTTTAGATTTTTAAAGAATGTTAAAAAAAAAAAGATCAAATTCCTGATTTTCCGTAGAATGACTCGTATATTTTGAAAAACTCTCTAAGCATTACAACAGTACTTTCCGCTTTTTTTTTTTTTTTTTTTTTTTTTTCTTTTTTTTTTTTGTCAACATGACGTAATATGTAACCAGAGCTTGTTATTTAGTACTTTACATCTAAATTGACCTTTTAAAAAATATGTTGATTGAATCTGTCCTTATTAAAATTCGTAAATTAGCTTTATTAATGAGCTATTTAAATAGTAAAGAATATTTTTTTTTGAACAAATAATGCAAATCAAATATTAAAAAAATTGAATATGATAATATTGGATTTTATATTGGGTGTAGAGAAGTGTTCTTCTATATCAATAAGACAAATTTATTGTTCATAAATAATATGCATTGGTAATTACTCTACTCAATTTCATACATCTTGCAGAACTTAGAAATTCTAATTGTGAAGTACAGCTTTAATTCGTTAATAATAAATAATTAAAGCAATACAATTAGGTGCAATATATCATACTCTTGCATGCCGCAGTATAAATGTCTATCAGAATTTGACTATCTTTGTTCTGAAATTTATCTACATTTGTTATACAATTGTTAGAAATTACTACGTTTCTCTTGCGTGTCTCAGTACATCATCAACCAAAGGCTGTTTTTTATTATTATTTTCTGAGTCTAATTGCTGTCTGCTTCCGTGTTTAAGTACTCAATAATCAAAGAGAGATAAGAAACTTGGAACAATGTGGTGGCTGAGGGTTTTTTTTTATGTTTATTAGCAATTTATTTAGTTCGTCAAAAAGTATGAATTTGTTTCTAATTTTAGAGTTTAATAGCTTGCAATTAGATTAGAATATCTTTTCTCTCCTTTCTCTGAAAACTGACTGTATTTTTTAAACTTCTTCTAACGAACACAATAAAAACTTTTGACACGTATCGCAGCTTGACCTTTGTCCTGCACGAAACCATCTTAATGTGTCTCTCGTTCAACTCATTCAACCACTCAACCAGTGTCTCCAAAGACTCTTCAATGAGTCGGTTCTCTTTCTAGAGTACTTATTACCTTATAAATAGCAACTTCCTATAGCTATATGCCCATCTCCTTATTGCAGAGTATTACGACCTTGCGTTGTTGAGGGAATTCCGGAATCAAACCGCAGAATGGTTCTCTGATGACTCGTTGGGTAATCAAAAAATAAATGAGTTTTAACTTGAAATTCCCATCAGTGAGATTTGAGGTTTACATCGCAGCCTCCGTTTGTGATATATTATTTTCTTGAAGTGATATTAGACGATGGTCTCTTGTGAGTTGAATTTGATGGTAAATTAGGGAGTTTGTGACTTCTTTTATAGTGTTTAGGTTGAGATGGTTTGTTTGTGAAGTGGTGGGTATCTTGAATGTCTTTTCGGAACACTTAGAAAAGTAAGATCTAATTGATAAAACTTGCTGAATACTTAAGCTTAAAAGTTTCATTTAACCAAATCAGAAATTATATAGCTATGTTAAATACTAATTTTATATGATATACGCTGTTCATATAAGAATAAAAATTTGCTTGAATTTTTATGTAGTCAAAATTGTGCTCTTACGTTTACTGTCATTATGAAATAGTGTTTTTTATGTTGACTGATGAAGTTAGCCATTAATTATTTCTAACGAAACATTAATTGTATATGAATTAAATTCATTTACAGTTGAAAATTTTAAAGAAATAATCAATCCGAATTATATCCGTTTTAATTGCATGCAATTTAGTTTTGTTTGAGATTATTTTAATAACCTCAAACAATAATAATTATGAACTTTTTTGTTTTTAAAACCTGTAAATGCGTAAGTTGTCGCACTAATAATAATAATAATAATAATTAAATGCTTGTGTTATCACACTAAAGATAATTACAATTTATAAACACAAAACATATCGCATCCGATTTTAATAGCTCTTCACGACAATACATTCATTCACCTTGATGATATAATCTATTTCAACAGATATTTTAATTACCGGGTCGCTTGTCTGATTATTATTATTTATTTTTTTTTTAATTCGGCATGTAAACATTTCTAAATGAACCTGCTTTAATCGAATGAGAGAAGAAAAAACGTAAACAACGCACCAAATTGGCATCTAGGTCAACCCTAAACCTTTGACCATCTGTTAAGTTACGAGCATAGTTTATGACGTTAGGGTCTATTATTATTTCGGTTATTTTGATCCTGGCAATACATCCGTCGCAGATCGATATCGGCTTAGAATTACAACTCATTAAGTTCACCGTAATGGCTCATTAAGAAGATACAAATTCCATGTGTGAATGTTACGTCACAATCAATGGGCGGAATGGCTAACGGCGACACGCGATATCTTGGAAGAACAGAGCATTGAAGCGTGTTCTTAAGGTATAGCTGGAAAAAAATATATATATAGTATTAAAAAAAAAATTATAATCGCTTTTTGATTAATTGATATCACTTTGTGGTTCTCCTTTTATTTGATTGTATCAGCGGAGGCGACTCTCTGCAGACCTGTAAACTTAATTGTTATAAAACTGGTTTAACTCTGCCCATTTCTCTATATCATGTGGCAAAATGTATTTGTTCAATCTTTTGATTAATATACGCATGTTCGATGGGTTATGTGTTTTAAATAGATTATGTTCTGCTCGCTATTAGCGTATTGTTTCAAAGAGTCGTTAAAGTTTCTTTTCGTAATGTTCATGCTATTGTAATCCCTTAAGAGTCGCCTCTAGGTGTTGAATGATATTAAAACTATTTTGGATACTTTTCTTTACAATAAAATGCGTTGAATTATGTGTTTAAATTGTGTACGATTGTGTTCATATAAATGAGAATCTTAATATGCAGGAAATTATTACTCATTAGTGCGTTCTCTCAATCCGTAGTTAGTATTGTATTTATTCTTAGATTTTATACAGTTTTTCAATACAAATTTTTAACTACGTAATTTAGTACTTGTTTGTAGTGCTTTGTTCAAGATGGATAGAATTCTAGCCTAGAGCATAGTGCATTATCATTTTGTCTAAACAAAACACTTTTTGTGATTTCAGTATATGGAAATAAATCCTATGTTAATTCATAATTAATAATTTTTATTTCAAAATTGCATTTATTGTGAAATTGAATTATTCTTGTTTCATAAAAAAATTTTTAGACCCTGCGCAGTCCAAGTGCACTTAATTTTCTTTTTGAATGTTATGATTTGAATCATTTCTGGGAAGGTACTGCGTACTTAAAAAAATATTTCTATGTAGCAGAAAAACTAAATTTACAACTTGATTTATAGCGCGTATTTCTGGCGAAAAACAACTAATGTGGTTATGTTCTTCTTCACGCTTTTTATCCTTGTGATACATAGCCTTGGGGATATTAAATGAGCGAAACCACGTCGACTTGCGAAAAAGTAGACGAAATGGGAAAAGTGACTGTCACGTGATTCTATCGCCTCGTGATTCTATCGCCTCGTGATTCACGTTAACATTCGACAGGTGTTTCCTTTAGAAGATCGACCCCCTTTTACGAAGAAATTAAGCTGATATTACGTTACTCAAGGACGTATCATGGCTTACTTAAATATTGGATGCACAAACTGAAGTAAACATTGTATTCATATTAAAAAATATATAAATCAGTTTACTGATTCGGCCGTCTGATAGTTAATCATCTTTACGATGCGATTCGAACATTAGATTCAGGCAAAGTTTGCAGAGTTAACAAATTTCCATCAAGGAATAAAAATTTCTTGATAATAAGTTTTTCTTTCTTCAAATTCAACAGCTTTCTTGATTAGAAATTTCGAATTTTCATTTTTCTAAGACAGAACTTTTCCAAATGTGTATTATGAAGAGGTGAGTTGTTTATTGTGAAAATATTTTTTTTTTTTTTTTTTTTTTGTTGATAACGTCGACTGTTGGTGAATCAGGTTTACGATAAGCCTTTGCCGACTTCTAAGTTACTTTCAAATAAATATTTTTTTAGAATTTTGCTTCTTTTTTTTTATTACTGAGCAAAATGATTTTTTTTATATATATATTTCTTACGAATAGTAGAACAGCTCGTGGAAATATGTTTTTGTTCGAATTGCTTCTTTTTTTATTAACCTTGTATGAAGCTGTGGTTATTCGTAAATCGTATACATTAATAAGATACTTATATTAATATTATGATTAGAGTAAATTTCAAAACACACGTTGTCTTTCGAAAGGAAATTATTCGCAGGTATTAAAACTTCGTTTGTAATAATAAAGCCTTGAAAAAATATTTGTTCTATAAAGAACTTTGTAACTATGCAAATAAATAAAATGTCTTTAGGCCCTGCTTATTTATCAGGTTGTATTTTGTTAGCTAAACTATAGTATACGAATGGTACGACACGTTTCGAAATTATTTCTAAAAAACAGGTATCTATGATTTTTACATCCTCAATTCTGACAGTTTATTTTCTTTATTCGTCTTACAACATCATTGTACTTACGTTTAATGAGAAGGAAACAAAGGCACGAAGATCCACGAAAAAACATAAATTCTTCGTTAAAATTTCAAAAGAAATCGTTACTCAACTCAAAAGCGAAAAAAGGTGGCAAAACTTCGAGTTTGCATTCGAGCGACGTGTCCTCATGAAAAAGAATACACAATGGTTTCTCGGATGTGGTAGACGTAGTTACCTTCATTGTTATACAACAGGTGATGGACGAACCCTGTCGCAGAATAGTATTACTTTTGTGGAGTACCAGACGACTCATAAATGCTGATTGTTTGATGATACGGCTCCATATGTGAGGCTTCGGTACACGGCCGCTTACGGCTTGTCAGTGGACAGATGTTTTATGACCTTCAAATTTAGTTTTATTTATACCAAAAAGTACTTGTATTTATTTTATCAGACTTGGGAAACGTTTCATTTTAAAATTCAAGGTGTATAATAATTGAGGATGTCTGAAAAACTTAGAGATAACAGGTTAATTAGGGATTCTGAAATTGTCATCCAATTTGAAAAACGAATGCAAATTAAATTATGATTTTCGAAAAGAAAATTAGCAATTAATAAAGCACAAGTGTTTATTATGTTCAAACTGTACGCATACATATATTTTTACATAAATCGAACTATATTTTTTAACAATAATTTATTGTTATATGACTTTCTATTTTGAGAAATTATGTTGATAAGAAATTATTTAGTAAATTCTAGGAAAATTCAACTTAAGCTCCTCTGTAAACCCTGAAACAGAACTTGTAGAATATTTCCTACAATAACTTCAGGAAAATCGTCGATATATCAATCGTGGACAAAGACAGTTTTTTTTTCCTTCTCAATTCAAATTTATATTATATTCCCATGAATATCCTTGTATTTTAATGCGAATTATTTCATTCTTTGTCTTTTCTACTTCTATGTAGTAATTGGTTAAAGGAACTTTTAATTTTCCAAACTGAAAGGAATTAAAACGGTGTTTTAAATTCATATTTTATTTTAAACATTTAATCTCTTTAAACCTGCCCTTAATTGTTCTGCTAAATTTTCAAAGATAACGAAATATATCGCGAAAGAAATTATCTTAAAATTTATTTTCGTGGATAACTGTATCGTTAACTAGTTACAGTGAAATTATATTTTGTTCCGCGTTGTTTCTCAAGGCTACACAGATGGCTACTAGAGGTGAAAAAAAATTTCAAATCAGGCGAAAATAAGTTGAGAAAGCGGGAAGGGTGGAAGTGTGTACAAAACCATGACGATAAACGTTACTCCTAGGGTTGCGATCACTAGAGCAAGTCAAACAGGCTTTTGAATGCGGTTATCACCCCCACCCCGGTAATTTTCGCTTTTAAGCCAGATGGTTGAGATTTTAATCTTTTTATATATATTTTCATCTGTTAACGATACATGTTCAATTGGTACTATTTTTATTGGGAAAACTGCAACAAATTAGAAAATGTTTTAAATGCTAGCATTTTTTTTCTGTTAGCAATATACATTTACAAAAATAGCTTGAAAGGTGAGGGCACGTAAATCTTTATGCGTGTATTTTATAGCAATAACTTCTCCAGTTTAATTTTATTTTTGCATCATTTGCTTATTTGGCGCAATTGAATTAACAACTACAATAAAAAAAAAATTAAAAATTTGGTCTTAAAAACGAATCGTAAGTTTTTAACTGTTTAAGAAACTACTTTTTATACTGTTTTAACATTTTCAAGAATTATGATTATAAGACTGCGAATTTTAATCCTTCAACAAAAATACTAAACAACTGCAATAGCAATTTGAAATCATTTTGAATTTACTATGCGTTCGCACGTTTCGTTAACCTTTTTGTTCTTTATGCATAAATATGTAATTTGGCATAAATTCCCTAGACTTCAGGTTTTCATCAACCAACAGTTTCACGTACCCTTCATCATTTACAGTTTTATAAACACTTTTTAAAAATAATCTTTCCGAGAAGATATTTACGCGATCAGTCGTCGTGCGCGTATTTCCCGCTAAAAACATCAAGTTTTGATTCATACGCGCTTTTTCCTTTATTGACATTCAAACGAATTATTTGCAGGAAACGCACTCATCTTACGTCTTCCAACCATATACAAGACGTTTATGACGTAAAAAAAACGTCCAGAACCTTCACATAAACCAGTTTAATGCAATATTCTACTGTCTATAATACGAGATGACAAGCATATAACTGAAGCAATGGATATACTGAATAAATAAATCGTAACTTGCACCTGTAGTGCGGTGTTTCACCTACACCTGTTTGTCGACTGTCTCCCATGGTATTTCTAATTAATTGTTCTACAGGACCATGTTTTCCATATATTTTGGATTTTTCCCATTACCGTATTGGTCATCACATTTTTCTGAAACATAATTATGTTTTAACAAATTTATTGAGAAAATATTTGTTTTGAATATATTCTGTGTAAATGGGTGTGAGGGGGAGGGGGGGAGATTGTATTAATGGAATATTTTTATTAGTGTTAGAATCTTCTCAGAATATGAGTGATCGTTAAAGTAAAATTGAGCAAGCGATAAAAAGCGGTGACATTATCTAAATTATCTAAATGGAGTCTAAATCTGATCAGTTTCTCATATTGTAAGTTGAATCATGTGAAAACCTACAAACAACGCCTTTGAAATATATGTATATATATATATATATATATATATATATATATATATATATATATATATATATATATATATATATATTTAAACAGTTTACCAACTTATATTTGATTGATTTAGATATTATTTGGAGCAAGTTCTACTGGACACTAAGATATTAAAGCCGAAATATTTTTGAAATTTAAAAATATCGCTGGTGGGGGGGGGGGAGGGGGTTGCTCTTCAGGAGGTATTTGAAGTGGAAATTGTCTTGCGATTACATCTCGGATGGGAGAAAACCCCAGAACTCAACAGGCAGGTCGATAAATTGCGAAATACTATGTGTCACAATCGCCTTCGTCTCAACTTTTTTTTCGTCTTCTTAACAATAGCGTGCTTGGTGTCGAGGCCAACCTGTTTTAATTCAAAGACCGCTCGCCTCAGCTCCGCCATTCGCGTGCCAGACGTATGTTCTGCACTCCAGGCTATGAGTTAGCTTACTTTTTTTTTATTCTTGATATAAATGCCATGTATTCATATTATCCAAGTACAAATATTTGATTTTTTGGATATCATTTTATAAAAGTTTTAATCGCCGTTGTTTTGTTTGGAAATTCCGTACATTTGAATTAATGAGGACTAATTAACAACTGGCATCTGCGTTCGTAATGACTGTGATGTAGAAATCGCGTTATTAGTGATTCGGCCTAATTAATGTGACATTCGTTGCACAAGTTTGTCCTTTCGCGTTGTGTAATTAATCACTGAACTGTGTGTAATCTTTGAAACTTGATCTATTTCTGGTTACGCTCGCAAATTCACGGAAAAGGTCGTTGTTGATCGAAAGGTCTTTTCAATTTGTAAGCTGAAATGTTATACGTTCTTAATTAAAATGTTCAATTGTTATTGTCCCACCGTAAATTAAGTAAATACTTTTATATACCTCCTTTAAACAAAATTGCCCCTTTCTATCCTTTTTAATTTATATTTTGAGTATATACAATAATGCAAATTATTATTTTTATTTTCAGATTTATTCTTGTTTTCTAATTTCGCTTCTCTTTGAATATAAAAATTACAAATCTTAAAAATAATCAAATAGCTTAACTGACATATTTATGAATAATTAATGCACTATGGCGGTCAACAAATAATAATAATTTTAAAAATCGAGCTCATCAAAAAAATTTGGAAATACCCATGGATATCGTTTTTGGCAAAACTAAAAATTTAAATTTCTTTTGACAAAAAATTATGTTGCTTTTTTTAAAATTTTCGTTTAATGTAGTTCTCATTGAATGATTTTTTTCAATATTTATTTAACTTGCATCTTATCTCATATCATAAAAAGGGACGAGGAGAAAATATGTACATCTTTCCAATAACAAACATTTTAAGGGTTATTTGCAATACTTGATGATGTTGAAGGACTCTATTATTCGTGGCTCCATCTATGAGTATGCTCAAGAGTTATTCTGCTATCTAGATTTTAAATAATTCATTTTCACTACTAGAATAAATAAATTGTAAATTTTCAATGGATTTCATATTATGTGGTAAATGGGTTCTTGCATTCAAATATAAATTAAGCTTATGACTAGATTCACAGACTTTGTGAGAATATTGTTATATGTTCTGTCAAATTTTATTCACTTTTCTCTCTTCCTTCTAAAATACTCTGCTTGCATAACATATATAAAATTAATTTTCCTAAATTTTCAATATTTTCCTCTCGTTACATTCCACTTTTTGGTAAATATCCTTTTGTTCTATAATGACTGATGGGGTCGTTTATGTGTACCTTTACATATATTGATACGACCCTTTTTTCGTAGAATCGTAGTACAAAAATTGATAACATGTTTTGTGTACTTTTTTTTTTTTTTAAATCATGGGAAGTATTTATTTGTGTAGAAATTTTTTTAGATCAAGCTTCATCCTTGTAAATTTCGAGGTAATTTAGCACTTGACCAATTTCTCATGGTGGAATGATACAACAAAATTATCACTGGCATCGATATAATTTTCTCCAATTCGCAGTCGCATGGGTTTGCCTCGCAATAAATTGTTCCGGTATGTAGCAAGAGCTTACATGGATAATTGTGGCCTTATTTATCTAATGGATTCTAAAATACAGTTAAATAAGTATTATAAATGAATACAGATGAACTTTCAAGGGTAATATACATGAAAACAATGGCAGATCCATCAGCTTGCCACCCTTCGCCCCTCGCTTAGTTTAGATGACAGAAGAGAGACTTTCATGACTAGCATTCATAGAGACATTATTATTGATGTAAATCAAGTGATTGACAAATTTTCCAAGAATGCTTAATTTTTCAGTATACCCTGAACCATTTAGTTTAATTAAAGACAACTCTAATTATTGTTTTAAAATCACATATAGCGAATCATAGTGTCCGTCGCCTTTATGAGAATGACACTTTTTACCTTTTTGTAATGTATTTTGTATAATCAAGTTAAGTAATCCCGTAGTATAATAATATAACTTAAGGACAACAAAATTTACCTAAACCATTCAACAGCCCATCAAAACTAATATTTTTACCCCCCTCTCTGTTATAAAACTCTGAATCCACTTTTTGCATGAAAATTACACTGTAATATTTTACCATCTTAAAAAAAACCGACATCAACCAAATAGGCAGAAATTGATTAAGGAATACAAAGAAAATTGGAGATGGAATGAGCGGTGTTGATTTGGATTGCCGCAAAAATTTAGGGTATATTTTTTTTTTCTTTTATTGAATTTGAGGATTGTTATTATTTTAACGAAGAGTTGCATTTTTCTTCCCATTATGGTTGTGAGTTAAAAATAATAACTTGGTGGAAATGTTTTAAAACATAAGCGTCTATAGTGACCATATTTTAGTTTACAAGGTTCATTGTGAGGATACAAAAAATTTCATATTGTTTAAATGTTAGCAATGAACGGGCTTCTGATGAATATTCGCCTAAATACATTGATCAATTCAGCATGTAGTCGCATTTTCTGTTACCTCAGAATAAGCTAAACTAAACTCATGATTCAAACTTCATTTTGCAAATTTTTCTTACATTTTTTGTTATTGTTGTGACAGTTAAATAGTAATAATCCACTAAAATGTGCATGGGCGAAGTTCAAACCATATTCTAAAAAATTGAATCACTCAAACAAACAAGGTCTAAGAAAATATTCCTTGATTACTAAGTGGGACTGAAAAATGGAATAAGATCCACCAAAGGATTATCAGGGGTCGCACTCGCCCTAAAATTCCTAACATTTCTTAAATTTTTTGTTTCTCCCTAAAAGTCCTATTATTGTATATAAATTTTTCGGTAATTCCTAAAAATTTTTTAACAAACCCGAAAATTCCCTGATTTTCCTCAAACCCACCAAAAAAAATATCTCATGTTTGTCAAAATAGTATAATTGTTTAGTTATATAACTGTTATTTTGCTAAAAAGTTATTTGAAGTTGAAATTTTTTGAAAATTGGCAGTTTTTTTCTGCTATTGAAACTGGCTTTAGTAAGAATATGTCTATGTTATAGGAACCTATGTCGCTTCAAAAGAAATATCCCTAAGTGGTTTTGAATTATCCCTTAATAATAATAAATAACAATAGGTAGGTTATCACACATCAAACACTTTATTTATTATTATTTTTTTTTTTAAAGATATCCGAAATCACTTGTTCTTCATAGCGAAATAAACTGAGTATTTCATTCATCCAATGAAATGGAGGTTCTCAAACTTTCAAAGGTCTGGACGCACCTTTTTAAACGTTTATTAAGGTACTTGACCACCTTGGAAAGATAAAAAATACAACATTTTCGATAATTTTTTTTCAGGTCTTGTATAAGATATTACAATGATTTTTTTAAACTTTTATTTGAAGCTTATAGAATACAAAAATACTTGATTTTTTTTCAAATTTCATTTTTTAACAACTACCCAGGAGGCGTCAAAGTCATGGCCTTTAAAAAATGGTGTCACACGGCGGACAGTTAATCTCAGGATTGGTGAATCTGGGGGGGGAACGGAATCTTTAAAAGAAAGGTTCCTTACGTGACAATTTACCACTAATTGCCAAAAATTAAAAAAAAAAAAATTTAAAAATTTAAAAATAAAAAATTTAAAAAAAAATATGGCGGATGTTTGAAAAAAAAAAAAAAAAGGTTGAAAAAACACCCCTGTTTTTCACTATTCTCTGCTAAAAAACAGTGTTATAATTAATTTTTTTTGGGAAAATGTGGTAAATTGGCATACAAAACATCTCAATGAACAAAACAAGACCAAAATCATTGAAATCGGCCGAGTAGTTTCGGAGATTAAGTGTCCGCCATTTGAAAAAAAGTAGTTTCGTGAAAAACGCGTTTAAAGTTTTTACTCGCTGTTTTTTGACCACTTTCATTGAAAGCATCTTCATCCCGTTGGTGGACTTCTTTCTTAGCCAAAAGGTGGTCAAGTACCTTAAACGGCGATCCACTGTAACACCTACTCTCCCATCATTTAACAAATGTTTTAAATGGTTTTCAAATTTGCTTTTGATTAACCGTAACAAACTTAATTACTAAAAATATTTAAATTAGTAATAATTTCTAAATGTATATCAAAACAAGGTAATATGGAAATACAGTTTCAATACTTTTATTAAAAGTTAGATAGCTCGTATTATCAATTTGAAACGAAATATTCATTTCATTTTTAGACTTTGATTAATTAATAATAAAATAAATTATTTTTAATTATTTGAAGAAAAAAAATTAAATATCGGTTGTAATTTTATTAAAATAAGGAAAATGCCAATTTTTTTCAATTTTCAGAAATGCTATGTATTGTTAAATCAATAATAATTAAGATACATATATTGGTGTATCTGGCCCTTGAAAATCTCAAACATAAGTCATAAAAGTTAGTGGAAAACGCTGTATTATAGGATGAGGATGTTTCCCTACTGACTGTTAGTTGAACAAGAACAATGGAATTAAATACAAAGCAGTTATTGCTTTCGATTATTTCGAATTTTGACAGTCATACTGTCATTAAAAAAGCGTTTCTATACACGTATCTATGCGGTACATCAGATTCAAATATCAAGAATGTACAATATGACAAAATTTATGGATTAAAATCATTCTCAGGTTACAGTTGAGATCCTATGATAAAAAAAGTTGTACAAATTTTTTTCAAACAAGTTTTTCCGAAGGTGAGTTTGGTGATGAACTTGGAGAGAAAACTTTCACCGAATATTCAAATTATAAACCATTATCTCTACATTTGCTTCCAAGATGAGAACTTTTTATTCATGTAATATAAAAGCACTCTTCCGGTTCAACGGTGTGCACTTTGATTTAAATTTCGTATTGTATTTTATATTTAGTTCTATTTATTCGACCGAGGATTTCAAACTGGTATATGTTACACACCTGGATTTATAATTTCAGCTTAACGAATTGGGTATTGATTTCGGATTGCCGTTTCCGGTATGTCCGGTCGTAACTTTCGGTTGAATTTTGGTGTAAGGATGTGTCTCGACGATATTTTTCATTGGATACCGTACGCGTCTGTTGCATTTCAAGTTTTGTTAATACAGAGATATAAAGAAAGTTGGCAGAATTGTAGTCAAGGGGTGCAGATGGCACCTAAGAGGGTATACAAGGGGATTAATTTTTTGTATTAACCTTGATTTTTCAATTGGATATCTTTATGAAATTTTAACTTAAGAGTTATGCATTCAATTTCTTATCCATTGAATATTTTAAAATCTATATCGTACTTATATTACCAATGAATCATATCACTTTCTCCGCATTACTTTCAATTTTTAAAATCCAGGGGGTTGCAAGTTCAACCCCTTGCCCCTCCCTGGAGACGCCCATGTACACCGCCTTTATTTAGCTTCTCCCTAATCTTGTATATAATAGTGTAGTTATAAAAGCTAAAATGGATTCAGCAGTATGATTTCCTGACTAGACATCTAGTCATATACTTGTTTCCTATAGGCACTGCTTTAAGAAAACGATTAACGTGATAACTTGACTGATTTTCTGAACTGTTGGGTTGACTGCTAAAATTTTCCAGGTTTTCCTGCATATGTCAAAGGAGACGCAATTTTTTGTTTTTTACTTTACTTTTCTCCCTTTCGTTTAATTTCGGACTTGTTTTCAGTGGTCCAGGTGTACTTCATCCTTATCCAGGTATTTCCATTTCATGAATGCATCCAATCCTTAGGAGTAAGACATATTTTCAATACTATTTCAATTAATCCCGATAGATGTCAGCACGGTGCTCGTCACCCCCAACCATGCCTTTGACGGTCACTGACCCCCCTCCCCTGAACGAGTGCACGTGTTTTCAACTCCGGCGCAGAGCAGTGAAGACACCGCGCAGGGCGAGTTATTGCATGCGTCTCTCTCCCTTCGGAAACCAGCCCCCCTGCTTTTGATTCTTCGACCCCCTTCAAAATGGCCGCGGGAATTTGTGTTGTAGGGATCTGGCAACGGAGGCGTGACGGAAATTTGTGAACATCTCCCCCGCCCCCCTCTCACCCCCTTACCTCTCCCTAACAACTTGTACCCACGACGTTTCATGGTAAGTTTTCTCTGTTGTACAAAATAAGTCTTCGTGTTTATTGTAAGGATTAATTTATGCGCAATCATCTTTAAAGTATTCTTTAAGAAAATATGTTCTTAAGAAAAGTATGTTTTTTAAGAAAGTATATTAATTTAAGAAATATATATATATTTTTGTATTATAAGGAATGAATACGATATCCTTTTTTTAATTGATTTTTTTTTTTTATTTAAAGAAGATGTTCTGATAAACGTTTCGTTGAAATGATAAATATTCTCTGCTATTTTGTCTCAATAATTGGGGCTCAAATTTCATTTATGCTCTTTAATATTCTGATATTTCACTTGAGTTTAAATATTTTCAAACGTAATAAAAATTTAAATTATATCGAGTGTCGACAGTTTCGAAAATTGTTTAAATGCAATAATGAAACTCGGTTATATTTCCACATAAAATATTGAACAAAGAAAATTCTTTCTCTCTGTTAAAAAAAAATGAACTTCCATCGCGGAACCCACAGTAATAAATACATTGATTGTAAGGTATTGCAAGTAATGATTGAAGGTATTGTAATGATTGCAAGGTATTATTATAATATATAAATTGCCAATATAAGTGCTTTTAAGAAATTATTCTAAATTGTGTGTATGTATCATATGATACATATATCATCTTCTACATATTATATGATATATGATTAATTTAGACATGCCAGTATTCTTGATTTACGATTCAATTTGCAGGACATTGTTATCAATATGGGAAATTTAAACATTTCTAAAAATAACCCTGCATATATAACTCCCTCCAAGTTGGAAATTTTGCAAATTAACTATTCGCATATAAAGATTCCTAAAAATGTATATTCTTTCATTTATTTTCAATTGTAAACGCACCAGAAAAGCTTCAGCAAGCACATCGAAAAAGAATAAAAATTTTAAAATGTTGAATTCATTTACCTTTATAAATTGAATTAGTAATTTGAAAACTTGAACCTCTCCTATCTCTGTGAAATAGTTATGATTGTATTTGGATGGATACTATCTTGATGGTAGTCTTCTTTCTAAACAGACAAATCCTTTGTCTGTATGGTTACATAAAATTCCTTGATATACCTAGACATTTAAGTTTATACTAATAGAATATTTTATACTAATTTAAGTAAAATATTAAAGTTTTCTTATCGTTTTTTAAAGAAAAGAGTGCCCTCCATCTACTTATAGCTGACGTTACCTTATCTTACGTAACCTTAACTTATATATTAGAGTTCTTCATTTTAAAAAAATTGTGTATTTTCGAATTAACCTTTTTTAGGTAGCAAATATATTTTCTGCTTTTTAATATGTAATTGCAAATTCTCTTAAAATTCGAAATCATATAATATCGAATGGAAATAGTAAACATCTTTAAAATTACTACATAACTACATAAATTACTACATTAATCTTTTAAACTTCCTCCATTCAATTAGAAGCATTTTCATCTTTATATACTCACAGATAGCTATTTCTCGTTTTAAAAGCGCCGCAATAAAGGGCGGACATGCCTCCCACATTTTATAATAAATGTCCCATGCTTTTCCACTCAAGCGAGATCGATTCACACCCTTTAAACTTTCGTTAATACGTGCTTTTCAAGTCATTAACGCGCCTCGCTTAGGATTGATTTATGTTCGGACCATTAATGATAATTTTTGTCAATATCATTTAAGGGGTCGTTTCCGGGGATTTTTTGTCATTCGTTTTATGAATGGGTATCATACGATTGATGAGAAAGCAAGATAAAGTGATAAATGTATCGATATGACAGATTATTGATAAACTTGGCAAGCATGTTTGAAAATATTTAATGTTTTACAATATTTCAGGATCTGTGTCGATGTTATTTCTGGAAATGCTGGAGGTGTTTCGTTTTATATTTTCTTTGTATTTGAATAATTTTTAAATTGTTTTATTTTAATTAATTTTCCCTTGTTATTGATTTGTTGTTGTAAACTGTGAGAATAGTATTATGTGTGTAAAATTGAACTAAAGGGAATTCGACAAGGATAAATTATTTTATTAAGTAAAAAAGTCAGTGATCCGTTGTTGTAATTATTTTACCCAATCTTCGTTTTTAAAAACATCAATTTTATTAGAGGTTAAATTTAAAAAGTGCAATTATAAATAAATTTAGTAACTTTTTTTGATTGTTCAGTACATGAGGTACAAAACTGCATATTATTCTTATCAAATTTGTCACGTTTAGTCAAAGACATTTTTTAATTTAGTGTTGGAAATATATTAATTTTGCCAGAGAAAGTAGGTTCTTTGTTTGGGAGATCCCTACTTCGTGATAAACTGACTATTTATTTGTACAGTACGCCAAAAAAAAAAACAGAACGATGGCTATATCTTCGGTTCTAATTATCGTAGAATCTTACGGTTTGCACCAAAATGTTTTGCTTACGATTTTCTATATATCTGATGCAATTTTTTTTCTTGAGGGACCGTTTACTAAGTAAAAGTAACGCTATCTTCGAAAATTTCAATACGAACCCTTATTTTTTATCATTTCATTCGATTCAGAATACATCATTTACCCTATATACCAAATTTCAATGCATTCTGTTGAAAAACACGTCACTTATGAGCGAAAATATTTCGACCATTTTTTGACCGATCTTCAGGGAGAATTTCCATAAAACGAAATGTATTTTTAAGGTTCTTCACAGCGGGAGAAATCGAACGGTCAATGTGGCGCGTTTTAAAAAGAAGATTAAAAAATACAAGTGTTACGTTAAGTGCTTATCGGTTGGTTTTTATTTAAGTAAACATTGACAAGCACATAACTAACTTGAAAATATAAAGGACATTACTTATGGTAAAAATTGAAATAAAAATTGTTCTTAACAATGCAAATTAAATTTTAGAAAGTTGTTGAGTCATGACTGTCTGATTAGTTCGCTAGTTCCGTTCGTAGCACGTTGTCCGGGAGTTCAGAGTCATCTCATGTTTTCTGCCGGGTTGAGTCGAGTTGAGTTGTTGCTTTAGAGTTGGTGGGCATGTGACACCACAGTACCCCCCTGCCAGAGTTTAAGTCAGGAGGTGTTGGGGAAATCTGACACGTCTTCCAGACCTTGTGGTTGTCTGGTGTTGTCCTGTTACAACATCTTGAGGAATCAAAGGTCTTGGTTCGCTTGGCTGTTCCTCTGCCGAAGACGAATCACTAATGGTGAACGCTGGCTTGAGTCTATCAATGGCGACAGTAGATTCCTTTCCATTGACCAGCAGACGGAAGGTTTTGGCATCACGAGAAAGTACTCGATATGGACCATCATAGGGTGGCTGAAGCGATGCTCTCACTTGTCCAACTCGGACGAACACATGGGAGCAGGTGTTCAGCTCTTTATGAACGAAGATTTTCGGACGCATGTGATGGGAGGTTGGAGTTGGTTTGATCCTGTTCATAGTGTTCCTCAACGTTTCAACGAAAATGGTATGATTTGGATCTGCGTTGCTGGAGACAAAAAATTCACCTGGAAGTCGTAAACCTGTGCCGTATACCAGCTCAGCTGAAGTGGCGTTGATATCTTCCTTAATTGAAGATCGCATGCCGAGGAGGATAGTAGGAAGAACTGCACTCCATTTCTCTGTGTTGTGACACATGATGGCGCTCTTCAGAGGACGATGAAGACGTTCTACCAAACCATTGGACATAGGATGATAAGTGGTGGTGCGCAGCTTGTTTATTCCAAGAAGCTTGGCTAGTGACTTGAAAAGTGTCGACTCAAATTGGCGTCCCTGGTCACTGGTGATGTGGGCCGGAACACCGAATCTTGAAATCCAACCAGAATACAAGGTCTCTGCAACACTTTCAGCTGTGATATCTGCGAGGGGGAAAGCTTCTGGCCAACGGGTGAAGCGATCGACCACTGTCAAACAGTATCGAAATCCTTGGGATGGTGTGAGTGGGCCGACTAAATCGATGTGGATGTGAGAAAATCTAGTGTCAGGGACTGCAAATGTTCCTAAGGGACTAAATACATGTCTTTGTACCTTGGAGCGTTGACAAGAAGTACAGGCTTTAGCCCACATTCGTCAGTCTTTCTGCATGGAAGGCCAAATGAATCTTTCGCTTACGAGTTTCGCAGAAGATCGTATTCCAGGGTGATTGAGATTATGAAGGGTGTCGAATGCCAGTCGTCGATGTGCAGTTGGTAAGAAGGGACGGATTCTCTTTGTAGAAACGTCGCAGTGTAACTCAACATCGGTTCCAGGAAGTTTAAGTTTCTGCAACTGAAGACTTGATGATGTGAACAAGAGAATTTCTTTAAGATCTTCGTCGATGGTTTGGTCCTTAGCAACTTGTTCGTAGTCAATAGAAGAAGGAAAAGTGACTGTAGCAATTCTTGACAGAGTGTCAGCTGGGATGTTTTCATAGCCTTTAATGTGGACGATGTTGGTGGTGAATTGCCCTATAAAAGGTGAACCTTTATCTTGCTTCTGCTTAAAGGCGAATGTCGGGGGTTTATGGTCAGTGTACAGTTGAAATTCTCTGGCTTCAAGCATGTACCTGAAATGTTTAACTGCTGAATATGCTGCTAAAAGTTCCCGATCATATGTTGAATAATTTCTCTCAGTTGGTGTAAGTTTTTTAGAGAAAAATGCTAGTGGTTGCAGATCGCCTGATGGAGAGACTTGATGAAGAGCAGCTCCGATTGCAAAGTCTGAGGCATCAACATGCAATGCTAAGGGGGCATTCGCTGAAGGATGATGCAGAAGAGTTGCTTGTGCCAGCTCAGTCTTACACTTGATGAAGGCCTGAACTGTCTGTATTGTCCATGGGATTGGAGTTTTGTCATTTCTACGACTATCCTTGAGAAGCTCATGAAGAGGTGCTTGAGTTGATGCAGTGTGAGGCAAGAAACGTCTGTAGAAATTGATGGTTCCGAGAAATTGCCGAAGTTGTTTCTTAGTCTCAGGCTTAGGGAAATCTTGAATGGCTTGGACTCGATCTGGCAAAGCTTCAGATCCATACTGGTTGACGAGGTATCCCAGGAATGGAACTTCTTTTGCTGCAAAGACGCATTTAGAGGTGTTAATAGTTAGACCGTACTTGTCCAGACGCTTGAAGACTAATCTGAGGTGGTGATGATGCTCCTCAATATCAGAACTGGCAATCAGGATGTCATCGATATAAGGAAAGCAGAAGTCTAATCCTTGCAGAACTTCGTTGATGAATCTTTGAAAGCTCTGGGCCGCATTAGAAAGACCAAAAGGCACATTAGAAAGACACAAAAATTCAAACAAACCAAACGGTGTGGTGATTGCAGTTTTAGGTATGTCATCCGGATTAACTGGAATGTGGTGAAAAGCGCGGACGAGGTCAATTTTGGAAAAAACCTTGCAACCCTCTAAATTCTGAGAAAAATCTTGAATATGCGGTACTGGATAGTTATCAGAAACAGTGATTTTGTTAAGAGCTCTATAGTCGCCGGTAGGTCTCCAGTTATTATCCCCTTTTGGAACGAGGTGCAGTGGAGATGCCCAATTTGACTTTGAAGGGCGGCATATACCTTGATCCACCATATACTGAAATTCCTACTTTGCTATCTTAAGCTGGGCAGGATGTAATCTACGTGGCCGAGAAAATATAGGCGGACCTTCTGTTTCAATAAAATGCCTCGTGTTATGCGGAAATATTCCCGTAAATGGGCGGGGTCGAGTAAGGTTGGGGTATTCTTTTAAAATATCATGTACACATGAACCACTTGCAATAGTTTTAATTGATATAGGCTTTCCATGATAAGATTTTCCTGACGTCGTTAATGAAGTTAGAGGGTCAATGAGCTTTTTGTTTTTAATGTCAATAACTAGACCAAAATGTTCTAAGAAATCAGATCCAATTATAGGCTTCGTTACGTCGGCAACAGTAAATTCCCACCTAAATGGACGTCGCAAGTTTAAATTTAATTCCATCATTTTTGTCCCATACGTAGCGATTTTAGAATCATTGGCTGCAAAGAGGTATATGGGCGAAGGTTTATTATTCCCGCATTGAGGTATAATAGAAATATCAGCACCAGAATCAACCAGAAATTTCATGCCACTGTTAAGATCCAAAATAAACAAACGACGGCTTATATGTTTGGTGTTAGGGCCATCATCACAAGCCGCTATTGCAACTGGCCCTGCGCGTTTCCCGACGCATTTTGAAAGGAACATGGAGAGTTGCACTTAAGAGCCCTTGCTCCAAACTTACAATGATACCAGCACATACTTCTATCATTTAAATTGTTTTGTGTACTATGGGGAGTTGCGGAACGATTACGGGAAGTTGCGTTTCTACGGTATTTATTACGCCCGCGTGAATGGTTGCGTTCATGATTTAATCCAAAATTCGTACTCAGTCGTTCAAGTTTTTGACTCAATTCAGAGATTTGACCTTTCAATTCAGAGAGGGTAGTATTTTCTGACACTACAGATACGTATGAATTGCTTGGTTCAGTCAATTCTGCAACTTTATCGGCCAGAATTGCCAACTTATCTAACTCATCCCCACTTATAGCTAGCACTGTTTGAATGTTTTTCGGAAGTCGTTGCAACCATAAATTTTTCAAAAATTCGTCACCTACTTTGCCATGTGAAAGTTCCTTCATTCGACGTAATAAGATGCTTGGCTTTTGGTCTCCAAGTTGTAAATCCTCCAACAGAATTTTTGCCTCTTTGGCAGCTGAGTGTTGAAACAAATCCAAAAGCCGCGTTTTTAAAGTAGTAAACGGTTTATCATCAGGACATTCAAGAACCAAATCACTAACTAAAGCTAAAATTTCATTATCTAACGCGTTAATTAAATAGTTGTATTTAGAAGTTTCGCTTCTAATTTGATTAATTGAAAATGCAGCATCGAGTTGCGCTAAAAATAACTTTATATTTCCTTTATGAAATACTGGTAATTTTATATGCACGCGGTTAATTTCCACATTTTCAGCAGTGTTATCAGCAACAGACATTTTGACTTAAAAACAGAAGTAGTTGGAAAAATCAAAACGAAACCAAAATAAAATAATGCAATTAAGAAATAAAGCAATCACCACTCCGAAAGAATTAATGAATTAGTGTCAAATTCCTACCTTGTTCTCTCTGCCGTGGACTTCAATGCAGCGATACTTCGGGTTTCACCACGTGTATTCATTCAAACGACGTGTATCCATTTGGGAAGTTGGTTTTCATCATTTCAAATAGTTTAAAAGTCAGGCAATGTGATAATCCTTTATCACCACAGTTGTAATGCTCACCATTTCGCTCATAAGTTATTAAAATGTTCGTTAATACACAGGTCACCACTGTTACGTTAAGTGCTTATCGGTTGGTTTTATTTAAGTAAACATTGACAAGCACATAACTAACTTGAAAATATAAAGGACATTACTTATGGTAAATAAAAATTGTTCTTAACAATGCAAATTAAATTTTAGAAAGTTGTTGAGTCATGGCTGTCTGATTAGTTCGCTAGTTCAGTTCGTAGCACGTTGTCCGGGAGTTCAGAGTCATCTCATGTTTTCTGCCGGGTTGAGTCGAGTTGAGTTGTTGCTTTAGAGTTGGTGGGCATGTGACACCACACAAGTATTAGTCTAAAACTGCATAGAAACTACTTGGATTTATAGTGTCATGCTTAAGATTAATACAAAAATAGCAAGTAAACGCAAAAGTAACATAATTTATTTACAACATTAAAGATGTGCATTCTTCACACGAAATAAATAAAATATCGAAAACTGTAATTGCAGAAATATAACGAATACTACTGATAATTAGAAAATTAATAAATATTAAATGTAGGCATTAGTAAACAGTATTTAGCAAAGCATGAATATTTTACAGAAATATTTCACTATAAACACAAATGTAACTAAATCGTTGAAATTATTTATAAAATGAAAAAGTCACATGATTCAGTAAAATATTTAAAGAATAACTTATTGAAATTGCTTAAAAAATGTTGTTTTAAATAAATGGAATTTAAGAAAGCAAATTAAAAAAAAATTGATAGTTTACAGAAAAAATAATTAATAATTTAAAAAACTAAAAAACACGCTTTAATAGAAAATCAAACTAAAAAGTAGAAAATAATCAATGGATTAAAAAACTAAGAAACACGCTTTAATAGAAAAGTGAACTAAAAAGTAGAAGATAATTTTAATAAGTTTGAAATAAGAATAGAGTGATTATCAAGAAATATTTATTTTATCGTACAAAAGCGTGGGGTGCTTTTTAAGATATTTTCATAATGGCTCTACTTTTACCAATATCTATCATTAAATATTTACAAAAATTGACATCAAGCACCCCACGCTTCTTTACGATAAAATAAATATTTCTTGTTAATCACTATTCTTATTTCAAACTTATTTAAAATTATCTTCTACTTTTTAGTTCACTTTCCTATTAAAGCGTGTTTCTTAGTTTTTAAACTATCGGTTATACGATAACTGAACGTTATGCGATTTTCCACACCTCTAGTTTACCTTGAATTAATCTTTGATAGTTTTCAAAAGTCGTCTACTATACGGTCCCTTAAAGTGAGCGTTTTTTACATTTTCTCTAAAAAATCGAGAACTAATAGTCAAAATGGAAAGAAAAAAATTATGGGGGAGTTTTAGACCATGGTAAATCTAATGAAAGCAAAAAAATATATGTTTCTATTCAAAAAAATATTTCATTGCTTTATTAATTAATAATTAATTATTAAAAAAGAAATTGATTCAAAAGCTGATTGCTATTTATGTTTGGCCATTTACAAACTACCTATTGAAAAAAAAAACTACTGAAATATATTAATTATTTAAGTATTTATGGCCAAAAAACCAACTTTTTTATTTAACATTAATTTATCATCTTCTTTTTATCATTTAAATTACAAACCATTCATTAGAAAATTACGAATTTTTGTATTTCGCATTCTTTTTTAATGCTGAATCCAAATATGGAATAATATTATGAGGTTGCTATTGAACTTTTTAAAGTTTGGTTCTGTTTTAATATGTAGATGACCCCTCATGATAAAAAAAACTACATACAATTATTAAAAACTTTTCACGATTTACAACGGTACTTTTTGTTTGTTATTTCAACAATTAGAACAAAAGATATAGCCATCGTTCTGTGTTTTTTTTTGGGTACTGTACCTAACACCATACTTTCAAAAATTACCAGATTGTCTCTTTAATCACACAAAAAAGTTATTTTTATTGTCATTGGCTACTACTGACATTTAATGAAAATGTAAATAACTATTTAGTTATTGTTAAAGGTTTCTTATCAGCCCCTTCCCATTTCTACTGATGACTAAAATTATGCATTCCCATGTGTTGCACTATGCAGTAACACTTGTACAACACATTTTACGTTTCAAAGAATAACAATTGTACAAAATTGTTAAGTATACTTTTTTTGTAAAGGATACAATTTATTCTACCACTTACAGAATAACAAGGATGCAAGATCCGCATTTTATTCGTAATTTTCTCATTTTCAACATTATAAAAAATTTATAACAAAAGATTCTGATTTAATTTAAAATAAAAAACAACGAAACGTAATAAGCCTAATAAGGGGAAGAATATACGATTTTCATTTTTCTTGTAAAAAAAGTACATATGGCTTAGTTCGTAATTGAGCTACTTAATCATGTCTTACAATATTGATGTTTGTTTATCATTTTTAAATTTATGATCAAATAAGTAATGAATAATTTAACATTGTCTGCTTAGTGTAAATTCGACTACGAAATAAGAAAAGCTTCGTATCTCTAAAATAGTAGGTTACTACGTTATATAGTAATTTATTCTACTGTGTTTTACACATTTTTTCTTTGTTGCAGTGGGTGGTGGTGTCCACCGTAGTGGAAGTGTAAAGAGCATCAAGAAGATCGCCCCTCCAACTGTTCCTACCTTGAATGTGAAAGCGGCCCACTTCAAACGGAGCCCTTGTATCTGCAACGACCACCTCACAGTAGACTTCGCAGACACCGACAACGACTGCAACAAGCCCCCAAGGTCGCCCACTAACGGTGAGATTGATTTTTCTTAATGAGTTCATTTCTGACATAATTGATCCTCTTCTGACGATTATAGAATATGAGGAACTTGTAATCAAAATGGACGTAGTTCGTTTTCGAAAAGTTCTTCGAAATGAACAATATTTTGTTACAAATCCTTAACATAGAAGTATTTGACCGAAAATATGATTGCCGCAACTTTATGCGATAATATTTTCAGACTAATATTACTAGCTTAGTGTATTTAAGAAAATTGTAAGTTTTTTCTAAATGCTTTTTAATGGATCTAGTCTGTTTTGAATGCAAGTTCTTGATGTTATCTTAATAGTGCCATTTTAAATCACAATAAATAATACTAATAAAATGCAAGACATATGAGGGTCATTCTACGAAAAATCAGGAATTTGTGTTACTGATGGTGTTTTTTTACAAAAAGTATACTAATAAAAATGCTTTTTTAGGTGTAAACTGCCTTAGTATGACAGATATAAATAGTTGCAATTTCAGATTGCAGTAAAATATTTTAATTATTACTCAAATTTTACTCCCAAGCAGTGAAATGTCACATCCGTGGAACGTCACCACTTATTATTTTTACTTTTACCTGGGTAATATTTTATAAACTAAACAAACTGAAAATTCTTTAGACTACATTTTTAGGTAAAGAAAATTCTCTTCTAAAACACATTTCTAACACTTATTAGTCAAGTTTAAGTTTTATGTTTATTCCATTTCAAGTTTTATGACTGTAGCCAGAGCAATAGATCACATCCGTGGACACTCAAAAAGTGTTATAAAATCCTTGCAGTTGGTAGTAATATACTGTTTTGATTAAAGAAATCAGATATTAAGCAGGTGTTTTGTTCGGATGCAAAGAATAAGTTACAGACTTAGTTATTAATAAATAGTTTTATCAAGTTATTGGGCTTGACAGAGGAAAGGTTGGAATGAGTATGTCACATCTGTGGACCTCAATAGAATTTAAATTATCAATTAAATTTATAAATATATTGTTGTAATCAATATAATTTTGTTGGAATCTTTAACTATAATTTGTTTTGCAAAATAGCAGGAAATAAAATCGAAAAGAGAATTCATTCCTTGCACACACAAAAAACTAACGTTTTGTCACATCTGTGGAACTAGTTGTCCTTGGTTGAAAAAATGATAAATTTATTTTTATGATATATATATTCGTGAACATACTAAAAATTCTAATATATTGCAAAAGCATCTTACGATAAACAACATAAATTATAGGCATTTGTTTATTTTTGCTTTGTATATTTGATTTAAAATGCTTTGAAGTTGGAATTTAGGGAATTTGATTTTTTAAATAAATGATTCTATGCAAATGTTTCAAAACTAGATTTTCCCTCCATTTTTTTAGTTTTCTTTTAAAGTGACTGGTGTTCAACTAATTTTTTTGGTTATTACTAATTTTTATTGAAGCCAATTAAGATGTGAAGTAAGAAAATTTTCTTCTTCAAAATATTTTTTTTACATCTTTTTTGAGGATGCGAAATTTAAAATTAATTATTTGTAATATTAGAAGAGAAAAAAAAAATGATATGTTCTGCATCAGGTGGCACCCTACACAGTTAAATATTGTTTCGGAAAATCATACAAAATAAAAAATAAAAGTTGGATAATATTTAACCTGTTGTAAAAGTAATATTACTTATATTTCACTTATATTTATATTTTAAATTCAACTTCATTAAATAATTATCAGCAGGGTTTTATACCTCATGTCACTTCCGTAAACTCTATTTTTTATAATATTTATAAAAATTAAAAACTTATTATTTATCTCAACCACTGTAAGTACAAATACTTTTAATTATATCTATATATTTAATAGGCAATACGTTTTTTGGGGTTAGTCCGTCCGCCTAAACTACTCAACCAATTTCAATGATCAAGGTGTCATTTTAAAGGAAATAAGCTGTAGATTTGCCAAAACGTACCAAAATAATTTATTAACACTTTATTAATTAGTTAAATTTCAATATTTTTCATCATTAAGCTACTACAAAGCCTCAATGATTTTGAATATATGATTGGCAACATCCTTATGTATGTAAACAACAAACCGGCTGCTCGGGGGTTCAACCAACCAACCAATCGTTGCTAATTTTAAAGCTATCCTTATATGTAAACAACAAACCCGTTGCTAATTTTAAAGCTCTTTTTAAACTCTTCGTTTCAAAGTTGATTTTTTCTGTTTTTCTGAAGCATTTTTGTATTAGAGTAATTATTATTTTGAAATATTTCTATCCAGAAAATGCCTCGCGTTGGACGTCGTTCTCTAACGGGGTGACTTATCAGAATAAATAAAAGATATTGGGACTTCAATGTTAGGGCATAGCTAATGAAGTTTTAAGTCAGAATGTTGGCGGATAGTATATTTAACTTTCTATTATGAAACTTGCAATTTAGGGGTTTTCTCTATTAGGCCTTACATTAAATTTTTTATGGCTGGCAAACCTATTCGTGCGCAGCAAGATATTTTAACCACAAATTCGAGCGGCAAAGCCGCTCAATCCGAGCGCAGCGAGGCGTTTGGGGATTGGCGAGCGTTAGCGAGCAGGGGGCGAAGCCCCCTAGTCTCCCTTTAAAGTATAAGTATCAAAGTTTTGAATAATGTTTTTTTTTTCTTTCTTTCTTTTCCTTTCTTTTAATTTGATCAAATTTCCATTTTCCGTAGAATGATCCATAATGAGATGCAACATTGCCCATTATTAGTGACTTTTTGGGGGTTAAGGGGATTGTAGCACCCCCAATTACATTTAAATAACTCTCTGAAGCAATGTGAATAAAGTAAATGGCTGAAGAACGTTTACGCTGTTTTAATTTTTCCCAAGATAGATATATTGTTGTAAGTGTAAATCTTTTAACACATAGACATAGGTTTATTAAAAAAAAGAAGAAAAAAAAGTTTTTTTTTTTTTTTTTTTAAATCCTTTTCTAATTACATGTATAAATATGTTCAAATAACAATTAATATTCCTTCTGAAATTAAGTTAAACTAAGTAAATTAACAATTGTTGCTACTTATAGAGATATTCAAATCGTATTAAATTTTAATATTTTATTTAAAGATACTATTCTTTAAATTTAATGTATATTGTATAGAGTATGATACAATTGTTTTCTACATTTCCTACATAATGTATGGAATATTGCTCTTGCATTCATCAGTAATAGTGATATATTGTTCAAAATGATATTTTTAAAGTTTAGAAATAAGTTGTTAAATCCCAAAACTTCTATTTTAGAAACAAATTTAAAATATAGCCTATAATTTAAGTTTAATTGATAATTTTGAATAATTATAAATCATTAATATATCTATTATATTAATGTAAAAACCTACTGTTAAATAGTCTTTAATTACAAGATTTATTTTAAAAGATATTATAACTTATTCTATCTATAGTATTCGTATAATTTTTCATTTACAAAATCATCACTCTGTCATGTTATACCATGAATATTATTTAATTTAGTGAATTATTTTCTTAAAAAATAATAGAAAGAAAACTAGATTCTTATTTCTTTATTTCTGTTTAAAAACAAATTTAAGATTTAACATTTTGAATAAAAAAAAGTTTTGCGGCTTTTTGTAAACCCAGTCTTCTGTTACGAAACAATTGTACAACTCCAAAAGAAGAAAAAATTCTCTCAACATTTGCTGTTGTTGCTTTTGCAATAAGAATTTCTTAAACTTCCTTCAATATATCAGCATTAAACTTTTTTTATATCTTTTTCTGGCATTCGCCATCATTCTATAGCTATTACATTTTCAATAAATTCCTTTTGAAAAAGATATCTTTGAAGTGGAAAACTTTTGGTTGAAACTAGAAGTTAAGTTATTTACTTCTGAAGAAGTTATTTACATCTGTTCTGAGAACATCAAATAATTTAAAGTGTCTAATTATAAATAAACACATAAAAATACAATTTTAAATTATTCTAAAAAAATAAAAAAATAAAAAATAAAACTTTTTTTTTTTAAGAAAAAACTATTTGGTTTAAACCATGTTAATCATGCCATAGACTACCTTTGTTTTTTATTAATATGGAAACCTTTTTAAATATATCTTACAATAAAAATATGTTAGTTAGACCTCGCACCCCCCCCCCCCCCACCCCACCCCGTCACCTCAAAGTATGATTTGTATAAGTTATTCATACTTGATCCTAATCATATTATGAGGGGGAGGGTGCGGGGAATTCAGAAGCGTGGAACAATATGTCCCACTTGTATCCTAGGCGACAGAGGAAATAACAAATATCTTGCCAGTAAATGCTGTGAACCAATAGAACAATATTCAATGAGTTTTAGAATTGTTAAAATCCCATTGGTGTTACTATTCGATTATGTAGGACGTAGGTATATTCCGTTGGTAGTCCAAGGGTTAATATAAGTTGTTCACGACACAATGTTTTCCTGGTTTTGAAGTTTTCATTCCAAAGTTATGTAATTTCTTTCATTCGATGTATTTATTAATTTAGTATTGTTTGAAAGAAAAAAAAAAAAGAAAAAAAAATGCTGCAAATACCTTTTGTCTAACATTTCTTGTAGTGGGCATTAGAAGGTTAAGTATCGTTTAAATTGATGAAATACTCACCTGACATCCAATAAGTAAGTCAATCTTGTTCATTTTTCGACAAATTAAATTGACGTAGTTATTGCATTGAACAACAAATCTCGAACGCTTTGGGATGAAGGTTCAGCTCCTAAGTATTTGAGGAACTTCTTTAACGGAAATAAAAATTTCTCTGATAAATTTAGTTTATTGAACTTTATAGCCTATATGTGTATTGTTTATAGTCCAATAGTCAGTTTGCTTTGTTGCCTAAAAGGGATCCGTTTTTCTGTGTCTTAAATCAATCAAATATCTTAAGTAATAAATTACAAAAAGATTGTCAGCAAAAATTTACCCAAACCTAAATGATTTTAATTCTATTTCAAATTTCTGTACATAAAATTTCTAAACTTTTGTTGAATTCCAAATATTTCTTTTATTGGCAAAAACTGTATTCTTGTTGAGTAAGTAAGGCAAGATTAATAGTGTGCCTTACTAACTGTCTTGAAAGTAATTTCATCGTAACTTTATTTGATTAGCTTAGTCATGTTTTCAAATGAGTGTTGTTTACCAGAACAAAACCAATTAAGACAGTAAATGTTATGACTGACATAACATGCAAATTAATATGACTTTCTTAGTAAATTTAACATCACTCTCATTTTAGCACTTAATTAAATTTTTTTTTTTTATTATTGCAAAGCTCTGTTCATTAAGAAAAGTATTTGCATACATGATGATTAATTTTCTTAACGAAATATATTTCCGGAGCATTTATATCACGTTAGTTACTCAAGTCGTAACTATTTAATTCAATTATACACACTATTTTAAAGATTGATTAGTTAAAACGCTTTATTTCAGCTCTCAGACATACATATAATTGAATAAATGATGTAAATCGCTTCTTCTACGAAGTTTCTTTCCTTGTTAGTGTTATTTATAGCTCGAAAATATTTATCCTTGGTTACACAATTTTTGACATATGAAGTGTGTAAACCTAATTAAATATATGAATAAATTTGAACAACCTGATTAGTTTTTGAGATGTTAATATATAGCGCTTTCGTGCCAAATGAAATACTCCTAATTTTCAGCAATTATTTTCAAGAAAATTAGGAAACAAACCTCGTTTTTAATTTTAGTTACCCATATGTTAATATAGGTTAATGAAAGTATTGTATATATATATATATATATATATATATATATATATATATATATATATATATATATATATATATATATATATATATATATATATATATATATATATATATATATATATATATATATATATAATATTTTTTTTTTTTTTTTTTTTTTAAAGAAGAGGGAAGAAAAAAGAAGAGAAAAAAAAAAAGAAAAAAAAAAACGATTTTTTTTTTTGGCATTTGTATACTTTTAGAACGTCTAAAAAAAGTCATCTAAAAGAATTGTCAGTGGTCAGCATAAATACCTGTCATTAAGATTTTCGTCATAATTGCTCATGCGCCCGCCATTGGCAAATTATGCGTTTCGTCCTTTGCATTCAGTTAAAAGAGGGCTCTAATGAAAAAGAATCACAGCCTTATTGTCTTTTAAGGTGCTTTAAAACATCCTCACCTCCGAAATTTCCGTAGAGATCCCATTAAGACATAAAAAGTTGAAAAACGAATGTCTTTAACATAGAGTTCTCTTCCCTTGAGCATCGCCTATCAACGATTGTTTCACTTACAAGAAAGGTTATTGTAATATTTATCTGAAAACATATCGCCAATTTCTCCATTTTAGAGTATTACACCAATGTAATAATTATCGCTAAACAGGCCATTTTTTTTTTTTAATTAATGATAATATGAAAATGAAAAAGGTTAATTATACCAATCCATGACAAATTTAAATGCAGTGAGCAGTATAAATTATTTTTATGTTTAATATCTTTAAAACATTATGGCATATTCGAAAATTAATAGAAACTATAGTTTTTACTGAATAGAAATGTGTTCAATCGGTTTAAAATCTGAATCACAATGTAATGGAACATATACTTGAAATAATAGATATTAAAGGAATAGACATATTACATAACATTTATAATTCCTGTCAGACCCCTTGTTGAAAGATAATTTGTTATAATTAAAAAACGATTTGTGTGTGTGTTTTATTCTAATATGTACAATCTTCTGAGAACATAAGTTTCTACTGAGAACATAAGTTTATACTATTTCCTAAACAAAACATTTTATATATTTTTTTAAATACTATTTATTTAAGTTACTTGGTAGAATTTATGTTGGATTGGTTAATATGAAGATAAGTTTTTCAGATAAACTTCTGCACAAGATTCCACTTCAGAAAGTCTTTAAAGTTATTTAAACCTATTTTTTAATAAAGCTGTAATTTTATAATATATCAAAATCATCTGATCAATCCTATACTGTCGTCAGTCCTGGATACTTTTGTATTTTTCTAAATGTTTATATTTTCTAAATGTTTATATTTTCTAAATGTTTATATTTTCTAAATGTTTATATTTTCTAAATGTTTATATTTTCTAAACTGTGATAGACTGAGAAAAACAATTTCAAAAATTGGTTTTTAATGTATTTAAAAGAGGGCTCCGCCTCATTCTCTCGAACGCTCGCCAACACGCCAACGCTGGGGCTTCGCCTTTTATCATTTGCAAAATGATATTATGACATATGACTTTTGCCTTTCTAGTTTAGGCTTAGAGATTTCCCAACTGCCATCCAGTCTCTGTTTCCAGTGCTTCTGCTTGAATTTTGGTTTGTACACTCTTCTTGACGAGACCTTTCATTTGACATATTGCACTTTTCTTTTTAATATATAGTTTTGCCTGGATGTGTTAATAACTTACGAACAGAACCTTTGTGGTGGACTGGATAAGTTGGTATCTACGAACAGAACTTTTTCTCTAAATGTTCGGTTAGTCGTTAAAATTAAGTTGCTTTATTGTTTTTGGAATCCATAGGGTCATTTTAGAATAACTCGTATTGACCCAACATTCGAAATGTAGCTCTTGTTTTTTATAAGTACGAAAAAAATTGTGTTTAACACGTTATTTGTTAATACAGAGTATAAAAATATTTCAGAAAAAAATTCATTACCCTTCAAATTTAATGCGTATATATGGTACCATCTATTTGTCCAAACCTCCCGCAACCCCAAAAAGATTCAAGTTCTTCAGGGGTAATAATAATTTTTTCGACAATAATTCGCCAAACCGTACTTTAAAATTGACTCTCGCGCACTGATTAGAAATCCATTCCGGCCATGGCAGCCCATTTTCAGCATCATTGTACCACAATTTCTATTATAACTCCCCATTTAAATGCCGCCATGTCGTTGAAGGCGCTGTAACGAGCCTTTCATAGCGATGCTTATTACCCACCAAGACATCCCATAAAAGCGAGACACGCGTCCGGAAATCAGAAAAAAGGAAAATGGCCGCCAAATTCATGACCGTAATGAGCCAGGGTCCCGGAATTCAGGAAACGCGACGTCATAAAATACTTCAGCCGCGTTCAACTAGGGCTCTTTAACCACGCCACTTGGCAAATGGGTCCTTCCATGAAGACAGTTGGCTCTTAAGAAATCTTGTCTGGCTTATTTAGCTCGGAAAGAATGGAATTGTTACGTAAAAAATAGTGTTTTCTTTTCTTTAGATGGTTGGATGTTATTATTTTGTTGTGTATTTTTACTCGGATATTTCTTTGATTCTCTTGCAGGGTGAAAATTAGTGTAAATAAGTAAAATATGCCTAAATGCCACTTAAAATCTTTTAAAGAAATGTCTTGTGTGTAAGATTTACGTTTCTATCGTAGTTTAGAAATAAATTTTTGCTTTTATCATTTTTGTAACTATTTTAGAATAAAACTACATTGTAGCCCTAAGCATTATGCTTATATAGTTTTAAGTTTTTGTACGATGGATATTAGAAATAATTATGTTTATAAAATAAACACAGGTAATGTTCGTAATATTTATACGGGCGAGTTTCGTCGTATATTGATTTATTGTTAATAAAACGAGCATTTTCCACTTGATCAGTAATGTCTTGAAAACATAAAGTTGAATGTAATTAAATTGCTAATGCTTTAATTAAAACTCATCAATTTTTAACTATATAAAATTTAAAACTATTTATTAAAAATCCAAACTATTTGTCAGCAAAAATTACTTTGCCTAACCTTAACTAAGAACAAACCAGCTAATTATATCGCTTCACTCTCTTTATCTCTAACTCAATTCATGCTTCCTCTCTAACACCTACTTAAATCCCCATTGCATGAGAAAGTACAATACAGAATGATGTAGTAGTGGGGCTTGCCTCAAGCGAAAACAGTTCCCGTTTTCTTGCGTTTAAAATATTTAATCCACTCTGAAAATTTCAACACACATTTTGAATCAAGATTAAAAATGATGTATGTTGTTCAAAGGCACTATCGTTCCTCTCCGTTGTCCTCGATCGTAGCATTGAACCTCATTTGCATAGAAAGTATTTCGTTGGTCTCCCTAATTCCGAACTCAGCTGTTTCCGACTCGCTTGCATTGTACTTCGCATACTGCTATGCACTCTTCGGCTAATCCGCACTCTTTGTTGGACTCGTTTCAAATTATTCATCTAATTATCGCGCATTTTCCTGCACTTTCCCCTTGTTAAAAGATTAATAGGCTTGCGTGCCCCTATCTCTTCTATCTTATGAACAAGGCTCTTTTTTTTGTGTGGTAGTGAGCTACGCCATAGAAACGCGATAGGAATTTCTCATAAATTTACGCTACTAGTGGACCAGATGAATTTTGTTCATCTAACATACGCATAATTACCGTTGGCAGAAATACTTTCATTGAGTTGGTTTTAGCGGCGATAACCGCTTTAAGTTTTTTTAATTATAAATTGGTCTCCTAAATTGACTCATATAATTTAATCGATATAAGTATAAATCGATCTTTTAAATTGACTTAATTTATGTAGAATTGAAACTTACTGATCAAATCATAATCCAAGACGGAATATAAAGGTCCAGGAACAGTTCTTTTACAACTGTGGGGTTAGTCACAGAAGTTCTACTCGCGTCATTGTCAGATTGAATGCTCTTGGTTGTTTAGAATGCACATTTACTTGAAGCTGTCGCGCTGCTGTTCGGAAATATACGCGTAACGAACGCAATGCTCATAGAAAATTCAAATAAGTTTTATATTTAAACAATTGTTGTACTATGGATTTTGCATTGTTTGATATGGGTTTGGTGAAAGTATATTAGATTAAAAATAAAGGAACCTAACGAAATATCTTTTTCATTTTAAATTGATTTACTAAATGAAAATATAATTAGAAATTAGTTTCAGATATTTGCAGTTGTTAAGATATTTACTTTATACGCTTCCACAAGCTGTCTGGTTTATTATATTTCTTTTATTCTGTATTCTCTGCTTTGGTCAAAAACATGGATCAAAACAAAACATTTAGTCATAATCCTTAGAATACATATAATAATCAAGCAGAGTTACTTATGAAAGTTGGTAACACTTCTTTAAAAAATGTACAAGAATAAAGAACTAGAGTTAGCAGTTCAGCAAACAATCGAGTTGGTTATTTGGTGGCTACTTTATGGTTCTCTGCAGATATCTTTTCTGTAAATACCAAACGTAACTGTTTTATATTTACTTTCAGCTCAACGTGAAATGTCTTTCATGATTAAGCTAGCTTTGGAGAATACCATACGCATTTTTTTACCCCCTCTATTATTCGTATGCAACTTTAATTGGTTTGCTTATTTTGTTTTTTAAAACTTCTTAAAACTATTATTTATTTAGTCCTTAGAGAAAATGTCTTGATCGAACAACGTTTAGTAACATGGTTCTAGAAACTAGTTCGTCAGTATGTATTTATTGGCCTTAATGTACCTTGAGTATGATCTAGTTTTGTTATGTGTACCAGGGAAGCAATAACTAGAGTTGCCAGATATAATAAATACGCTAATAAATTCCAGTCTAAGTTGTTACAGTTCTGATGCCTCCAGCTAATTGTACTGAGTTTTAATTTAATCATAGTAGACATGGATGCTTTAAGAAATTAAATTTACTATTCTCACATTATGGAACGTATTGCTTATATGTTTCGTTGACTAATTAATAAGGAAAACATCTATTTATCCATTGTATTTTAAAATACTAACCACGAACTGGGTTTTAGTTTAATCTTCAAATCCTTAATTTCCTTTTATCCTGTAACCTTTATCCTGCATTATATTCGAACTCGTGTAATTATTTACAGGCAGCAACAACTTTATTCAACCTTTCTATAACTCCTCTTCACAACAATCGCATCCCATGAAGAAAATGACTCCCGGTGGAGGCTCTAATGGCCAAGTAAGTATTTTATTCATTGAATTTCTTTTTATACTTTATATTAGATTCTTTGTGTTATGTATTTACATTTCATTTTTTCAAAATATTTTTCAGATCCATTTAGCTCACGTAACTGTACACAGTCAACCAGACAGCTTACCAAGCACACCTTCAGAATCTGGGCAATCACCATGTCTTTCAAAAGGTGGGGTAGACGAAATTCTTAATAATCAATAATTTTAGAAATATCTCATTCGTATTGAAATGTTTTCAAATAGAGATAAAATTTTCTATTCCACTTTGCCATTTAAAAGATAAGAACTTTTATAAAATTTATCAATTGTGACCCATTTTCGATTCTACCTTTGTGTTCTCTTCCAGTTTTTGTTAACGTTTTAAGTTATATCAGGGTTGTCCGTTTCGGAAACATCTATGTTTTTCTTGGTGGTAATTAACTAGGTTTATAGAGATCTAATGTACACTGTTTGTTTTGTATGGTAATCAGGGTGTCTGGTACCCGAGTAAATATGGAAACTAGGGAAATATCGGGGGAATTTAAGAACAATTGCAATAAATTAGAGATTTTAATTTCTTCCATTCAAGAGCTGAAGAATTAAAAAATAAAAATGTATTCTATGACAGCAAGAAACCGCATGTTAATGCAGTTCAGTAAAATTCGATTTCTTTTTTTATATCAAATTATAAAAACTCGTTTATTTTGAGATTTATTCCATGTTTAATCCGTAGCTTTAATAGTTTAAGAAAAATTACAAAAGTTGCATTTTTTGTTCAATGATTTCATTAAATTTTATTTGTAATAATTTACCTTTGCCATTGTCGAAAAAAAGTGGGTTATCTTAAATAGTCAAGAAAGCTTAAATTATATTACCTTGGACTCTTGGTAATAAATTACATACGCTACAAAAATACCTTTCCGTGCTTAATGATTGCAATCTGAATGAAAAGCATATCCTTCAATGTATGAGAACATTGTGTTATTATGTGTTGAAGGTCGTCTTATGAGTGGCACCCAGGCTTCTCTGGAGGACCAGGGCATCGACATGAACAGTCCAGGAAGGCACAGTCCGGGAGGAAGCAGTGGTGGAAGCAGCATTTCGAGACACTCTCTATCTAGTCTGGACAGTGGAAGAGCTTCGGCACCTGGGTCGGAAGGAAAGGTGAGATCTAATTTAATTTCATGTCTGGGTGAGGGTATGTGTTGATAAAAAATACTTTCTTAAAGCTCTTTCCCGAGTCAACCGGGTAAAGATTTGGGGTAAGTTGCCAAGGCGAGTAACAATCAGTGGTAACAATAGCATATCGTCCACACTCTCATTGGTATTTCCCATCACTCAAGTGGCACCTTTGATTCTGGTTAGTTTATCACCAATGAAACGAGATATGGCGAATGTGAAGCAGGTGGAGGCGAGTATCCATCTCCAAGTGCTGTTGCTGATTCGTGTCGACAAGAGTTCAGACCGGTTTTCGTTTCTTCATCCTTGAAAATGAGATGAGAAATTAGTTTTAAATAAAATCACAATGTACTTTCTAAGAATATTTTTGAGACATTAAGCGTAGATCTTTCTGAACAACGTTTAAAGTATTTTAAATACTAATGATTAAATTAATTTTTCAAGATGAAAAATAAATTCTTTTCTCCTGATGTTAAAAAATGGTAATGTATTGGAAAGTGAATATAACGGAAAGATCGAAAATAGAGCTCTTCTTCTCCTAAATGTTTACCTGCCAGCAAGGAAAGTCCTCTAGAAAGGAAGTGGCATGTAACGAGATACCGATGATTGTAAGGGAAGGATGGAAATAAACGTTGATTTCAATAAAAATCCTCTGATGTTGTTCCGATAAAAATATATTTATATTTGTTTTGCTTTTTAGTTAAATATCCATATCTTATTGATTTAATTTTTTGTAATTTGGGTACTTCTTTTGAATTGAAGATTTCAAATTGTATGTATCGGTAGCCATATCCTTTACTTAATATCATACAGAATCATAAGTCTTGAAAAATGTTCATTATAAATAAAAAAAAATATCGTCGCAATTTTCAGTCTTCATCCATCCTCTCTTAGAAGTTAGATGACTGCAGGTTCTTTGCATTTCAATAATTTTCATGTTTAGTAATCAATGTTTTAGTCGATATGTCGGGATTGATCGGCTTTCGGTTGGGATAGGTATTATTTTATTAAAATTCTATATATTTCTTCATTTCGCTTACTCGTGAGTTAATACTTAAAGTTTTCTTATTTTATTCTATACGCCACTTCTATTTGTAGGTGGTGAATCGCCGTTTGTCTATCCAGAGTTATGAGGGATCGTCTCCCCAAAGGCGGTCTTACCACAGCTCGAGTTCAAGCATCGCCAGTGTAGGAGACGATTTGGGGCCGGGACCCAACGTCGCAGAAATGGTCTTGCATGGTCTTCCTGTAAGTACTTACTACATTCCAGTTTTAATTAAAAACAGCATGATATTATTTACTTTAGTTTTTGATTACCTAATTATCTGTTTAAGGAACATTTACTGTCTTTTGGCTAAATGGTCAACACTCCATGCATAGTTGTTTGTCAAAGGTCCCAATTTCTAATCCTAGGTTGCTATGGACTTGATTTCTGAAGCAAGAATTTCTGTTAGAATAATATCTTTTGTTGGGCGGCTGATAGAGCCTTTTGTTAAGGGTGGTAGTACATTGCGTTTTTATAAGACTATTTACTATAGCCATAAATGCAATAACTCCTAATGATGGCAATATCATGCCACAACATCTGCATCAACTATTTCTTCAATAAATGCAATAACCATAGAAATGACCGTATCATGCAAATCACCCAAGTATGACTAAAATCTGATAGAGAGGACAACGCTTTAACAATTTATTAAAATACCAAATAGATATTACAAAATTTGAATATTAATGGTTTAAATATTTGAATTGAAATCAACAATAAAACATCATTATAATTGTAATCAATTATTATGTTTAATATTAAATAAATCATATACAGGGTGGTCATAAAGAAACTTTGAATCTGGATCTCTAGCCGCCGTTCCGTCTTTTTAGTCGTCATTAACAAAAGGTGAAAATCTAGTGTAAGGCACCGTTATTAAATACTATTTGAGTTCAGAGCGGTGATGAATAAACCATTGTAAGCATTAAAAATTAAATGTACGTTACGGTACAATATGATAATTTCCTTCCATCGTAAAATATCACCTCATTCAAATGCATCCTGCTTGAAAGAAAAATTTCAATTAAATGTTTTGTTATCAACCAGTATTAAAAGCTTCACATGAACTTTTTAATATGTATATTGACTTCCCACAATTTTTTTATTTCGAAAAAATTTGATTTCAAAGAACTTAAGGAATCATAATAAATCACTATTATATTTAAAGTGTGTAAATGCTACATTTCTCCCCTCCTTTTACATCACGTCACGCTTTATCTACGCTACGAAACTTTTTTTTTCTGCAATTCTACAAATACCCCGATTCTCATCAATTTTCATTTTCACCCTTCAAAATTAAGTAGAAAAAACTTCGAACAATCCATCATTTCTTTTGAAAAAAAGGGGGAGGTTGGGGGAAAAAAAAGGCCTCATATGAGATTCAAATTGTAAGCCCTGTCGGCATGTTTTCCAAATCCTTGCTCGTGCAAATCAATCAAGCAATTCGGAGGCCCATGAGCGGACAGCTTGATGAACTGAATCCAGCTCATTTTTAATACCAATAACTAATCCTTGAACGACGGAAAAGCAATATGATGGAAATGCTGCCTAATTTTTCCTGATGCTGGAATAAGGGAGATCTATGAAGAAAAAATAATGACCAAGATAAGGGAAGGAAGTGAATTTCTTGAACCCTAGATGTTAGCTTGTTGGCATGGTAAGTACTGTTGTAGAGAAGCCACATCTAACGGGATTGGATATTCTGTAAGAGAAATTATTAGCTTTTATTAAGGACATTTCAAAATGTTTCGTTATTTTGGTCTAGTAAAGTCAAATGATAGTATTGGATTTTTTTTTTCATTAATTTTTTAATTTCGATTTTTATTTTACTTTTGGAATTCGTACAATCATCTACTAATATTGTTTGCAAGTTTTTATTTGAATTTCAATGGTTTGTTTATATAGGATTATTTACATTCATCTAATGCAACTATGCTGAAAAGAACTTTTCAGTAATGTTTAATTTAAAAAATGTGTTTTAATTTTATATGTGTGAAGATCTAGTTTCAAAATCATTCAAAACTTTAAATTCTCAATCGAAATTAATAAATGTTTAATTCATTCTATAATAGTATTTGTTACTTTGAGGTGTTGCATTGTATTTTTAATTTTGGCAACGTAACTACTAAAAGAACCACGGAAGACAATATGGTAAAAATTCTGCTTACTTTCTTCTGACGTTAGATAAGGTAGATATATGAAGAGGAAATAATGAAGGTCTGGGAAAGGGGGAGTGGTAGTGAGGGAGCTCTTTTTCCCCTGGATGGTGGTTTATCGGAAAGGCAAGTCCTATAGTAAAGAAGCCACATGTAACAGGATAATATTCATCATTAGATGATTCTCTACTGAAAGAAAATTTTGGCTTTTGATAAGGTTTTTCGTTTCTGATTGGGATTTCTTTTAGGAATCCACCTAATGAGATAATTTTATTGTAATTGAGTTTGAATTTATGAAATGTAGGTTTTATTTAGGATGTTTAGGGAAATGTTAATTTAAGAAATTACATTTTTAGTTTCTAAGAACACCATTTATTAAAGTGCTATAAAAATGAAATTTTTTGCCTAGAAGTATCTTTATGATTGTGAAAGATTTTATTTAACGAAGCTCATTCTGGAAGATGGAATATTAATATCGAATAAGAATGATTTTTATTCGTAGTTTTGATAAAGTCTTCATAACATTTTAAGTTATCTTGAATATTTACTTTACCAATTACACAAACGCTCTTGTTATAGTTAAAATTAGCGTGTTTTAGTAACTTTATGTCATTTTATGTTATAAATACGATGAATTTACTTAGCATCATTCAAATATTTTATAGCTTAATTGGACATCAAATTATCATATATGAAAGTGAAATGCATTGTTAATTAATTCATTCGCTGCTACTTGTTATGAGGAGAAATGGGTAGAGGGTGCTTAACTACCTATATACTTAACTCGATGCAGTCTGTGATTATAGACATACTGAAACTGCACTTAATGCGAAATCCAAGTACCTTGTCGGTTTAGTATCTTACCTAACATATTAGCATTCGTTACTACGCTGCATATTATGCTATAATAACATAATTCTAATGGTTTCTAAGATTCTGTTGAAAAGGTTTGGCAGTTATTTGGTTTCGTACGTCCATGTAAAGTTTAAGAAAAGTTAAGTTTGCTTCCTAAATTTTTTATTTATAATGTAAGGCTAAATATTTGGACAATGTAAAATAAGCTAAAAATCATTTAGCTTATTTTATTAAAGTTAATGCAATTGAGTGTCATGTATTAAAAAGGGTATTTCTCTTAAATACAACGCCGAAACAACATGTTAATTTAGTTTTAAAACATAAGTTATTTTAATTATATCTATACTGTTTGTTACTATTTATTATTAATTCCTATGCGATGAAATCACAACCGAGCTTATGATAGACTTCCAACCGCTTTAAAGTAAGAGTTTGAAATTAATAATATCTGTATTTTTTAATAATACTGAGCATTTAGGGAGAAGAAAGGGGACTCTAGATGTATCACTCAATTCTGCGACTTGTTTGAAAAAATCCTTAATGAGTTAAATGCATAATGATTTCCTAACTACGCTTAGTTTATAATTTTCTATCAAAATTTTTTTACTTCATTTATACCGGTATAATTCAAGGGTAAATTGAAATTGATTGTAAACTAGCTGAATGTGTGATAGACACTGAAACAAGTTATTAACTCAGTTTGAACAGAATGATTCATTTCCGTCTCCCTACATCCTAATGATGATTGCTTCGCGTGAGGAACGGAACCTATTTAGTCGATTTTTCTTCCCTCATCATTTACTAAAGTAGCCATTAACCTTGACAAATATCCCCCTTTGCGTAACATGATTTGGGCATGTGTGTTCCATCAAAATTCATATTGCTTATCAATGGTATATTGCCGTTAACTTTTGTTGTTATTTTAAATTAGCTCTATTTATTTACGATTAACTTTATTAGTAATTATTCATCGTAATGTTATGTCGTTGTTCATGCATTGAGATTTGAGACAAGAGGGCAAATTAAACCCTCAAACAAACTTGGGTAACTTAATAATCACTGAAATTGTCAGTGTGTAACGATTAAGGTGGTTAGTATTAAAAATTAAGACAGTGAGTATGTAGCAATATATTGGTCATTATATAACATTAAAATAGCCATTATATATCATTTAAAATTAATAGTATGTCCTGATTATAATGTCCAGTATGTAAAAGTCTAAATTTTAGTGTGTATAAATTAAAATACATAGTACGTATATAACTTATAAAATTTTCATTGTAAAACAATTCATAAATAAATTATTTTTACTATCAAAAAATTAGATAAATTTTAATCTTAAGTCTTATATTTTTAAAATTTGCAGTCAGATTGTGTAATCTTTAAATAATAAATTTATCGCTCTTATTTAGAATTGATGCTTTTGTGATTTTTTCAACAAAAATCTTGTTTATTATTTGCTCCAGGGTTTTATTATTTGAAATCCAAAACACAAATTTGATCGAAAGATGTTTAAAGTTTTGCTAAATAGTATCCTCATATAATCGATTTTACGTTTTTTCATTAAAAATAAATTCATAGGCGCCGCCAGGAAGAGGTGTGCACCCCCTAGAATTTTATAATTGAAAAAAAAAAAAATAATAATAATAATAATAATAATAATAATAATGTGGAAAAAGTGGTAAAATCCATTGGAAATAGATGTATGGTATAGGTTTAAAAATATTTAATACATAACTATTAATTAAAATTTCATTACGATATTAATTTGAAAAATTAAGATTTAAACAAAATATTAAAGTTTTGCACCCCCTTGTGTAAAATCTGCACCCCCCTGAAAATAATTCTGCCAGCGCCCATGGATAAGTTCTACAAATTTGAAAGATTTATTGTTAAAAAAAGTATTTTTTACAACTAGTTTTTAATTTTCTAAAATCTTTAATTTCTAGATAAATACTTATATATTTGCTTTCTAAATTAAATATTTTTAATATTAAAAGCATTTCTAATATTTTTTTTAGTTTAAATTTATTTATCTATCTTGAAATTGATTGTATAAAATATATTTATGAAGGATAGTAAATGTTGAAATGGAATGAAATATATATTTTCAATAAGAAAGAAAGTCACGAACAAGTGATGTGGGTGGCGTGGCTTTCGGCTATATTTCCTAGTTGAACAATCGATTCTACTCTGAATTTTATCCCATAAAGGTATCCCTGCACGAAATGGGAAAAAGTCAATCTTGTGATATTGATGCTTCTTTTTTATTCTTCATACACCTATTTGGAGGAAAAGTTTTCGATGATAAATATTTTTCTCTACTAACAATTGAGCCTTGCAAATGTATTAGAAAATCGGAATTTTTGCTTTCCTTTTTTTAAAAGAAGTTTTAAAGTAAAAAGTTTGCATATTTTAGTGTTTAATTGCTTGAGTATTATTTTATGCAATATGGTATATTGATTTTTAAAATCAATTTATAATCAATTTTAACTTAATAAGTTTAAACTATGTTAGTTATATTTAAGATAAATCTAATTAAGTGACTAGCCTACCAAATGAAATTCTTCGTTATATTTTTTTTTTAAATATTAGTTCGGCCAACTTTTCTCGTTAGGGTACCATTTAGAATTTCCCGAGAAATATTTCTAATCGTGATACTGAGCATTAATCTCAAACCAGCAACTGTAATTCCTATGCTTTTGATCGAATGTCGTAAACGTATAATTCCTACTTTCTTTTTGTTATTCACAAGCTCTAGTTTTTTTGTTTTTTTTTCTATTAAAAAATAATTTTAACATCAGTATGTCGATATGAAAGGTTACTAATGTGCGTATATGCACCAATTACACCAATTTATATGGATCAGTAACACCTATGCGTATATTGAAGTATTGAAGGGCATAATTCCCGTAACATATGAGCGAGATTTTATCCATTAAAATTATCCTGGCAGCAAGATAAATGCTTAAAAAAAAAAAAAAAAAAAAAAAACCCTACTTAGTTGCATTATATTCAGCATGGTATTTGACTTTACTGAATGCAAGCGAACTCCTGCTAAGCCCTCTCTTCTATTGATTAATTTAATTTTTACGTTCACGTCAAAATTAAATATTTTTTTTTTGTCATGGTAGAAATCTTCTATCGTTTACGAACAACAATTAGAACCAAGTAATTTGTCTAATTACAAAGAAGAAGCGTTCTTCATCGACTCCTTTTACAAACAAATTAAAAGAATAATCTCGAATAATTGAACTCTCTTAAATTACTTGATTCGTTTGATTCTTAATTCGTTCACCAGTCGTCATTTTCTCGGAAAAAGACTATAACAGAAGCCTCTTAAATAATAATAAATAAAAAAAACAGTAGCTAGGAACTTCTAACCTTTCTGCCAGTCTCTTGTGCATAAAAACTTGACAGAATAATAAATGTGTTTGTAATTTGGCCGCTTAATTGATTTTCCCTTTTGTATCGCTTTATTACCCCCCCCCCCCATTCTCCTTCCAACTCCCTATCTGTAGTTGTATGACGTTTCTATGGTAGTGTAACTAAGATATTGACCGCGACTTTTTTTTTCCCCTCTCTGGTTTTACGATCGTGAATTGAATTACTAAACTTGAGGAGGCAGCATTTCGACGATGTTAACTTTTTTGCTAAGGCGGTCGATTAGGACTCAGAAGAGGCTTCGCCCAAAATAGTTTGTTGTTTTTCAGAGAGGATAAATAAGAATTTGAAGGGATAATTGCACGCTGTTTACATGAAGTGTGGCTATCAAATCGATTTATTTGATTGCATCCCAATAAATGTGTTTAAAATAATAATGCTCTTTTCCAACATGCCATATTTCCATTTAGATAAAGTAGTTGTTTTGATAAAGTCCTTTTTATCTTTACTTTTTAATTTAATATTAAGGTATTCAAATTATTGTGTAGGTGTATTGAAAAGAATAAACTTTTTACATAAATTAAATAATAATGTCAGACTCGGTTCTATAAAGCTCTCTTTTAATATTGTGCAATTTTTATATGATAAAAACTTTCTTTTCACCAGAAAACAATCTTTATTGATACCACCGTCTTGGATGCAATTTGTTTCGATATATGCACCATTCTCAACATCACATCTAGGAACGCGGCAGTGTTCCCCCGCCAAGTCCGATAACAAAGCGGTTATTGTCTTTTACTCACAAATGTGCAGATTATAACGCGCTATTATTAATGATTACTCATTTAAAACCACTGTGATACGTCATTTGTAAATGTAAATTTAATATTGCACATCTGTGTTGTAATAACGACTTTCAAGTAAATTGAATTAGTAATAGGTTTGATATTTTAATGTCCGTTATCTATTTTAATTTAAATCTCCGTTCTTTTTCCTCACTACTTAATTTCTCAGACATTTTGGAAAACTTCCCGTTACTTTTCCCTCTTACATTACATGCCAGTTCCAGGTGGCAATCTACACTTTTATTCTCTTCCGTATTTATTAATTAAATTCGAGCGCTCTCGACTCTAATACGTTGCAATACTTACAATCCATGTCTTGGAAAATTAGTCAATTTTGCATTTATTCTCATAGAATTTTAGAAATGACAAAATATTTATCAAGCTGTTCAGAATTAACTTCTGAAGATAACAATCGCATTTCACTCAGAAAACTCATTTCAATCACGGACCCCAACGAAATTCGTCTCTCCCGAAATACCGCTCGTCCATTTAATGAGGAAACAATGGGAGAAGAAAGTAATAGAGGGTAGGTGGGAGAGGGAGGTTCTTCGATTCGGTGGGCGTCCCTTATCCCACCAGGAGGCGCTGGAGCCTGGGACCTTGACCCCTCGAGGCTCGCCTATCGATCCCTTCTAAGGTTGGTAGAAAAGAATAAACGTGTGTCTTGTAACTTATATTCCTCGAGTAACAAAAAACATTTCCTCGTGAATCCCTTGAAGTGTAACCACGAGGTTTACAACTGAAAAATCAAGGTTTAATATTGATTGGTGTAGAAACAGTTTTAGCTACAAATTCAAGAGTGAGAGATGTGTCATTTGGAAGATTTTCGAAAATCGAGGGTATTATAAGAAATCGACAGTCAAGGAAAATCAGAATTTGTAAGCTTCAAAAAATTTCTTCATAAAAATTGCAGTAGAATAGGATTTTGGCTGCTTTTCCCGATTCCGCCCAATTTCTATCACCTATATATTTAGGTATGCTATTATACTAGATACCAATGGTATGAACATTTCAAAAAGAAATAATTTACAAATTACATTCATTTGTGTCTATTCTAGTGTAGAAGAGGTTTTTCGTCTCCGAAACCAGAAGATCCAGATCTTATTCGTCTCATTTAGTCTAAGAAATCACTATATTTTTTCTCTGAAAATGAAGAAGTCACACGAAACAAGTGCGTAGCATAATCCTGTACATAATTGTCATTTCAAAAGTGCATCATGAATTTTTTAAACGGCCTATCCTATGAAACGATCTATTAATATTCACATTTAAGGTTGGTCTTATTACGCCATCGTCTATGGTAATGAACGAAAATTATGAGCCACCTTTTCCTTCTCTGTACAAACCTTGATCTCCCAATAGCAAAGCGCATTTATCAAGCTCCTAAATCATTATTTCGGTGCGGCGGCTTTTAAAGGAGGGCCCTCCGTTTGTTCTCAGGTTGGGCGGGGGAGAAACTTGGGAACAGGGGGTGAGGAGAATAATGTTGGAATAGGGGAAAGGGGTTCGATAACTTCCGTATGCAAACGACTTTGATTTTTATTCTCGTTTGAGAAAAATTTAATTTCTTTCGGAATTGTATTCTTTTCATTTACTTGGTTTGGGTGAGATGAGCGTATTGTTCAAACTTGTATGGATGTGTGGAGACGTAAGATTTGATTGAGTTGGAATTTTATGTAACTGTTTTGACTTGTCCTTGAACTATTTGTATGTCCCTTGGACTTAGTATGCATGTTATATTGAGGCATCGAGACAAATTTCAGTTTGGGTAATACTTCTGTACTTGACCCGTGAACTATGTAAGTAGAATATTTAACTTTAGTCCTAAAATAAGGTACATTTTCCCAAGTAAATTGAATAGACAACGTCAAATATAAAATGAATAATTTCGTAATAATCTTGGATTCTTACGTAATATAATTTTCTATTTATAAAAAATCTTCTTTAGTTTCGATATTTATATATAATTTCATAAATCTCTTTTGCATTTCTTATTTCACTTTTGTCTACTTCTTAATTACGGCTGTAAGTTAATAATGAGACTTAAATCGTTAAATTGCTACTTACGTTGTTCGTGGATTTAAATACTGTTTTTTTCTGTATGGTTTAAGGCAGGGGTCGCCAGACCTCGGATCCAGAGTAAATCCATTATACACTTACTGAATACCAGAATTACCTGAGTAAATCCATTATATACTCTCAAACCCGAGGAATAAAGAAAACGTGGCGAAACACAGAGGGTTTAGTAGGGTAGATTAGTAACTTTTCTCAAAATACCAACTAAAAATCAGTGTATTTGGCATTTTCTTAATTTAAATACGGAACAATCAGAATGCACATTAAGACAGAGTGACCACAGAACCTGGAAAACTGGGAAATGTCTGGGAGCTTTCTAATTGTAGAAAAAATCAAGGAAATGTCAGGGAATTCTTAAAAATTTCATGAAAATCAGGGAAAATTTCTTTGTTCTGAAAGCACCTTTTCCCCGCTCATCCATATTTTGGCACCATTTACCCAGAGAGTTATGGTTGTAATCGTTGGATGTTTAATGTTACTGAATAATTTAAATTGTTCATTACTGCCAAGACTATTTTTTAAAAAAATTGGCATATTGTCTGCTTAGTGTACTTGTTCTATTTGATCAGGATGTCTACGCATCTGAAAATGTTGGGGAAATTTGAATAAAGGTTTGCCGTTAAATCAAGGAATTTTTTAGAACTCTATCGTGGAAATCAGGGAACTTTTTTTCCTGAATTTGTTACCACCCTGTTAAAGAGTTAGCCCACCATGCGTCATAGTCTCAGTTGTGTAGAGCTTTTGTTGACGTTCGTTGTTTTCTCGTCTCCGACTGAGATAGAAAGCACCTTTCGCAGTTGCGCGTATTGTTAAAACTCCTTTTGCCTTAGCTTTTTCTTTTGTTATTCTATTTTGGGAAAACATAATCTAGAATTCTTTCAGAAGGAAGATTAAAGTTGATGAGGAATTGAAAAACAGATATTAAAAGTTTATGTTTATAAAAAAAAAAAAAAAAAAAAAAAAAAAAAAAAAAAATTGTGAATTTAAGGATAAATTGACTAAGTTGTGTGCACTCATTCCAAACCAAAATGTATTCTCGACATGTCTTATCTGCGATGTGAAGGTATAAAAATATTAAGAATGGTATAAAAATGTGTATAGTTAAAAGCTCATATTGGCACTGCTTATATTTATTTCGCGGCTCTTTAAAAATTTTGGCGATTAATTTGATTATTGAATATTTGGCTCTTAGCGCAGAATGGTTTAGGGGATAAAATTTTAAAAGGTTTGGTTTAGTAATGAAATAATTAACTTGATTAATTCAAGCAATTCTAATTTTCCATGTTCGTGTATTTTGACAATATTCAAATTTTATTTGCAACTGCTTGAGACAAAATTGAAAAACAGATATTAAAAGTTTATGTTTAAAAAAAAAAAAAAAAAATTGCAACAGCAGAAACTAAATTTTGATGTGGTTGCAAATGAAAGTATCGTAAAAACTCACATACTATTATTCTATCATAAAAAGCACGAAGGCAATAAAAATAGTAACTTGTTTATAGTTTGTCGGCCATGTGCTTATCGGCTGACATAGGACTGATAGTAAATCTGGTTTCATCCCTTGTTGCTACTATCGCCAAAAGGTTAGATGTAATTATTAACAGTTAACTATATTCTCTATTCTGATCAAGTTGTACCCTCTTATGTTATTAAATCCTCTTCATTCCTTTAGTGACCTCGCCAATCCATAAACCGAATGTTTTATCCCTCTTTCCTCGGTAACATTACTCCAAACTAACGTGCGTGCTTCGAACCATTATGAGAGATGTTATAGGCCTGTTTTCCCGTTGCTTAGATTTAAGAAAACGGTTTTTAAAAAAATCGTACTCTTCTGAAACACGAATCTCGCGTGATAAGCACTTGAAGGGGATCGAAGCATATGTGGAGGAAAGATGTAAGCTGTCCGTCTGTTTTCGTAAGCAAATTCTCGTATACTCATACTTTTCCTCCCCGTATCCGCAAGTGCGGAGGAGGAATAATTTGCGGTTGCTTTGCATAATGAATAGCTGGTTAACATCGAAGGGATGTAATGGACGTGTCGAAATGGCTTGTGGCAGGGGAGGGTTGGTGTTTTTTTTGGATCTCGTTTTGAGGTGTAAATTTTGTAATTAATTTATTTTTTTTTGTCTTTATTATAATTAAGGTTCGTGAATTGAGAGGGATGAGAAAGATGATATAATTAGTTTTTATTTCATGAATAATCTTGTCCGAATTAAAATGATGTATTTACAAAAGTGAAAAATTGTTACATTCGTCTCTCACATATTTTGCTTATTTATTGTAAAAGCCTACTTTTGTAGTTTTTCATTAAAAAATGGAACACTAATCACTTCGATGTCAGTCTGTCCATAATAATAAAATTTGGAATAACGCAGCATCTTGTTGGACGATTTAAATAAAGTTTGGCACACAGCTAGTTCAAACATATCCACACGTAGACACAAGGATTTTTTTTTTTTTTTAATATGTGTTAAGTTTAAGAAACTTGTTTTCTTTAATAACATCGTGTTTGATATTAAATGTCATAGGCGAGAAGATTTCAAAAATATATTAACATGTGGCTTTATTTTAACTTTTTTTGCAAAATATCTAATTAAGTGAAAATACTTGTCCCTTCCCCATTATATTTATGTTTGGATACACTTAATAATTTATTTAGTGACGATGTTGAATGTAACGTTTTGGAATATTGTAAAGATGTATTAAGACAATATAAAAAAAAATCCATTATTTCTTTCAAACTGTAAAACTGTTCTTAGGCTCCTCGTGTTTGTAACTATACCTAAATTAAACAGCTAAAAATAATTATTACTCATTATAATCATTTAACAATAGTTGTAAAGGTGACTTCTTTTCCAGTATAATATCTCGAATACTTACCAAAATACATCCCTCAAATATAAAATTAAATTTATTTGACTGAATTTTTATTTTTATTCAATGAGTGTATTTTTATGTTATCTTAAACCTACTTCTGGAAATTGTATTTCAACTTTAATTATTCTATTATAATTAAAAAACTGTTATACTACCAAAATGTATGTTTCTAGGAAATTTCTCTGCTCAAATATGTTAAATACCTTTGTTCTAACTTATTACAATTCTTATTCTCGAATTAATAGTTAATACAATTCTTCCATATTTTTTACTGATTTTAAATATTTTATTTATAAACAAGGGGTGTAGAACATCGCACAACTTTCAATTACACTATAATACTGACGTGGATTTGTTTCATTTACCGTTTGTATATTTTCACCCTTCATTTAGAATCAATGGTCAGTTTGGCAATATTTTTTGCGATAATTCTTATATGGATCTTTTAAAAAAAATCGCCAAAATAGTAAGTTTGGCGACATACTTTTCGATAATCCTTATATTATCCATTATTATAAGCGAAATTGGGAGGAGAAGAAAAAACGATCGTTGATGAGGTATGCTCAAGGAAAGAGAACTCTGTGTTGAAGGCATTCATTTTTCAACTTTTTACGTCATTAAAACATTTTTGCGGGAATTTCGGAGGTGGGGATGTTTAGAACACCTTAAGTGGCATTACCACAGCGATTTTTATCAAAATTGTTAGAGCCGTTTTTTAGCAATCATTGAAAAACATGATATTTTTAATGGCAGCTACCTTATGCGCATGCGCGATTTTGACGAAAACCTTAGTGGTTGTTCCCATGGCCGCCACTAACCCTCATACCAAATTTGAACATCGTAGGTCAATTTGTTCAGGAGTTATGTTGGCCACAGACACACATATACACACACAGACAGACATTTTTTGAAATCAGGATGTCCCAAAACGTGGAGAAATGCAAAAAAATCGAAAAAAGATTCAATTGAAAATAGTGCAGTATTTGTATCACTAAGCATCGAGACTTAACCTTAATTCGAAGTATTGACTTATTTTTAGTCAGGTTCGTATGAAAGACAAAAGAGTGGCAGTGGTAGCGAAATGTCCATTACTGCAACATCTCTTTTATGAAATCTATGGCGCTGTTTGGCGTGAAAACTTCTGCCGCTATCGATCATTTCTCCCTCTTGTTTCTTAACGTTGGCGAATGTCAGAAATCGATTCCCAAAGCGCTTTGTTGAAAATTTCATCGCTTGATTGATGGTAGAAGGAAACATAGATCCCTTACTGAACCTTTATTCAAGCTAAATAAGACATTAACTTTTTTTAAAAAATGAAAATTGAACCATCCGCAACACTCAGGAAGCGAACTAGCTCGGAAGCTATCTGGCTATTTGGGAACGTACGGCTGTTTCCGTTATTCAGAAATATATAGTTTGTATTTGGCCATTTATCGCCAAAATCTAAACGGATAGATAAATGAACAGATTGGCTTCAATGGATAGATTGGATGGGTGAAGGGAAAATGTTTTTCTTTTGGGAGTTCTTATTTTTCTATAGCGCCTTTCATCTAAGATGAAATTGTGAATCGATTTTTTACGAAATAAAAATATGCTTTTTGTGATACGTTATGTATATAAATATATGTAGTCTTTTTTTTATATATGCATTTGTTGAGAAATGGATTGAGATAAAACTTTTTTTGAGGAAATAAGTAGGAAGTTTCAACGTGAACAGTGTTTCGGAATCGCACATTATGGAATTGTTCTTTAGATCGTCTTAACAGTGAAGGCTATAATAACCTATATGTGGCTACCACGTTTCTTTACTTAACAACTTTAACAAAGTATTATTGTTATCAAAACTAAACCGACATACAAACACAAAACGTTGTACTTCACTAATATATATCCCCTTTTTCATTCCCCCCTCCCCCATTTTTAAAACAATTTGAGGTTCCACTATTTAACTGTAGGCATTCACATCAATTGGTTCTGCATTTATATGTGTTCTCATATTTTTACTTTATTACAGTCTGATTCATTTCACAGTATTCATAAAGTATATTTTCCTAAAAATTATCACAAATAAATATCAATTTATAGGATTTATTTTCTTATCAGCAGTTTCACAATTTTTTAGATACTAATGTACTTTTCCTCGGTTGAACTAGTTTTCAATGAATTTAGCTAGGAAGTATATTCTCTTTTGACATTTCAATTACATTTTACATCGCTAGTGTTGAATTCATATGCAACCGTTTAGTTTAGTGTCAAAACTTACAAATTGTATTACTCCATTTTAATTATTTAAAATTTCAATAATCTTTGGGTGGATGTAAAACTTGAATTTAATTTAAACATTCAATTTTAGTTTTATCAAAATATAAATTGCGTTTCATAAAATAAAAATATCGTTCCAAGTGAACTGTTAAATTTGAAATAAATATTTTATTCGTTCGATAGTACTTATTATTAAATTTTATAATAAATTTGCTTGAACTTTCAAAACTCCCTGATAAACAAAATGTACATGCTGATTTTAAAATGTTTGGAATATGTTAAACGTTCTTTGTTGGTTTTATATAACTAAAATATCTTGTTAGAGGTGCTAAAACGCTTCTATAAACTAAATTTCGTTTTTATTATTACAATAAAACTATTACTAATATAACGTGCCTGTTTAAACATACAATGTTCTATTATTAAATCAAAGAAAACTAGTTTTCTTATAACTGGTGAATTAATTTATATTTTTGTTAAAAAAGTAACTTACTATAATTACAAAATAATTGGACGTGTGAGAAATTCCAATTTTTTCCATATGTTTTTTATCAACTTCGACTGAAAACCATTGCGAACAAAACTATAGTTATAGTCTACTTTCCAACAAGTTTAAACTTTTTGCGCTCCCCCCCCCCCCCCCCTTTTTTTTTTTTCCTATTGAATAAAAGATTTCTATGTCGAAATTTTTAAATCTTATCTTTAGAAAAGTCCGTCTTTGTTCGTTCGATTCTAGGATTCATTTGTCTTTTTTGGTTTCATATATTTAACTTTTCTATTTTAAACTTAACCATTTTTAACGTAACATTTGTAAAAAATTGAAATAGCTTATTTTTATTCTATCCTCATTGTTCACACTTTTCCGTTTACTTTCACTTCCTTTCTCCCAACGTAGTATTAAAATTGATTGTTGTGTAAGATGTTTAGTCAATCTGTCTACGTTAACTTCAATCCATTATGCTCTCCTGAGACAACTGGAGCATTCGCACACAAGTTTATGCTTTTGTTCCGGTCTCTATTTCTTTTCATGTAACTATTTCTCTTTTGGAATTATTCTGAATAAAGCGCCTTAGAATGCATGATTTATGGAAACTTGGCTTAATGGAAAATAGTCTGTGAAAAATATGTTTTCTGTTTTGGTCTTTTGCTTTCTCTTTAAAAAATAAACAGCATTAATCAAAATTAAACAGTTTGGATTGTGATAGTCACTATCTTTAAAAAGACGCTTCTGCATACGTTTCTATTACTGTTCATCAGATACAAATACTATGTATAATTTAGATATATTTGATGACTGAAATAGCCCCCTGTTTAGGTTGACGACATATAAGGAAAACAGAGTGGTCTGGAAATCAGAGAAATATCAGGGAACTTTTTAAAATTTCACGAAAAATCAGGGAAATTTTCAGGCATGTTTTGCAATTCTTCTGTATTTTGGCACCATTTACCCTAAGATTTGTTGTGGTAATCTTTAGAAGTTTAATGTTACAAAATAATTTAATCTTTTCATTACCACCAAAACTATTTAAAAAAAAAAAAAAAAGCATGGTATCTCCTTAGCATATATGTTCTATTTAACCAGGGTGTCTACACATCTGGAAAAATTGGGGAAATTTGAAAAAAAGTGTGCCGTAAAATCAAAGAATTTTTTGGAAATCTGTCAGGGAATTATCAGGGAACTTTTTTTCCTGAATTGTGTGGCCACCCTGGAAAAAAAATAAGTTTTTGTTTAAAGATAAAATAGCGCCTAGTTTGCTATTTTAAGAAAAACTTTGAAAGAAAACTTGACTTGTGTCAAAGTTCATTTGCAGCCAAGGTTTGAAATTTCTATGAGGAGCCGATAAAGAGTTACTATAGAAGTATTCTTCGGATTTAAAACTGCTTCGATTTGGAATTTCCTGTTGAATATTGAATATATTCTTAATCTTATCGAGACCTTCATGCTGATATGTGATACATATAGGTTACGCTTAATGAATTGTTTATTAACTTCTGTTCACCATTCAATGTTTTCTAAAAAGGATAGGCATGATGAGGATTGAGATAGTGTGCCTCGTCTTGAACTGCTGCTTGTTGAGATTTATTTGGATTTTGTTCCAGACAATACGCCAATACAAGGGAATTTACTTTTAAAAGACCTAGCCTTCGAGTTCAAAAAAGTCGAAATTTTTTTTATAGAATAGTTCCAGGTTGTATCAAAGAGGTGTTTAAATTTATTTGGCATTTGTCATTCGATGTATCGCGTATTTACTAATGATAACAGGCTTTTACAGAACAAGTCTTGAGAAATGTATTGCCCCTGCATATCGGCTACAGTGCCTTAAAACTTACGGTGACTCGTGTATTTTTTTTTCGTCCACATGCCTTGTTAATGATGTGGGGGGGAAAGAAGGGAGGGGGGGGAGAGAATTTTTTTCCCCTTTCTTTGAAAATGCTTTGAGTAATTGAGTTATGTTATGCATTTATACTTACCAAAACTTAAATAATTTTATATTTCTCTCTATTTTCGACCAATACTAATTTTAATACAGTGTTTCTTTTTGCCATTTTATTTCATTTGAATAACAAACTTGATAGGTGCACTTTCTTTAAATAGAAATATTTTTATACATGTAAACTATTTTCCAAGACACTCGTTGAACGTACAAATAATTTAATCGTTCAACGAACGATCTCAGTAACGATTTATACAGGTTTGGCGACGGTTCCTCCAAACTTGGCACTGCTCTCAAAAGATGGCAACCTCTTTTTCAAAGCGGACAGCTCGTTACATGGAGCAGGGGCCTTTTCTCTTCATATCTAAGGGGGGAATGGAACCCAACGCCAATGGATGCTGCTGCCTCATCCCAACATTGCTTGCGTTGTTAAATGAGGACAAGTTAAATCGTCATCATGGTCATACTTTACGCTGTGGTCAATCCCGCGGCAAAGATTCCTGAATCATACGGATAAATAAATGCCCACTAGTACTCGAAAACCTCCTATAGATTGCAACTAGTGTCTGTTCCCGCATCTTCTACTAATGCCATATATTTTTTTCTATCGATTCCTGCTCTGCGTTATGCTTGCCTCCGTCGCTTCTTTTGAAGAAAAAGTATAATTTATATCTGTGATACGTTTTTTGAACGAAGCGTGATTTTCTTTGAAGAAAAGTGCTTGTTGCGTTGGTGTGGTTGGTTTTCTGGTTTGAAGAATAGGTGTTACATGCTAAAGTGAGTGACAAAATGTGTTTCCGTTGTACATGAATTGAAGAAAAGGATTGTCGCCGAAAAAGCCTTATGTTAGTTCTTCCACTTTTTAAAATTCATGAGTCTTGTGATTGCACAATTTTTATCCGGTTGTTCATTTGGAAATATTTTCTAATTTTTATATTGCTTGTTAACTTTTTTCCAGATAAAAAGGTAAATATATATATAAAAAAACATTTGAAAGCAATAATTTGTTAATGATATTCTTTTGTATAAAAAAAACTACTTCCTTAGCATACGAAAGTTATTGATTTTTGCTACTAAAGTATATTTTTCCTCTGTAGCTGTCACATTGCATTTTGCACTTCTGCTTAATCAGTTTTAACTTTACTTTATATGCGCACATTCTGTTTTGATACTTTACTATATTTACTGAAAATATTCAAGTTTGCACGTTTATATTAAAAAGTATTAAATAAGAAATTTCAATCTTTTGTCAAGCATTTATTTAAGATTGCACGACTTAATAACAGTTTTTTAAAAAAAATACCATTTAACTGTATACTATAAACCATCATTAAATTCCCATCGATTTCTCTTGACAATATTTCTTACTAAAGCTAATTCAGTCATTTAAATATTTAAAATATCATCTATCTTCGACAAAACTAATTAGATTTAAATTTTAGACATTCCAATTAAACTTCTCTCTCATTTTTGTGAAAATTGCGATCTCATCTGTCTTTATTAAAGCTCATCTGTTAAAATTTGAGATTGACATCCATGCTCACAGATTCTCAAAAAAATAATTATAGATTCGTGCTAGATTTACATATCTGGTTTGAATGCTGTTAATATTTTTTATTCTAACACGTTTCCAGTGTCTTAAAAATAAAACAAAGCGTATATAAAATTATATAGAACTAAAAACAAGAATAGCTAATGTGCATACTTTATAAAACTGTGAATCACCTAACTTAGATTCGACGGCTGGTTAAGAAGAACTAAACAGACTTAGAAATAAGTGATACAACAAAAATAATCCACAATTAATTTTAATTCTTGTGAGCATGAAAGGATCCCAAGGAATGGTGCAAGTTCTACCTTTTTAAAATATAGTTTAAATAATATATTCAAAAGTATACTAAATAATGAACGCAAAAGAATGGTTATCAACTCCCTTCAAAAAATAGTATAGCTAATAACTTTCTTCGCTATTTTTATTGTGCCTGACCAAAAACTAAACTACATAAATTAAAAGTTACAACCGCTGTTCTGTAAAAGGTCAAGCATAAAGAGGGTGTTCAAGTTAGCTGCAAATTCAAACACTTTTATGATGAAATAAATCAAATACACATAATTTATACAAGACCTTTAAATACAGAAGACAGATACCGTAGTTATTAACTCCATCGAGATTCTTCTTCATCCAAGAAGGAAGAGACCAAAAAATAAAAAATAATAAAAAAAACTGGCGGCAAACATGGTGTGGAAATAGGTTTAGAATTTATCGCTTTTCAAAAACAAGCTCTGTGGTTGCTCATCCCCAAGTCTTGAAAGAGGTAAATCAGATCTTGGATTCCCAGAGAACAGTGCTTCTTCTTCAGCCGATGTGGGTGTGACGCTAAGCCCGGAAGAGTTCCCTTGTGTGTCTCAACTTACACTTGTGTTGTTTTTCTTAATGAATTCACGGCATAGAAGGACAGTCGTTATGCGTCTTGGACTCGAATTCACGTGACTCTATGTATCCATCCGCAAATTGTGAGTTCCCTGCTGGGTTCCAAAGGGACCCTCCGCCTGCAACCAAACCTGCCGTCCGACACGTAAGTTGATACTTTCCAATGACTTCTTTTTACTATTATTAGGTGTGGAACGTATCGTCAAAATTTCTCAGGATTATACATCCTAATTTATCTCGGTTCCCTATGATTGCCGGAATGCGAATTTTCTTATTAACTAGAATTCAGATTTACAAGAAATAGTCCATAATCTTATCTATTCCTCAGTCTGTGAGAATAAAACATTATTATTATTTTTTCTATTTCCAAAACGATATTATTCCAGAATAATATTAATGTTATTTTTTTAGAATGGGACGCGTTCCCTTTGATCCATACTCTGTTGTTAAATAGAGTTATAATTGAAGCTGGGAATCAGTGATTTCTCAAGAAATTAATCCTTCAAATATCATAAATAACTCATGAAAATTATAAAAAGAAATTTTCAAAGGTCAGGAAATATTTTAGTTGCTCGATATTTTTGAGAGACGCATTCATAGTTTGCGATGTTTTTTTTTTTTTTTTTTTTTTTTTTTTTTAATTGGTTTAAAAGGTTCAAATCATTATGACTTGTAAATAGAACAAATTCGAATTTCTTTAATTACTCACCATATTAATATTGATTGCTAAATTTTTTAAAAAATTGTCTCATGGCTAACCAATATATAACAACCTTACAATTTTTTTAACTTTACAATTTTTTTTTTAATAAACGTCTTCGATTTCACAACTTTCATCAACCTGGTTTAATTTGAATGAACTATGAAAGAGGATATTTTTAAAGTGTGGGGCTTTTCTGAGTGTATTGACATAATTCTAAATAAATATTTGAAAGGGAAAAAAAATACTGTTTGACAACCGTTAATTCCAAAACTAACTGACCAAAAATTATCTTAAAATTGAATGAATTTCTTCAAACGTATTAGTTATTCAATACCCCGAAAGTGGACAACAATATATGCGGCTTATAAGTCTAAACAAATAAGGTGTTTTTAACTGTTCACCCGATGATAAAGTGTCCAAAGGAATACCACGCGTGTAAGTATTCACACTTCTTGACTTTTTACATAAAACGTATAAAATGTATTTTTCTTTAATACAGTAAAACCCCGATTATCCGAGTTTCCGCTTTAACCGAGCCAGATAATATTTCTTTAATTTTTTTTTTTTTTGCCCCTGATATTTTCCTTTGTCAAAACTTATAGTACCGAAAAAAATTGGTACTTGATCTCTCAAACACTCAAGAAAACAAAATGTTTACATTCATTTTCATTCAATGACACTGCTCCTCCTATCGCGTCGCACAAGGTCTTAAAGCTTAAGTAAGAGAACTCTTTAAGCATTACTATATATTATTAATTGCATGTGGTTTACCTATAGTATAACATTTGTACTTGTCAAAACATACTTTTACCAATACGATTTATTTTATTTTTAATTTTCGCTTTAACCGAGTTTTTCGGTTATCCGAGTTGGTCTTGGTCCACATTAACTCGGATAATCAGGACTCTACTGTATTTTGATTTATGTGTTTAGCTCCAATCAAACCTTAGCTCCTCCAACTCTTCTTCACATATCTGTTTTAGACCTAATCATTCCTTTTTATAAGTTATGGATTTATTCATGACACTACCGTACAAATAGCTATAATATTATTAAAGGTAATATCTAAAAATACTTTTCTTAAGTAGATAAACCCCACAGGTTTTTTTTATATCGTGAATACTGTCTATGCGTGTCTACTTCATCCCGCATCTCGTGAGTATCGTCTATATATATGCTGTTTCTATTTATGAGTTGAGGCACGGACAACAGAAATCAATCAAATTGTTTTCATGACAGTCGGTTTTTTTTCCCTTTCTGAGAAAAAAATATAAACTTTTTAAAGAATACTTCTATTTACCGAACGTATTCTTCCGGATTTTTACTTTTCGAATCGTAGCCAAACAAAAAAAGTTTAAACCACCTAAGCAAAAGATTATTAATTTGTAACGTTTAGAAACGTAAGGAGAAAAATAAAACCCTAAAATTTTCCCATACGTCTCGTACAAAACTTAACTTTCTATGGACTAAATCAAAAGTATGGATAATAATAATAATGCACTTTCTAAGATATGCAAGGGTGAAAATCTTGAGCGGATTTCCGCTTTTTTTTTTTTTTTTTTTTTTCTCGAGAAGTTTCGCTTTATTACAATTTTGTTATTTTCAGTGGACTATAGGGCTTCATCAGACTAAATTGCCTACCCCCTCCCCTTCAGAAAAACTTCTGGTCGCACTAAGTTTCTGTACACAAATATCTATTTTTGTAGTTCAAAATAATGCTACGTATATTTTCCTCTTTTTTTTTTTTTTACATTTCGATTGTTTTCACCTCTCAACCTATGAAATGCTACTCGTGATTTATAAATATTATAAATTGTTAAATTAATATCGTGTGAAAAAAATATCTTCACAAAATCATTTGTTGAGATTGAATAACAAAAGACTACACTACTTTTTAAAAGCTTAATATTTTTTTTTTTACAATCATTGTGCTTTATTGGAGTATATCTTTTTGTGATTATTTAATAATATTACTTGATAATTTTTATTGTTTTTATGGAAAAGAATAGGTTTCTTTTAAATTTCGTTCCTACGTTTCTTGATTTTTTCTCTCTTCTTGAACATTTTTGTTTTAAGCTTTAACTAAAATTTCAATTCAGGAAAAAATCACACCCTCCTTTTCCTTTTATCATACGATTTAACAACTCTTATTTATATATTCTCTGCAATCCAATTCTCCACACGAGATTAGTTGGCAGTAGTTGACCGAAACTTTCCAATCATAATTCTTCGGATACGAGGGAGAACATTGGATCTCTGTGAACGCTGCCGGGTTATCCCACCACCTGATCCCCAGATCGTTACTTCTATCTTATCGACCCTGTTTCCGAACTCCCCCTAACTACCGCCCTTTTACGTGACTAAAACTTCCCGGGAAAATGACAATGCCGTGTACTGAACTGTGTTGGGTAAACTTCTATTATCGTGTTGTTTGGAAAATGAAATTATGTGTGTGGAGATACCGGTGCCGGGGAGACTTTTAGTGTTAGAAATATTTGAATATTTCTCTTTTGTTGCAATCTTAAATGATGCATTTTGGACCTATTCTTTTGTGAAGTATGTTTTAGGGTTCCAATAAAATTTAGAGGCATGTGTCGTAGTATTATAATTGTTATCGATATTGGATTGAATATTTGTTGGAAGTAGATAAAGTTGTATCAGGTAGATGCAAATTCAAAATGTGTCGTGTGTAGATGTAGGTATAGTGTAAGGATGCGTATGAAAACAAAGTTTTCGGTGTGATTTGGATAATTTCTGTTAGTAAAAGAAAAGAAGGGGGAAAAAAAGGAAAAAAAAAAAAAACTATTATGGCTAATGCAGTAAACTGTCGCTTCCGCATAACTAACGTAGTGTTACGTTTTTCAGTTCGTTGTTTTACTTGCATGACGCCTTGTGAGGCAATTTTTTCTCGCCTGAATAACAGAACCTTCTTACGAAACGTTATTTTTTATACTAATTACAATTAGAAATATTTTTTAAATAAATGGTATACCTTATAATTACTATTGCATACAAACTCGTATTGTATTTATTCTTAAACAAGTAAACATTATTTAACATGTTTGCGGGGGGGTGAGAAAAAAAAATGTGTGTGGGGGGGGGGGGGAGGAGAAATGGAATTGAAATATCGAGTCTGAACGTAATTTCAATTGCGGAAGTAATCTGTAGTACGATATTTATTTCTATTATTTTATATATATCAGCAATTATGTACAATATTATGTGTGTATATATTATATGAGTGTGTTTATATTATGCATTACAATTACAGATTTAATTAAAAAAAAATAGCAGTGATTAACCACAATTCGTTAAAAGAATAGCAGAGATTAACCACTATTCTGAACTTCGGTAAAGAAGGTGTCATGTTCGAAATCATCTTTTTTTGATTATGTTGTTTTTAAATGAAAAAAAAGGTCAGTGATCTCTTGCTGATTCTATTGAAAGACTTTTTGTCAATTTTCCTGGCTTCTCTCATAAATTAAAAGGCAAAACTTGAATACCTCGTTTTTTACTTTCCAACAAGTTACCTTCCCCCTCTTCTTTATTTCTTTTATCTAGAAATGTGAAGGAAAAAAAAAACACTTTTGAGAAAATCGAAATTACTACTATCCATCAGATCCTGCGCAAACCTATGACGCAAACAGTTCCAACAAGAAATATCCCATCTCCTATCAATAACTAGTTGGTATTTTGAAAATGAAGGAAAGCTGAGGTGTACTCATCTGGTTAACTTGCGTATTATGTTTAAAGCATCCTTCCGAGCTATTTATAGAAGATGCCTGTGTTCTTAAGACAGTGTCCTTATATTTTGGTAGTGTTTCTTTGAGTGGCATTCTACTTGTAAATTGATAGACTTGAAGTCTCATATTTGGCTGTTGGCCAAACACTCTTCCTAGATTCTCAAGAAAAGCACACAAAAAAGCGAAAGCGCTAACACGAAGGGGAAAAAAATTTCAGAACACACACTGGCACGTAGCCAAACCTCGAGAGGCGTTGATGCTCAAATGAAAAATAATATTTTACCATTACCTATAAATTCTAACAGAAAAAAAATGCTGTTCATATGTCAGTATTGTCAAATACTTATTTTGTCTCAAGCGTTTCAATTATTTGGGTCTTACTTTTTCGTTCTTTTTACTCTGCTCGTTCATGCTTATGTCGCTCACTTCACATTTTATTTACTAGAACTAATAGTCGAACCCCGCATTTTGATCGATGTCTGACTCTGTGCCCTAAATATTAGCCATATTCTTTTAGCTTCAGCGAAATGTCTTTTATTATGAAACATTTTTCTTTTAATTTCGCTGTACGGGATGCGTCTGTTACTAGACTAGTCGTTGATTTTTAGCAATAGCAATGAAACTCTTTTCAATGATCGATCATTTAATAATAATAATAATAATAAAAGGAATACAATATGTAAAGTTTTCTATCTCTCGGTATTCTATTGTATTCTGTACCTCGAATGTTTATATTTTTCCTTGAAAGGCTAAAATGATACTAATTATTTAATGCTATTTTTAATTAAAAAATCATTTATAATTGTTGAAGATTTTTATGAATTGCATTCATGCATGTCTTTTAAAAAAAAATTAACCGAAATGAAGATAGTTTTATAAAACTTAACTAGCTGAATACCCGTGCTGCGCTACGAAATTTTACCATTAGCATTTTAGCGGTCACAGGACATTCATGTATTCTACACTTCAGACGTTTGCTCCCATTTCGATCCCGACAAATTGATTTATCAAAATAGGAACTTTCCTTTGTTGACATTTTAAACGAAATTTATAATTGTGAATAGTAAACTGGAATAGTTTATTGTGTTTATGTTTGCTCTTAGTTCTAAATTTCAAAGTAGTAGCTGTATTGGAATTAAGTTAATTAGACATTAAGTTAATCCTCGTATAGTTTCAATGTTGCGTCGTCTTTTCATCCCTTAAAAATTCGTTAATCGATATTGGAATGACTTATTTTTTTAACATTTGCAAAAAAATATCAGAAAAATGACTACATTGGAAGAGGAACATTCGGATATCCCTCGTTTGTAACATTTAACCCCTTTTCGACCCCTTAAAGTTGGTTAATCGAGAACAGAATAGCTTACTTTTTCTATGTTTAATCTTTTTTGACATTTGTACCAAATTTCCGAGTTGTGACCATATGGGAAGTGGTACATTCGAATATTCCTCGTTTGGAACGTTTAACCCCTTTTCCACCCCTTGATCCACCCGAGATCGGAATAGTTTACTTTTTCTGCGTTTGTCTTTATTGATATTCACACCAGTTTTCAGAATTGTGAAAATATGAGAAGTAGGACATTCGAATATATCGCTCGTTTGGAACGTTTAACTCCTTTTTGACCTCTTAAAGTGGGTTAATCGAGATCGGAATAGCTTACTTTTTCTATGTTTACCATTGTTGACATTTGTACCAATTTTTAGAGTTGTGACCATATAGGAAGTGGTACATTCGAATATCCCTCGTTTGGAACGTTTAACCCCTTTTTGACCTCTTAGAATGGGTAAATAGAGATCGGAATAGCTTACTTTTTATACGTTTGTTTTTGTTGATACTTGCACCAGATTTCAGAGTTGTGACGAAAGGGGAAGTAGGACATTCGAATATCCCTCGTTTGGAACGTTTAACCCCTGTTCCACCCCTTAAAGTGGGTTAATCGAGATCGGAATAACTTACTTTTTCTATGTATACTATTGTTAATATTTGTACCAATTTTTAGAGTTGTGATCAAATGGGAAGTAGGATATTTGAATGTCCCTCGTTTGGAACGTTTAACCCCTTTTCGACCCCTTAAAGTGGGTTAATCGAGATCGACATAGTTTACTTTTTCTATTTTTACCATTGTTGATATTTGTGCCAATTTTCAGAGTTGTGACTATGTGGGAAGTAGGATATTCGAATGTCCCCCGTTTGGAACGTTTAACCCCTTTTCGACCCCTTAAAGTGGGTTAATCGAGATCGGAATAGTTTACTTTTTCTATTTTTACCATTGTTGATATTTGTGCCGATTTTCAGAGTTGTGACTATGTGGGAAGTGGGAGAATTAGTGATGAGTGAGTCAGTCAGTGAGTGAGGGCGGGCTTTGCCTTATACAGGGGTCGCAGACGTCCTATATGTCCTATAAATCCTATATTTTTTTAAAAATCGGTAAAAACGTCCTATATTGTCCTATATTTTACAATTGTCCTATATATCCTATATTTCTACAGCCGACCAAACGGTATAGTGGTTAGCGTGCTGGCTTCTAGACCGCGAGGTTGCGGGTTCGAGTCCCGTGTTAGGCATGGGTGTTTGTAAATGTATGTTGGCTTGTCTAATGACGAAAGTTTCGGCGCATTATAGCCCTCGTGTTGCTGACGGCGCCAGATAATCTGAATACAACCAACCAACCTATATTTCTACATTGATTCGATCTATATTTTCTTCGAATTCGTAATAACGGCGCCGTTTGTTGCCATTTTTTAATATTTCGAATTCTTTGGCGCGATCGTAGGTGAAAAAGACCCGACAAAAACGATGTTTGTAACGGCGGCGCGGCGTTTTATCTCTTGTGACGTCACGTGCTGCTTAACCTACAACTCAACTCTACTGGACCGGCGGGAGTTTTAAAATGTGAACATTTCCATAACAATCGGTCTTGAATTTCTGATCTGATTTCTCCTCCAACGTAATAAATTAATTGGCCATAATGCAGACAGAGATACAACAAAACTCTGCTTCGGGGATAACGGTTAAAAACAACTTGGGATTAACTTGCAGGACTACTAAAGAACATTTTGAATGTTCAGTCAATAATTGATGAAGGAAACAAAAGGGTTAAGATTTACTGTATGATGTCGAATGGCGATTTTTTTATTCCGAATCCTGTACGGATTCTGCGCCACGAATTGTTTACATCAAACCGCTCCAAATTATGGCAACCATAGGCAGTTAGTTATCTTGTTCTTAAAAAATGGCATGGCTGCCATTTTTTGACGAAAATCGCCTTGGCGCAGAATTCGTACCGGATTCGGAATATTAGCCATGATTTTTTCATAAAAGTCGCCAAAATTGAAAATTACGTCAATACATTGTGTTGTCAAATCCGAACGATCACCAGGGTGGCTTTAAAACCAAGTGCCAGATTCGCCACATTCGGCGATAAATCTCCCACTTTTCGCTGCCAATTCAGCCGACACTGAACAGTAAATCTGAATCAACAAAAGACTGCAAACAGGGATAAAAAGAAAATACTTAAAGAAATTGGAAAAGTTAAAAATGCTGGAAGCAAAAGACTCATGATTGCAAATAATGTAATTAATAAAATTTGATTTAGGGATAGAATATTGAGGCAATAACGGATCACGTATTCAGGATCAGGCGATTTCTTTTTTTTAAAGGTGTGTTTTCTATTCTTTTAAATTCAATATAACGAGTATATAAATATATAAAGAGTTAATTTTGAAGTTCAGTAGCAACTGTGTGCAGTTATTTGATGTTTTATATTGTCCTATATTTTTTTTGAAAAAATCCTATATATTCTTATTTTGTCACTTTGACCCCTGCTTATATATAGAGAGATAAATTAGTTAAAAGAATGTTATTTATTGATAATACAAATGTGACAAGTTACAGGTTAGAATATTTAGAAGTATATAATATGTTTTCTGTAGCATTTCTTAGTTACTCTGATCTATTGAAAGCTTCTCAATAGATTCTTTCGACCGTTGACTGGCCAAAACTTTTCGAAACGATTGAAGTTATACATTTAAATTCACCACTACATCTATTTAAGTTTTGACCAATTTAAAAAGTGTTTTTTTTTTTTTTTTTTTTTTTTTTTTTAATGATTCGTTCATTATTTACTAATGACTTGGTTATCATTTGTTTCTATAATTTGAATTCAAATTTTAGACAAAGCTTTTCGTCAGCTAAGTGTGAGAATTTACAAATTGAAAATCAGGCCTTTTCGCAATTTGCATCTTTAACTAGGTTTTTTTTCTCTAAAAGTAAATCATTACTATATCAAACATTGTTTTGTTTATTTGCAGGATGTGGAAGTACTAAGTAGTTGGTTGGCTACATTGCATTTTGAGGAATATATTCCGTTTTTCCTGCTGGCAGGTTACGATATGCCGACCATCACAAGAATGACACCAGAGGTAAAGTACTTTTCTTTACGAAACCGAATTTCAAAGCAACGCAGAAGAAACCACTTAACGTGGTTTTAAGAGACAAACAAACTAGATGAAAAATGCGCTTTCAATGAGTGTCAATTGAAAATAAATTATTTGAATTGTGGTGTGTTTTTTAATGTAATTGCATGATTTGAAATGTGTTATTGGAAGTGAAATATAAGAAAAAAGTAAAAATTCAAGTTATTTTCGCTACTCATAAATTGTTGTTAGCTTGCAAAAAAATTATGCCGATCTCTTTGATTTTCAAAATCTCACAACGAAAAAATTTTAATTGGGAAAATTTGGTTCCCTAAAAAATTACATTACTTAAGGTTTTTTTGAGAGTGTTTGTATTAAACGAGTAATTATAATGAAAACCATTTGGGCAAATTGTATTTTCAAATTTACCAAAAATTACATTGCTAGATATATATCCGGTTTGAGTAATCTGATTAAATTAAAAATGCATTATTTCTCAAAACCAGTTAATCGATTTTTGCATTGTTACACTTGAAAATCGCATAATAAAATATTTGATCCAGGTAACAGTCTTTAAATATATGTTAGTGTTTGCTGTTTTACACTTAATTGTAAAAAATAAATAAATAAATAAATCGACTTCAAAATATGTCACGGGTAAAAGAAAAAAAAAGTTATTTCAAAAGGGAACTTCTGACAGTTTCGAGATTTTATGGGAGGAGGGAAAACTTTTCAGATTCGAATAGAGATCAGCATCAAATGGAAACTTTTCAAGACTATCACATTCTTATTAAAAGACTCATAAATCTAATTGCATTTTGTATCGATGCCTCTCTATCAGGATTTATACAAAAAGGGGGGAAAATGAATTTCCAGGAAATGCAGAAGTCTCCTTTTAAAATCACACGGTTCATTTACTAACCAATACAGAATTTGCCTGAAGACCTGCGTAATGATACACATTACAGGGTTCATTCGCCTCAGGGAAAACCTGGAAAACATAGGGGAAATAAATCAGCCTTAAAATCTCGGGCAATTCTCAGGGAAAAAAGAAAATCCCCCCCCCCCCCCAAAAAAAAAGACCTTGGAAAAAGTCATTTTTACTCTGGAAAAAAACTTATTTTTCGAAGCTATTTGTTTAACCTTAACTCGAGGACCTCAAAGTTACGGAATTATTTGATAACATAGACTTGCAGAAAGTTATTCTTAAAGAAAAAAGACATTTTTCATGTTATCCAAAGAATTTGTGTAATCAGTGTTTGATTATTTTTATCTTGCTAGCTAAAATAATTAAAATAATAATTCTTGCTAAAAATAATTAACTCCACGATGGAAAACACGACTCTGGAAAACTCAGGGAATTTTTTTTCTGAAAATGCGTATGAAACCTGCATTAGAAAAATTAAAAATTCGTGTAGTTCAAAATAAAAGGAAGTTTACAAATTGATTATTGCGACATGATTTAAAAGTAGAAATATTTTATTAGCGCTTTCTTAATTAAGTCAAAACTTGTTGGAATGAACTTTTTAGATCTTTGATTTTCAATGTTCTTTTATTTATGTTACGCCCTTTATTTTTAGGACCTTACAGCTATCGGCATCACAAAACCAAATCATCGTAGGAAACTGAAAGCAGAGATAGCGAAATTAAACATTTCTGATGGAATTCCGGAGTACAAGCCTGTATGTATATATATACATTTTTTTTTATTTTTTAATATTTAGCCTGTAACCCATATTATTTAATAAAACCTGCATTTTAGTAAATATATGTAGGCGAATAAAATTCCCGTAAAACAATTGAAAGTCTAATTTGATAACTTTTTAAAACCATGACTAAGTGCTTGCGTTTCATTCAAATTCAGTTTCGAATGGTTATTTTGTTGGAAAATTCTAATTGTTGGATTTCTTATAAATCAAGCGCTATTCTCATATTAGTGTCATATTTTTAATAACAATCATTTTATTTTTTTATTTTTATGAGTTTTGGAATGTGCTGAATTCAGGGCTGCCATTGACTATAAAACTTGAAAATAGTTGCTTTAGTAGCCTCGGATGTTAAAAATAGTAGCCAAAATAGTAGTCTTAGATGTTGAAAATAGTAGCCAAAATACTTAGACGTTGAAAATAGTAGCCTCGCTTTTTGTAACTTAATAAAGATTTCTTCTTTCAAAATGTTTAATGTTTAAACAATTATGATATGTTGAAAATGACAGGAATATTTAATTAAGCCCAGTTTTCCAATTTTTTAGGCTACATTCAAAGGAATTAAATAAATTGCTTCAAAATTTAAGTTATTAGTAGTTATAAATTTAGCTATAGTATTGAAATTTTAGTCATTCTGCATCGATTGACCTAAGCAGCGAAATCGACTATCACACTAGCACAAATGATGAACGTAATGCCTTGTAACACCAACGGAAGCTTTGGCAAAAGCATCCATTACAACAATGTAAATCTCAAGAGATGGCAGTTATAACATCAGCACCAAAACAGCGGTGCAAATATCAAAAATACAGCTATTAAACCGTCAAATCACTTTAACCTTGGCGAAAATGACTATCACTCTAATGTAAATACTAGTGATGGTGCCTATCATACCGACTCAAATCTCAGCAATAGAGTCTACTACATCCACGTAATACTTGGTAAAAATTATCAGCACAAGAATGTAAATATTAGCGATAGCGTCCATCATAACGGTGCAAATCTTGCAATGTCTTTTAAATCAGCTTAATATGCGGCGAAATTAACCGTCACAAAAATGTAAATCTCGGTGATCGCCCTGCATACAAGCCCAAAAAAAGGCAATAGCGGCCATCACATCAGCGTAATAACTCGATGAAATTAACAATCACACACAAACATAAATATAGATGATAGAGAAACAGTTGAAGCAACGATAAAAGTGGTCATTCCACCAAAGATTTTGGAATTCTGAATGCAGGCAAGGGTCTGTGGCGAACAGACTAGTAAGCAAGTACACATATGCACCTCCTTGAAAGTTTAATGCGGATTTGCATCGAACTCTTGGAAATTTTGGCCAAAAAAAAAAAAAAAAGCTGAAATTCGCAAATCCGCTGACTGTACTATGTGTGATTTTTAGTGTGGATTTCATGTATTTATCTGTATATGTTAAGAAACAAAAGCTTGCTTTTCACAAGTCTTGTTTCACTTTCATACACAATAAGTAACTTCCACTTCGGAGCATTGCTTACATTTAGGGATGTATAGTTCCAAAATGTTATACACTTTGCTCCTTTGATTGATTTAGGAAAATAACAAAAGTTTTTTATACTTAAATACTAATGGCAAAGTTAGGCGACTTTTTTAACAAGAGAAGAAAGATGATTTACGATGACATTTATCGAGCCATTTAAGTTGAGCAAAAGTAATTGCCCCATTGGTTACATGGCAACCCTCAATTGCTAAATGTACATTTCAATTGGTAATCTTACGCAGATATAAGATTTCAATTAAAAAAGAACAGGAAAAGGAAGCTGTCCATACTGATGGCCTTTTCTTTTGGCGTTCAAGGCAAATTTCACAAATTCATTCTTGTCAAGTAAAGTTAATGAAGGTAAAATAATTCGATATTTGAGAATATAATAGTATTTGCTGTTGAGTCCCGCACTGCGAAAGATGATACATTGGAGCCTAACAGGTAGACGAAAATAATAATTGCGCGTGTTTGATTACATGGGAGTACGTGGTCAGCATAACGCCCGAACGGATTGACCTATGATGTTCAACTTTTTCATACGAGTTAGTGGATGGGACCTGTCAGTAGGCTTTCGTCAAAATTGTGCATGCATTAACGTAGCTGCCATTGAAAAATTTATGTTCGGCTCTAGGGATTTTGAACGAAATCCTTGGAGCCGTTCCTAAGGTGTTCTAAACATCCCCACCTCCGAAATTCCCTTAAAAATGCTATAAAAGTGCAAAAAGTTGAAAAAAGAATGTCTAACACCGAGTTTTCTTCTCTTGAGCATCGCTCATCAACGACCTTTTTTCACCTCTCTTCTTTTCACTTACAAGAAAGGAAAATGTAAAATTTATCGTAAAGCATACACCATTTTGGCAGTGTTTTTTTCCAATGAAATAATTATCACCAAATTGGTCAATTTTTTATAAATTAATGAAAATGTGAAAATGAAAACTGTAAATTACCCAATCCACGGCAGATTTAATTGCAGCGACCAGTTTTGAGTTTGATTGAAAGTTGACTGATGTTTTCCACGCCTTAGTTATTTTATAATTTGTTTTCGGTCTTATTTTTATTAGGAAGCATTTCAATTATTTCTCCTACATCTCAGGAACAAATTGAAATCGTTTCCAACATTAATATGTTAGTGTGAAAAGCAATTCAAAATTCTGTTAACAGGTTTATTTCAGCACCTCTTCGTTAATGACAAAAGTAAATATGAAATTTCAATACATTGTCACTAATGGTTGTCTGTGCAATTCTCATTTGAAATTCTTTACATGGTTTTTCGTGTCAAATTGCAAGCAATGAATTATTTATATTTTTGTATTTTCATGATTTTTGTATTTTTGGGATTTTTATATTTTCATGTTTAATTAAAAAAAGTGTTTTCTTTATTTAAGCCATTTTGTATCGTTTTTAAGTTTTAAGATTAAAACTTTTTAAAAAGGTTTTTAATTGTACCTTACAATGAAATGTTTTAATGTGTGCTGTAAGCCACATTTCTTTATTTAATGCTGTAATGTGATTAAAAGTAATGAAAAACAACAGAACCCTCAAGTAACTTATTGACTAGTAAATAATAGTAGAGTGTTAAACGAATCTATTTCATTTACTTTGAAAAAAAAAAAAAAAAGTATTGTTGAAAGAAATTACTTTGTACGTTGAAAACCACAGCTTCCCTCATGGGCTTTCTCCAAAAACTGATGTTTCACCAAATCATGTCAACATGTTAGAAGATCAATTTTAGCACAATCTCTTTCTAAATCAAGAACTGGGCTCTCTCATTTAAAAATTGCACCTGTTTCATTGTGCCTTATGTTCCCCTACACTCAATTAAGCTTATGAATTGGTTAAATGGATTGTTTTGAAATATATATGATAAGTTATATGCCTGTATATTTCTGACCTGTTGAGGTTTGTTAACCATTTTTTTTATATAGAGATATAGAACTATATGTTAGTCTTTATTGTACATTTTCATGAAGCCAGAAACAGCTGTCTAAAAATAACTATTCAATTGTATTATGCAAGCACATGCGTGAACATCTATTAATTTTCCTTATATATATTTTATAGGACTCCCTTTTAGAGTGGCTACAACTATTGCGCTTGGAAGAATATTTCGACACGTTATGTCAACAAAATTATAACACAATAGATAAGGTAACAGATCTAACTTGGGAGGATCTGGAAGACATAGGAATACAAAAACTAGGTAAACGTCAACCTCAAAGTATTTTGATGAACTTTAACATATAAGTATATGATTTTTTGACAAAAATAAATGTTTATCTTAATTTCTATAAGCCATTGAAATATTTTGTTAAGTATTTCATATTGACCTAAATTAATTCTATTTACATTTCATAAATACAGTAACATCAAAACAATCAATTTCAAGAAGTAGTAATTTACTTTTAGAACTATTAAAAAGAAAATATATTTGATCCATAGCTAGTCACTTATTTAAATAAAACAATTTTTCTTTGCAGGTCATCAGAAACGGATTTTACTTGCAATTAAACGCATAGAAGATATTAACCATGGTCGTCGTCCGAACTTGCACCCACAATCAACCATGCAAACTCGTTCGGGAGGACCTAGCAGTGGATCCTTTACATTTCCAAGGCCTTCAACTCTTGGTAAAGTTATTTACATTTCTTATCCATACTGTGATTAATAAGTCAATACCTCTAATTTGAATTTATAAAATTATAAGAATTACAAAAGACATCTATATTGATGATGTCTTTGTTTCCGTTAACCCTTTGAAGCATAGTGGTTTCACACAGAAACCACTTAAATTTTTATTTCTATACGCAGATTTGTTTTACAGCAAAACCACATAACATGTCATAAATAATCTGTATAATTTTTCGATTTTGTATAACCTGAAACAAAGTGCAATTTTTTCGCGTAAATTTTTTTATTAGGTATGTTATTTGTGTTCACTGCTATTTTATTTCATTGTGGTTTCATAACGTAACCACTTACAAAAGTTAAAAGATTTTTTTTTTTTTTTTTTTTTGCAAAAAGGAAGTATGCCCTATTATTTTCTACACATAAAGACGTCTCATACCAAAAGTGTCTAAATTGGAAATAAAATCGAAATTAGTGCTTCAAAGGTTTAAGAAATTTTTTATACTATTTTCTAAGAAGCAGAACTTCAGTTTGAAAAATGTGGTTGTAATGTCAAATTTAAAACTGAGCTAAGCTTTATCTGCAGTTTTAAGAATTATTTCTTCAATACTTTTTTCATGAACATGTAAGAACACCAATATGTTCAAGTAAAATTTCTAAGACATAAAAGTTAATGTTTAATGTCATTTATCAAAATTTAGGATACCATATTTTTTGCTAAACAATTCAATTTTTGTAGTATTTTACTGTTTTAAATTTATATAATATCACATTCATCATTAGTTTTTAATCGAAATGTTTCAAGTCATGCATGCTTTGAAACTACTTTGCACATAGTTTTTATCTCAGCAATGAATGTTTAAAATAATATTACTTTGTTTTTTATAATATTTTTCACTTTTGTACACCATACACTGCTTGTCTAATCAATCTTGTTACTTCCGATTCTCCTAGTTAATGTGCAGCCCTTACATTATCCTTGTCAAGAGATAGCAATATCAACACATCGTCCAAAGAGTTCACCGTCCACAGATTCCATCCCAGAAATGAAGACCTTTCAACAGTCACCTCTAAGAGAAGAGAACTTATTTCTTCAGGCAGTTCATAATTCGGCACAGAATATAACTACCTCTCAACTTCACAATGGTATACAAAACACAGTAAGTGAAACATACAGCACTCAATTTACTGTTTTAATACTTCCTAAAGAATGTTATGCGAATGAGGGCATGCACAAAAACTTATTTAAAGATGTGCATATAGTAACTATAATATCCAAACCGAGAATGTATTGTTTAGATTACAGTTACTGTAAAAAGTTATTGCTATTAATGAAAATCATATTTCTGCTGTAAATAAGACATTTTAAGTTTGATACAAAAATAAATTACATTATTACTTTGCACTAAGATGAACTTGTCATAAATATTTGCATAAAAGAATTCTGATGCAATGTTAAAACATATGTTTTATATAGACCTATTTGGAAAAAAACTTCTTGGAGAAACATTAAAGCCAGCTTTTTGACCAGATTGCTTTAAAAACAATTTACATTAAAAATAATCATCAAATTCTACCAATCAACATCTGACAAAATTACTCTAAGAAAACATTAAAATTAAACACTAAAACACTTGTTAAATTTTTTTTTAAACCATTAACAATAGATATTAACATTTAAATTAAAATTTAAATGCTGCTTAAAAGTATACGGTTTCTTACATCAGTTAGAATCATGGTTAACAAATTTCAAATAAGATAGAAACACTGTTTCAGTATTTTAGAATGAGTTCAATTTGCAACTTGTTTTGATTGGAAAAAGTCAGTTAATACAAAAAATAATTAAGAAAAAAAACAGAAGGAATTACTTTATATTTTATTGTATTTTCTTCATTTCTAAAAATGTTGTTCCAGGTCATCTCACCTACAAGAGTACGATCACTGGAAAGTCTGCATGCAGAAAGTGCCAGTGTTACTCAGCAACAGAAAAATAATGGTTCTAACATGAGCACTTCAATGCAACAACAGAATGCCAGTGTATCAAATATAAGCAGTTCTTTGCAACAACAAAACGTCAGTAATTCAAACATGTGCATGGCTAATACCATGTTACATACAAATGTAAGCAGTTCAAGCATGAACTCTTCAATGTTACACCAGGGCATGAATAGTTCAAATGTGAACAGTTGTATTCAGCAACAAAATATCAGTACTGCAAGTACCAATAATTCAATTCAGCATCACACCATCACTAGTTCAAGTATGAATAATACTATGCCACATCAAAATGTCAGTAATTCAAGTATGGGTAGCTCCATTCAGCAAACTACTATGAACTACTCTCCTTCACCACAACAACCACTTGCAGAGGCAACGACTGAACCCCCAAAAAACCCAACCAAAGATTGGCGGGTAACTGATCTTGACCAGGATTACGACTATGAATGCGAGGGTACAGCAACCCTAAACCGACCCAAAGGCTTGGTCCGGTTACGACCAATGGCGAAAATTACATCCAAAACCCGTGAGGAGATAGCTGAAGCCATCATGGACATACCAGACAGTGAATTCAAATCGCTTATTAATAATCAGAGTCGGACCTTAGACGGTTGGTCGAGTCTGGATGGCTCACCGAGACATGGACCCTCCACTGTTCCAAGAAGTGCAACATTAAAAAGAGCTCCGCCACCACCACCACCTAAAAGAACCAACTCTGCCAAGAATGATACACCAAAAGAGGGACAAACGGCAAAGCAGGTGTCAAAGCCAAGTGTAATTAAAAACGCTAAAGAAACTGAATCTTTGGACTTTCCCCCTCCACCTTCACCGTTGCCTTCGGCTGTTGATGGTAAAGAAGGGAATCCAGATTCAATGGATGAGCTGTTCAGTAACCCTCTGTTCAGACAGAGGAGGAAAGACTCCTCGTCCAGTCTAGATGCATCAGCACTTCCGTTTGCTAATGAGACAGTTGGGACTATCAAACAGAAAGCGTCTCGGCCTTATCCATCACTTCCCATGAATTCTGCGCAATTAAGAGGTACATTTTACAGTTTTTTCTGTCTTTAACAAGCATTTTTTTATAGGAAATTTAATGTTATTACAGTAGAGAATAATTTCAAATTGTTTTTCTTTCGTCTGGATATATTGTGCTATTAAGCGTTTAATTTTGATAAACTTCCTACAATTATTAAATTTAAGCCTTTAGAGTGTAAGCATACTTAAAATTTTAATTTACTTTATCTTAATTGCAAGGCAATATATTTATGTAATAAATGTATGAATGTGTTATGTATTATATATGAAAGCTTGCAGTTCTTTATAAATTGGCCACAATGGCATCTAAATAGAAAAGTTGTGTTTAAGTACTATGGCAGAACTTTTTTTTTGTTTTGTTTGTTTTAAGTTTCAAAAGTTATTCTCTCTCTCCTACTCACACTTATAATTATAAAAAGATCCTCTTCATATGCACAACTTATTCTTAAAAAATGGTTTTTGTTTTTGGACGTTCTAACAATTGGAGGACAGGTGCATTTTCTCTTACAAGGCATGTCTACAAAGTTCAATGAATGTATGGATATCTAAAATGCAAAAGTTTGACCACGGGCATGCTTAGAGAGAGACTAAGGAAGAGACGACATGTAAAAAGAAGCACAAGAAACCGACACAGATTAGACTGCTTTGGGCAGTTGAATGGTGTGTGTGCAAAAACATCTCAAATTGAAATGGAGTAATGGATAAAAATGAAGTTTTGTTACACATTGAGAAAAACAGCCAGAGAAACACTTGCAATGTTGGTCCAGTTGTATTAAACAGACCCTGTAAGCAGAAAATGACCTGTTTTAGAGTTTTCAAGAGGAAACAGAAACCATAGATGAGAACCACATTTGGGTTTACCCACAACAAATGTGACAACTGACAACATCTAGCGAGTGCAATAAATGCTGTTCCAAAACAACATCAGGGTTCCCACTCAAATCACAGAATAAAAATCAATGACTTTTCAAGACCTAAATAATGTTTTTAAGGACTGTTGAAAAATATTTTTCAGGACTCATATCTATATATAAATTTTTAAAAAGTATACTCTACCAAAAAAGTTACAAGTTAGTGGATGCATAATACAAATATGTCGGAAAATTCCGATACAGTGTAGATAAGTGTTTATCACGTGAGGATAGCAAGTACGAGTTGTATTTTTATAAATTTTGTAATTGGCCACACAACATCTGCAAAAATTAAGGATTTTAAAGGAAAGCATTTTCAAGCACTTTTATGGCCTTAAAACAAGTTCAAAAATATTAAGCACTTTTAATGACTTTCAATGACCATGGGAATCCTGAACATTGCATGCATTCTGTGGCCGTTTTTCCCAATTTGTAACAAAACCATTGCTTAATTTCAATTTGACATTAGTGTTCGAACACATGTCGTTCTACTGTTTGTAACAGTCTTATTTGCACTGGTTTCTTGGGGAGGCTCCTCGTTACATGCCGTTTTTCTCTGGCCATGGCCGCATTTTTAGCTCACGTTACTTTTGATATATCCATTCACCTAACAGTTTAGACATACCTTGTACAACAAAGTTCCTTTTTACATATGTTGGTATAACATATTCTTTAAATATTACAAGGCCTTATATTACAGTTAAAGAAATGGATATGTTAATTTTATGTATAATGATTGAAGAGCTTCTTGTATTGGACATATCAGTTTCGTGATAGTTTTATTTGTTTAACTAAACAAAAGAAGCATCTAATTTTACAAGTTATGTTTTTATTTAATTTAACTCTCAACATGCTTTGTAAATTAAAAGGGGAAAAATGCAGCCATTAAGTTTATATTATAATTATTTTGTTTTAATAGCTGCTCAAAAAGCAAAAAGTACAGCAGAAAACTCGTCAAAAGTGGAACACGAATATGATGTGTAAGTAATAAGAAAATATGTTATAATTATATTTAAGAGCTTTTAACTGTTAAAAATATATCGTTCAGTTACAGCACAAGCTCAGTTGTAATGCTCCATATAAAATAAACTTCAAGTTACTTTATAATTTAGCTATATATTATTGTACTCAACTTGGATAATTGATCATTTTATTTAGATACTTAAAATTTTTAGTTCATAAACTATGTATTCTATGTATAATTAAATATGCACAATACTCTTCTATTTATCAAAATGTATACAGGTGGTAACCAGAACTAAATTTCTAGTGTGTAACCAGAACTAAATTTTCTATTGTAATTGTATTGATTTTTACATCATTTGAACTTTCCTCCAAAACAGAAGCACCTTATAGGCCTATATTATGAACTTTTATTTAAAATCAGCAAATCAAGCAATATTTAAGCTTTATTCTAAACTTTATTGTAATACATATGGACTATTTTGATCTTGATTTTCACTCCTAACTTTCTATATTAAGCTTTGTAATCTGCATTAATTTGTAATTGTTTCAATTAGTATAACTAATTACTAAAATATGTCTTTGTTTAGAACGCCAGAAGCAATATCGCCTGGTGATGTAATTGATGACATAGAAAACATGTTAGCAAACCTCTCAGACCAATTAGATGCAATGCTGGATGAAGAAGTTCAAAAATAAACTTTGTACAGGTTGTGTATTTACTGTGAAGCATATAAATTTAACCATTTATAACCTGGTGCTGCCTGGTGCAGTGAGTATATGAAAGGCTTTCAAAATTGAAAGCAATTCACCTTTATTTATGAAAAAGAGGATTTCTGTTGATATTACTACTAATAAGTCATACTCAAACATAACAAGCATTTTGTAATTTCAGCAAAATTTACAAGAAGACACAAAGATTGTTACTTAGGGAAGAAAAACTAATCTAGATCAGAATCGTGTCTATTAGTAGTATCCTATTATCCCATCATGAATAAAAAGTTCCTCATTTTTTGTATGGCATTTAAAGAGAAAAAAAACTTTGAGAAACATTGTTTTTATTCCTGAATCAATGTACATAATTCATCTCATTCTTGCTAACTAAAAAATAACTTGTGTTGCAGTTATTCGTAAGAAAAAAAATATTTCTTTTTCTATACTAAATAAGGAAATCCTTAATTATTGTTTGCAATTCTGTCTCATGTAAAATTACTAAATTGAAGTAATAAGTAAAATACACTTTCATATGTTCATTATTAGAAAAGTAACATCTGAACATTATTTTTCAATTTCATATTTAGATTACTTAATTTGTAAATTAAATGCACTCATAATGCATAAAATAAATGTATAAATTAAATGCGTTCAAAGTTCATCATTTGTGCAGGTATGAAAAAAAATTAAATTTTTATTTTAAAAAATCTTTTTGAGAGGTTATATTTCATGCATGATGTTTAAAAATTATAACTTACTAAATTTATAAATCATTAAACTTTCAATAACACACTCTTTACAGCCTTATTACATGTGCATTTTATATTTACTATTGTTTAGGTGGTTTTTGTATATTATAAAGCTTTTTGTACCCCTAATATATATACTGAATCATGTTGCAGTAATTATTTTGATCATCAGTTATCTGCAAGATTTTTATATTCTGTTTTTAAGTGGGAGTGTAATATTTTCATCCTCTATCCTTGCAATTGACCGTACAAGCACATGATACCTGACAATTTTATGTGCATTTCGTGCTCTTTTTTAATATTTGCTGATTCAGTACATTTTCTTATTCCATGAAAACTCTAGTAATAGTACCAATACCATTTGTGCCAAACATGTAGATCAAGTATGTCAATATAGATATGGGGATATAGAATGGTTAGCTATGTCAAAAAAATTCAACTTGTACTCAATATACTTTTATAGTGGCCAGAGTTAAATATAGACAGAATTCAAGATATTCTCAAGCACAAAGTAATATTTAGTAAATTTCACAGTGAAAAGTTGGTAATGCAGAAATTTTAAGTTGTCAAAATCTTAAATGTGCCCTAAACTAAAAGAATGGAGTGTGTCTTGTATTTCAAAACTACTAGTCAATTCAGTGCTTTCTAATGTTATATAAATATTATATCATGATTATTTAAAACAAGTAACAATGTAGGGGAAATAAGCAAATACTTGTTTAAGAATTATAACTAAAACTGCTCACAAAATTTGTCCTTTTAGCTTATTTTTCTAATTTCAAAACATTGTATAAATTATAAACTGAATGAATGTGTATAAGAAGCATGTATAGTCATGACTGTACGGTTATTGAATGTTTCTGTAGTTAATACTAAAGTATAATGTTAAATGGGAACAATAAAATATAACTGTACTGTCATACAGTGTTGGTCTCAATTTTTCTTTCATTTTTGTTCACAATTTACTTCCCACAATGGAAACAAAAAAATGTTGTGAGTCAGTCAATTAAAAGAGTCAGTAGATTGAATTTTTTAGAAGAATATATTTTAGAAATACAAAATAATTCGAACATTTGCTAGATTATTAAAACATTGAAATGATAAATTATTAATTTTTATAAAATACTGATTTACCCAATTTGTTAACAATTTTTTTCTATTTTCAACTAGATTCCAATACTCGAAGCATATCTTCAACCTTGTAAATTTTTTCTCTAATTTTACCCATTTTCTTTCCTTTCTCTAGTTCAAACTTGTCAATTTTCTCCCAGTCTTCAAATGTAACAATCCTCACACCTGAATAATAAAAACATGCCTGTTTAGTGTGGGTGCCTCAATAACTTAAAAAATTAAATGAAACTAAAGACAGTCTAGATTTTATCCTTAAAGTACGATGAATAGTATTTGTGGGTGAACTTGACGACAATGAATAGTGTTAGTGTATGATGTTGCGCCGATTTTAAGTCTTAAGTGAATAATTCACTGTGGTTTGCAATTAAGTAATTTTTTCTTGGAGTTTAAATAATTTTTATTCAGCTATGAAAGAAATTATTACAAATATTTCAAGTACTTGAATGTAAAAAAATTGTAAACTGGAAAAAAGCGTTTAGGAAATCTAATATTATTCAAACCAAAGAAACGATAAACTAAAATTTTTGACAGTGATGAAAAGTTTAGTTTATCATCAAGCATTTGAATACCTTAAAAAAAAGCCTCGATTCTTAATTCTAAAGTTATTAAGCAGGAAAACAAGTGCTTATCAATAAGAAACATTTTATTATTATAGGAAAATGGATGGGTCATCAGTACCTTGAAGAAAGAATAACCATTATCATTGTACAATAGAATGCCAATTATCCGAGTTAATGTGGATCAAGACTCTAACTCGGATAACTGAAAAACTCGCTTAAAGCGAAAAATGTAAATAACATAAATCATGATGGTTTAAATGTATATTTTAACAAATACAAATTTTATACAGATACACCACATGCAATTTATATTGCCGTAATAAGTTTTTTTACTTCAAAAATACTTTGGTCTAAAGGCTGAATTTGGAACCTGGATCTTATATTCTTTTTTCTAAAGAAAGGGAGGGGTAAGGAGGCGTGTGATACAATGAAAAGTAGAGAGCATAGTGTTGGTTTTGTTTTCCTGAGTATTTGAGAAATCAAATTCAGAATTTTTTCTGTAGTTTTAAAAATGGAAAATGTAGAACCAAAAAAAAAAAAAATAAAAAAAAAAATAATAATAATAATAATAATTCCAGAAATATTTGATAGCTTGATGAAAGCTGGAAACTCGGATAATCAGTTTTACTATATTCAGTTTTAGAGAAATAAACTATCTAACTATGGGAGAATTGGTAGCATTTATAAAATTATTGTCCAAGATTTTAAATAGCTGGGAAACTAATAAAATATTACTTGTTCAGAGCTTACTAATCATGTACGTAATTCATTTTAACATTGATGGCTCTTCTTTCAAGAAACAACATTTATAGGGCATCTCGTACTTTTTGACCAAGAATGTGCGCATATTTACAGAACCGAGTAAAGGGTGTCATCCAGTCCAGTAAAAAACGTAGTCACCATTTATAGCATTATTATTATATTTTAATATAATTATTATTATTAGCATTACTATTATATTTTAATATAATAATGATGCTATTGATTTTATAATTGCTCATATGATTTGGATATCTTTTCCATATTTATTGAGTTCAATTACAATTTTTATAATAAAGTTTTTTTTTATTTATAAATTCCTGTTTTTATAATTGTCCATAGTATTTGTTCTTATGGCCCATATGCGTTGAGCTGTCACTTTATTATGACCACCTTACAGTTTTTTGCAAATGAGCTATTGCGTCACAGTGTTGCCGCTAGAGGCGAGACAGCTAGATTGTTGGTTGTATTCAGATTATCTGGCGCCGTCAGCAACACGAGGGCTATAATGCGCCGAAACATTTCGTCATTTAACAAACCAACATACATTTACAAACACCCATGCCTACACGGGACTCGAACCCGCAACCTCGCGGTCTAGAAGCCAGCACGCTAACCACTATACCGTTTGGTCGGCTCGAGACAGCTAGAAGAAGGGAATGTAGGACAATGGAACCATTAATTGTACTGTATTGCTTGCAAATATATGAGCAAAAAATGTGATTTAATTGAGTTTGAATGCTGGATGATCATAGACTCTCGAAGCATCGGAACCAGCATCAGCAAAACGGCTGCACTCGTGAAGTGTTCGAGAGCAACAATTATTAATGTTTACAGAGAGGGAACTACCAAGCAGAAAACCGGGTCACAACGTCAGACTTGTGGTCGTCACAGGCAACTAAATGCTCAATTTAAAAGGAGACTTGCCAAAGTTGTTCATTGCTGAATGAATTGTTAGCAGCATTTCATAATGTATAGTCTATGGAAGTAGACGACCTGTTTGAAAGCCTCTACTGTCTGCCTTCAATAAGAGAAGACATCCCCAGTTCACAAAGGAGCACAAGGATTGGACAGTAGATGACTGGAAAAGGGTCATGTGGCCCGATGAATCACATTTTCAACTTCACCATGTGGTTGGCAGGGTGCGAATATAGAGAAAACAGCACGAAAGCATGGACCACAACTGCATTGTCACAACAGTTCAAGGAGGTGGAGGCAATATTATGGTTTGGAGAATGTTTTCTTGGCATTGTTCAACAACAAAATCTGAGGTGCAATTTCAAACAAAATCTGAAGGGGCAAAATATAAAATCAAAGTTTTTTTTAATATAAATCCTTTACACTATGCATTCTTCTATGTGCAATTGCAAGTTATTGAGCTCAGATTGAAATTTCATAGTGTTTGACCACTACAAAGAAAAAATCCGTTTCGAACTATTTACTAACTTTTATTTGCCCCCAAAACTTGATTGAATAGATTGTCATTTACAACGAGTCTACCTGGTAAGTCTCAGATTGATTGATTGGATAACGACAAGTGGGTTAATTAGCCCTCCGAAGATTGCACCTGTATGCAAAAGTTGAACATTGTAGGTCAATTGCAACAATGCAATCAATTCGGGAGTTATATTGACGACGGACACATACGCAGAATTTTTTCTAGGCCACTTTTTTGAGCTCGGCAAAGACGAAAACGTGTAGAAATGGGGGAAAAAAGAGTGAATTTTTTTTTACCAAATGTAATACTTTCATTACCCTATTCTTAACAAATGGGTAATTGAAAATAACAATTATAAATTTCATTTACTTACCAATTAGAAGAGAAAATCCTTCAACGTAAATGGAAAAAAATAATCATTCATAAGTAATTAATATTGAGACAAACATGTAGTCCAAGTCCATGCATTAATTCATATTAACTTTGCCAGAAATATTGTAATATAGCTCAGAGTCAATCTCCTCGTGTTAATAAATAAAACAAACAGTAAAAATGTGAAATACAAAAAAGTGTTAGATGTTGCAATTATGTATCTTATTTCCATCTGATACTCAAGCAGTCTCTTTGAAAAAGAATATTAATTTGCAATTAGCTCTCCAAATGATGTGATTTACCACTATTTCCAAAGGAGATGTAGCCTGAAGTTCATATGAAGGATTTAAAAGTACAAAAGAGAAATATTTTATTTTTTCCAAGTTGGAGAAATAATATAATAAAAAAATAAAAATGAATAAAGGCAGAAAAGGAAATGCTTATTGAAATCTAAAAACAAATAGTGTGTATCTAGGTCTAATACTATCTGATATTCCCCATCTCCATCCTCCAATATTACTAGACAACAGATCGGAAATAAACAGGAGACATAAAATAATAGACAAAAAATGCAATTGTAAACATGAATTATAGTTTGAAATAGCATATGTGCTTTTCCCCAATTTTTTTTCCAATTTTATTTAAATTTCAAAAGCCAGGGGAGTGAACTGCAATCCCTTGCATCCTCCTGGTGGTTCCAATGCCGTAGATCAAGTACATCCTATTATGTTAATGGCGGTGTACCCTGCCGGGGATGGATCCTTCCAGCTGGACAATGCTCTTTGTTGTATAGATGGTATTGTTCTCAGATGGTTCAAAGAGCATGATAAATAATTTACCTTGCTTTGTTGGCCTGCACAATCACCAGATCTCAATTCAATTGAAAATTTATGGGATAAGATCGAACGGGGCATCAGGCAGCTGTATCCAGTACCATAAAATCGTAAGGAATTGGCAAGTGCAGTTCATCGGGTATGGTCTCAAATTCCTTAAATTACCTACCAACATCTCATAGAATCTATTCCAAGAAGAATTCATGCAGTATTATGGATAAAAGGTGGTCCAACATTGCATTGAAGGAGTGGTCATAATAATTTGGCCACTCAGTGTATAATTTGTATCTTTTCAACTTTAAATCCCAATCAGAAGTATGCAAATCATATTTATCCAGTTTGAAGTTTACAATTCAGTAACCATTTCATCCTGATGATTACTTGTAATAACACTTAAGCAAGTGAGTTTTATTTGTTTTCTGATGAAATAAAATGCATAATAGATTTAAAAATATATTTGGAATTATTATTTTTTTGTCTATTTTGTCCACACTAATACAATCTCTTTCATGCGTAACTTTAAAAAACTTCAATTCAGAATGTACAACAACTAAAAGAATAAAGCTAAACAACTACTTAGTATCTAACTTTAGGAATAAAATTATTTAAATAATGAGATGTGTAAGTACAATTTTACATCTATGAACTCATACTTTAGAAGATAACTAGATTAAAATTACCTTTTTCTTTAAGTAATTTAAATATGTAGTCTCTATCTTGAGGCAAGTTTTGTGCTATTTCACCCTTTTCGATATCATCAAGCAATACTTCTATGGTTTCATAGCTCTCATGCAAAGTTGAAACTATAACTCCTATCGGTCCGCTTTTCACCCAACCACTACAATACAAACCTAAAGCAAAGAAACACATGTTACAAAATCTGTAATTCAAAAAAGAAGAGAAGTTGTACATCAGAAAGCTAAAATCTAAATGGTTGCTGACACTGCTTATCTTACTATTGATGCCAAAGAGCAAACCAGGCTTAAAAATTAATACAATCATTCATTAAAATCATTGTAAAAGTATATACAGGGATGAGATTCATCCTCTTTTAAGCGGATTTCTGCTTTTTTGTAATTTTGGAGAAATTTCGCTTTTTTGTATTTTTTTTTTCTTGAACTTCCGCTTTTTCTTCTTTTCACGAATTTCCATTTTTTCCTCCACTGCAAATTTTTGCTTATCTTTCTAAAAATTCTGCAAAAGAAAAGAAATTTTCCATTTTCGAAAGACAATTCTTGAAAAATATGCTCGACCCTGTGGCATAACTCTTACTGGCGAAGAAACCAGTTGATTAATCTTCATCGCCAGAAAACGCATAGAATTCTCAAATCTGCTCCAACCAAAAATTTCTATTTAATTAAACTTCAGACTAATGAACTTTTTTATCGGATCTTTTTAAGATCGGAACACCATAAAAAAAATCAAAATAAATACAAGTCATGGTTTTTTCAACATTTTTGGAGTTAATCTTCAAAGAAGGTAAGACCCAAGTTTTAATGTCAAAAATATGTTCATCAACGATCTTATTATATCCGATCTTTACTTTGAAAGTTGAAAAGTGTTTTGATTCACACCATTTTACGGTACTGAATGCTCCAACCGAAAATTTCTATTTAATTAAACTTAAGACTAATGAACTTTTTGCGCAAACTACATCTTGAGTAAGAAATAAAATGCAATACTTTTCACAAATTATATCCTATATTTCCGTCGTCAAGCATTATTGTTATTAATTTTTTTTTAATTTTTTTTTTTGAAAGATTTTTTATATTTAATTTTAAGGTCCTTATTTTTTGTTTGAAAGGTACTTGAAAAGTCCTTGAATTTGTTTTAGAAAAATCCGTAAGAACCCTGAAATAGCCACTGACGTTGCTGGAAATTATTGCACCTGTCAGACAATGCACAGTTTAGCTAACAGTTTAGCTCTTTTTTTAATGAAATTTCGATCATTCTTAAGATTGATACAAATCTGCTTAACAATTTTATTGGGCTTGCTTGCAAGTCTCGCAACAGCAGAACTTCCTTAACAGCGTTTCAGACTTCCCCAAACTTCCGATGGCATGATCACTTTTATTGCAAATTGCCAAACTCTATTGGCATTATTATTTTAATAATTTTTGATTATTTTTGTTGAGCATTACAATGACATAAGGACTTCTATTGCCGAGATTTGAGCTACTACGGCGAATGCTATCGCCGAGATTTTCGTTGTTGTGTTTCATTTTCGGCGAGTATCATGCCGATATAATAGCTACTACTCCGAAGGTTTGCGTTTCTATAATTGTCGCTACCGCCGAAATTTACGTGGTTGTGATAGTAAATTTCATTGAATGCTACGACGATATAATCGCCTTTATTGCAGAGATTTCCTCCGATTTATTGGTACTAATGCTGATGTTTAAATTGGTGTGATGATCAGCTTGCCAATTGTTGCTTTAATATGATTGCCGAGATTCGCGCCGGTATGGTGGCCGCTATCGCCGATATTTAAGTTGGAGTATTGTCAATTTTCATCTAGGTTTAAGCCATTTTAAAGCAGCTATTGCCGAGATTTGCAACTTCATTTTGGGGACATTTGCTTTGGCTTTCACTGATGTGATAGCTGCTATGTCTGTGATTAGTGTGAGTGACGAATGTGAAAGGGGTCCTTGAAAAATTTTTGGGATGAGCCTTGAAATCCATGAAGTATGCTTTTTTAGCTACTAATTTTTATCCAAAGGATATCAAATATAATTCTCGTACTTCTTTGGATGGATGTGTATCTTAATTGTACAGGTCATAAATATGTTTTAATGCCTAATTTTAGATTTCTGATGGCCTTGATGATGTGTTAAACTTGTTTGTTAACTAAATTTTTAATGTAAATGATTTAATTATTTAATATTTTTTTCTTTTTTATTAGTTACTGAATAATAAAAAATAATTAAGTTATTAATTATTATTAAGTAATTTTTTCATCATGTAGCATTTTTGAATAATTTTCTTCTTAAAATATGTTTCGAGTATAAAGTATGGTGCAATTTTTTTGCTCGCCTATGATTTCAGTCTTTTGGATCTTTAGCCAATCATATCCCTGTATATACCTATTTCACTTAATTTTCCTGATATGCAATCAAAGTGTTACTGTATTTAAAACAAATGACTTATGTATTGAACTATTCAAAATATGTTTGAAATTTCTATACTATTTCAAAATACCTTGATAAAAGCTTTTATTAATATTAAATATTAATGATTAAGCTAAAGTACAATTGTTAAGAATTTTATTGAATTTTAAATTGAGAAGCAAACTGACTACTTAACAAGAACCAAAATAATTTCTACTTCAGTTACTTTGTTTTTAGCAACCCATCTACAATCGATTTTGAGGTTCCATTCTTAAGTTAATCAGTGCATTCATAAAAAAAAAAAGTTAATACTAAAATTATGATAAAAATAATAAAGAATATATTTAATTTAAAATCTTTACTTACTATTTTAATGCAGTTTAATATCATACCATGCTCTAATTTACTGGTGAAGGTGTAGTGAACTGGTGTGAGGCGGTTTAAATTTATAAAAAGTTTTTGGTGAATGCAGACAAAAAACAATTTATCTTTATATTTTAAGAATTTATTAATTGCAGAATAGTTAAAAGCACCCAAAATTAGAGATACAAATTTGAAATAAATTTTAATCAAAACAGCACAATTATTTCATAATGCAATGGCACAAAAATACAACTACAACTATTGAAACAAAAAAAGCTAAATACAAAATTTATTTTCACTTTTGAATTAACTTAGCTATGAAGTGAGAAACAAATTGCAAAAAATCCAAAATCCAATACCTTTTCTATCTTTTACTTTTCCCTTTATGTTAGAAATAATGTGACTTTTAGTGTCAAATGGCACGGAAGATTCTATTGGAGCACTTTGATACCCAACGCTACGGATAACCTGACAAAGAAGAAATATAAAACAAGTTTGAAGTAAATAGTAATATGAAATTTAAATAAATGTTGCATTCCTTAAAGAATATTAATTTAAGGGAACCATACACAGCATGCAATTTTCTAATTAATTTTGAACACTTATATTTATTAAAGTTCTAAATGTGTAGTCAGTTTAATAAAAATATATAGTACCTTTTTAAATTTTACCTACTTGTTTAATTTTACTCTTTTTGCTGTATTATAATAACTAGTTTTAGGTGATAATGTGGAATATGCTTGCTGCATATCTATAATTTGAATAAAGAGTTGAAAATTACTGAGCCATCCAATACTAACCTTCATTGAGAATTTTTTTTTTTTTTAGAGTGGTTATAGTGGCAAATCAATCTGCAAATTAGTGCTTCAAAAAGCTTTTCCCAACCAAATGTTTAAAAAAAGTATATATTTCTTGTTTGAAATGAAGCAAACCATTTGTGCTTTTATATTTAAAAAAAATGGTGACCAACTTTTTGTTCAACTATCCTAACAACCACACACATTAATCTATTCTAGGAGTTCAACAAGTCATCATCCCTTAATTTGGTTCTTGTCTATTTCTTCTTGATCCTAACTAGGTTTTGGTCTTGTTTGTTTACTGGGACAATATTTATGTTTCACATTAAAGTAATACAATTAAATGTAATAGTTTTTGTTGAATTTTTGCTAAAAGTCAAGTGTTATTTTTTTACGTTATATATAACTTTTACATAAAATATTCAAGGACTCCCCACCCTAGTCTCACAAATTGCTAATACTATCTCTTTGGTTTGTTTCACAAGGTCCAAGTTGCCTGTATTAAATTTGTTCATTTCACTTTTTCTGTCGAATGTGAAATAATTCCTTTCAAACAAAGTTCTTCAAGTTAACTCCATTTATTTCAAGTGTACTGCATAATCATGAAAGGTTTCTTAACAGGGAAACCAGTGTTCGTCAATGAAATATTTCCAAAGGGTATTTTCAACCCCTCTCTAAATTTTAAGGGGTGTTTTTCAAATCCAAAGGGTATTTTTTAAATTAAAATTTTTTTAAACTAAAGCAAAATAAGTTTTTGACAAAACTAATAACTACAACAATAAGAATGATACACGATCGCAATTTCGTGTATCAGAGCAGAAATATGCATTTTAAATGCTTGCTAAAAACACTTGATGGTTATAAACCTTAAACTAATTTTTAACATTATGCTGTTCAGTGACACCACGTTGGTGTACCGTGAAACTATCGGGAAAATGCTGGTGACTCTTTGAACACTTCGAAACTTGACAATTTACCATATCCAGAAAATCTCTAAAAAACACAGGCAATAGACATAGGCGAAATGATCTGAACTTCTAAACCAAAAAAAAAAGAATCCCGAATAAGATGCACGGACGACATACTGTTAATCTACGTTTTTTATGAATTCACGCATGAGGTTACCTTTTTTCTCTATTTTGTGAAGACATGGTAAAAAACCAGCAAAATGCACTTAATTAAAAAACGTACAAAATTACATTTGGAAATTGTAGGACGGATGCCCCCCCCCCCCCTACAATCCAAATACTAATGAGGCACATGGTATAAGCAGTCAGTCACTGGTCTTTGCGAGGCATGTTGGAACAGGAATGCTCATACGTAACAGGCAATTTCGAAGGGGGTGATCCGTATATTGCATTCCTTTGGAAAATAAATAAAAAATTTGCATTTTTTCAAAAAATAACGCTATTTTCAAAGAAAAAGGGCAAGGAGATAACACCGTTCTTCGAAAAACAGCAAGGATGATCTCTGATTTTATAAAATGGAGGATTATTTTTTAAAATTTAACCATGATGAGCTGATGCGTGAATTCACGCATGAGGTTACATTTATGGGGTGACATTCATTTTCAATGCGTATTCATGCAGATTTCATGCATTTTGGGGAACTCTGATGTAAACTGTTAAGTTATTAAGGTATCGAATCCTTTATGCCTTTTAAGAGAGAATCGCATTCATACTTTCATTCGAAGCGAGATCATCCTTACGCAGTGACAAAATCCAAGAAAGTGACCCTCAAGGCTTTACCATTGTTTTTAGGGCCTAATTTGGCATCAAATTTCAGCGGCACATCTTTCTGGAATCAAAGAATGAACAAAATTGTTTAAATTCTGTTCTTTCATGATGGTTTCACACATACATCCACAAATACACTTGAAAAGAATGAAATTCTTTCAAGAAATAAAAAAAATACTCCCAATTAATGCCCTCCCCCTAGAACATGACAATCAAATCACAATAGAGCTTCCGAAACTACTGCACATTTGTCGCGATTGTCTAAATCAGCAAAAAGTTAAATAATATGAGAATAAAAAGAAGTAAAATATTCCTTGCTATTATAACTCACTCACCAATCCCTTAAATTGAGTGCTGATAAACCAATCACACAAAAAAATATTCAAATCACAATAGAGCTCCCAAACTACTGAGTACTGAGCATTGTCAAAATTGCCCAAAACAGAAAAAAAATAAAATAAAACAAGAATAAAAAAACAATGACAAAGAAGCAAAAATATTTCCAACTGTTATACCTCTCTACCTCTCCCTGAGACGAGTTCTGACGGACCCAATCACGAAAAACAATAGTTTTCTTTCATAGTCTTATAATGATGTCCATATGCACTCGGCCTTTTCATATAGGTAACTATTTTTTAAGTGGCCAAGAGGATTCTTTATCTGTTTTGTACTCTCAAAGAAGGCAAATTTCTCTTTGGCCTTTTCATCTTGCTGATGCTGTTTGAAGTGGGGATGACGATTTTTTTAATTTGCATATAAAAAATTTATTTAAGAAAAATATGATTAAAATTTTAACATTCAGACAATGCAGCAAATAACAGAGATTTCAAATAACAGAGCTTTGAGTGAAGTTGAAGATACTTTCTATATACTTATAACCACACCACATAATTATTACTTCCATAGGATTTGCATTACAGCCAAATTTTAAAAGTATTCTAAAATTAAATTCAAGGTGCAAAATTACAGATTAAATACAAATTATGTTTAAAATTTCAACGTTTTATGTAATAGGAAGATCCCTTACTTAATTTGAAGCGTTACTTTTTTCAATATATAGAGATAAACACACATAAAACTGCTGAAAAAAACACTTAAAATTAAAAATACAAAAAGCATAAAAGACATTGAACATGAGCAGAATTACAACTGAAAATAAATTATCTACTTACCAATCCACAGTCAATAACATCCTTTTCCTCAGTAAATTCAATAGCACTCTTTCTATTAGATGGGTCCTTCACAAAAAAATATTCAGTTAAGTCAACCAATATTTTATTTTTATATGAACAAGTTAAAATGAAAAGCATACTTACTTTAACTTTGTTAATTGTGGTTACCAATTTTTGAACTCTGTCATTACTATCAGAAACAATTTCTTTCGGACTTCTAAGAAATTTAACCTCCATACATTTTGAAGCTTTATCCGTGGAATGTTGTCGATCATAAACTTCATTCATTAAGTCCATCATTCGTCTTTTGGGTCGTTCTAAATCTAGTAGAGTACAAAAAATTGTTACCCATGGTAAAACTGTGTAATGTTCTCAAGAACTTAGAACTATTATTCATTAAAATGGTACGATTTAAGTATTTATAAATTTTCAAAATGGCTATTTGATGGAAACATGCAATTTTTAGCACATTTAACAAATGAGCATTCATTTTAGGGTGTCGATTGTGAAAACCACTTCTGTTCCCTTGACAATTCCTTGTCCCCCATAGATTTACAACTAATCAAAATATCAATAGTAATTAATTTTAAAGAAATTTATTGCAAAAAAGAATTGTTTTTAAATTTCCTTTTAAAGTTAAAGTCATTGAAGCAAAATTATATTTTGTTCTTTAGTGGAATATCTTTTTCTGGTTTTACAAATAAAACTTACAAAAGAAAAAAATATAACCACATGATTTAATTGCAATTTTTCCAAAATTTTCTGATATTTCCAATTTTGTCGATTTCTACCCTGCATTATTTCCTACTCTGCTGGACATTCTGTATTTATGGTAAATTTAATAAGCTGTAATTACTTTGTGTATACAGGGTTTTTGACACAGTAAAATGTCACAAATTCATGATTTTCCAAGAATGAAGAAAATAATTTTCCATGACTCAAGAAATCAAATCACACAAAAAAAAACAATAATAATAATAATAACTAATAATTTTACTAACACGAACGTAATAAGTAAATCATAAAAGCCATAAAAAATCATAATAAGTATACCATAAAATGATTTTTATAAAGTTTTATTTTAAATTAAGTAAAAAATCCTTGTTTCAGTAACTTCCAATTCAGAATAAAAAGGAGAAAATACTTTTCCATTCTTTGATATTTCAGTGTTAAAAAAGCTAATCAATCTCTAATAATAAAGAAATATTTGAAGAAAGAATAAGTCTATAATAATAAATTATATAATCAAAAATCAAATGTTTTGATATCAACAATGCAAAACAAAAGAAAGAAGACGGGGGAAAAATTTAAAAAAATGTAAACACAAGCTTATCAAAACTGTTCATTTCAGTTCTCATATTATGACATTTTTTTTTCATACATGAGACCTTACTCATGTGATATCACAAATTTTGAGTTTAGAAACGTTTTCATTGGCCGCGTTTTTTAAGTGTGACCATTGTTTTCGTCAAAACATAAATAAAAACATAGATGAATTTTCGATGAGTTGAATTTCCATGACAAAATTTACCCAATGTCAGGGCTGCCCCTGACTATAAAACTTGAAAATAGTTGCTTTAGTAGCCTTGGATGTTAAAAATAGTAGCCAAAACAGTAGTCTTGGATGTTGAAAATAGTAGCCAAAATAGTAGTCTTAGACGTTGAAAATAGCAGCCTCGCTTTTCGTAACTTAATAACGATTTCTTCTTTCAAAATGTTTAAACATATATAATATAATGAAAATGACAGGCAAATTTAATCAAGCCCAGTTTTCCATTTTTTTAAGCTACATTCAAAGCAGTTAAGTAAATTATTTCAAAATTTAAGTTATTAGTAGTTAGAAATTTAGCTATTGTATTGAAATTTTAGTCATTCTGCATCGATTGACCTACACAGCACAAATGATGAACTTAATGTCTTGTAATAATTGCCTTGGCAAAAACATACATTACAACAATGCAAATCTCAGAGATGTCAGTTATAATATCAGCAAATATCAAAAATACAGCTGTTAAACCATCAAATCACTTTAACCTTGGCGAAAATGACTATCACTCCAATGTAAATACTGGTGATGGTGCCTTACATACCGAAAATTATCATCACAAGAATGTAAATATTAGCGATAGCATCTATCATAATGGTGCAAATCTCGTGATGTCTATTACATCAGCTTAATATGCAGCAAAATTAACCGTCACAAAAACGTAAATCTCGGTGATCGCCCTGCATACAAGCTCAAAAAACGGTAACAGCGGTCATTACATCAGACTAATAACTCAATCAAATGAACAATCTCACACAAACGTAAATATAGATGATAGAGAAACAGTTGAAGCAACGATAAAAGTGGTCATTCGACCAAAGATTTTGGAATTCTGAATGCAGGCAAAGGTCTGTGGCGAACAGACTAGTAAACAAGTACACACATGCACCCCTTGAAAGTTTAATGTGGATTTGCATCGAATTCAGGAAATTTTGGTCAAAAAAAAAAAGCTGAAATCAGCAAATCCGCTGACTGTACTATGTGTGATTTTTAGTGTGGATTTCATGTATTTATCTGTATATGTTAAGAAACAAAAGCTTGCTTTTCACAAGTCTTGTTTCACTTTCACACACAATAAGAAACTTCTGCTTCGGAGCATTGCTTACATTTAGTGATGTATATAGCTGCAAAATGTCATACACCTTGCTCCTTTGATTGATTTAGGATAATAACAAAAGTTTTTTATACTTAAATACTAATGGCAAATTTAGGCGACTTTCTTAACAAGAGAAGAAAGATGATTTACGATGAAATTTATCAAGCCATTTAAGTTGCGCAAAAGTAAATGCCCTAGTGGTTACGTGGCAACCCTCGATTGCTAAATGTACATTTCAATTGGCAATCTTACTCAGATATAAGATTTTAATTAAAAAAGAACAGGAAAAAGAAGCTGTCCATACTGATGGCATTTTCTTCCGGCGTTCAAGGCAAATTTCACAAATTCATTCATGTCAAGTAAAGTTAATAATGGCAAAATAATTTGATATTTGAGAATACAATAGTATATGTTGTTGAGCCCCTCACTGGGAAAGATGATACATGGGAACCTATAGGTAGGCAAAAGTAATAATTGCACTTGTGTGATTACCAGTGAGATACTAATGTCGGACTAACCAGGTTACCACTCGACCCTCGAACATGAACTAAAATTAAAACCTATTTCAGTAGAGTTCACTCCCCCCCATAAAAATATCGCTATTTTGACAAAACTGCGTTGGTACCTTAGTGCCACTTTTTTCCGTCCTACTATCAGACAATATCTACTTTTTTTAAAAAAATAGTAGCCTTAGCCCAAAAATAGTTGAAGGTTTTGCTTAAAATAGTCGTTTTGGGTCCTTTTTTCACTAAAATAGTCGCCTGGCCACTAAAATAGTCGCTTTAGTAGCATTTTTAGTTGCCAGTGGCAGGGCTGCAATGTTCAAATTCATGACTTTCCATGACATTTCCTGACATTCCATATGTGCAGAAACCCTGTGTATAGCAACAGGGAAAATATGGAGAACCTTGAAATGGTAATTCTCTAAATATCAGGTATATGCAAAGGAGTTACTTAAGAAAATTGCAATCTATCAGAAAATAAATAGTTTTTTATTCAATTAAACAATACAAGTTAACAAGCATCAAATTAAGAAAATACTAATAAAACAGTACCAATAAATCCAATACCAATGGTATAAAAACCAATTCAATAAAATCAAAATACCAATAAATCCAATCAATACCAATAAAACAGTTAATCAAATAATAATTTTAAAAAATTACAAATAATTTTGTAAATTGAAAATAATTTTGTTCCATCAACTCATTTTGTTCCCACTTCAGTCTCAAAATTTTACTCACAAAAAGTGTTTTTTTTTTTTTTTTTTTTTTTTTTTTAAATTGTCTATTTTACATTTTTATTGGATGAATTACAGAAAATTATAAATAGGATATGTTTGCTTGAAGTAACTTCACTTGAGTTTATCTTAAACATTTATTTAAATTGTTTGCAAACCAATCTGGCAACAAATAAATATTTTACAAATTAAACTCACTTTCTTACCTATACATTCAGAGGCTATTTGCTTTACGATGTTGTCATTAATTTGCACACTACATCCTGTTAATTTAGTCAATTCTCTGAATTCCTTTATAGTAAAAGCGGACTGAAGAGGACCTCGACGTCCTAACAGAACAATCTTACGAATTTTGCTTTTCTTTAAAGCTTCATATGCATGTTCTGATATATCTGTACTCTACAATAAAACAAAATATTTATTAAAATACTACATTATCAACATGAAAAGATCCATTTTTATCAAAGATATATTCCATGTGTAATAAAAATAGGTTAATTTTATGTTGAAATTAATATTTAATAAACTATATAATCTAAATGAGAAAGTTACCAATGATTTATGATTATATTAAAAGTGTTGTAAAGCTTGATACAGGTGACTTAACATCAAGATAATACTGATTACACTGTAATTTGAATTAATGTTTAAATTGCTCAAACTTAACATTTAAAAGATTAAAATATATAATTAAAATATTAACAAACTTAACATATTAAGTTTACTTCAGGTTTTACATATGAATTTAGAAAAAAAATTTAAAAAGAAGTTCATAAATTGTAAGGAAAATTCCTAATAATGCATAGTACGCAAAAAAAAAATGTATAAGCTTTTAATATACCATTGGTTCTTATTTATTCAAGATATAAAGGAAAGCCCCATTTTGATTTTCAATAAATAACCTTTTTTAATCATTAGTTTCCTTATACAGATTAAAGTGTAACCAATCTTTAAAAAGTTTACTGGGAATACTAAAAATTAGTCAATACATCAATTAAAAAAAATGCAGAATGCCAAGTTTCATAAATTTCCAATGAGTAGTCAGTTATCTATGGATTTTCAAAAAATTAACCTCTTAATACTAAAAAAAAAAATTCGTTTAAGTAGAATAAGTTATTAAATATTTGCATTTCATTACTTTTTTTTCAAATGATGGTTTACTAACCAATAATAAAAAGATAGTATACACAAACTATCTTTTCACTTTTCACATACATATTTCACAGAATATTTTACAATGTACAGTAGTGAAATTTTATGGTGTATTAAATAAAGTGGTAAAAAAAATTGTTTTCAAGTTTTTTTAGTCAACAGAAAACTGTATTTATAGATGGTTCCTTAAGAAATATTTATTTTTTCAAAATATGGAACAATAGAAGCCAGTGTTCTAATTTTTTTTCAACCTATCGAACATAAAAGTTTAATAATTGAATGGCTAAGTGGATAAAGGGGGAACATCACATTTGGTTTAATCTGAGTTCTCACATTATATGTAGATGTGCTGATCTTACTTCTATGGTAGTAATTTGCAAAGAAGCAAAAAGTGCAACCAAAATTTAAAATATTAATAGATGCCAGGGACGAGGCGAACGGGGGGCGAAGGGGGTGACTCGCCCCCGCAAAGTTTTAGAAAGTTGAACAGTCGGCAAATTTTCGTAATTTTTTTAGCCCTTTTTTTAAAGTTGATCCACGATAAAATCGAACTAAATGAAAAAGAAAAAAAACATTTGAACAAAAATATTAAAAATACCGACCCAAGTTTCACTAATCGGCATTTTTACACTAGAAGTCTATTATAAGGAAGTCGGTGCCTTTCTTCCCGCCTACATTGATGGAATGCATACACAAATATAATAGGTATCTTGCGAACACAAATCATAGATATCTTCATTATCTCACCCCGCCAAAGTTTTTAGAAAAGAAAGATGGCCCTCGGCAAATTTCTAAAATTTCATCAATTCCTTTAAAAGTGCCAAGTGATGGATGTTTTAAAATATATTGAATAGAAAAAAATATAAATAATTAAAATCGTCTACAGTATTAAAAAATCCTGATCACAATTCAGCGCAAGTTGGCTGTCGGCAATTTTAAATTGGAGTAAGTATATATCCTTTTTTTTTTTGTAGGAACATTTAAGTTGATATCGTCACTAACAGCTTCTAAATGAAACTAAATATGAACATATCTCACATACCCCGTACTGTTGCACAAGTATCAATTTCCACAAATTATCTACAGAATGAATAATTTTCCTTCTATTTCAAATCAGTACATATAATTGTAAGATCGTCAAGTTGACTGTCGTAAGTTTTTAAATTCACTCACCTGATAAGTACACACTATATTCTCAGGAAGAAACGGATAACAATTACTTATTCTACCAATTAATAGATAACTCTGATGTGTTACAGTAGGTGACATATTTTTAGTACGTCAGGTAACGCCTCAAAAACCATGATATGCCCATTACACTTCATTTACATAAAGTGTGTATTGTACATTATATGATTTGAAAGTCTTGCAGAAAATTTAAAAACATTTAAATTTTAATATCTGAAAATTGAGCCCTTTTTTATCAAATACATACCTTACGTACACCACTGGTCTGGTGAGAAGTTTCAATTTCGAATAAAACTTGCTTATTTTTTGGTAAAGATAAAAATAAAAAATACATTTATAAGGTTATTCAACGAGGTTTATTTTTACGTATTACGAACGTGAAGTTGAGTGAAATGGAAGTAGTGTGCAATTCTGTTACAAAATATTTATATTATATTTTGCAAAATTATTGCAATTAATGTCAAGTAGAACTCTATAAATGATGTTATATAGTACTTCATTTATTAAAAAAGTGTAACGGTGTGCGATAATGGAGAGTCGAACAAGGGACTCCTAGATCAGAAGACAGGCGTGCTAACCACTAGGCAAAAGTGATCGCTAGTGTCTAGGTGTTGTATCTGTTATTTGTACACAAGACCACCACATAGCTTCTTCCCAGTGAGTTGCGAAGGGGCGAACGATTGAGTTGATTGCGTGTGAGTTGAGTGCGTTGCATGTGGCAGTGAGTTGCCAGAGATGCTGAGGTGGTAGTGTGGAGGTCATTAAGTAGATGGTGCCACTGATGTGTTTGAATATTCGGGTCACCAATGTAGTGGTATGCGCTAACGCAGTGATTCTCAACCTTTTTTTTGTCGCGGCACACTTTTAACGATATTTCAAAATTTGGCGGAACACAAAGAAAAATATAAGTTTAAAAGTTGTTTACTTTACCTACCTATAATACACTGTAATACACTGTGTAAAATAGTTTATGATAATAATTTGGAATGTATAATAAAATAATATAATATGTACTACAAAAACAACAGTACGTTTATTAAGGGACTAATTACAAATATACATTTCTAAAATTTGGCGACACACTTTAAGAATTTGGCGGCACACAAAAGTGCCGCGGCACAGTGGTTGAGAATCACTGCGCTAACGGGTAATCGAACCCGGAACTCCCAGATCAGAAGACAGGCATGCTAACCACTAGGCAAAAGTGACCATTAGTCCCTAGGTGTTGTATCTGTCATTTGTACACGAGACGACCACAAATGCATTACCAAAATAATGCATGCCATGTAAACTGGAAGGCAATGTCGTATTTATTGCAACAAAATAATCATTGGAAAAGTATTGAAAGGTTTGTTATAATATTATCTAAATTTCTTGACTTTTCCTGTACCCAAATAGCTGCGGCCTGACTTTGTCCGATGTACAACCAGGTTTCAGTCTATTAGAACGAACCCCTTTCACGCCTTTCCTCTATTTCACAACTTTACTTTATACACGAAACATCAGAAAGACATTGTGTTTCAGTTAAGTTAGATTAGTCAAAGTACCTAAAAAATATTTCAAAGTGGATCAGTAGATCTCACATTAGGATTATCAGAGTTCATCCTAGGCATTTTTCGAGGGGCGGCGCGCCCTGCCTGCCCTTTTTCTATAAAAATAGCGCCCTTCTTGCCCTTTTTCTATAAAAATAGCGCCCTGCCTGCCCTTTTTCAGAAAAAATTTCATCCTGAAAGAATTCGAAAAACTTTCGTTTTTCCCCTCCCAACAGTACGCAATATGTGGATCACCCCTACTGAAATCGGCTGTCGCGCATGCGCATTCATGTTCAAACGCGCAACGTATATATCAGGGACTCAAACCATTGAGTAGATGTCCATATAACGTGCTTTATTAGTAGGTGGATTGTAGGGCGCCGCCTTACAATTTCCCAAGTGCACATTAGTAAACTCCGATGGCCATTTCGTACGTGTTTTGATTAAGTGTATTTCGCTGGATTTTTACCATGCCTCCTTTAAAATAGTGAAGACAGGACTTTGAAAGGCTTGAATAACTTAGTTAAAGGTTTATAACTATCAAATGTTTACACTAAGAATTTAAAAAGAATATTCCCGTTTGGACACGCGTAATCGCGATGTCCTCCTGTTAAATTTAGGGGGTGTTTTTGGTAATTTGCCTGTTACCAATTAATTTCTAAACATCCGTTTCATATTTAAAATTAAACATAACAGGAATGCAACCAAAATCCCAGATTATTCCCGATTTTTAAAAAAATAAAACTTCTATTATAGCTTACATAATAGAGGCATGCATGGCAAAAAAATCGCCGTTTTGACGCTAAATTTGATCCGATTTTGAAAATAAAAAAATGCAAACATTTCAGGACATAGTCCAAGTTCTTTAGTCGGAATACTCCTTGTGATATCCCACAATGAATAATGTTAAATTTGGAGAAACTTTATCCTCTATCTGACAATAGCAAACCTAAGAGATGAAGTTTAAGGTTGATTCATTCAAACTTTAGAAAATTTTGAAAGAGTGAAAAGTTCTTATCTTAACACATTTTCATTATACTAAAACATTCTTAATTTTACTGTATTATAAATTGATAATTTTATAAAAATTACTATTTGATGAAAATGTTACTGTGTATATTGCACTTTAATTGTAATAATTTTCTCAGTCTCATTCCAGCAGAATTAGGACTGAAGCATTTTATCAATATTTTGATATCTTTTAAGTTTCTGAGCAAGTTTTTGATTCACAGATTTTTGCATTATAATTTTTTTTCTTCTTCAGAATATTGAAAATTATTTATCGTGGTAGAAAAGTATAACAATATTGAAATTGTGGCAGAAAAAGCGTATTTCTGCAATTTGCCATAAAAGTGCCCTCGTAAACAGGAAGTGCCCTTTTTTTTTGGAAAATAGCACCCTGCCCTTATTTTGGAAAATAGCACCCTGCCCTTTTTCATTTCTAGGATGAACTCTGGGATTATAACCTTTAAAATTAAAAAAGGGAAATGGGGGAGAGTTTTTTTGATTTTTAGAAATCTCAAGTTGACTGTGACGTTTCTCTTCTTTAGAAGATCATATGCGCAACTTCTCCTTCGTCAAGATAATAACATTGGCGATTTGAATACCTTTATCCCCCCCCCCCCCCGAAAAACCTGCAGGTACTATTCCTTACTTAGTTTAGATCTTTGTGCCGAAAATTATGATTTGCTTTTTTATAGATCTGAATATTTTGTTGCTAAATTCGAAATTCGTAAGGGTAGTGAGTTAGTTGAGAATAATTTACTTTGTAACACTTGATTTCTGCTTCATTAGGATAGAGGTTCATATATATTAATTTTTTTTACTTATAAATAATATTACAGTTTGGTTTAATGCTAAAGTAATGCATTTAATTTTTAGTCCTACTTTGAGAATATATACTTTCCATCTGGAACAAATGATTATTATTAATAAAACGAGTAATATTTGCAGAAATTACTGCTGAAAAACCTCGAAAAAATCATTAAATTCAATCCAGCAGGTTTGGTAAAAAATAAGTACACGAAATAACTATTTTTAAGAAGTAAATTCCCATGTTAAATTGCTAAAAAAAAATTAAGTTTTACTATTAATATACTTTTCAAGAGAAAGTAAAATCCTCTTTTCTTTATTGGTTAGGAAAATATGTTAAAAAGTATTTAAAAATTAATTAACAAAATGTTTTAAATAATCATTGTATTTTGAAATGCAATTATATTGTCCAAGAGCGCAGACAGGATTATTTGCAGGGAGGTGCAGATAGCTAACAGGGAGGTATAAGGCGACAAAAGTCTTTGTTTAATCTTAGATTTTTCGAAAATGGGAATTGGACTTCCTAATTTGATGTTAGTTAATATCTGTACATAATTTTTTGCTCGAATTGATAATTTACTGCCTCTATATTTTGTTCTTGTGAATTACTTCTACCACATTACTTCATTTTTCAAAAGGCAGGAGGGAGTGTAAGGGCATGTTTCTTATATGTCCCTGACATTGTTTCTATTACAAAAATCGCAGTGTTTCATGTAGATAATTTTGTGTGATAGCAATAATCTGCCAGGATTTTACAAGGAAGTATTTTTCCAGAATTTGTTTGATTAACTTTTTTTACAACTCTAAATTAGAGTCACCAGGGTTCCCACGGTCATTGAAAGTCATTAAAAGTGCTTAATATTTTTGAACTTCTTTTCAAGGCCTTGAAAGTGCTTGAAAATGCTTAGAGGTGCTTAAAGGTCCTTGAAAATGCTTTGAGGTCCTTTAAAGTCCTTAATTTTTACATGTGTTGTCCAACTGCAAAATTTATAAAAATACAACTAGGAATTGCTATTCCCGCGTGACCGCCACTTATCTGCACCTTATCAAATTTTTCCGACATATTTGTATTGCGCATCCACCAACTTGTAACTTTTTTGGTAGAATATACTTTATTAAAAATTTAAATATAGATATGATGCCTGAAAACGAATTTTCATAGGTCCTTAAAAACATTAATTAGATCCTTAAAAGTCATTGAAAAGTCATTGATTTTCATTCTGTGATTTGAGTGGGAACCCTGGTCACCTATTTGATCAATATTTTTCATTTATTTTATTTCATGTTGTAGTGCGTTTTCCCTCCACTTTTACACGCTTAATTAATTTCTTCGAAATTGCAATTTGAAAATTAAAAAAAATAGTATTGAAATGGAGCCTTTGTACAACTCATGTTACTGAATTGGTTCAAGATTGTGAGAATGCATTCTATCTGCAAGTGATAAATGCCTACCCTCAAAAGCGCTTCGAAAAATTATCCCCTTTGTTCGGGAAAGAGGGGGTTATTTATTAAACAAAAGTGAAAAATTAAATGAATTTGAAGGAACTTTAACTAAAATGTGAAGGGAATTTACTTAAAATGTGACATTAATTACGTATTAATAAAATGCAATAAAATATGAAAAACACTAAAATTAATTACACATTAAATAAAATAATTCACAATTAAATAAAAAAAAATTAATAATTAGTTATAAACTCCTTAACAATTAATTAGCATTAATTATCAAATAATGAAATAATAATTAAAAAAATATGCATTAATTTTGCATTAATAAAATTTAATTAATAATAGATTGACACCTTAATAGATATTTTCTACATTTACACCATACTTGTCTTAATTTTAGTCGGCAAAAGTATGTCTAACACCCCCCCCCATCGAAATTCTTAGCAACGGCCCTGATAGATGCAATGGTATCATAAAAAAAGCCTACCCCCATTTCACATTTTCTCTCTTTGAATTACAATAACTAACTCAAAGCTTAATAATCCTGTCCAATTCTTTTGAAATGAGAGAAACTAGTGTTGATCCTAGTTATTCAACTATATAATTTGTATGTTTTTATTATTTAAACTTTTTATATTGTGTTACATAAAGTAATTATTAATTAGCTTTATTCTTTTTGCTGATGCTATACAATGTAGAATAAATAGCATATTTGATGTAAGTATTCAGGATTTTTATTTTATGATAATGCACTTTGGAAAAATGGCTTGAATTATCTTTTTTAGAATGATTTAATAAAAATTGCATGATAGACCAAGAAAGAAGGCAAAAAATTATGCTTTATTTAACTATTTGTGAGCTTTTATTTGTGTTCAATTTGTTAATAGGGTCAATGCATTTTATCTAATACAAAAAAATAAAACAACTTTGTAATGTTATGTTGTTGGGGAGAGAGTTGTAATTCATGATAAACATGTTTTTTAACGCAGTTTTTCACTGTCAACTCAAGGTTTGGAACCACTATTCAAGGGCATTTACCCTAACTTTCTAAAATGCTTAAGGATAAATATTTTGTCAGCTGAAAAAGACATGTTAAATACAAAAGTAGAGCCTTTCAAAATAAATATACCTAAAGTTACTTTTAGGAACTAACTTTCAATTGACAGTAAATTACACAAACTTAAATACTAAATTTTCAATCTACCTTCAACTCATCCAAGTTTCTGAGAAGTATTCGGGCCACATCAATTGCAACGTTTCCATGTCCAATAATAGTTGCCACCTCTGTGTCAAGATCAATTTCTTCATTTATAAAATCAGGGTGACCAGTGTACCATCCAACAATTCTTCTAGCAGGTATCACATTCTTCAAATCCTAAAAGAAGAGATCTAATTATTGATATAAGTTAATTAACTATATGCTCAAAGCAAAATTATTAAGGAAAATGTTTAAAGTGTGTGTGTTATGTTAACAAGATTAGATCTATTTAGTTTTATATACTTACCTCACCTGGTATTCTCATAGCTTTATCACAAGTTGCCCCATACGCCTAAGGAACAAAAATTATTTAAATATCTACTTTATAACCAAAAGAAATTCTGTTATGAAATCATTATGATTGCAATTTGTTTCTTGTAATTGAACTTTTTATTTATCAGCAATTGGGTTATAGTTTTCATTTTTTAATTATTTTTTTTTAATTTTTCAATTTTTTTAATAAAAACCTTTATCTAGTATTAGAAGGTATCTAATACTTTAATAGGCACTTTGCTGTTAATCTAATAAATTTGAAATAATTTGAATTAATACATGTTTTTAAAATATAACGGTACCTACATAATTTTAAACTTTTGGAATTTCACCTATCGAGTGATATCTGATCCAACACATTACTTTTAGTGTACAAAATTTTACTTTGTACACATAATAATGTCATATAGACTTTATTTTGACTTTTTATACAACTATAAGATCAAAATATGTTACAGGTTTGTATTACTATGTATGCTTTTAACCTTATGTTTATAAAAATGTGAATTACTAACCTTAATATTCACATAGAAACTAATAAGATTTTTTACAAAATATTGCCACTAACTTATAACTTAGTTTTTAATTAATTCCTCAATCAACAAATGCTTCATACATTTGGCTCATCATAATCCAAATTAAAATATCCTTGATTTCAACATTCTTACTTCAAAAATTCAATCAGAAATTCTTATTAGAAATTCCTCAAGTTAGAGTGTGCAGTAACTAAATGTTATAATTCAATTTGTTCATAAATTAATCCATTTTAACTACTTCTAATTTAAGATGCAATTTTAGAAACAAATAACTTTCTAAATTCAAGATAAAAAATTATTGCCTATGATCATAAGAATTTAATTGCCTATATTTATAATGACATTTATGATAAACTTTGCACAAATAACACATGTTAGTACAAACTTATATAACATATACTCACTAAAACAACTGCATGATAAGAATCAAGAAGCTCAGATATTGATACATCTTCACCTACATTAATATTTCCATAAAATTTGCATCTTTCATTTAATGCAATTTTGGTATAAGTGTTGATCACATTCTAAAAAATATAAATATATAATTATATTCAAACTTCATTGGTAACTTGAGAGAGTGAACAACATTATAAGGATGACATTTTAATTACAAGTAGCAAATTAATGAATATAAAACACTTAAACACAATATTCAATTTATTCTGTTTACTTTTAAAATGAAATTTAGTAAGCAATCCTTCAAGTCTCAATCAATTATAAGTGAACAAATTCAGAAATCTACACATAAAATGCTCAAACTGTCATGTTTTTGCTATTATACAAGGAACATTATTCAATTTAAAAATGAACTAAAGATTAGAATCAATTCCTCAAAGTGTTATAAAACTTTAGCGTCAGTCTTTTATTTCTGGATGTTACAGTATGCAGCCCTAATGCCTTTAAATGAAAACAGACTTCATTAATGACACATAAATTTATTTATATCAATAAAATTTTAATACTTCTAAATATTCTAAAATTTAAATAAATTCATCCAGTTTTACAACAAGTTTGCAATTTATCAGCATATAAATATTTTTTAATTAAACCAGTTTGGGTATTACCCAAATTCAAGGCAGAAATGGACTTCGAAAATCCAGTTTATGGCAAAACCCAAACCTGCTTCAATATCAAAAGCGAGTAGAGGCCTTATCCAACTAAGATTCTATCCTCAACTTTCAATTAGGCTCAACGCTTGACTCAATTTTTTAAGCCCATTTCCAGGAGCTAAACTTGTTCTTGCAGTACCTCAACCCAAACAAAGCAGTTGAGTGTATACTAAACTCCAACTTAAATTGACATCACTAGACGATAGATCTTCACCGTGTTTATAGGCAACTAATCCATTTTAGCGGAGTGAAGGCATAATTCTCGCCAAACCTTATAGCTTTTTGTTCTCTACAGGCATTATGCTTTCACGCAGCCAAAATGGATAAATTGCCTATGAGCACTGTGACGATCTACCGTCTAGTGATGTCAAGTTAAGTTGAAGTTTAGTACAGTTGAGGATAATTTCAGGCAATGCAGCTAGAAACTAATCAGAAGAATTCCACTTTCCAAAATTGTTGGCATGAATTCTACTGACCAAGTAAGTCTGTATATCACATTGTGCCTCTGAAAAATCATCTAAAAATCTTGCCTTGTCAAAAGAATAAAAATATTTTTTTCTTTTAAAAAAAAGTCTAAATGCTTTCAAAATATAAATGAATGAAATTACCAGTAAATATTACAAAAAAAGGGCTTCAGTTCAAAAACTTTATTTTCAAACTTGTTTTCTACAAAAGTGGTCAGACGTGTGCATTTTTTTTTTTTTTTTGTCATATGGGAGAACTGGGTTCCATTATGCACTAGACAGAGGAACTCAAAACTAGTAAAAGAATTAATTTATTATTTTACTTGAATAATGTTATTTCATTACATCCCAAAATAATGTGATCTTTTGTATATTGAGAATATTCGCTTTTTCTTATAGATAATCATCTAATTTAGAGGGCCGAAATATCTGTATGAAATTATAGCAGCACAACAAAAGAGAGATGTATTCCATGTTGTTCATGTTTAACAATTATAACCTTATCTTCATTTGAAAATGCTTTCCTTTTTACAGAATTCATCATTTTTTTAAAAATTTTAAGCTGCTTTTGAAAAAGCGTCTGCTTAGATTAGAGGATTCCTAAAACTAGGGGGGGAGGGACGAAGAAGAGAGGTTACTTCCTACAACCAGGGATAGGGGAAGAAGAGGAATGCTGCTTTACAAGTTATTCACCATAGTTCAAGCTGATGAGCATGAAAGAATGAAATTTGACACAATGTAAAGGAATGCTGTCATTTGCACTACCAACTCGTGCAAGTTTAAAGTTGGAGATCTGAAAAAGAAAGAAAAAATCTGTGGAAATGATATTGAGTTCACTATAAACAAATAACCATTTTCTCAACTGTTCACCATAATCATATAAAATCTGATTAATTAAATGGGAGTTTGGTTAGGACTACTAATAAAGTTAATTTTAACTGAGTGTTCACTATATACCGGGTTCATTATAGCGGGGTTCAACTGTAAACATGTAAATATTACATGTTTCTACGAAATTATGTATCTTTTGCAGTATCGAGAATATTGGCTTTTTCCATATAAATAATCGTATAATTATTAGGAGCCATATATAGGGGGCGGGGGAGGCAACATTCTCTCAATTTTTCAGTTAAGATCACTAAACAAATTTTTGAAAATTGGTTACTGCCCTTAAAAACTATAACTGGAGAAATGCAGCAGCACAACCTAATGCTCTTTCGATTGTGGCTGAATATTCCTATTTCAGGTCTAGTAAAAACATTTTATAGAAACACAAAAAAATAATAACTTGCATTGACATTGAGAATTTCAAATCAAGTTGACGATAAATTGCAAATTATAAATTGCAATTCTGAAATTGCATTTTTTTTAAATCTAAAACAGATTTTTTTTTTTTTATAAAAACGTCTCGAATTAAAATAATTAAAAAATTGCCTTAAATTTCAGTATAAATAATTGTCAAATATTCAGCAGAAGATGTATTGTATAAAATGACAAAGCCTATTTAAACGAAGAAAATAAAAATCGCAAATTCCAAATATACCTTTATATCAGGATGATCTGGCGCTACTCCATATCGAATGAGACCAAAAGGCACAGGAAGTTTCTCAAACATATCAACATCAATAAGGTTATTCTGAAAATTAGAAAATAAATTAAAACATTTCACGGTTAGTTAAAAATTTTAGAAAAGCTTGAAGAATTCAATAAAAGAGTTTGTCAGTTACTAAATTGATTTGAAAAAACTAATGCATACTCTAAGTAAATGTTGAGCAGAATAGAATCCTGCAGGTCCACTACCAACTATGCATACTCTTTTTCTTTCAGAAGCAACAGAGTACCACCGGTTAAATAATAGGTTTGTTTTTTTCCTCCAAAAATTCAAGCAAGGCAAACTGATTTTGTACATTTTGAGAAACATTGTATAATTTAAATACTTCAAAAGAAGTAGCAAGTAAGCTTTAAACGGAAAAAGTAATACGAGAAATAATGATATGGCGAAAAATAAAACTTATCATGCTTATGAAGAAAAACTTATATATCCCAATCTGACAGTCACATTTTTTTAATTGTTTGTTTGTTTTTGTTCTGTATCACTTAGTTGCCACATTCAATTTTCTAAATATTTCTAAAATATTATATATAATAACTTTTGATAAAATTGCATCGCTCACTATAAGAAAACAAAAAAGTTTGGTTTTAACAAAAGATATTTTTGAAAAAATTTCTTAATTTTATATTTTCTCACTTTGTTTACTCCATAAATATACAGAGCTGCTCGTCTTATTGATTGTCTACATTTCACCAATTGTTGATATTCCTGACACTTATCTTCGTTTTAAACCGTCAGAAAAAAAAAACAAGCCGGAAGCCTCTTATCTCAAGTTATTTAAGTATTTCTACTCGTTTTGAACATTTTTGACATAAATTAAGTATGTTTAATGAACTTTCTCATTAAATAGTTCATTAATTTGTTTATTTATTTATCTTGCTGAATTAAATACATTTATGAAAAACGTTAAGCCTACTGTTGATCTTGGAATCGAGATGTAAAACTCCCCATTTTTGTTTAACAATGTGCATTTGATGTAGTTTTATCGCAAATGTACGTGTATTAACCTGAAAATAATTTGTATGTTGATGTTTTCTGTTGTTAATTTATAAGTGTTTGTGCATGCTCCTTGGGAAACAAAAAACTTGATACTTAGGACATAGTTTGGGCGTTGTACTTGGAAACTCCCGAATTTTACTTCATGCTTCTTGAAAGAAATTTTTAGAATATATGAAACTTATAAAATAAACTTATGAACGTACCGCACATGGCCAACCGAAGACTGAAGTATTTTTCTCTAAACGAATTGACTGACATTTATTAAAATTTAATTTTAGCAACATAAACTAAACAATGGTTATGGGGATTTGTCAACTACTTTTTCAGTTTCGTTATTGAATTTAATAAGTGACATAATGCGACATAACATTATAATGTGTGGTTATGAATTTCAGAAATGTCATATATCCAATTTCAACGAGGATTTTTATTCCAAATTTTCTTCATTTCAAACTTCAGTTCTACTTTATTAGAGTTCAGTCCCGGTTCCTCCTGAAGCCAAAACAGTAATAGCGATCGAATATTTATTTTGATTTGCTTGTCAATCCTGGCAAATAAGAAAAATCTATTAAAACATTTTATGCAATCTTATAAATCTATTTAAATATTTTTGAGACAAGTAGACACTTTTTGAAATTAGGATTATTTGTTGACAGTAAGAGCAATAGCTAAAAAAGAAAATAGTATGGTAAAAATATAGGTCTATTCCTAGTTGACGTTAAAATATCGCCAAGCCGATTTGGCGCGGTTTTGTAGGCGATACAGTTCTAAATTTGGCAACCCCATTTTTTTTATTGACGCGCTTTGGCTTCAACCTTCCTAAACCACAAATCATGGAGCTGGTTCGTTTCTCAATTTTTCATATTGGAATTCCGAATTGGCGACATTCTGGCTTTGTCGCCAACTTTTCAAAAGTGCGCCAACCCATAAACGTGAACTAGGAATTTACCAAAATATACTTCGGAGTGCCCCTTGGCAAAAATTTACGTGCTTTTTTTCCGCCAATCATGTTCACGTGCAACTCTGTGGCAAATAAAATGGCACCGAACTAAACACATATTAAAAGCTCGAAAGTGAATATAGTGCAATTTTAGGTTCAATCCTCTCAGTTGTAAACTATTAAAACAGTAAAAAGCACAGTATAGAAATTCTATTAAACACAAAGGAATCGTATAACAGGGTTCAATCTTATTGTATAGTCAATCGCTCAGCAGCGATCGTACAATAGGATGGAAACGAATTGGTTGTGCAGTCGCTATGGTCAGCGCTGAGCTGTAGGCTGTACAATAGGAATTAACCGAATTTTAAATCGAAATAAAACAAACAAAATATTGAACGTCTTTCAGCCGACATTCCATTTGAGAAATGGCGTTTAGAAATCACTGGTCAAAACGAGCGTAACACATATTCCAACCATTCACAGTCATGATAAGGTTTCCAAAACATATATCCCATAAAATACTAGAGGATGCCATAAACAGAGCTACATCACTCAGCCCAGCGGCAATCCAAGGGGCACCCTCAAATATAGGCTAGCCAATAGTAAGTATGTTAAATTTGCTTAACATTGCTTTTTGGTTATCTTTATTTGCACAATGAAAAGTTTAGCATGGCGGTTGAAGCTGATGCATCAATAGTATTTCAATACTCTTTGGATTATCTTAAATTAAGAGGAAAATATTAACATTTCAGAAAAGTTCTAAACCTCTTTCTACAATGACCCTGTTTTGTACTAAATAGAATTTATCTAGATCTTTTTACGATGAACAGACTAAAGTTTAAAGTTACTAAAAATTATTGTTAATTATATTAATTTGAATCCTAAGATAAATTAATTGCAACTTTAGAAAAGATAAGTCACATTATTGAAGGAAGTTATTGTAAATTGAAGAATATTCCCAAGTGTGTGTCCATATTCAAAGTGTTAATTTTAGTATATGACGGAATCCTGACTAATCTGAACTGAAAAAATTACAGCACTTTGACCAATAAGAATGGCCATTATAATGTAACATTTTGTTTGAAGCTGTCACCTTCTAAAATTGCAAGCACATTTTCAGCAGACAGTACGAGAGTAGAATTGGTGAAAAATTGCTGGCTTTTGCCTTTTTTTATTTATTACTAGCTGAATACCCGTGCTTCGCTATAAAATTTTAATATGTGCAATATCTTAACTATCCGAGAGGCCTTGCGTTGCGGAAATCTGTCATTGGTGTATAGGTCCCAGATTTTTTGGTTTGCAGGAAGGTTCATCACTACGCTAAATCAAGCTCGCTTCGTTCACTGAAAAGTTTGTTGCCACATAAGCATAGGTCTACTTCACTCGTTAAAAGGTTCATTACTATGCAAACATATGCTCGCTTCACTCGCTGAAAAGTTCATTGCTGCGTAAGCATAAGCTCGCTTCACTCACTAAAATCTAATTGCTACGTAAAGCTTTAACAGAGAAATAAAAAATCATCGTTAATACAATAATACAGCACCCCTTTAAGATTATTTTAACACGTGTTTGTGGAAAGCAAAATTGAAAGGCCAAAACTACTTATTTAGAAACTTTCAGAGCTCTAGGCCTATTAGAAGTCACTTTTTGTGAAAATATTATTTAAAAAAAATGTTGACATATTTTTTGTCAAAAGTCCAATTAGAAGGCCAAAACTACTTATGTTGAAAATTTCAGAGCTGTTGTCCTATTAGAAATAGTTTTGTAAAATATTTATTAATAAATTTAAAAAAAATTTTAAAAATTTGAAATTCTGTTTTTCAAAAGTCCAGTTAGAAGGCCAAAATTACATATGTTAAAAATTTCAGTGCTATATCTGTTTAAAGTCACTTTGTAAAAAAAAAAATTAAAAAAGAACTGATTAAAATTTTAACATTCTGTTTGTCTTGTATATAATTAGAAGGCCAAAACTACTTATGCTGAAAATTTCAGAGCTCTACTCCAGTTTTAAGTAGGTTTCTATAGAGCCACAGACAGACACACGGCTTGTTGTATTATTATAGATTATTGACATCTTTCTGTTTTATTTTCTAGGAAAATGTCAGAAGGTGATAAAGTTCCTGAAATTCATGATGAAGATGTTAATTACAAACCCCCACCTGAGAAGTCTCTGAAAGAGATTGTGGAAGCAGATCAAAATGACGCCAGTTTACAGAAGTATAAAGAGGCTTTGCTCGGTCAGGCTTTGAAAGAAGCTGTGATTGTTGGTATGTATACTGACTGATATGCCTAAAAATATGATACTGTGATTTAAGGTATACATATTAGGGTGGATCGAGAAAAAAAATTCAGAATTTCAAATCCGACCTATGGGGAAAAGATGTTCTATGGTATACAGGGTGTCACAAAAGGTCATGTCCAAACGGCACACATGGTTGTGTCAGGTCATGAGGAAGCAGAATTACATAGGAAAGGGGGGGGGTTTGAAACGCGATGGTAATCCGCTAGACGGCAATAAGCGCTGGCTGACGAAAGCGCGGGCAGTCGGATTAATCGAAACGCGGACGTTGCAGAGAAAGGATGAACCAGTACAGCAATGCAGAATTGATAGACATGCATTACGTGTATGGCACTGTAGATGGCAGTGGACGAGCAGCGGTACGCATGTATCGACAACGGTTCCCGAATCGACTTGTACCCGACCATAGACTGTTCGGACAATTACATCACCTATTGCAGGAGGCAGAATCGGCAGCCACATCAGCCGGCCATGTACAACAAGGACAAAGAACGTCGAAAACTCTGTACTAAACGCATTTACACGGATTCTGTGTACAAGTGTCGGTCGCTCTTCCATTATGCGAATACTGCGGGAAGATCACCAACATCCGTACCACATACAACGGGTGCAGGCGCTAAGCGATGCGGATTATCCCCAACGTGTGGCACTTTGGTATTTACAAGCAAGGATCAAAGACCCACAATTTCCATCACGGATACTGTTCACCGATAAAGCTACCATTTCCCGGGATGGTGTCCTCAACCAGTACAATATGCATGTGTGGTCGATTGTAAATCCCCATGTCACACGGTTTCACAACCACCAATACCGTTTCAGCGCTAACGTCTGGGCTGGAATTATTGGCGACATGTTGATTGGTCCATACGTATTGGCTGGACGCCTAGACGATGTTTCGTACGCCATTTTTTTAGAAGAAGTATTGCCCACGTTGTTAGTGGATGTTCCCGCAACGACAAGCCTCAACATGTGGTTCCAGCATGATGGGGCTCCCGCACATTTCGCCAGGAATGTACGTCAGTTCCTGGACTTGACGTACCCAAATCGCTGGATTGGCAGAGCCAGCCCTGTACTTTGGCCACCGTGATCCCCGAACCTACCCCCCCCCCCCCCCCCTGGATTTTTACCTCTGGGGATACCTGAAGTGTCTAGTGTACGAGACACCCGTTCCATCGGACATGGACCTCATCGCACATATCGTTGAAGCGGCGGCACGTGTTCGGGAGACTACTGGCCAATTCGAACGAGTTCGCGATTCCATGCGGCGCCGATGTGAAGCATGCATCGCAGCTGATTGGGCTAATTTTGAACACTTACAATGAGTTGTAGCATTTTTCTTTTTTATTTGGTACTGTTTTGTTGTAAAATAAAGATTTTTTTCACCGTTTGTTATCTTTTCTTTGCGTGACGATTATGATGCAATTTCACTGTCAAAATCGCGTTTCCGACCCCCCCTTACCTATGTAATTCTGCTTCCTCATGACCTGACACAACCATGTGTGCCGTTTGGACATGACCTTTTGTGACACCCTGTATAGATACATGGAAAAATAATTAAAAAAATTAAATTTTAAGTTCAGTACTGCCACAAGGAGGATGAAATTTAGGTATTTGAGCTTTTTTATAGCAAAAAGTCTAAGTCATTTGAATTATTTTTTTTTAAGAATTTCAAAACCTACCTGTTCCGAAAAGATGTTCTGAGGTACATTAATTAAGGGGAAAATAATTAATTTTATCTTAAGCTCTTGGCAAGGGGGATGAAGTTTTGGTATTTAAGCTTTATAATGGTAAAATGTCAAAGTGATTTTTGTTTAAGTGAAACAGGCCTTTAGTACGTTTAAATGTTTATTGGAATGAGAGGACATATACTAAATGGTTACAGGGAAGGAAAAAAAAGCTTTAGGAACATATTACAGCTTCTTAAGAATTAAATCAAGAAAAATAAAAAAAATCTTCGGAATTACAGTAAATAATAATCACGTTTGGTGTTGAAAACTGGCTTGAGGTTTCGTGATTCCAGGCTATTTCTTTTTAACCCATCTCTTCTGTATGATCCGCTTACAGCAGAAAATGCTTCTATGACTATTCGTTCTGCAGCTTGAGTACGACAGGGATACCCCTTGATAGTAGGTAATGCTGTAATATTGCCATAGAAATGATTGCTGGGTTTACTATTGCTCCTGAAATCATGTCATCATTAATCGTTCTGTCATATTCTCCCACTTAATCAAGTTCACATAATCTGTCACACAAGGGTCAAAAGTTGGTATGTTTTAGATACGGATATTAACCGCTAAAAGGGTTTGGGTTGCAGCAGACCGTTTGACTTTGCACAAATTCAAAATTCTTTGAAGGACCGATTCCTTTGTGTTATTTCTGTTGTCAGCTAGCATTGATAGCAGGATATTTTCAGGAAAGCCCAAACCCCCGTTTAAAAAATTAATGGATCAATGACTTTCTTCAAATCAATTGAGAAATAACGCAATATAAAGATTGATTAATGCAAATGCGCCTGCACCATAGATTACCGATTGTTTGGTTTTGATCTTGAATCGCATAGGTGCCTAGACTATTACAATGAACGTAATTAATGTCAATAAAGCTTTGGTTGGACTTCTTCTAAGCCAAATAGAGCATGAGAATTCTGTTGGGGTTGTAAACCACCTTGAGTAGCAAATCTTTCCAGAGTTTCTCTTCAACAGCCCTTCGCTGCTTTGTCCGCAGTGATGGCTTCACAAATTTCCATTAAGCACAGTTGATCAGTACTTCTTTCTTGTTAGTCAGTTCGCATAGGTTGGGCTTACGTGAATGAAAGTACAGGTAGTGTCTTGCATACGGTCACTCGTTGGCTTGTAACTGGTACCTTGTAGTGAATGCTTCAGAATCAGTTCCATATTTCGTATAACACCTTCTTTGATACCTGTGTTGACAAACTACCTATTATCGCAACCAACATTGTTGTATCTATGTCATTGTCGACGCATGACCTAGCCGACCAAATGGTATAGTGGTTAGTGTGCTAGCTTCTAGACCGCGAAGTTGAGGGTACGAGTCCCGTGTAAGGCATGGGTGTTTGTAAATGTATGTTGGCTTGTCAAATGACGAATGTTTTGGCGCTTTATAGCCCTCGTGTTGTTGACGGCACCAGATAATCGGAAAACAACCAAGTCGACGCATGAACGAAACTTGCGATGTGCTTTCCCTGAGATAGCTTTCAGTTAATTTTCTAGCTTTGAAAACGCGATATTTGTCGTAGTATAAATTTATTTTTCTCAAAATGCTATAGTGGTCATTTATCGGTATTAAAACTCGTTTCCAGGTCTCTCCTAACTTACTTGCAACTTATTGACACGCGGAGAAAAGTGTATTTAAATACACTGTGCTTTGCTTCTCTTTTTGAATGCCAATATATGCACCTTATTACGTTTTTCGTAAGTAGGAAGCATAATCGTGGGCATATTACAGCCTGACCCATATATAGGACAAATCATGTCTTTTCCTATCAACGCCACAGTACAGTATTAGTCCAAGTACACAAACAAACAAATGTCACATAAGAAAATTGTAATTTACTTTACAAGAACAGCGCTCCATACCTGCCAACTTGTACGAATCATCCGTACAATGTACGGATTTTTACTATTTTGTACGGGTGTACGAACAGCTAAAAAAATCGTACGGATTTCACGGTACTTTTCGCTTTTTCCCTAAAACCGTTTTTTTTTTTTTTTTATAAATATTTTTTTAAGGTCACCAACGAAACCGAAACGATTTTCCAAAGCTGCCGCGTCCGTCAAAATATTTATTCACACTCCAAGATTGCGCATATGTTCAGCACTAAAGCGCGTTGGCGAGGATGCATTGTTTTCTTTTCTGTTGCCGACTAGATTTGGCAAACCAAACCACTGCTTCGATTTTTCGGGCTTTACAGATTAATAAAGAAGCAAAAAACCGAAAGTGCTTTAGTTTTTTTAATTCTACCTTCTTTTGGACTGGACTCCAAAACGTAAATAATAGTACTGGACTTGCGCGTAAATAATAGCACTAAACACGGCGCCGGGGATGCACTGTTTTCATTTGTGTTGCCAACGGGACCTGGCGAACCAAACAACTATTGCTTTGCCTCAGACTTAAGGGATTAACAAAGAATCTGAAAACCAAAAGTGCTTTAGATTTTGGTTCTTCCTTCTGTTTGGACCGTACAATAATGTTGCGCGTATATAATAAAAGTACTTAAGCGCGGCGCCGGAAATTCATTGTTTTCATCTGTGTTGCCGACGGGATTTGGCGAACCAAGCAACTGTTTCGTTGTCTCGAACTTTAGAGATAATAAAGTAGAAAACTGAAAGTGCTTTAGTTTTTTTTTATTCTTTCTTCTTTTGGACTGTACTCCAACGCTGCGCACTAAATCGCGACGACGCCGTTTTCAATTGTTTTGGCGGCACTCACCGAACGACTGTTTCGTTTTCTCGGACTTTAGAGATTAAAGCACTTTCGGTTTTCAGCTTCTTTGTTAGTCTTAATTATTTATTTTAAAATATCCAAGTTAAACAATCCTGGTGTAAAATTCCAGAAAATATCAAGTTTTTTTGGAGTTTACTTCAAACCAAGCGGTTTACTTCTAATCATCAGAAATTCAAACAAAGAAACAAATTTTGCATTCTGCTCTATCTATGCATCTGATATTAAGATTTCTCATGGAGGATTTACTGATGTCGAAGTTCATATCAATTCTAAAAAGCACAGTGACAACATCAAATGTATTAATACGAATTCGAAAGCCTGCATAATTGATATTTGTGCGTGTGATTAAACACTTTGAATACCACCAACTCATTGTATGTTTCACTAGAGTTTTTGTGTCATAAAGCATGTTTTATTTAGGTGTAATGTAGACTAAATCTTAAACCTCATCAGAGATTTCATCGTAAAGTTTAAATTTGATTTATTTTTAAATCCAAGTTAGTTTTTTTATTTTATAATTTCCATTTTGTGCTAAAATGTAACAATTTGTTATATTTGAGAGCAATTGAATACTATGGAATTTTTTTAATTTTTTTTTTTTTGCATTTGTAATAGAATTTCTATTATTTCTATATTACATTCATAAATATTGTCGCTATTTGACTTTCCATGAGTCATAGGAATGCAAATATTTGTTCCGTAAAAATTGTACTAATTTGAAAATGCCAATGTTGGCAGGTATGGCGCTCACCGATTAGGTGTCGAATTCCTTAAGCCGCTGACAACTGCACTATAGGATTGTAGGGCTGATTCAACGGTGATATGGGGGGGGGGGGGAGTTGGGTAAAAAAAGGTTGAAATGTACATTGTACTACTAATTATTCAATAATCATCACTTTTTTATTATTTATATTGTAAAAAACAATTATTTTTAGTGTAAAATCATTTACCGAAAATTAGGACTTTTTGCATTTTTTTCGAAAATTCAACCCCTTTGTGGCAGTGCAAAATTTTAAAATTAATTTTTTTTATTATTTTTTCCCTAATCTCTATATCATAGAACATCTTTTCCCCATAGGTAGGTTTTGATTAATAATAAAAAAAATTTCTTCATAGAAGAACGATCCACCCTAATACATATACAATTGAGATGATTTTCTTTAATTTTTAGGTTATAATTTCAAAATTTTTGGCAGTATATCAGGATTAAAAATAATGCATTTTTTTATAAATAAACTTTTTTTTTCCGTCAATTTTTTAATCAGCTCATTGCAATTAAAGTGACTAATTAGGACATTATTAGAACATACATAAATAAACTTGTAATTAACTTAGAGGTATTATTTTTATTGCAAATAAAGAGATATTATATTGATGCATGTTATGGGGAATTTTGAATTTGGCTTCAATATTTTTTTAATTATAAGTTTTTAAATAAAATTTTTAAAAAATACATAGTTTTTAACAAAAAATTAAGATTAAAATATGCATAAAAAATGTGTTTATAACAATATATATTAAATTCTCCATCAAAACACATTCACAACTATTGTCTACAAAACAAAATTAGAATTTTGTAAATCGGACCATTTATTATGAAGTTATGACCGTTGGCGTAAAGTCATGTAACACCAAAATGTCATTCTTCAGAAAACGCGTTTGAAGTTTACTACACTAATGAACGTGATACAAAACCTACTGTAATTTAAAAAGTAATTTGAGTCTCAGAAAGAAAATGGTATCATTTAATGGTAATGAATTCGGGAATATTTTAAAAACAAAAACACAGACTTGTGTCAAATTTTGCGATTCCTAATGTATATGTATACCTTAAGAGGCTTCTAAAAGAGAAGTCTTCCTGAGTACTCTTTTGTAGATTGAAACATGCATTAAAATATGATTTTTATGCTTTCAGTTGGTAGAAATTAGAATGCCAAAATTGCTTTTTTTTTTTTAATATTGCCAAGATTTATTTTCATATATAGAGTTTAAGGTTCATCAGTTATTTTCTCTGTTTATTTTAAAACATTAAAATTTGTCGATAATTAATATTTTTTTTCAACCAATTTTTAAAGCATTTTCACTAATTTTTTAATAATAAGAGTTGTATTTAGATGATGATTTAAAGGAATATTTTCAGTTATTTTTCCCCTTGACCAACCTGCTTAATCAACCTTTTAGATTGCTCAAAGCTATCAAAACGATGGAAGTATTTTTTCCAAGTTTCATATTTACTTATATATTTTGCTTTTTCGGAGAAAGGTCAACAGATTTATGAAATGTAATTGTGGTTAGATTTAAGGGCTTAAAAACTTGCTCATTGTAACTTGAAGACTTGTAATGCCAGTAAAAAAAACTTGGCAGAAATAATAAAAGCTGTATTATTCAGTTAAATTATGAAAAATTATTCTTCTTTTGGCAGGATTCATCACAAAACACTTTATATCTGGTACCCTATGATTGTGGGGTTTTTTTTGCTCCTCCCCCCCCCCCCCCCTCACTTCTCAAAAATAACTGTGTTGACAACTGGGCAGTACTGGTGTTGGGTCATCAATTTCACCATGTTAATTGTGTTAGGACCCAAGTATCAAAAAAGAGTAAATTCTGTCCGATAACTTTTTTCCATCTTTCTGTACTGACATAGTCCATATATATATAAAAAAAAATACTGAACTGTATAACAATTCAGTAACAATGTGTACAACAATATCTTGCACTTCAATGAATTAAGTACATTTGGAATTTCTAAACTGTTTAGTTATTTATTATTCTCAAACTACCGAAACTCTTTCCAAAAGGACTTGCTATCTTTAATAAGTTGGATTGTGACTGTCACTATACTAAACTTCAACTTAACTTGACATCACTAGACGGTAGATCGTCACAGTGCTCATAGGTATTTAATCCATTTTGGCCGCATGAAAGCATAACGTTCGCCAAACCACAACCCTGTAGAGAACAAAAGGCTATAAGGTTTGGCGAGAATTATGTCTTCACTCTGCTAAAATGGATTAATTGCCTATGAGCACGGTGAAGATCTATCATCTAGTGATGTTAAGTTGAAGTTTAGTATAAAAGGCTGTATTACACAATTATGTGTACACAATTGTTCTATGATACATCAGGTTCAGTATGTACAATTTAGCAAAATTTAATGATGAAATTTCTCCCTGTTAAAGGTAAAGAAATATAAGAAAAACCCACCAGTTTGTAGTTTATAAATAAAAATCTTTATTCATAGCCAAAATGTGAACTTCCATGATTTAGTATTATAGAAGCACTCATAAATTTTCATAGCTATCCCATATATAACTGCTCACATCAAATTTTTAATGTAATGTATTATCAAGGTTTTTTTTTATAATTTGAAAGTTGCATTGACAAAATTTACATCGAATTTTATCTTTTTTCTAGAACCTGATAATCCAAGTAGGGTACTGGTCAAAAGATTAGCATTGGTTGTTGATGGACGCCCAGATGTAATTTTGGATCTCACAGGTACAATACTTGAAAGTGTTTAGAAACAACTTGTATAATATTAACTGGAAAAATCAATTCTTATTTCAATGTGGTGTATTCCTTGGGTAGAAGTTTTAATAATTTTGACATTATCTAATAGATGTAGAAAATAGGGTAACTCTAAAAAATCTACTTCAATTTCTTTTATATATCAGCCAATTGTAAACTAATTTTAAATTGTTAAAATCTTAAGACTATATTCATCTATTTATCTCATGCTAAATTAACATTCTTGGTCCAAACTTTAAAAATTGACATCTATTTCTGTCACCAATTTGGTGAGGAAGAAAGTTATCTAGGAACGCGACAATGTCCTAGATAATTTTCCTTGTGCGTTATATTATATGAAGTTGTTATACAATGTTAGGAATATTGATTGTTTTCAATTCTAAAGAAAGACTGATTAATGTAATTTTTATGTAGATTATTTTAAAGCCAGAAAGTCAACTACAATACTTTGCTGGGAGCCCATTATGCTATGTTTTTTAAGTTGGTTTTATAAATCAAAAATATATTCTATGAATAATTATAATATAAATTTCTTAATTGCTTTTTAGGTGATCTTAATGCATTAAAGAAGAAAGTCTTTGTGGTAAAAGAGGGCATTCAGTATCGCATAAGGATTGACTTTTATGTTCAACGAGAAATTGTTACTGGTCTCAAATATATTCAAAAAGTATTGCGCCATGGCATACAACGTATGTATTTTGTGCTGCTTAAATTAAGAGTTGTATGTTTGTTAATATTTGTATTTTTTTTTCACTAAAGTTTACTTTATCCAAAAATCTAGTCACTTTTATATAAAGCTTCTCTTTATTCCTTTAGATGAGAAGTTGACGCATATGGTTGGAAGCTATGCTCCCAAATTAGAAATGCAGTCCTACTCTACTCCTGTTGATGAAATGCCCAGTGGGTTATTAACTCGAGGAACATATACAGTGAAGTCACTTTTCACAGATGATGATAAAAATGAACATCTTAAATGGGAATGGTCTTTTGAACTTAAAAAGGATTGGGAATGAAAGTGTTTATCTTTTGTACAGATTTAATATCATTGAATTTCTTTTAAGATCTTATGTTATTTGTTATTAGAAACAGTAAAGATTTGTTACAATTGTATATCATATAGTATATAACTTAAAAAATCTACGTTAGTGTGAAAGCAGAATCAAAAATTTATATCGAGTTTATAAATGGCCTTAATCAAAAGCTATGCATAAAATTATCAGGAGCTGAATATTTTATGTTTGACTGCTCAGCCTATTTTAGACTACTATAAAACATATTTAATGTTTAGCATTTATATCACATTTTTACACTGCAGTTTATTTATACAATCATGTTTATTGATATAAAGACTGATTTTCAAATGTGCCTTAGATTATTGTGCTATTTGTGTGTCACAATTGTTTGAATTTAGAAGTCCTGTTACTTAATATCAATTTGTAATCATTGGTGGTTATGACTAATGCCTTTCTCATGTAACTAAGTATTTTTTATACCTTTCTTGGCCTTTAAAACTGTATTACAATCAACTATATGGAACCAAATCACTATGAATGTAGTTGTGTGTTTGTCTTTATTAGATTGCATTAGCATTTTAATGTATGCATTTGCAATTTACTTAATTGCACCAAGTGCAATGTGTCATAAGTGCATTATGAAATATGCTCATGTTGTATTTGCGAGTTTCAACTTTTTTTTATTGACAGATGTTTTGTACTATTTGCTAGCAATAAAATAAGTGAATATTTTGCCTTAAATTCATTTTAGGACTTAACTTAGTTTCATACATCATTACAAATGAAAAGACAAATATTTTTAATATCCTTTATTAAGAAAGGGAAATGTTAAACGCTTACAATATATCTTAAAACACCAAGGAATTTTTCTAAATCTTGAAGGATCGTCACGAGTCCCTAAAAGAACGCAAAAGCGGTAATTAATACATGAGCAATTTATTTTTCTATACTTTAAAAGAGACGACTTCATTTTATATTTAATGCAAGACTAGTTGATTGGCTACATTAGACATCTTTCATCAAAATTTATAAAAGGTATTAACATACATACCCTAAGATTTCTTTACTGATTCAACTTTTGAAAATGTAGAAAGACAGTATATAGTGTGTTTTCAGACTTACACTAGTAAAATTCTTTTCTGTATCCAGAAAAAAAAGCTCACTATGTCCAGATTTTTTGAAATTGAGGTTTTGATCCCATCTTGCATAACACTTTCTGCTCTTTCTAGTGGAAAGATGCACAATGTCCCAAGTTAAATAATAATCGAATTAGTTGTTTTTGAAAAGCATTATGTTCCATCATAACAAAAGAGACGTATTCATTTGGCTCTCCTGTAAAATATCCTTTATGTGTCATAGTGTGCTTTCCTTCCAGGCTACAGATATATATAGTGACCAGATTTTTCTGACTAAAAATCAGGAAACATCTCTGCCAATGAGAAATGGTCATTTTTTCAATTTCTAACTGACGATTGTTCATTGCTAGAAAACAAAAATCCTATCCTTCTTTTTACAGACTCTCAATAGAAATTCCCAAATGTTAACTAGATTGAAGAGTTATAAAAAAAAAAAAATCCATGTCAACAGTAACCCAATACAAATAATTATTATTGAATAAATACAAATTCAACACTACCATAAGACAGTAACCAAAATACCAAAAGCAAATCCATTAAGCAATTAAAATTATCCCATACTAAGAATAGGTTATTATAAAATCACAATATTATAAATTAACTATGCACCTAAAAGAAAAAAATATGAAACAAATCATGCATCATAAGAACATCAATTCACTGTAAAAATAGATTAAATTGAAAATGTTTCGTAAAACCATACATAATAATTATAATTTTTCCATAACAAATACTGAATAACGTCCTAGTACATCCATTCAGGCATGAATGAATAATTTGGTCAAAGTTAATGTCATCACTAAGTTCGGTGTAATCAGTTAAAATTAATGTCTTTGCTTAGATATCGACATCACAAAGTTCGTCCCTTTTCCAAAAATGAAGATCGCCTTCAGGTTAAGAGTTTTCCTTGGGACATCAAAATAAAGAGGTACTTAAATCAATCCCTCTTTTAAATTGTTAAACCAGGCGCGGTTTCGTATACGGCACAGTGTCAGAAATGGCAAACAATGAAAAGACCTTTCAATGACAGCCATGGCTTGAAATTGGCCCCTGGGCAATTTATCCCCTCTCAAGTCAGCTACGGCATCAACATATGCGTCCATTGTGCGGCTGATAATTCCCAAGGCACTTAAGTGGCACTCCCTCCAAAGTGACAAAGGTTGAGTTGAAAGATAATGCGTTTGACTGACACTTGCTCTTTCTAAGAATTTAAACTGTCGCTTGTCTCATAAAAGTTACACATGGGTCATCCTGGGGGTAAGGGGAATTGGAACCAAAAGAAGCAGTTCGCTATCAAGACTTTTATTGCCTCACTAGGGGGCTTCACCCCCTGCTCGCTAACGCTCGCCAACCCCCAAACACCTCGCTGCGTGGTTAAAACATCTTGCTGCGCTCGAATAGGTTTGCCAGCCATAAAAAATTTAACCAAATTTTTGTAAATTTAATGTAAGGCCTAATAGAGAAAACACCCAAATTGCAAGTTTCATAATAGAAAGTTAAATATACTATCCGCCAACATACGTATTACGCCGAGAGTGATTGTTTCGTTCACGTCGCCCCGTTAGAGAACGACGTCCAACGCGAGGTATTTTCTGGATAGAAATACTTCAAAATAATAATTACTGTAATACAAAAATGCTTCAGAAAAACAGAAAAAATCAACTTTGAAACGAAGAGTTTAAAAAAAAGCTTTAAAATTAGCAATGGGTTTGTTGTTTACATACGTAAGGATGTTGCCATTCATATATTCAAAATCATTGAGGCTTTGTAGTAGCTTAATGATGGAAAATATTGAAATTTAACTAATTAATAAAATGTTAATAAATTATTTTGGGACGTTTTGGCAAATCTACAGCTTATTTCCTTTAAAATGACACCTTGATCATTGAAATTGGTTGAGCAGTTTAGGCGGACGGACTAACCCCAAAAAACGTATTGCCTATTAAATATATAGATAACCTCGTCAGACGATACTGAGGGATTCAGCCAGATGGTCACCATCCCTGAAGGCATATTTGTATCCCTGAAGGCAGCTGCATTCCTCTTTCGAGTCCCAGAAAGTGGTTTAGTTAAATTCAGAACAATACCCTCACCTGAAATAGAGTTGAAGCTTGATGAATCAGGTGACAATGACTGTCAAATCGGTCTGAGGCACAGGGAGGGTCGATGAAATTGTCGTATCGTTCAACTGCAAAGGATGGGTAACAAAAACCAGCAGTCCTGCTTCTCAAAGGGAAATGGATTTCCCCTCTCCACTCGACAGCTCATCACTATCCACAAAAATAACTCCAATACATGAACTTGTAGTAGAAAACCAGCATCTTTTCTACTGCTCCAATCAATTGCACCTAAGATAACTGTCTGTTCTGAAGGAATAAAATAATCATTCACGGCACTTATTACCAATTGCCTTTTCCTTTTTTTATGAAGACGCTCCACACGAAACGCCATTTCTTAGTTTTACATATTGAGACTTAACTTTTAACACAATTCATAAATTAAAACTCCAATGAAAGACCATCACATAATAATTATCCAGTCAAGAACAAAAATAATAATAATGAAAAAAAAAAATCCCTAAGTCAATTTAATTAACCTTTTAATCAAACGAACTTATAAAAATCCCTCACTGCAATAAAAAAAAAACTCATTGGCGAATGTTTTCAACATACAACTAACTTCAAGAAAAATTCTTAATTCCAGAAAAGAGAGAAATCAATTAATTTAGTCAAAATTAATTAAAGAATTCCAACATAGGGCAAATTCATGAAAGTTGAACAATAATTTTACATGCAACTATTCAAAAGTAGAATTTTGCTTTTCTTTCTTTTTTTTTCTCTAAGAAACAAAAACGTTCTCCATCGTACGCAATTTTTTTTTTTTTTTTTTTTTTAACATCTTGAAATATTGGTTATTACATAGCAAGATATATTTTCAGCAAGATATATCTTTTCTCTAGCAACTAGCGCCAGCGCCAAGTTAATCGGAAAAAAAAATCTTATGGATAGTTCTGTACTGACATATTCGGAATTGTCAACTCTCTATATTAATTGTTGACAGGGGCCAAGTCCAGTTGAATGGTCAGTTGTAGACCAGCCTATATTTTGGCCTGGCCTTATTGGCTCTAAGGTATTCCTTTATTAAAAAATATCTGTATTTCAAAACGCACCACCTGTGTGGTAATAAAACTTTTTAAACCCTTGACTTCTTTGTAACCCGGTAACTAAAAAGAGTAATAAAACCCAGATGTGAAAAGCCTGGTGTTCAACAGGCGGCTGCTTTTTTAAAACTTCTAAAGAAATCACATACTTGAAATATCATGAAATTGCCTTCCCAACACTATGGTTGTCATAATTAGGCGCGGTTTGATGTAAACAATTCGTGGCGCAGATTCCGTATCGGATTTGGAATAAAAAAATCTCCATCCGACATCATACAATAAATCTTAACCCTTTTGTTTCCTTTATCAATTATTGACTGAGCACTCAAAATGTTCTATAGTAGTCCTGCAAGTTAATCACAAGTTATTTTCATCCGTTTTTCTGGAGGCAGAGTTTTGTTGCTGCATCTGTCTATGTATTATAACCAATTAATTTACTACGTTGGAGGAGAAAACAAATCAGAAATTCAAGACCGCGTGCTATGGAAAAGTTCACATGTTTACACTTTACAACTCCCGCCGGTTCCGTGGAGTTGAGTTTTAGGTTATCTAGCACGTGACGTTACAAGAGATAAAACGCAGCCGTTACAAACATCGCATTTGTCAGGGTTTTTTTTCACCTACGATCGCGCCATAGAATCCGAAATATAAAAAATGCCAACGATCGGCGCCATTATTACGAATTCGAAGAAAATATATATCGAATCAATATAGGACGTTTTTGCAGATTTTTAAAAAAATATAGGATTTATAGGACGTCTGTGACCCCTGCACCTACAAACTTCCTGTAAAAATGCCTAAAAAGTTGAAAAACAAATGTCTTTAACAGTTCTCATCCCTTGAGCATCGTTCATCAAGGACTATTTTCTTCTCTCCTCTGTTTCACTTACAAGAAAAGATAATGTAATAAGTATCGAAAACTATATTGCCATTTTGTTCATTTTTTTAAATGAATGAAAATATAAAAACAGTAAATAACACCCATCCATGACAGTATTGTAGTGTAATTGAAAGATATGCCATGTTCCACTCTCATGGTTGTCAGACTTAAAGTGCCTTTACTACAAAGCATAAACTCACACTTTCCAATTTAGATCCTTGTTAGCCAAATAACAACTGAACGTGTCTGATTGCAAATACAATAAAAAGAACAATTAAAAAAATAAAACAACTTATTTAGCCTAAAAATAAATGAATTATTTTACTTTTAGTCTTCCTGCATTTGTTACAACTAACATTAGGAAAAATATTGGAACTCTATTCTATATAATCAAAAATAAAATAAACAGATAAGTTCATGCAAGAGTCATATTAAAATAATTCATAACTTTGACAATGACTACATGGAGTAAAATTAAAAATGAAGAAAACCTATAACATGACACACACAAAAATTTTAATTTTAACAAACACAGTTAATTTTATCATTTAATCATCTTACATTTAACTATTACTAGGGGGCTTTGCCCCCTGCTCGCTAACGCTCGCCAACCCCCAAATGCCTCGCTGCGCTCGGATTGAGCAGCTTTGCCGCTCGAATTTGTGGTTAAAACATCTTGCTGCTCTCGAATAGGTTTGCCAGCCATAAAAAATGTAACCAATTTTTTATAAATTTAATGTAAGGCCTAATAGAGAAAACACCCAAATTGCAAGTTTCATAATAGAAAGTTAAATATACTATCCGCCAACATTCTGACTTAAAATTTCATTAGCTATGCCCTTACATTGAAGTCCCAATATCTTTTATTTATTCTGATAAGTCACCCCTTTAGAGAACGGCGTCCAACGCGAAGCATTTTCTGGATAGAAATACTTCAAAATAATAATTACTCTAATACAAAAATGCTTCAGAAAAACAGAAAAAATCAACTTTGAAACGAAGAGTTTAAAAAGAGCGTTAAAATTACCAACGGGTTTGTTTACATACGTAGATAGCTTTAAAATTAGCAACGGTTGGTTGAACCCCTGTGCAGCCGGTTTGTTTACATACGTAAGGATGTTGCCAATCATATATTCAAAATCATTGAGGCTTTGTAGTAGCTTAATGATGAAAAATATTGAAATTTAACTAATTAATAAAGTGTTAATAAATTATTTTGGCACGTTTTGGCAAATCTACAGCTTATTTCCTTTAAAATGACACCTTGATCATTGAAATTGGTTGAGCAGTTTAGGCGGACGGACTAACCCCAAAAAACGTATTGCCTATTAAATATATAGAATATATAGATAATAATTTATTCCAAAGATTTTAATCTGTATTTTAGAATTTTTTAACAAATCTACATAATGATACTTACTCATCTTCCAGTTTTCTTAATTTCCCAAGACTTTTTAATTCAACTAACTTATTTTTGTATGCAGAAGACCATTTTTTTATAATGGATAACAAACTGTCTTTAAATGAACGGACATTCAATATAAGCCAAGATTCAACTCTAAACGTAGGTGGTATATCATCTATTTTTCTGTGCAGTTTGTCAAACTGGGCAATCTATTGAATATACATAAATATGTTTAATAAAAGATTTGAAATAAAATTGGTTTTAAAATATTAAGAGGAAGCCACAAAAGCATTACAATTTGATGTTAATAGAACTTTATTGAAAGAATACTTTTCATGATAGGTTACCAGTAGTCATCTAAAGACATAAAGAATGTTTCATTGCATTTTGTAAAAAAAAAGAAAGATATTAGTTGTGGTGCAACCACAATTTGGTTATTTTATTTAGAGTTTTAAGCAAACATGAAAATAAAATTACTAAATTTTTTACACATATGCACAGAATTTTTTTTTCTTCTTACTTTGCTAGACGAAGATAACGAAACTTTTACTGTTTAATGCTAAACAAACAACAAAAACTTTTTAATTTCCCTAAATCAAGACGAGTTTCTAATTAATGCTCTCTAATTATAATTAGTTGAAATTTTACTTGAGCTTTAAAGTCCTCTTCGGTAGGGGGATTCGATTCCAATTGAATTTCTTCAACAGATTCCTCTACGTTATTATTTGGAGTATCTGTCACTGGTCCTTGTAAAACAAATTCTTCTAAATCCTCTTCTATACTTTTTAACCACAAATCAGAATACATACTGAAAACCTCTAATTTTAAAATGGCTTTGGTACCAGAAGATACACTTTGATGTATTGAAGATTTTAAAGTATCAAGCTCTTGACAATCATAAACTGCATCCTATTGTAAAACATCAACAGCAAAGAAAGTGGTAATTAAAGACTAGAAGCTTTATTTCAATATAAAATTTTAGTATTATGTAGGAATTAAACATATAAATAAAAGAAAATCATTGCAAGAGAGAATAGGAAATGTCTTATAAAAAAACTAAATTTTAAAACATTTAAACACTAATAAAATTATATAATAAAATATCTCTGACAGAGTATCAAAACACAGTAATGAAATTCTGTTACATACGATAATCAGGGGCATCAAAATGTCTTGATATTTTAAAAAATAGAATTAAACAGAGTAGCTGCTGTATCAAAAATTTTCTGCCACATGCCCTTTTCTCTGTCTCGCAGAGCAAAGTTATTGGATTTAAAAGTATGAAATTTTTTCCATTTGTAGATACATATATTTAGAAAATCTGCTGATAAGAAAAATTTGAGACACAAACTTTAGTTTTTTTAATTATTATATGTGAAAGTGAAAGGGGTTTTTTGCATGTGTCGTCCTCTTCAAGAAAAACCATTGTAGAAGTGCAGCATTTTGAAGGCACAGAGGTATTGTCTTATTACAACACTAACATTTTTTTTATATATAATTTCGATATAGTTTGCCATTAAATATTTAAATTTTGAAAAATTCAATTTTAAGCTTGCACAATTGATGTTTATAAATTATTAACAGCTGAAAAGTATTGAAAAAAAACCTAATTTCTTTGAATGAATTATACCACGATATAAACCAGTTTATCAGGATTTGATTAAAAATTTAAGAACTCATTGTTAAAATAGTGACATGGATGCAACTAATTTAATTTAGTAAAAATTGTGTATTTTAATTTCGTCTTCTCCTATGTTCAAAAGAGAAAATGAGGAAATGCCAGTTGTAGTATTTTGAATATTATTGTAGTACTGTGCCACTGGCAATTCATGAGAACTTGTGGCCAAGTACAAAATTCTAAAAAGAGTTTCAAGGTAAATTCCTCGGGAGTTGCCAGTGATGCCATGTAAAATCGTCATTTTCACAAATTTTTGGTCGCAGTATTTTAAGATGTAGTTTCCAAAAATGTGGTACATTTATGGCATTTTTATTACAAAAAAATTTACAAGATATTTTATTTAATATAGAAAATAGATTTTTTTATCAGATAGTAGTAAAAAATACTACAGTTGAAAATCTAGCAACCTTGGTTTTGAGAGTTCAGTTAGATTTGATTCAGATTTCAATGCTATTGTTTGCAAAGACCAAGTGATATTTTAAGGATAGTAATTAACAATTTATTGATTCCTAGGACCACATTAAAAAACTCATTACTCACTCTTCACATTTCAATGACAGACGATTTTCAGTTAGTATATTTTTTTAGCAAAAATCCGCAATCATAGCAGGCTATCGGTTTGGGTAAGCATTTTTGAGCACAAGATTTGATTGCAAAGAAATCCCCAGGAGTTGGCAAGCATGGGCGGAGCCCAGTCAGTTTGTATACAAAATTTCATGAAACTTGCAAGGTACATTGTTTACAATTTAACTGTATTTTCTTATTTACCTGTTTAGAATATTATTAAATATTAGCAAAATTAGATTACACAGATCAACATGTTTCAAGGATGTTTGAAAGCAGGTAAAAGATTGTGAACAGGTCTGAATTTAAATTTAAGACTATTTTCTATAAATTTTTTTCTTTCATTATCAGAGGTTATGCTCATCAGAACTCCAGTAGTTCCGATACTACTTACATAATAATTTAGTTTAGTGTTGGACATGCGATTTATTGCAACAGCAACAGAATATATTTTATCTATAACTGCTTCAAATAACTTGTTAAGGCTTTTTGATTCCTCAGGTTTTAGAGGTGGAGTAAAACGTATATCTTCATCCAACCACATAATTACTTCGTAGAAAGGAGCCTAGAAAAACATAAAAATCATTTTATAATACAGACTAATTCAAGATAATTCATCAGTGTTTTTCAAAAATTAAGTATAAAAAAAAAATAATGCTTTTCAATACAATTTTAAATATATATAAAAAAGTTTTTATTGTTAATGAAATAGAAACAGAATAAGGATATACACATCATTTGTTAGTTTAGTACAAAATTGATTTAAAATTCCTTGACATCGAACAAAGTTTTTCAAATTACTAAAGAATTTCTTCTGAAATCTTCCATTACAAGGGTTCACAAATTTTTAAGCATTGCTACCCACTTTTTAGGAGCCAAATCTATCGTGACACTTCATCAGAGTTCAAAAATTTTATAAATGCACAGCACAAATTATTTCTAAAAGTGGGTTTTTAGGCCAAAAAGAAATTTTGTGAAAAAAAAATTACTATTGATTTAATTTTATAAAATATATTTCTGATAAAGCCTATAGATGGACACCTGATTCACCAATGAGTCACAACCCATAGTTTAGAAAATGCTGCTGCACTACATATTTTACAGATCAATCTTATAAAAAAAATTAAAAACTTTGTTGAAAACAGACCAAGTGATATTGATGAATCTGAAAAACTATATGAAAGATTTTAAAATAGGAATCTATATAAATAAAAGTGAGTGTCTGTGTGTCTGAACCTTACACAAATCCACAATTTTGGACCAAGAAGTATAAAATTCGGTTCATAGAAGCACATCAAGATTGTAAAGAAAAACTTTTAAATTCGATTAAAAGTTGCTTTTAATAAAATTAATTAACATTAAAATAAAATTCTTGGAATGACAACAATATTTTTTTATTACATCAGAATAAAACCAAAAGTTATTTTAATGCATCCCCCTTAGTTTTTTGATTATTTTCATGTATTATAATCGTCAGTATGATAAGCAGTTTGAATATTATAACATTAACATATATTTACAGTCAATCGACCTACCCTAAATAAACTCTGCGCATGCACGGTTTTAAATCATACTGCTAATACATAAGTATTCTGAATGTCAATATAATGTCTAAGATAATTTAAATTCACCTAGAACATGAATTGACATAAGTTAATTTTTCTTTTTATTCCCAAGTAAATATTTAGTCATTTCCTGTGTATCAAGTTCCATATTATTTAATCTAGGTTTGAATACATTTTTTATATAATGCATGTTTTACTATTTAAACCAGACTATTTTACAGTTTACACTAAAAGTGTAGTATATCATTTACTATTTTATTTCTTTGTTGCTTTATCTTGATTTGTAATTATGAAGTTAGTAAGGGGGCATGATATTACTTTTTCTCTGTGTACTAAAAAAACTTTTGCGAAATATAAAACTTTTTGGGTACAGATGTAGTATAAGACATTTCTTTGGTGAGATTTCATATGGTGTTTTTTTGTTTTTAACAAATAAATGCAGTTTTTGGCAAAGGTTTTTATTTTCAGTTATACTTTAATTTTATTATTATTAACATTTTAACTTAATTTTGTACTATTACATTCACCAAGTACCAGATAAAAACTGCCAGATTACAGACCTAACTAATCCAAACAACCTTTAAATAATTTATTATTCCTATATTTAGGATTCGCAATACATTTATGCATCATTTAAACATATAAATTATTACGAAATAAGGAAAGTCTATGTAGGCAGGCTTTTTTACAGGGTAGTTTAAAACTATAACATAAGTTTATTTCAGGTAAAAAGTATATTGAACGGGAAACAAAGACAAAAACACAAGGCAAGAGCTACTTGCTGTTTTATACAAAACAATGTCATGCACAAGCGCGTTACAGAACATGCGCTGCATTGCACAAGCGGTGTGCATCCAATTATGATTTTGCATCAGCGATGTATGAAAAAGATAAACAGATTTTTGACCAACATAAACATTCAGGCTTACGCCAACTGGTAACCGACTAACAGAAGAATACCCTTAATATTTATATTTTAAGTTTATTTTATTATTATTTATGTTTTGATTTTTTTTTTAGGTACTGTGTTTTTGATTTTTGCGATTTTTCTGATCGTTAAATGAAAAAAAAAATCTTCAACTGCCCAGTACTACATCTGTTTAACCTTTTCTTAAATGCAAACTTCTACGTCTTTCAATGGGTCCCCAGCAGAGCTGGGCCACACAGCTAGTATCTTATAAACTTTGTATAAAAAAGATGATTCTTACAACTCTCAGCAAGATTTCAAGGATTCAGGACAATATATATGATAAATTTCCCGTCATACATTTCTGAGTTAGAATAACATTCAAATTCAGAAATAAGACTTTTTTAGGACTCTAGGCTTACTGAGAAAGCAAAAACAAGGAATTTTTACTGTCTTAAAGGCAATTTTCAAGGACATACATTTCAACATGCACTTGTATGATATTTGATGAAGTTAGTATGTAGAATGATTTGTTTAACTTCTAGGCAGGAAACATGATAATTCTTCTTTGCATGATTATATTACACACTCTAATATTTTTTCATATTAAGATTAAAAGTAATTGAATATATAAAGAATAAAGTGTTAAAAATAGTGTATACCTGCTTTGGGTTTTCAGAATCCACGTTTTGTTGAATATATTCTAGACTGCATTTAATCGCATCTTTCAGACCATTTTCAATGACTGACTCCAAATAAGAAATATAGCTTTTCCATTCATCAGAACTTTCATCACATTTAAAAAGTTCTCTGTTTTTCTACACATTAAAAAATAATATATTTATATTATTTTCTCACACTCTTAGAACACTCATAATTTTAGATAAAACACTTAATAAAAATACCTCTAAAACATTCTTCATATCTTCATTTGTACTTTTCACAGCAGAAATTTGTTTTAGAAAATTGGGTGTCATATAACTTTCATAATCTACTAAGGAATTGGGTGTTTCTCGAGTAAACAGAGGATAAGAACTCCAACTTTTAATAGATTTTTCTACTATTGACACATTTCTTTTAGCTTGATAGACAATTTCATAAACTGATTTTGTTCTATCATATAATTCCTCAGAATAGACTAATAAATCTAAAAGATTAACAACAAAGTAAATTAAAATATTGGAGTTTGAAAAGGGTGCAAGTATACCTTTATATAGAGCTTCTTAAGTGTATTTTTAATGTCCTCTAGAAAATAATGTATTCACAAAATATTCATTTAAGTTTAGTTGATAATAATGTGCAATTTTGTTGCTTAGTAAACAAAAAATTAAAGCATCAAAATATAATTTATTTTATATTGAGGCATAGAATTTTTTTCAAAAAAATATAAATTACATGTCAATTCAAGCTATATGTATTTATTTGATAACAATACATTGAGAATTAACCTTTGTTTCTACAATTAAAAAAACTTTAAAGCAGAATAATTAGTAAATCTGAATTAAAAATATACGATTTTTTTAGTTATTAATCAAATAAAATGCCCCATTTTAAAAATACATCTCTAAAAATTATGCTTTGAAGTATATAAGACAATTAAGTAGTTAATCACATAAATAGAGTTCAGGTGCATAACACTTGGAGTTGTAATTACTCACAATTGGCTACTTTTTTTAAAAACAAAGTATGGAATTATATGCATTAAAATCTAACCTTTATGTTAATGGATCCTGATGTTTGCAAAATTATAGATAATTTAATTAAGTTTACTCTTGGAATGGTTAACCCAGAACTTTTGAAAAATAATTTTAATAATATAGGTTAAAAAAAAAATAAAAAAAACCAGTTATACCCTTGCTTGTCCATTTTTTAGAAAAACCTTCTTCTGTAAGGTCAGTTATTTTATTCCAGTCACTAAAAACTAACTTCTTTTCAATATCGAATAAGTTCTCAGTTAAGTCATTATACCATCGAATACTACATGCCAAAAAAGATTGCGATAAAAGAAGATTTTTTGAATTTTCATTAAACTTCTTTACTTCACTCGGCAGAAATTCATCGTTTAAGAGTTCTTTCAAATACTGAGTTCCTTGAGCAACTTCAGAAATCTAAATTTAAATTTCTTAAATTAACTTACAATCATTAATATAATACTTAATTCACTAACTTCTTAACAAATTTTTTATTTGCCAAAGATTTGTAACACAAACTGGTAATACATTAGTGTGCATATTTTTATTTCAATAGTTTATACTCGCATTAATAATTATTATAAATTAAATATGTATAGCCATAAAGTGGATATGTAAAATTCTTAATATTTCAATCACTTGAAATCTTACAAAACTGTGTATAAGATGTTACATGTTGCAATAAAAAATTATTTTTATGTCTTAAAGAATGAGAGAGAATAAAGAAAAATGCAGTTTATTTAGTTTGTTGAAAGCCTGAAAACCAATTTGATAAACCAACAAAAATAATATTTGATAAAAACTATTTACAATGTTAAATATCGACAACAGAAATAAATTTATTGTGAGTTTTTGTAAAATAGATTCATTTGAATAGATATTTACTAAATAGATTATAAAATATCAATTTAGGTATTGGTTACCAATACACTACTATAAAGTAAGAAGTCTTAAGCAAGTTTAGTTCGACTATTATATTTGAAATAGTTTTCTTATAGGATTATATTGTGATAACATTACGTTTTGCAATTAAAAAAATTTATGAATTTCAATTTCTAATGTTCTTTTTTTGTTTAAATAATATTTATTGATTGAAAATTAATACTTAATGAAAATGAATAGCAAATGTATACTTACTTGAGAATCAAAATTTAAAGAAATATAACCTTTGTAGTCATTTTTGAACAGTTTTTGATCTATTTTTGGATGGAATGAATCAAGAATCAACTTCCATTTCAAGATCATGTATTCTTCAAACCTTGAAAGAAAATTTTTAAAAAATGTTTAAAACAAAAATCCATATTTCTCAATAACAAGTCTGTTTTGCTGATTAAAGTTTACAAAATGGGTGTTAAATATTTAGTTTATAATTAAACTTGAGAAATATCTAAGAACATGCCAGTGTTCCTTTCCACTAACTATCACTTACATAGCAAACCGCTAATAAAGTGTATAAAGCCAACTAGTCTGTGCCATTTTGCTGAAGTGATATACTCCACGTGATAACACGTTGGTTTTCAGTGGTAGAAGCGGGGGGGGGGGGGATGCCCAAAATTTAGTGATAAGGGTAACTCTCTTCCCCAGGATAAATTGTATAATGTTGTATTATAAAAATATAAACTAGTAATAATTTATACTTTCTAACACAAACATTGAACAAGGGTTTTAATGAATATTTTGCGACTTAAATAGCCTACTTAAAAAAAACTTTCATTTATAAAGAAATAATACTGAGTGTTAACTTGTCAAATGGCTAAGATAAGGAAATCTAGAATGCAAGAAATTGGGTATGACTCCAAATGACAACTTTTATCTAACTTTTCAAAATATTAAAAATTTTCAAGATATAAATTTCAATAAGGTATCAAAATTCAAATAAATTTTACAAAAAGAATAGAAATCTAAAAAGATATATCTAGTGATAAATGTCCCCACCAAGTTGTAGGCACAAAAAAGTTAAAAAATGGGACTCGCCAAATTATGTCATACTCATATATGTTTTTAATCTTTCTATTTTTCTAAATGGTGTAATATATCTGAATCTAAATGTGGATTTCATGTAAATGCAAAAAATGTGTCAATGTTTTGGTGACAGTATAAAATTCTCAAAATCTATTCCACTAATTTGAAGGACAGAGACCACTAATTTACTAAACATACATTTTTGGTGTACATGCCATTTCAAAATGTTAAACATTATGAAACTAAGAAAAATAGAAGAAAAAAGCAGTGGTGGAGTTAGGGTATGACTATAAGGGATATAGCCAAGGGCAACAATACTATATCTGTATCTTTAAAAATGGAGAGTGGAGAAAAGGGCAAGTGGGTTAGACAGCAAGTTTCCAGTAACCTCTTGGTCAATGAACAAAAGGGAATAGTATTAAATTTGAGTAAAATTTAATTTAGCAGGCTCATTTCTAATTTCATAAGATTTTTGCACTGATAACCTAGCAAGGTTTATTTTCCTTCTCAGTGTTCTTTTGTGATTAGTTCAAACTATTTGAAAATAAAGAATATTTTAAACTTTTTTTTTAAAGTAATAATAATTGGATGTTTTTTAATGCATTCATTAAGTTACAGTTGTAAGCTTTTATAAATAAACAAAAATTATGACCCATACACTTTTCTTTTAAACTTATTAAATTCAGAAATCTACTTTTCACAGAATAGTATTTCTGTAATACAAACTTTTAGGACTGTTTACAAAATAAAACAATGCTAATCATTAAGTCTTTAATTGAAAATTGTATTATTAGCACTTTCAAGTCAATATTTACTTACTTAACCAACAAATCTTTAATCTTTAGATATGTTTTCATGACACAATCATAGTCATCTTTGCTACTAAAACTGAAATAAGGATCAAAGCGCACATTAATTTTTTTTATTTAAAAAATTAAATATTTATAAAAATTTCATTAAGTAATTATTTTAATTAAGTTCAAAGAATATACTTTTTTTGACAACCAAATTATGCATTATTGAAAACTCATAATAACAGATAACACACTAAATAATTTCCATATGAAAGAAAATAGCAATCTGAACATAAATAGGGGTCAAACATGTCAAAAGATTGAATATATTAAAAGTAGATAGACATAAAATTCAACAATCATGGCTTAAAATCAGAAGTAAACTAAGTCCAAAATAAATTTATCAATACTGACTTGTGAAATTCAGTATTTTTTTAGTATATCATCACAATTGTAGAAGGGACATTAACAGACTAAGATGCACTTATTTCAAAGAATTTTATTTTTGGGCCTTCTAATTAAAAAAATATTTTTTTAAATATCAGGTGGAGAGTTTTATACCGATATCAATAGCATTTAACAAATGCTATTAGCATTTTTTTTAGAAAAAGGTAATTGGTTAAAATCATTTTAGTTTATAGTGGCTGTGGATATGTTTACCTGAAAGAAACGCAAAATTCGTACATTTAATGAGAAATTTGTAAAACTGTTAAAGTGTTCGAAATCTGTACATTATATGTCTACCCTATATAAGTTAAAAGATACTAAGTCGAAAGTTACTCTTCAAGTAAACTTTCAAGGTGGATTCAGCCATGGTAAAAATATTTATTGCATAAACTGCATTTGATGAGTTATTTGCAAATAAAAGCCATTTCTTTAAGATAAACAGTTACCTGATCAAAATCTTTACCAAACAAATTGTAAATAACGTGCAACATCCACAAACTAGAATTTAGCAGACCCCATCACAATTTGCAATACCAATCTACCAACAACAAATTAAAGAGAAAATGGCTTGCATTCTTCAAAATCAGTAATTCCAATCAACCCTGTTAAAGATAAAAGTATAAAACTGCTCCAATAATAAAGGATGGATCCAAATCGGTGCAAATGGGCAATCGAAAAATTAAATCGGTCAACATTATTGGCAAAAAATTAAGGACCTATGACAAAAAATAAGGACTTTAAGGACACAACAAAAAAATAATTACTTTTTAAGAAATGTGCAAATCCTGGTCATGTACTGTAATTAAAAAAAAAAAAAAAAAAACTGTATAACAGAATAAATAATATACTAAGCTGATGATATTAGAATTAAAATACTTTCAAAACTTCAATCAATATTTTACTTTCTACAAAATGCTCATAACCATTTCTGGAATCAGCATTACCATTATTTTCTTCTCTTTTAGGACTACTCTCCAACATCTACCAAATATGAACTTGGTTCTGAATGAATACTCACATTACACTTGGTTTTCATTATAAAAATAAGTACTAGTAACTTTTCCTATTAATCTCTTCCTTTAATGTATGTCTGATAATATGCAGCCATTAATCAAATATTTGAAACACAAATAACAAGACAAAAATACTAATGGTATAGCTGCTGCAATGAGCACTTTTGGTAATTATTTGCAACCATATCAGAGTATTTCTAATTCTGAGTGGAAGAAAGATAAGATGACGTAGTACAGTGTGAAAATAAGTTAAGATGCTCAAACATATTAGCTAATTAGTGAGAGGGCTATTTACTTCTAAAAAGTTGTATTAAATTTTGATAAGGAATAAGTAATATTTTAAAATTTTTAAGCAATATTTTTTTGTGTTTTAGAAACATATCATTAACAGTACAAGGGGGAGCAAAAGACAAACTTAAAGAAAACTTTCAAGAATGAAATTTAAAGAGAACATATAAATTGTAGATTTTTGTCTGTGTGGTACAAGGTTAATTTTAATAAATTGCAATGCATTCTTACTATTTAGAAAATTCCTGTGGAGATTTAATGACAAATGTCAATTTCTTTTGAAGATCCCGAGACCATTGTAAAAGTCCAGGAATTACTGGAAGATTTTTGTAGACAAAACTTGCATCAGATCTATCCAGCATCTTTAGTAAGTCATTGTAACTTTCTTTAAAATTGGAGAACACCATATTACTATAAATATGCAGAGGTACCAATTTTTGGAACTCTTGATGAACTAAAGGTCGTAAAATCATGTCTTCAAAGGTATTCATAATCTAAAATTTTGAAGCAATTTAGATTCAAGTTTTGAACATCATTATTGTGTAAATTTGTAAACTAATCAATAAAACTATGTTTGCATAAATTATCAAATATAGTGTAGTATCATTTAGCTAACACAATAAAATTTAAAATTGTTAATAGTATAAATTTCTGAATTTATATCTTTGAAAGTATATTTAAAAGACATTTATTTGTGTCAATTTTTGATGTACTAAATACTTAATTTTATAACTATATTTTTAAAAACTAAATTGCACATTTCACTATATCAATTTTAAGTAACTAAATAGAAAGTGAAAGTTTAAAAGTTACATTCGTATTTCACTAATTTCTGAGAAATACGAATATGTATTTATATTTTTCAGCAAAATAATTAATCAACATCATTTTATGATACAGAGTAATAATCAGATCCCATTAATAAAAACATAATAACAAAGTTCATGGTTAAAAGGTAAAGTAAAACTGTACTTAGAAAGCACACATATTAATCTATAGTAATGAAACAGAGTCTTTGTCTATGTATCTATCTGTCAGTAACTTAATAGAAAGCGACTTCCAACAAACACAGAACTCTGAAATTTTAAGCATAAGTAGTTATGGCTTTCTAATTTTGGTTTTGCAAACAGTATATTACAATATTAATTAGTTGCTTTGAACGATTTAAAAAAAAAAAAAGCTATACAAGTTATTTTACAAAACAACTTTCAATACATATAGAACTCAGAAATGCGAAATACTAGTGTGGAAGAAGGGGAGGGGGTATATAATGGGTTAGGCTTTACGGGGGGAAGGGGGATTGGATAAGTTGAGGTTTTGTGAAATATTTATTCTTCATGGATATTTTTCAGGGGTTTTACCAAAATGGGTTGAGGGGAGAATTGGTGTTGTATTATTGTATTTGTTCTAGCACCTGGAAATGGTTTGAAAAAAAAAAAAACTTTCAGAAGGGTGGGCTTGATAATTGTAATAGAAGGGAAAAATTTTTGGTTCTCAACAATAGATTCTAATAATAAGGGTTTATGTGGCAATAAACCTTTTAGCAAAAGAGCAAGCCTATGATTGTATAGCAATCTTGTACTACAGCAAGCCTGTACTTAAGTTGCAATGAACTTTTCAGCAATCGAAGCGAGACTGTGCTTGCATGGCAACGAAACATTTAGTGAGCAAAGCGAGCTTGGGTTTGTGTATAAATGAACATTTAGGCTATAGTTCAGGAAATAGAGACATTTTGCCTTACAAAAGGTTATGTAGTTCTGATTTTTTAATATGTTATAAAGGTTGGTCTTGTGGTTCATAAACAAAGTTTTCGACCTCCTAACCCTTCTGGCGTTCTCAGTGGTACACCAAAAACTGAGCCATTTTTCAGTTTATACATCATAACTCTTTGCTGATGCATCTTAGAAACAAACATTACGTTCAAAAGTTGTAGAATATTAAATTTTCTACAACTTTTGTATACAAAGTTTTTTTATAGACCTATTATGTAAGTAGTTATGTCCCATCAAAGTCAAAAAATTTTCGTAAAAATTATACTTTTTTAAGATTTGTGTCAAGTTTTTTGATTATATCTCCATAATGGTACGTCTTAGAGAAAATTTTGTAAATAAAAGTTATAGAGCAATAAATTTTCTACAAGTTTTATTCATTAATTTATTTTCTAGGACTAATAACAAAGGAGCTACTCTGCTTTGTGTATTTTCCGTGATGCACCAAAAAAAATATGTTTTTCAGTTTATAGATCATAATTCTTTTGCAATGCATTTTAAAAACAAACATTAAATTTAAAAGTTGTAGAATATTACATTTTCTACAACTTTTGTATACAATTGGTTTTGTAAATTTATTATGGAAAGAGTTACGTAGCATCAAAGTAAAAACTATTTTGTAAAAATTTCACTTTTTTAAGTTTTTTGCCATGTTTTTCAATTAAATCTTCATAGAAAAATATATTATACAAAAGTTGTAGAACTATAAATTTGCTATAAGTTTTATACAAAAAGTTACTATCAAGGACAAATAACTAAGAAGCTACTTTTCTTTGAAGGTTTACGAGATGATAACCTATAATATTTTATGTATAGGTAGGGGTATAAAATAGCTTCTTACTTCATAGTCTGACAATTTTAATAAAAAAAATATGGATATAATACTAATAATAAAGTAAAATAAAAAGTGAAAATATATTAAATAATGCATATATATATACAATAACGGTAATATCAATTTACCATTTTCGCCATGGTGCACCAAAAACTTCTGAATTCTGAAATTTTTGATTTTTTTCAGTATACCGATCATATCCTTTTTCCAATGCATTTTAGAGGGAAAAAATTATATTTCAGGTTGTAGAGTATTAAGTTTTCTACAACTTATGTAAGTGTAAAGTTTGTTTTATAGAACTATTGTATGAGAAACAAATTGTATGAAAAGCATCAAAGCAAAAACTCTTTCGTAAAAATACCACTTTCAGATTCTTTTCGAGTTTTTAGATGATATCCATAAAAATATACCACAAAAATATATTGAACGAAAATTGTAGAACCCTAAATTTGCTATGTTTTACATACAAAGTTATTTTATAGGACTAATAACAAAAGAGCTACTGGTAAGATCTAATATTAAAACAGTTTCTTACTGCAAAGCCTGACAACTTTGATAAAAAATAAAACAATATAGGTATTAAAATAATAGTATTATGAAACAAAAAGTAGAAATATTATAAAAATGTATGTATCTATATAAAATAATATTAATATCAATAAAACTTACAATTTAGAAAACTTATAACTTCCTAAATTTAGTTTCATTTAGCCACGAAGGCTCGGCTAGTTCCTCCGCTACTTCTTCAATTAAGAGTTCCGTTGGGTCGTCTTCATCGTTGTCATCAATTATGATATCCGCTATATTGTCACAGGTTTGTCCATGACAGTTTTTACATATTATGGAGCACTTGAGGCCGACCTTCCTACAACCACAGGTCTTAGTGGATCCTATATTGCACTGGCAGAAAATGTAGGTCAGGATTGATTGAGAAGCTGGTTCCATGGTGGTTGTAATAGGAAAAAGTCATTTACTGTCCTTCTACCACTCCCAGTCCAGAGGATTTTTCATTTGGCCTATCCATGTCTTTACTTGATGGTATGTGCAAAAGACATAGTGCGTAGCAGCATCTTGGGTCGATGGTAGCATTGGCAGATTTAACTTGCTGCCAGTTGTTGATTTGAAAAATTGCTTATAACGCAAAGCATTTAAAGTTGTTGCCCTGTCACCACCATAGAGAGCAACAAGAATGCTTGATACTGCTTCAGTGATGCTTGAAACACTGGCATTAGGATCTAGGAAGATCTTTGTAAACTCATGTAATATTGGATAATTATCGGCAAAGCAGCCATCATTGCAACGCATGTATTCCAATACTGTGACGATTTCTCGAAATAACGATGTCGAATTACAAAGGTAGCGCTTTTATTAATTTTTTTAAATAAGTTGTTTGAATTTAATATTATTGAGACTATCATATATTTTTTCATGCCAACTACAATCTTGTTCTCTGGTTTTCGTTCTCAGGTTAACACTTCGTCTGTTGCCACTCGCTTAGATAAATCTTAATCATCCGGCTGTTGCCACTCGCTAAGATAAATCTTTAAAATACTAAGTAATTACACTGAGAGGTTGATATTCTGTTGGGATGGTTAGTGGTAGGGAGGGGGGAGAAAGAAAGCACTAGAAACTTTTTTTCAGTTCTTCTAATCTTCTTCCCCGAATTCGGCAGTGGCAAATCTCAATCAACAGTATATGATGTTTTCGAATAACTGAGCTGTTAAAAGAATTCCTTTACAGGTCACTTATGCCACCTGATTTGAGATTTTTCTATTCTGTCTCAAAATATCTGTACCACATGTGGTTTAGAATTAGCCACATGTATGCAGCCTATTTCTCATTATTATTTCAGAATGCAGAAATTTTTGGTGCATTATGGCAAAATGGTAAATTTTAAATTACAATTATTATTATTAAATTTTATATTACTATTATTATTATTTTACATTATTTAATATATTTCCACTTTTTATTTTACTTTATTATTAGTATTATATCTACCTTTTTTAATTAAAATTGTCAGACTATGCAGTAAGAAGCTATTTTTATACCCCTACCTATACATAAAATATTATAGGTTATCATCTCGTAAACCTTAAAAAAAGAGTAGCTCCTTAGTTATTAGTCCTAGATAGTAACTTTTTGTATAAAACTTATAGCAAATTTATAATTCTACAACTTTTGTACAATACATATTTATCTACGACTTACTTTTATGAAAATATATACGAAAAACTCAGCAAAAAACTTAAAGCAGCATTTTTATGAAAAAGTTTTTACTTCGATGCTACGTAAATCTTTACATAATAGCTTTGCAAAAACTAATTGTTACGAAAATTGTAGTAAATTTAATACTCAACAACTTTTAAAATAAATATTTTTTTTTTTAATGTATTGCAAAAGAGTTATGATATATAAACTGAAAAACATATTTTTTTTTGGTGGACCACGGAAGAGTAGGTAGTAAAAGCAGAGTAGCTCCTTTGTTATTAGTCCTAGAAAATAAGTTAAAACTTGTAGAAAATTTATTGTTCTACAGCTTTTATTCACGAAATTTTTCTATAAGACGTAGCATTATGGAGATATAATAAAAAAACTTGACACAAATCTTAAAAGTAGCATTTTTACAAAAAAGTTTTGACTTTGATGCAACATAACTATTTACATAATACATCTACAAAAAAACTTTGTATACAAAAGTTGTAGAAAATTTAATATTCTACAACTTTTGAGGTAATGTTTGTTTCTAATATGCATTAGTATAGAGTTATGACGTATAAACTGAAAAATGGTGCAGTTTTTGGTGCACCACGAAAAACGCACAAGGGTTAGGAGGTCAAAAACTTGGTAGCCATGGGTTCAACCTTTATACTATATTAATAAATCAGAACTACATAACCTTTTGCAAGGTAAGACCCCTTTTTCAGTCTCTATTCCCTGGACTAATAGTAAAATGTGCTTACTTTGCAAAGCGTTATTATAATTTGTGAACGACACACAATGTTGAGTCTTTGCAATGTGGGATCACACAGCTAGTCTTATAATATAACCAGAAATATTAACTTAAATATGCTTTATATGAAATTTAAGTAATAAATACAAACTTGGTAAGCATCTTCAGCTGGGCAACAATTTAAACACACTTGACCAATAATAATGCCGAACTTAATATCCAACTCCTGAATCTTTTTTGAAAATGCATTGTAATCTTGAGGAAAATTCTAAAAGATAGTTTAAAATTGTATTTCACTTAAATCTACATTTAGTTATAAAGCAAATTTAAAGAAGCAGGGAAAAGTTCATGGCAATATTCATATATGCCTTTAAACAAATATTTAATATAAAATAAGTAAATAAATTTAAGTCCCTTATGTGTGAAACCCAATAAGTCATCTAAAAGCCGCTTTGTGAAATCAAGAATTTTTTTTTATTTATCTTGATGAATGAGGCTTCTTAAATAATTGTTAGCTGTAGAACTTCCAACACTGTGTAAAGTATGTTAAAAATTTATAGAGTTATCTGACTGACAGAAGAAATTACATTTCTGTTCAATATTTTATCTCAATATAAAGAAGTTCAATAAGTAATGCAAATTTGTGTTACTATATAATCCCTTCTCAAGATGAGGACATGTGTCTTGTATTGTCTACCATGGTATCCAGGTTAGATTAGTTTGATTTTTTAAATTTGTAGTCAGTTTGTTTTCTTGAATTGATTAATGAGTAGAGGAGATAGTGTATTGGTTTTCAGTTAATTTATGTTGGGAAGATACAGTTTCTTTAAAGTATTCATGCATTTCATCTTCTAAAGTTTACATTATGCAAACTGAATAAATTACTACGAACTCAATTTCGACAGAAATTATTGTGTCTCACAGCTAACGGAATCGTTAAGAGTTTTTAAGGACTAAGGCAAGACAAATTGAGTGGAAAAAGTGCGGTTAAATAGTTAAAATCAATAAATTCAATAATAAAATTGAACTTTAATGGTAAAAATGAAAAATTATGTAAAAATCCTTTTTTGAATAAAATACTTAATGTTCACTTAAAATTAAACAATGCAATAAATGATTCAATATTGAAAAACACCAAAAGTAACTTTTAGTTAAAATTTGGTCTTGAGTTATTAACTTGCTAGGGGTAGATGCATAGTTTAAAAACCAAGAGTTACCCTTTTTAAGAAGTACATGAAGATATATTTATTTCATTGAAGAACATACAATATATTCTTCAGGGTTAATTTTTTTAGATTTTGTTAATTAGCTTTCATCTGATTTAAAAAGCTTCTAAAGTAACTAATAAGGGCAAGCAATTATGACAATGAAAACATATTTAATTTTGTAACTATTTCAACTTTCCTAAAAATGGTTTTAGTAAGGTACTATGAAATTACATTTATTAAAATAGCGACAAATCCACAATAAATATTCAAATTAAACAAGTTATTATTTCACTCCTCGGAAAACTAGAAAAGCTGTGTATCTTCAAACTCACCGTAGATTGCAAGTCTAATGGATCATACGTGCAATTTTTAAACATTTTAAAAGATTTAGTAAATTGTGACTGAATATCTTCCAGTCTTCTTTTGTGTTCAACTTGTTGTATCTTGAATAGCTTTTGACTAGGAATGTTGAAATAAGCTTCAGCTATCAAAAATATATCCTAATAAAAAATATTAAAATAAAAATTTTAAATACCAACAAGAATATATCCAAACCAATACAATTTAATATCACTTCTAAGAAATTATCAGGATTATTTATTTTAACATAAATTACATTAACACACTTTTGAAATTTTACAGTCATTAACCGGGTTTCTACCAAAATAAAATATCACAAATCCATGACTTTCCAAGACTGAAGCAAATAATTTTCCCTGACTCAAGAAATCAAATCACAAATAATAATAAACTATATGAATTTTACTAACATGAACATAGTAAATCACTATTCCATAAAATGATTTTTATAATGTTTTATTTTAAATTAAGTAAAAAATCCTTGTTTCAGAAACTTCCAAATCAGAAGAAAAAGGGGAAAATAATTTTCCATTCTTTGATATTTCAGAGTTAAAAAAGCTAATCAATCTTTAATAATAAAGAAATATTTGAAGAAAAAATAAGTCAATAATAATAAATTATATAATCAAAAATCAAATGTTTTGATATCAAGAATGCGAAACAAAAGAAAGAAGACGGGGGGAAAATCCAAAAAATGTGAACACAAGCTTATCAAAACTGTTCAGTTCAGTTCTCATATTATGACATTTTTTTAACCCATGAGACCTTACTCATGTGATGTCACAAATTTGGAGTTCAGAAATGCTTTCATTGGCCGCGTTTTTTAAGTGTGACCGTTGTTTCCATCAAAACGTAAATAAAAACATAGATGAATTTTTTATGAGCTGAATAGTGATCATGGCATTTATGATGTCACAGTTACGTGATATTACTTAAAATGATTTGAAATCCATGAAATTCACTGTATCACCATGACCTAAGGCCAGTCTTTTGCTCAAAATCATAACTTTCCATGACAAAATTTACCCAATGTCCAAATTAAGGACTTTTCATGACATTTCCTGACTTTCCATATGAAAGGAAACTCAGCTGATAAGATTAACAATGTATAAAAATTGCATTGATGGAATGAAACTATAAAAAAACTTTATACTTATCTCTAAAATTCATTCATATTTCATCTTTAGTTGTACCTACCAAGTGCAAGGTTTTACAATAATATAAAAGAAATAATTAACAATTTACCAGAATTTCTTCTAGTCGCTGTATGAAAATTTCAAATGGAGTAAATACTCGTTCATCTGGAAATTTCCAAGGATATATCTTAGCTTCTTCGTTAGGGGATTGAAATTTCTCTCGACAATCACTGTAAGATCTTAAAAATAAATACATTACATCAAGAGAAAGTTTTATTTTCTTTTTAGCTTTATCTCTGCATCCTGTAAAAAGTCCCAAAGGCTCTAGAAATTCGTGAGTCTAAAAAAAAAAAAAAATATCATAACCAACTCATTTTATTTTTTAACTCTTGTAATCACAAAATAAACTAATTTACTAGGGGGCTTCGCCCCCTGCTCGCTAACGCTCGCCAACCCCCAAACGCCTCGCTGCGCTCGGATTGAGCGGCTTTGCCGCTCGAATTTGTGGTTAAAACATCTTGCTGCGCTCGAATAGGTTTGCCAGCCATAAAAAATGTAACCAAATTTTTATAAATTTAATGTAAGGCCTAATAGAGAAAACACCCAAATTGCAAGTTTCATAATAGAAAGTTAAATATACTATCCGCCAACGTTCTGACTTAAAACTTCATTAGCTATGCCCTTACATTGAAGTCCTAATATTTTTTATTTATTCTGATAAGTCGCCCCGTTAGAGAACGAAGTCCAACGCGAGGCATTTTCTGGATAGAAATACTTCAAAATAATAATTACTCTAATACAAAAATGATTCAGAAAAACAGAAAAAATCAACTTTAAAACGAAGAGTTTAAAAAGAGCTTTAAAATTAGCAACAGGTTTGTTGTTTACATACGTAAGGATAGCTTTAAAATTAGCAACGGTTGGTTGGTTGGTTGAACCCCCGAGCAGCCGGTTTGTTGTTTACATACATAAGGATGTTGCCAATCATATATTCAAAATCATTGAGGCTTTGTAGTAGCTTAATGATGAAAAATATTGAAATTTAACTAATTAATAAAGTGTTAATAAATTATTTTGGCACGTTTTGGCAAATCTACAGCTTATTTCCTTTAAAATGACACCTTGATCATTGAAATTGGTTGAGCAGTTTAGGCGGACGGACTAACCACAAAAAACGTATTGCCTATTAAATATATAGATATGTAATTGTTAGTACAAAAATACATGGATGTTTATCAATTATAGTTAAATAACTGTTTACCTAACTTAGGAACAAACCATGGGGTAAAACATATAAGGCACATTATAAAAATACTGGGAAAGTATTATTAGGTTATCAATAGCAGACTATTTTCAAGAGAATGGAGGAGGGAAGTAAGAAAAAGTATAACTCAAAAAGGAAAAGTCCTTAAATTATAAACTTAAATTTGTTGTTGAAGAAATTTATAGGGCATGCACTGAATACATTGTTTATTGCAATAATTATTTCAGAAGTTATTTAATATTAAAGTCATAATTGGACAAAATATACTTAAATAGACTTTAAATTAAACATTTGTCAATTATCTAATACTACAGTGCGTCCCAAAAGTTTATAGACAACAGGGTTTTTTTTTAATTAAGAGCTAACTAAACTAGTAAGAAAGATGAAATAAATTATGCAAATATGTATTGAAGTAATACAAATAATAAAATACTAAAACAACTTTAAGGAGTCATGGATTTAATATACAAAAATAAAAACAATAAAAGGATGTCCCAAAAATATAAAAACAAACGATGTTAAAAGCTGATTTAAGTACTGACAGCAAAAATTTGCATATTCCAAGGTCATGCACTTGTGACGCAATAGTTGCCCGAGATAAAAGCGAATCTGTCATTCCTTTTTCGATTGATTGCAAAGATACCTCGAAGAGTGCAGTTTTCTAAAAATTAAATTTTGCAAATCTATCGTTTGGAAGCTTGTGGAATGAAAGTTGCAGACATTGCAAGAAAAATTGGACGTAGCAGGGTTGATATTTATCGAATTCTGACAAAAGGTGACAATTTTGAAAAAAAAATCCAATTCTGGACGACCAAAGAAAACAACTAAACGATGAGACAGAGAGATTTTGAAATTAGTTTCAACCCAGAACATGTCTTTAAGGTCAATTTCAAGAGAGGTGACCGTTCCAGTATCAAAATCCACGGTGCATCGACGGCTACAGGAAAGTTAATTTCTTGATTATCACAAAATGCGTAGTGGGACTGGCCAGCCCCAGGTCCTGACTTGAACCCAATGGAGAATCTCTGGGGATTATTAGCTAGAGATGTATCTAAAGCTAGAGATGTATCAAGATCTAAAGCTAGAGATGTATCAAGATCTAAAGCTACTAATTGAACGAAGTTGGCTTTCTCTAAAACCAGAATTTCTTCAAACTTTTGTTTTGTGTATGTCTGATTGAGGGTTTGAAGTGATTAGGAGAAACGGCTAAAAAATTTGAACGTGAAGGAAAAAATAATAAGTTGGTTGTTTATAAACTTTTGGGACAGCAAAATTTAATTTTTATCACGAAGTCTGTAATTGTGTGATGTTATTTATTTATATTATTATTATTATTATTGTCTTAATGTCATTCATAATTAAAAATGATTTTGAAATTGTTACTCATCTTTTTCAATTTGTAAAATAAAAAAAAAGTGTTCTCTATAAACTTTTGGGATGCCTTATAAGACTTCCAGTTTAGCGGATTACAGATGCTCTCACAACATTAACTCATCCTCACTCACTGAAACATTAAATTTTGCATATTTCTATTTATTAATTAAAATATTATAATGTATCTTTTAAGATGCACTAATTTGTTTGAAATAAATAAAGGAAATATAAAAATATACTTGTTTTTATTTCGTAGTCTATGAATTGAATGATTAGTTACAGAGTAACAGTGATTTAAATTTAGTTATAAAGGGTAAAAATTGTTTCTCTACCTTGTACAGGCAATTTGTACAAAGAGAACTGTAATTATTTTAGAAAAGGTAAGTTTATAAATATTATTAAACAAATAACCAGTAAGATTTTTGATATATGGATTAAATTTTGAAATAATATTTTTTTAGTACAAAACACTTCAAAATCAAAGAAAATGTAGTGATATTTCCTAACATGGTTTGTAAACTAACATAAGTAGATTAAAAAAAAAAAATTCTTTAATTTGTATTTTCAAAATTTAACTATTAAAAAAGACATAACTATTTAACCAATTATTTGTCTCTCATCTCAAAAAGTATATGTTCTAAAATTATAAAATCAAGTAATTTTTTTAAGAAATGTCTGAGGGACAACATGAATATATTTTTGTTTTAATACAATCAGTATTTATATCAGTTATTTAATATTAAATTCATAATTTCATACAATTTTAAAAACAATTTTCATCTTTGATTGCATACCTCTTACAATGTTTCCATTACAGTTTTAAGTTTTACAGTCTGTAGTTTGAAATAAATTGGTGAAGAATGATCCATAGCATTATTAGAAAATCAAATTAGTTTTAAAGTTTTACATTTTTGAAAGATTTGTGAAATACTTCAAAATATTTATAATTTATTCATGCTATTTCCAAAGTAATTTATATAAATATTCACCCTACTAACCATCTTTGTCACAGTTACGTCACTGCAACGAAGTTTTTCGTCGCAAAGATCACGGTCACAATGTGACTTGCATGGGATATCGCAGCGATGTCGCAAAAGTTCACGTCACTTTCGACTTCCATGTGATATCGCAGCGACATCACACTGTGACGAAGTCGTGATGTTACTTTGTGATATGGCAGCGACATCCAGTGATATCCCAAAATAATTTTATATAATGAAAATCACAAATAAGTCATTTTGTGACATGTATGTGATATAAGACGTAATTTTGCGATATCACAGGGATACACAGGGATATCACATTTTAACATTTATGCTATTTTTGTGGTATCAGTGTGATCTCTATGTGATTTTGGGGACATCTATGTGATTTTATCAACGAATCTCACGTCACTGCTATATCACATTGTGATCAGTATGCGATCTTAGTGACTTTGGCGACATCTATCTGATTTATGCGATTTTAGCAACGAAAGCTTTGTCGCTGCGATGTCACATTGTGATCTGTATGTGATCTTAGTGACTTTGGCGACATCCATGTGATTTATGCGATTTTCGTAACGAAAACTTTGTCACTGCGATATCACATTGTGATCTGTATGTGATCTTAGTGACTTTGGCGACATCCATGTGATTTATGCGATTTTCGCAACGAAAACTTTGTCACTGCGATATCACATTGTGATCTGTATGTGATCTTAGTGATTTTGGCGACATCCATGTGATTTATGCGATTTTCGCAACGAAAGCTTTGTCACTGCGATATCACATTGTGATCTGTATGTGATCTTAGTGATTTTGACGACATTTACATTACCCATTTACATTTCCACCAGCATTCAATTGAAATTGCCAAATTATGAAAATTGTGGAATTCAGCTTTAGTTTGTCGGGAAAACTGCAGATATTGAAAGAACATTTTCTATTGTTAGTAAAATTTGGAATTCTGAGAAGGCACAACTTTCTGCAATTACTCTGAAATCTTTGTTAATAACTAAAATTAACTTGTCATATTTCTGCAGAGTTTCTGGATTATAGCCTCAAAAAAATATATTAAGTATGGTTGAAAGCTAATAAAAAAGTTAAATAAACCTATGAATTACAATGTATATTGTATATCTTCCGAAAAAACCGCAAACATTAAAGATTTTAGAATTGTGTGTTCCGAACTCCATAAATAAATACGTAAAAAAAATTATCCCTTTCCCATAGCAGAGACATGTCCTGATTTTTTAATCAGAAAAACCTGATCGTATTAGATATGACTCGTGTCTTTTAAACTATATATATATATTGATGATATTTATTTCCCATCTCTTTATTACTTTAAAATTTTGCATTTTCCCCTATTTAGTCCCCCAGTTATAACTAGATGGCGCCACTAGAGGCATGATCTCCTGAATTACTTCAGAAGTTAATTAGTTTTCGTTTTTATTCGCAACTAGCTGAATAGTACCCGTGCTTCGCTGCGAAATTGTGCTATGTGCAATATTTTAGTTAGAGTTGCGTTGCCGACCGAGATCCGTAATTGGTGTATAGGTTCCAACTTTTGACGCTTTGTTCGCAGGATGATTCATTGATACCCAAAACTAAGCTGGCTTTGCTCTCTGAAAAGTTCATTGACACATAAGCACAGGCTTACTTCACACGTTGAAAGGTTCATTGCTATGCAAGCATAAGCTCGCTTCATTCCCTAAAAAGTTATTGCTACGTAAACCCTTAATATTAGAAGCCCCTACCCTGTCAAGAAGCAAAAAAAAAAAAAAATCCCTGGTAATACAATAATATAACACCCATTTGAGAATATTTTAACACTTATTTGTAAAAAACAAAATTAGAAGGCCATAACTATGTTGAAATTTTCAAAGCTCTAGGCCTATTAGAAGAAATTCTATTTTTCAAAAGACCAATTAAAAGGCAAAAACTACTTATGTTACAAATTTCAGAACTATAGCCAATTAGAAATCGTTTAGTAAAATATTTGTTAATTACAAAAATTAATTAAAAAAAAAGCTAATCAAAATTTTAAATTATGTTTGTCAAAAGTCTAATTAGAAGGCCAAAACTAATTATGTTGAAAATTTCAGAGCTGTAGTCCTATTAAAAATCGTTTTATGAAATATTTGTTAATTAATTAAAAAAATTAATTTAAAAAAAAAGAAATCAAAATTTTAAAATTCTGTTTAGCAAAAATCCAATTAGAAGGCCGAAACTATACTTATCTAGAAAATTTCAGAGATGTAGCTTTATTAGAAATCGTTTATTTATAATATTTGTTAATTAATAAAAAAAAAATTAAAAGAAAAATTATCCCAGAAACCTTATATATATATATATATATATATATATATATATATATATATATATATATATATATATATATATATATATATATATATATATATATATATATATATATATTTTGCATGCAACATTAGCTAGGGGCTCACCATAAGGTCGTTCTTGAAGGGGGGGAAAGAAATTTTCACTATTGGAGTCTACCCAGAGGGGTGTTCCTTGGCCATTGTAAGGTACTGGTAGTAGTACAATACAGTCGTCCATCCTTGAAGACAGTCATTCACGCCCCTCACAGGTGTGGAAGATTTGGAATTTCAAGATTGTGTGGTAGAAATAGAAAATGTACATATATTAGTAGCCTACTTTTTGTTGGAAATCTAATGACGCAATTAAAATTTAGGATGCTAATAAAAAATGAGATATAAAATAAAAATTTTGCACACTTTCAATATAAATGTTAAAATTTAATCTGTTTTTCATTTCTATTCAGATTTCCAAAATATAAAAATACACCTTAAAAATGTTTCTCAATGCGGTATGAAATATTTGAAATCAGAATGACATTTTTAGTGTGCTTTTAACTATTTTCTTTTTGCTTGTATGCAATTAGTTTTAACTATTTGTATAAATCTTAGTTTGTTTCAATAGTGAACGATCGTATAAAACATTTTATCATTATTGGATAATTGATTGGATTGCTGTGTAATTATTAAGTTCTCTTAAATATTCTAAATAGTACTTAACCATTATGTCACAATAGTTGAAAATTATTGCATTTTTTATATAAACATAAACTATTTTCTAAAGTAAGAAACTGCAATATTTTACTATAAATTCAAAATGCTCCAATACAGAACAACGTACAAGAATAAGGTATAACGATTCAATACTTTGGACAAGAGAGGTAAAAGGTGAAACGTTTATTTCCTTTTTTTATTCAAAAATATGTTATAGAAACTGTACCTATTGCTTGTAATGAATTTCAAATACATATATGCGAAGAACTATAAAAGCCTGCCATTTATATATATAAAAAAAGTAAAGCAATTGTACAAAAGCGTGAAAGGATATATATTGATTTATTTTAAAAACTGCTTATTAATGTTATATTTATTACTTTTGTTTTTATAGTGAATATACCAATTATTGTTTATTACTTTAAAAAAAAAATTTCAACATCCTCACCACTAAAATTCGCGTAAAAATTTACAGAAGACGTAATCAACCAAATTGTAAAATAAAACAGTTATTTTGCAACAGTTACTGACTGTTTTTATTCACAATATGTTTATGACATGTGAACTGAAATAAAAAAAGATTCGCGTACACTTCTCATCTTCCTTAACTTCTTTTTTAAAACTACGTCATTTTAGCCCCTGTATTACACTGTGGAGATAACTTTCTTCAAGGGCCTATGTCTTTCAATTTCTTCAGATCATGTTTCAGAAATTTACACCTCCTCTTATCGGGAATTTCACCAACTAAACAATATTTGTGTTGCTACATATCGTCAAAATTGAAGACATTTTTTTATTTTTATATATTTTTTTAATAAAAGGATGAAAACTCATACGATAAATTATATTATTGTACTTTTTGTCTGTATTATTTTAATTTTACACCTTTCATACTATAATTCTTCAGATTATAGAAAATTTATCTATCTGTCTTTAGTAAATAAAAGTAATAATACAACATAAGTGTAAAATATAATATACCAAATTTACATCCCACATTTCTATTTCATAACCTGTAAATTGATAACAATTGGTCATATGACTATCGACACGCAATAAAGGGAATTTTGATTTTAAAAATTTTGTTTAAAATAAACACTTTTAAAATAATTTGATTCTACAAAAATTTAAATTAAAAGTTGAAAAATATTAAAAAGAGTTTTACGACAAATTTTAACAGATTTATGGAATCAGAATATTAAATGCTCTTAAAATTCACTAAAGTTAACTTAAAGTTAAGTTTTTATTTATGGTTTGGATACTTTAAACATTTGCAAAATAATTTAGTAAAAAAATATCAAGACTTCATAGAGCCAAAAGAATAAACATTCAGCAAAGGAAATCGTAGAAATGCAGTTAGCGAAAACCCGCCTAGCAGGTAAAAGTCACTTATCATTTACTAAATTGCCCCCCTGTCAAGCAGCTTCAAAATACCCCTTTGTGTCCCAACTGAATGGGCTGGCCATGTGTGCTGTCGAAATTTCTTCCTCTCACCCCAATTCCGAAATTGTCACATGCCCCCTTCCTCTCACAGGAGCCCATGTGAAAAGGTTAAATTAACAACTTACACAAGCAGCCGGTAATCGGGTAATTACCTGCAAAAATTACCGTATTTTAAAGTTTGGCTGGTATTTTGGAAGATAATTTGAAAATGAGGGTATTTGCGGATTTTTTTTAAAAAAATGGTGTATTTTTTATTTATTTATTTTATTTTATTACGGAAGAAGTATTTCTTTGGATAATCTGATAATGTGAAGCTTGTGTTGAAGAGACAAGAGTCTTTACAAAACCAGCAGGCGATGAAATACGAGATCAATTCAAGAGACGCGAACAAATAATAAGATCGATTGGCGGGATAACTAATTGAAATGGTTATAGAGGGTCGCTTTAGGTCAGTTTGGCCTCTGGCCTCCAGTTCCTCCTTTTTTTTTTGTCTCGCAAGCAAAATTCAATGAACCAAAGAACCAAGATTGCACATCTGTTCCGTTTGTTAAAAGACTGGTCGCGTTGTCGGGTGAAGGAGAGGGGGGGGGGGATGAAAAGTTTAGTATCTTTCCCTTGATCCAATCTTGACAGAAACCGATTCTATTTTCTCACATGATTTGTTAGGTTCGGCTTTTTTCTTTTCCATTTTTATCTATTAATTGGGTTAACGTTCCAAATAATATTGAAAAATATTCTTAGATATTCTTTGGTTATTTACTAATGCTTTTCATTTAAAACTTAACAAAATGAATAATAAATAACTGCAAATAATGATTTATTTTCAATTTGATTTTGTTCAATAAAGGAAGCAGTACAAATGGAAGAAATACTACCAATCTGTTTGGTTGGTTTATACGCTCAATGACCTATTTTTATGCACAATGACGGCTAATTACGACGGGACCTACAGCTTAACGTGGATTCCGAACCACAACGAACATCCCTGCTTAATCCGGGATTCGGATCCAGCACCTTTTGGCATGTGTGACCAGAGATCTAACCACACAGCCATCAGATGGGCACCAACCAATCTGGAAATGATGTTGAAAATGGTAGATAAATATAAAAATAATACAACTTTAACCGCAAGATTATTACTTCTAAAAATAGTTAATTAACTTGAGAGAGCCATGAAAAACACATATTGACAATTAAAATACTTTATTTTGATGTGGAAGCAAACATTATTTCCTTTTATTATTTCAGTAACGATTAAGAAGCATGATGCAATCGAATAATTTATTTACTATATTTGTAATTTTTTTCTAATTCCTATCATGCTCACATATCACATATATTCACCGAATTCTGTTTCACATTAAATAGTTAAAAAAAAAAAAAAAAAAAAAAAAACGAAAACTATGTAAGTCTGTTATTGTATAAACTTACAGAGCCAGCAGAAGACAAATTAAAAGTAACAAATATTTTAATAAAATAACATAACGATACGTATGTTATATTTTAACCTTCCAGTCAATAAAAATGTGTAATATATATATATATATATATATATATATATATATATATATATATATATATATATATATATATATATATATATATATATATATATATATATATATATATATATATATATATATATATATATATATATAAAAATTTAAAAAAAAAAATTAAATCATTTTCACTACTTAAATTCATTCAGAAAACAGAGCATTGTAAAAAAAAGTATGATAAACCGTTTCAAACGAAAGCGTCTAAAAGCCCTGGTTTCCTAGGAAAGCGTCCCGTGATCCAGCGTTCACTTGAAAACGGGGAGTGACGTCACGAACCGGTCAGATTTTCGACAGAACGTGTCGTTGATCATTTGCTGCCACTCTTTCTGTGGGTCCTTTCAAGGTCAGATTCTGAAAACTCTGATGGGGATTTCATTGTTCATTCTTGTCCCTTGTTCCTTCATTCTCCGCCCCTCGTCAAGAAAAGTATGTTTGAGAACACATGACCGGCAACGTACGAAATGCCGATCTACCTTATATAATGACCGGCATTTTTAGCAAAGTATGAAAAAGAGCCATGATAAAACTTTGAAGGAAAAAAAAAAATGTTCTTCCTCAACAATACATTTGTAATTTTGAAAAAATAATGAAAAACAGCCCTTGAAAAAGCTTTTATTTAAAATACTTAAAAAGAATTTAAGTAATAAAAAAAAAAAAAAATTATGAATTTTATTAATGAAACAAAATAAAATATGAACCTTTTTGTTGTACCAAGAAAGTTGATAATTTACTTAATTTCAATTTCACTTAACTTTATTTCTTATAAAAAGTAAAATCGTTATTTATATGAACTATACAAAAAATTGGTGATGTATTTTATACTTGGTCGGTTTGTCATTTGGCATTCTTTAGAATGCCTGAGCAATGCGTGAAATGTTTAATCGTTTTATACTTTGCCGGCTAATTTTTGGAATAATTTAAAATGCCTAGGTGCAGGTATTCTATAGAATGCCGGATTTAATACATTATTGCCGGTAACAATTTATAAAACATAGAAAATAATGTAGGAATTGAAATGCAAATCGTCAAAGAATTCCCTTTGAATTTGATCGTTCGGTTATTGGTCAATCTAAACAACACAATTATAAAACTGAAACAAAATTATTGATGCGACAAATTTATTTTGGTATTGCGGATTTAATACTTGATTGATTGTTAAAGAGTTTTTAATAATAATAGAATGCAAACTACTTTATAGTATTCAGCAAAATTTAATTCTTACTTTTTGCAAGGACAAAATAAAGGATACCATATTTATTTTAAATTTTCTTAATTCAGTTAATGTTTGTATGCTTTTCGAGAGCAGATAATAATAATTTTTTTATATATATATATATTTTGGTTTTAATAATTTCAATTGCAACAATTCATAGTGATCGTTTAATTGTGCCAGTATTAAATTCCGGGTAAAAGTTGAACGGTCAGAATCTCATTGACTTGAGCGTTCACCATTTTGTGCATAAAATGGTAGATTGCGAATGTGCCATGATTATAGAGGAAAATACATTCCATGCACAGATGTAAACAGAAGCGATATTAGATGTTATTCTGGTTCATGAGAAATTAGAATTTTGTTATAAAAGAATCAAATGTCATAGTTGTTCGTTTTATACGATTTTACAATTGGTAAAATTCACGAAGTTATTTTAATTTGGCCTATAAACCAAATTCCAGGTTACTTTTATCCGAATTGTCAAACCATTACAAAAATTTAAAATCAAATTTCCGATTTTGAATAATATAATCAATATTGGCCGGATGCCTTTCAGTAAGTTATTTCAAGAAAAAACTCACCATTCTTTATTATAATTACAGTAAAAGTTAACTATTAATTTATTTGGATTCCGGATATCCAAACTGCATGTATTCCGGAAATGAATTTCTTTTCAAAGCAATAAAAATATTTGTTGAAATAAATTTGTTGAATATTGGAATGAATGATAAAAATTATCATCTTATCGGAATTTCGAACAAATCATTATAAAATTTTAGTCAGATTTTCGATTTTGAATTAATCAGTTTTTCAATGTGGAAGATGTAATTTCGATTGTAAAGTTACGTTTCTTTAATATAGACTATAATTATAATAAAAACTAGGCGTGTTGAACATCGCACAACTTTCAATTACCCTATAATACTGATGTGGATTTGTGTCATTTACGGTTTTTATATTTTCATCATTCATTTAGCAAAAATGGCCAGTTAGGTGATATTTTTTGCGATAATTCTTGCATGGGTCTTTAAAAAAAAAAATTCGCCAAAATGATGATTTAGGCAATTTACTTTTCTATAATTCGTATATTATCGTTTCCCATAAGTGAAACTGAGGAGAGAAGAAAAAACAATCGTTGATGAGGTATGCTCAAGGAAAGAGAACTCTGTGTTAAAGGCATTCATTCTTCAACTTTTTAAGCCATTCAAACATTTTTACGGGAATTTCGGAGGTGGGGATGATTAGAACACCTCAAGAGGAATTATCACAGCAATTTTGAACAAAATCGTTTGAGACGTTTTTTAGCAATTACTGAAAAATACTATTTTTTCAATGGCAACTACCTTATTTGCATGCGCGGTTTTGACGAAAACCCTAATGGTAGATCCCTGTGCCATCATCAACTTCCACACCAAATTTGAATATCGTAAGTCAAATTGTTCGGGAGTTATGCTGACCACAGACACACAGACACATTTTTTCTAGATAACAGTTTTGAATTCAGGATAATCCAAATCATAGAGAAATGCAAAAAAAAAAAAAAAAAAAAAAAAAAAAAAAACGCCCACATTTTTTTTATTGAATACTATACTTTCATTACCCTATGTATACACATGGGTAATTGAAAGTAATAAGTAATAGATTTACAAGGATTCCAGACAAATAAATTGCATTGTATACCGAAAACGAATATATTTTTAATGCAATAAACGATGCATATATGACATATCTTTTGGATATCAGAATTCTGTATAAACCTGACTTTTGAAAAATATATCCTGGATGTTATGGATAGATAATAAAATATCTATTACCCCCCCCCCCCCCATATTTATACAATTAAGCAAACAAAATTTATTAAAATAACATGTTTAGATTTGAGTGTTTTCTGGACATATGATGCTGATGTAAACTGATCACACAATTTATATGAATATGAAAAACACTACTTGCAAAAATGTATATCATTCGGATAAAGAGTCCTTGCTACTTGCCAAATTACAAATACACTAAAATCCATCATAAGTCAGCTTAAACTTTAACAAATACGTCCATGATTAGTTTAAGCAAATGAATAACATGATCAGTAAGATTGATGATATCGAATAAATCAGCAGAATATATGGAAATTATGATTTAAATACCTTTATTGAATATTATGTCAAGTCAGAAGTCACAAAAAAACACAATAGACAGGTTTTAATTAAAGATTCGCTTATTTTTTTAGACTTGATAATCTAATGCTTGATAATCTAAAACTTGAATAGTTTATAATAGTTTTTTCTTAATAATCTAAAACTTGATAATCTTAGCTAAAATAATCTAATGAGAATATTTTTTTTAACTCCTAAAAATGAAAAAAAAAAAAAAAAAAAAAAAAAATATATAGGAATCATTTTGGCATATTCTGTAAAAATCTGCGGCCCACAAAAAACTGGAACATAACTTATACCGCTCATCTCTAAAAGTTAATGGCAAACGCTGCTCTAGAATATTTATAAGCATATAGTGTTGTAATCAGAAAATAAATTCATTGTGTGTGCTTATATGTAACTTAGGAAATTTGTAAGCTGAGCATATTTATATTTAATAATGCACGTGAATGCATTTGATTGAAACGAGTTTTTCAATTCGTTATATAACTCAGCATGTCAATAAAAAAATAACACATAATTAAAAAGAAAAGGAAAGTACGTGAAATCAAAAATTTGGAAACTAATTAAGAAGTAAAATTTTTCATTTCATGACAAAAGAAATTTTTTGAAGCACATGGTATCAAAACCCAACTAATGAAAAGTACAGATTTAAAAACATATTCAAATTTTAAACCAATCAAAAATATCCATTTTATTTATACGTTGTATAAGCAATTGACTATGACGTAACCATACATAAATTGTATTAGTTTTAGATATATGCAGTGGCAATACTCTAGTTGACATAGCGTTGTTGCTCCAAAACACCACTCAAAAGGTCGGATATCTCAAAAAGTTTTTCTGAGTGAGCTTTTGAATTACTAAGTTTATTTTGGTCTCGGCTAAACTTGCCTTGGTATTGTTTGGTAGTTACTGTACATGTGGCTGAATTTTCTACATAAACGAGGAAAGTGACGTGGCTTCAGGTTAGCAGTTTTCTGCTAAACCTTTGGTCGGCTGCTGTGCTGGTGCCTGCACTTGTTTTTTTTTTTTGCTTAAGCTTACGCTTTATACATTCCCAAGTCTGGGTTTATTTATTTTTGCACTTTTATTTCTAGTTAAGCTTTGCTTAGTTAGTTTTTGGCAAGTTAAACGCGCCCGGGATTGGGCGTCTGCTACCCTGTCCGTGTTGATCAGTTTCCTCTCTCTGTAAGAGTTTTTTTTCTTCTCGCTACCCTGGGTTCAGAAATTCTGCGCCCCGCTAAACTTCTTCTAAACAATGAAGGAATATTACTAAACAACATGGAACACGTATTTACTAGAGTTCTATCTACTGAGGAAACTATTTCTTTTGCAGCGGCAAACGGCTGTCAAAAGTTTGTATTATTCATATCAAGTACTAATGGTACCGGACTCCCGAAAAATAAACCAAAAATCCTAGGCGATGAACTGGGGAAGAAGGTTACAGATAGTAAGCTGATTGGTGATCTCAAATTCACCCGCGACAACAGAATTGTTATTTCCACGACAAATGCTAACTGTGCCCTCCAAGTGAGCAAGCTTACCTCCCTTCTGGGCATTCCAATCATATCGGTGCTCCAGAAGGACGGTATTCAATCCCGTTTTTTACTTCGCGACCTCCCAGTGGATATTACTGTCAATGAAATTGCTGAAGAAATTGAAACCTCTAACAAAGTGATTGTTGTAGAAGCCCGTCGCTTCACCAAAAAATTAGGGGATATCATCACCCCCACAGAATCTGTGCTCATCTCCATCCTTGGGAACAACCTTCCACCAGACATAAAGACCTGGTACACATCTCACCGGATCTCGCCCTTTATCGACAGACCTCGCCAGTGTGGCCGGTGCCACAAATTCGATCACGCCACCAAAGCGTGCAAACGAAATATTTTCTGCGTTCGCTGTGGGGCTGAAGAAGAACACCTTAGTTGTACCGAACCCCCAAAGTGTAGTAACTGTCAGGAGTGCCACATCGCAACAGACCTCAACTGTAATACACGACGGCAGGAGATACAATTCCTCGAATTCAAACAAAGGAACCACCTCTCCTACTCGGAAGCAAGAAGATCATTCAGAAGCAATCAACCCAAAGTGGCCCACTCCACTGTTATAAATAAGTCCGAAAACTCATCTTCCCTGGTGCCTATCATCTCTAAAATAATCCAAGAAACAGTTACCTCCTCTGTCAAAGAGCTTTCTTCTGTTTTTTCCTCCCTGTTGGAGCAACATGCCAAGCAAACAACAAATGCAATCACCGCCCTCTGGTCGCAAGTCAACAGTTTGCTCACAACTATTCCGCCGCTGCCAGCAGCCTCCCCCGCTTCCGCAAAGCGTAGCGCACCCAAACAAAATACCAACGGTCATCACGCAAACAAAAACCCCAAGCCAAGCCCTCTCCCCCTTCAGGTATCGAACCCCCTCTCCCGTGATGCGCGGGAGGGTCAAAACCTTGATGCGGTCGTTAGCATGGACTCCACTCCCAGCTCCGCCCAGGTGGCTTTTTCTGCGGAAATCCCATGGGACGCACATTAACTCGTGGACCTGTGCAGTGACAGGTTTTCTTTTCGTTTTTCTTTTTCATGACCAAAACTTTAAGTCAAAGTTTTACTCGCACATTTGTGCAAAGGCCCACCAGGACCCCCTCTTTCTTTTTAGCATCTTCCATTTAAGCGTGTTGCAATGGAACTGCCGTAGCATCGCCAACAAGAAGCACTGGCTTTTGCACCCATCATTATCAGGTTTTGACATTATCGTGTGTCAAGAAACTTTCCTTAAACCACACTGTCCCTTCCATCTACCGCAGAAAATTATCTTTCGACAGGATAGACCAAGTCCGAGCATTGGTGGCGGTCTTGCCTTCGCTGTCAACCCTTTGTTGCAAGTTACCACGATTAATTTTACTGACCTTCCTGCCCAGGAAAATGAAGTCATGGGTATCTGCATCAGTGTTCATAATAAGCCCATCACCATAATAAACATCTACTCCCCCAGAGGGAAATTCACGGAGGCTTGGTTATCGGGCATCTCTCGTAAAATCTCCCCTCCTTTCCTAATCGTCGGAGACTTTAATGCGGGCCACTCCTTTTGGGGAGCGGGATCCAACTCGCAAGGTGCGAGAATTATTATTGACTGGATAGAGAAAAACAACCTTATCCTGCTTAATACACACTACCCAACCCACGTCTCCCCTAGGGGGAAAACTTCCCTGATCGATCTGTCCATTGCTTCCCCGAACCTGGCACAGATGACAACTTTAACTGTCTTACAAGACACTTTTGACAGCGACCACTTTCCCATCTCAATCGACTTAGGTAGTAGTCATCGCACCAGTGTTCCTAACACAATATCTACCCTCCGATGGGACAAAGTCGACGCGTCTCTGAGGACCAACCATGATTTGGCCCTACCTTCTATTAATAAATTCGTTGACTTCTGTAAAGTTACCATGACCACCTGCTCAGTTGCACAAAAAGCTCTTCCCCCTCGAACTAACCCGTGGTGGTGCCAGAAATGTTCTTACCTCCTCAGAAAGAAAAAGCGATTCCTTAAAATCTCGCGCATCAAGCTTTCCAGAGATCATTTCATCCGTTACAAGGAGATCGGGGCTGAACTAAGAAGACTCATCGCGGCTCGCAAACGAAACTACTGGGATCGCAATTGTCAGGAGGCCGCCAGGACCGGATCAATCTACCACATCCTTAAGAGCATCACTAACCGCCCCACAACCAATCCCCAATCGCATAATGTATTGGAAATTGGGGGCATTGCCATCACTTCACCTCTTGCGCAGGCAAACTGCCTCGCCATCTCACTCATCAAACCCAACATCTCCGAAGGTATCCCACTTAATCTCTGTGAGCAAGATGGCTATGCCCTCAACAGGCCTTTCTCCCTTTGCGACTTAAAATCCGCTATCAAGAAAACGCGCAATTCCTCACCTGGCCCCGACTCTATCCCTGCTAAATTGATAAAACGCCTCCCGGACCATCTCCTCCTTAGCCTGCTGACTATATTCAATAACAGCTGGGCGTCTGGCTGTGTTCCAACATCCTGGAAGCAAACTACCGTGATACCGATTCTGAAGAAAGGTAAACCTCCAACCTCACCGGCCTCTTATAGACCGATCGCGCTCACTTCTGTCCTATCGAAGATTCTGGAAAGAATGATCCTCAAACGTATCCTCCCCATCGTTCTCCTATCGCCCCAAATCAACCCTCGCCAAACTGGTTTCCTCCCTTACCGTGGCTGCGAGGTCAACCACGCCATCCTCTTGAATGACATTCAGATCGCAAGGAGGGAAAAACTTTTCGTGGCAGCTGTGTCCGTGGACATCAAAGGTGCATATGACCACGTCTGGATCGATGGTCTGCTCCTCAAACTCTCACAATTAGGAATCAGTGGAAGACCTGCCCTATGGATTCAGAATTTCCTTTTGGAAAGGAAGGTCCAAGTTAAATGGCGGAGAGTACTTTCAACACCGATTACCTGTCTTCGGGGCATCCCACAAGGCAGCGTCTTGTCCCCTATACTCTTTCTCATCTATCTATCCGATATCTTTGATTCTCTTCCTAATGGGGTTAAGTGCCTCATCTTTGCGGACGACATCCTTATTTATTGTCAACACAATTCATGGGACCTCATTGAGCGGAAACTTCGTAGAGCCCTAGTATGCCTGCAAGATTGGTGTCTGCGGTGGAAAATGTCTATCACGCCGGAAAAGTGTGAGTGCATTAACTTCTCTCGTAGAACCACCCCACCAGGTTTTTCCCTCAACTATAACGGATCAACTATCCCTTGGAGCAGCAATATTAAATTTCTTGGCATTTCCCTTCATAATAACCTTTCTTTCAAGACCCACTTCCAAAACCTCAAAAGAAAAGCTTTCCAGCGCACAAACCTGCTGAGAATCATTGCCGGAAATCGCTGGGGCGCTAGACCCTGGCATCTAATCCAAATCGCTAACAGCACCATACGCAGCCTCTTTGATTACAGCTGTCCATCTTGGATTTCGGCCTCGCAAACGGATAGGAAATCTTTGGAGGGCGCATATCACGCTGCTCTTAGAGTGGCTACTGGTCTACCTCGTTGGACTCCGATCCCCATCCTCTTACTTGAAGCGGGAGTGTCATCCCTTTTCGCCCGACACAACCTCCTGACTGACCTCTTTTGCATCCGTAACTTCAGCTTGGACAATCTCTCTCCCACCAAACTCATTTTCTCTGATCTACGCTCTCCCACTCCACTCCCTGCAAGAGCCCTTACCATCCTCCACAGCTTTGGCATTGACAAGGAAAACATCATCAAATCGATCTTCCCCGCTGCTCTTCCTCCCCATGTCCGAATTCACACAGAGGACTTGGATTTCCAGCAGCCGGGCCTGTCCCCTCAGTCCATCCGCAAACTTTTCGAAATCCACAAATCTTCTTGCTGGAAAGATCACCTCATCCTGGCAACTGATGCATCTAAGAACAACTCTTCAACAAGTATCGCCGCCGTAATTCCTTCCAGCGGTTTGACCCTTTCTGGATCCATTATGAACCTCAACTCTGTCTTCACAGGGGAAGCTCTAGCTATCGACTTAGCCCTCAGCAGATTCCGGAATAAACCGAATCGCATTGTCATCCTCACTGACAGCAAGTCCAATCTCCTGGCCCTTCAAAATCTAAATTTCAAGTCCCCCAGAATTACAAGTCTTTTGGCCAACACCATTCGCAGAGAGACATCCAGTATTGTCTCGTGCTCCCTGGTCTGGGTGCCGAGTCACGTAGGCATCCAGGAAAATGAAATTGCTGATGCAGCTGCACGCCAGGCTTTATCAAAACCCCTGATTTCGCGCCTCATTTCTCCCGATGATCTCATCCAGATCATCAAGCGTAACCACATTGCTGAGCGATCTCACGACTGGGACCACTCCCCTTACTCTATCAGATACCCATGGATCTACCCACTGCAGAAAAACTGCTTGTCCTTCTCGCCCAACCGCCAAATGGACATCCTCTTGACCAGACTGAAGACTAAAACGGCCACCGTTAATGCCACCCTTCATCGGTTCAACATCATTCCCTCTCCCAAGTGCAATTTCTGTGCTGAAGTTGAAACTCCAGAACACTTCATTCTCGAATGCCCTGCGTTCGATAACCAACGTGACTCCCTACGCAAAGATCTCGGCTGCATTCCACTGTCCTTCCCGTGGCTTTTTGACTGGTCACATCGACCCAAAGAAAAGATCAGAGCCTTGTGCAAATTCATTTCGTGCACGAAAAGATTTGATTAAACCCTGCTCACTGTTTTATTTATTACCTACGTCCCGAATGATATAGACGCCAAACTTCTGAATGATTAGTTGTCCTGTAAAGTTCTTCTCTTCGCAGAAGTCGCTAGCCTCGTACACACTTCTCCTTGGATAATGTCTGGAAAAAGCTCCCTCTCCCGGGAAGCATAATCCAGCAAAACCACCACTAAATCAAATCAAATCAAACCACTCAAAAAGCATGGTGATCGGTCTCCCGGGAAGCATAATCAAGCAAAACCACCACCAAATCAAATCAAAGCATGGTAATCAGTGTTTTTTTTTATTTTTTATTATTATTATTTAACTTAAAATTATTTTTAGTCAATTAAACTTTTCTTTATCAGAAATGTGTTCTCAAACTGAGTTAATTACAGTGGGTAAAAAAAGTCTCCGTACGATAGCCAAAGTTGCAAATAAATTAGCATTATTTCTAATCTTTAGCTTCATATCTTTAGTAACTATTGAAATATGTTTAATTTGACTCTTTAAAATAAGTTAATAATAAATGTCTGTTTTTACAAAACGCAGCAAGTATTTAAATTGAAATATTTAGGAGATATTGCTAAGTGCCATGCAAAAAAAGTTTCCGTATGCAATATGAAAATGAATTCTGATGTCTTCCATAACAGATTTGCAATAAATTTTCCAAGCTGAAGTGTACGCAAGTGTTATGAAGACATGATAGCAGCAATTGTTTAATTTTAGCTTGTAGCTGATTGTCTTAAAATAGAGTTCCTAAATCCATTTGTGAGTTGGTAATTCAGTTATGGGTCTATTCCTAGTTGACGTTAAAATATCGCCAAGCCGATTTGGCGCTGTTTTGTAGGCGATACAGTTCTAAATTTGGCAACCTCATTTTTTTTATTGACGTGCTTTGGCTTCAACCTTTCTATACCACAAATCATAGAGCTGGTTCGTTTCTCAATTTTTCATATTGGAATTCCGAATTGGCGACATTCTGGCTTTGTCGCCAACTTTTCAAAAGTGCGCCAACCCATAAATGTGAACTAGGAATTTACCCAGTTATGAAATGATGGATTATCTATGAAAAAAATTGGCGAAATCTTTAATATATATTATTGAAAGGCACTGTGAGCTTCAAACTTTTGAGGATAGAGTTTGATCCAGAAGATCTTCAAAGCTAAAACGCTTTCATAAAAGAAATATCCTATTGCAAGGTTCAATTTAATCCGCGAATAAGTGCACCTCAAGTCGCACTTGGCTTAAGAATTAACAAAAGCATGGAAGACAATTTCCCAAGTGACAATTTCTGTGCACTGGTTAAGACATTTTGTGTTAGAATTTCAAGATACACATATTTATGCTTGTTTCCTTCTACATAACGTAAATTGCGACACACCAACAGCTCTCATACACCCTCATACTATAACACCTCCTCCACTGTGTTTGACAGTTCCACATAAATTCTAAATTAACATTTGTTGGTTTGGTTTTATCCAGACCATAACTCGATTATCTGACCCTTGGATATTAAATTTTAATTCATCATTAAAAAGAACTGATTCACAGAAAGATAACTGATAACTTACATGCTTTTTTGCAAACTCAAGGCATTTTTTTCTGTTACAGGTACTTGTTTAAGGATTCTTACGGGCTGCAAGTTCATTCAGACCCGCTATTTTAATAATATTTCTCACCGTTTGAGATGTCCCTTCAATATTTTTATAAATTTTTAAGCCATGTGCGACTTAAGCAATATCTCCCAAGTATTTCAATTTAAATACTTGCTGCGTTTTGTAAAAACAGACATTTATTTTAAACTTATTTTAAAGAACCAAATTAAACATAATTTCAGTAGTTACTGAAGATATGAAGCAAAAGAGTAGAAATTTTGCTAATTTATTTGTAACTTTGGCTTCCGTACTGAGACTTTTTTTACCCACAGTATATGTCTACAATCAAATAAATCTGGTGACTAAGCACAGAACATAAACTTAAGCATTTAAATATTTATGAAAAGTAAACTAAAAATAAGATAATAAACAAAATACTATATGCAGTTACAAATTTCAAACTTTTGATTCAATGTGTTAAAAATCATGCGGTAATACACAGTTGAGGGATGTGGCTGGATAATAAAGGTTTAAGCCTCTTAAAACTGATTTTTAGATGGCTTAGTTTGGTAGATGTATGAGAATTTGTCTTCATTAAGACTAACGTTAAGTGCCCGGCCAATAAACTAGTGATTATTCTTTCCAATATGCAGCATACCACTTTCCTGAGGTAATATTCATCATGTGACAATAACTTTATTTTTTACTTGTTGTACAATATCACTCTCCATTTTCTTTGATGTATAGACAACTTTACCTTGAGGGTAATTAAAAGTCACTAAGCAGTTTATGGTTTATGAAGAAACTGATACGACACAATGCACTCTCCGTATTAGTGGAATTGGTTGCGCATCACAGATCTTATCCAAAACTCCGCTAAATTCCAGATCTTATCCAATTCCTCAAGGCATTTTCTACTTTTTCTTTGTAAAAAAAATTACATTAGTTTTTGTATTTTTGGCAAATTCCGCCGATATAATATATTTAACAAAGGTATTTGCATCCCTAAAAACATCATAATTCATAAACTATCTATCATCTACTACTCCCTTCCCTCAAGAGGCCACAAAACAATGCCAGTTTATAGGTTGCCCTGCTCCATCAGGAAATTTGTTGATGAAAAATTTTGTATGCTTTCTTGGTATGTCTCCTCAATTAATAGGAAGTTACAAAAATGCTCTGCTATTTATCATGATGGATAGAATAAAGCACAATAGCATAGCAAAGTACCTTTTCTAAGTAGCATATACAAGCTGTATATAATATACTGGTTTTGTTACAAGTGGGTACTTTAAACCTCATCTTGTTGAATTATAGAAAACTTATTGCTAAAATCAATTTTTGATTAGTATCTTTTTGCAACATATTGAAATAGCTTGATTGTTTTTTTTTTACATTGTGATGCCATAAAAAATATGGTAATTGTTTTTTGAGGTTGTACATTATTATGTCTTACGTGTCTTCTTATTAAACAAGGCATAATTTTACCTCTTCTTCTGTTATCCGATAAGCATACTGCAGCTTAGTCAAGACATCATCTCTAGTTTAATTCAAACATATATCTTATTTCCTTTTTGAATGTATCTTAGCAATCATCGTATTTTGGTAAAATTGCCTTGCTGATATCCGAGCTACATGTGAAGCTGTGATGACCGATGATGAAAATTCACTATTCAAAATGTTTCATCTCGTGTTAATGATCATCAATTCAAAATGTATAACTTTTTCTAAACTTTAGGTTCAGACCTACTTTAGTGTAATATTACTCTTAAGTAAGGTTATTTGTAAAACCTGTGATATAAAATATCTATAGTTTTGTGTTTAATAGCATTCTTTCCTGGTTTCATATGGCTGTTATGATGCTGGTACCACATTTTATCATATAAATGATCTGTTATCCAAAAAATCAGTCACCTAATTTTTACTATTTTGTAGTCAATAGGTCCTTGCCATATTTGAGAGAAAGTTTCTCAAAAGCACCTTTGGGGAGAATTTAGTTGATGGTTCATGGAGAAGTATCTGACATGGGACAAGAACCTGCTAAACCAGATGGATAAAGCAAGAACAATGAAAAGACAACATGGAGCTGAAGACGATTATAATAGTCAACAGGTAAATTACTCTTTTGATAGCAAAACTAGTTTTCTGGCTAAAATTTTTTAAATGAAAAATGCCATTATTGTTCATGTAGTTTTACTCATTTTATAATTTTTGTGCAGGAAAAGTGTGCATAAAAAACATTCTTTTCATAATAGTCGAATAGAATTTATAGAATAGAGACTGCCTGGTCTCTATTCTATAAATTCACATGTCTATAAAATCTATATATCTAAAAGTCTATAAAATCACTAAACTCTCGACTAAAACTCTAGACAATTTCAATTTGCTTATGATTCTTAAATATATTTGAATCATTAACTTCAATTCCATTGACTATCCATGCACAATATTAATTTTTAACTAAAAATATTTCAATTTAAATTCTTTATTGTTTTGAAATTACTATATGTATTTATGTATGTATATATATCCCAAGCAACGCAACCATGTTGTTTCAATGTGGTGTCAACGTTCAATACCAACATGCACAATGTTGTTTCAACGTGGAACTGCAACGTTGTTTTCAAGCGGAAGTGTTCACTTAAAGGAGCGTGGATACAATGTTGAGTGCCAACGTTGTTTCTACGTAGATATATCACACTGCTTCCACATGCTAGCTATTGCCCACGTGGTTTCAATGTTGAATGTCAATATTGGTTCAACGTGGATTTGTCACATTGTTTCCACATGAGTGTTCATTTTTGCCCATGTGGTTTCCACGTTGAATGTCAATGTTGTTTCAACATGGATCACATCAGTAAAAATAGATTTGAAATGAGAAAAATTATTACGATGATCATAAAAGATACTTTTAAAAACAGTATCAGGGGTTTCAGACTTTTTAAAATTTGAGAAAGGGTTAAAAATTGTAGTTTCATGATGATGCCAAGGTGAAATGGGGAAAGTTGGAGGAATAACTCTAAGGTTATCCACCTGATGGAATGAGAGAATGTTTTTAACTCTCAATGAAAAAGATGGTCGTGCATGTTTTTAAGTAGCTCTCTTCTTAGTTCGAATGAATAAGCACTTTTTGGTGTTAAATATAGGTTTTCTGCAGATCGTAAGAATTCTAGTGTTCAATCATGTGTTGAAATAATCCGATGCAAAGGTGAAATTTGCACTCCAAAATTGTTATTTGCGTTCTGTCTGTTTACAATTTTAAAAATGTGGTAATCATAATTTTCAGTGTTTTTTTTAGTAATATACAGTCAATAATTAATTCTTTTCTTTTTAATAGGCATTCCAGATGAATGTTTGGAGTGCAAAGTTTACACTTGGACAAATAATTTTTAATTCCACCCCTTAAATTGTAAGTACTGAATACTAGGCATTTTTTTCTATGCTATAAAAACAAATTTTGTGTAAAAGTCCCTTTTTTTTTACAAGTACCTTTTTTTCAAACTTTTGGTCCCTTAGTCCCTTTTTTTGAAGTTCCAAGTTGCTAAACACCCTGAAAGTTGCCCCCTGATGAAATTCCAAATTTCTGCCGTTTTTCATTTTATTTTGTTTGTATATCTAAATATATATACCTAAAAATATTTATGTAATCCATGAAGCAAGAACAGTGTTACATAGATGGTTAAGTATGGCTGCTGTCAACATTTTGCAATACTAATTGAACATAACAGCATTAATTTCTTTCAAATTTCAAGAAATTGTAGTCTTCAGATAAATCTTCTATAAAATGTAATTGATTTAGAAGAAATACAATAATGCCACTAAGGAAAAAGTTAAGTCTGAGGATGTTTTTTTTTTTTAGCTTTGAATTCTCTAATTGGACCATATATGTTATGCGTGTTATTGTCAATGTATGAAAGTGAAATTAGTTTTTCTATATAAGGACTGAAGTACTTTAAGCAAAGTTTGAAACAACATATCGTAGAGGTTAAATTGTGAAATAATTAGTTATAACAGTTGTCTAGTTATTCTGTGATATAACTAGTTTTTGTATAAAATTTCTAATGATAGACAATTAGATAGTAAAATAAAAGCACTCTATAATTTTTTATTTTATCTTTTGTTGCAAAACTCTAAAAGTAACAAAAAGTATAGCAGGCATCTTCTTCGAACAGTCGTTTGAAGCCCCTCAAATTGCCTTATTTTTTTAAAATCACTTACTGTTGCCAAATTTATTGCTTTTAATAATAGTGTTCTTAAATATCAATTTTGGGGAATTAGAGGTCCCAAATGGTTGTTGGACGTAACAACTTTCAGTAACAAGTCAATTTTTTAGCAATAATTAAAAATGGAATTTTTTTTTTTCACTAATTAGGAAGTATTAGTCTGATAAAACCTCTGTTATCAGAGTGAGTCATAGATAAACATAAATATCAGCGTTAGGTATTGTATTCTTTTACTAAGATATGTATTGAACCTTGATTTGAAAGACAGAACTTGGCATGGCTCGGATATCTGGTCGTCTAGTGATAAATTGTATCTTATGAATCCATTATTCAATTCAATGGAACTTTTTTAATATATAAGTTATATTTTTTAAGAAATAATGGAGGGAAATGTTTAAAATTAAAAACTGTTTTAAAACAATTTTTTTTTTTTTTTTTTGTAGTTTTAAGTCTCACAATTGAAAAGAGGATCATTTCCAGATCGAGTTAACATATTTCCTACTGCATATTCATTGAAAGCCAAAAACAATCAATTATTTGTCAAACAGATAGCAATATGTGCAATTGTAAATAAACTATTTGTCAGAAGCAGAGGTGTTTTAGCTTTTTAATTGGTATACCATTTATCAGTTTTAGTTTTACAAAGGTAAGGGGGAAAATATTAAAAAAAAAAAATCAGAAAATAGTAAGTCATAATATTCCAAATTAATTTTTTAGCAATTAATGGATTACAGTGATGGAAGCTGTAAATAATCACTTGTAACAATATCAAAATTGAGTGTAATTATCAATTATTTATGTTGGCATTACACATTTTAATTACTATTATAACCTTGTTATGAATACTTAAAGTTGGCACAGAATTTCTGTTTTTATTTTTATTAACTAGCATCTTGTGCTATAATTGCATTAGATTTTTAAAATTGTATTGTGAGTGGCAATTTTAAAAATGGTGTATTTTAAACTAAAATTTAAGAATAACCTATTTTTTATTTTCTAGGTCCAAAGCCTACACCTAATGCTCGGAAACACGAAGAAAGAATAGGCTACATTGAAGGAAGTGGCTTAATTCCTGGCAGTCAGATGGACAGATACCTTGCTGAAAAGAAAAGCATTCTGCAATATTTAGTGTAACAAAGAATATGTTTGCTTTGTGTTCAATAAAATAAACTTATTACCTTTTTATGTTTTTACTCTTATTTTAATTGCATATTTCCATTTTTGCTTGATTTGTTCAACCTGTTTTTAGTTTTGTATTTTTCTTTTATGCTAAACTTATAAAGGAGAAGATTTGCACAAAATGGCAAAACAACATTGTAAACTGTTTAAAAGAAAAATTGAGATGTATGAGATACATTACATTGTGCTTTAATAGATTTAGTCATGTTTTGTCTTATTTTTAAGGTATATATTTAGCTGAGAAATCTATTGGAATGGATAAATTCTCTTGGTTAAAGGCTAATTAGGTAGTTAACTGTTTCATTGGTTTTTAATATAGGAGACTAGTTTTTACTTCCCAAAGTCTTGTTGAAGACGAAGAAATATTTTCTAATGCTATGATTCTTTAATTTATTATACCATTAAGTTCATGTATATTAAGTTTAGAAAAGTTCATACTTTTAGAAAATATTCAAATATTTTCTAATACTATGATTATACCATTAAGGCCAGTCATTAAAGTAATGACTGGCCTTGATAGTATAAATTATATTACCATAGTATTAGAAAATATTTGACGTAAAGAAAAGATACTGAGCCTCTTCATAGTGAGAGTAGGTACTTGAAGCAGATATAGGTAGTTGATAAAAAAAATTAATTGTGAATTTTTTGTATAATTATGTTGCAGGAACAAGGCTTTTGTTGTGAAAATCACATAGATGTCGCCAAAATCACTAAGATCACAATGTGACATCGCAGCGACAAAGCTTTCTTTGCGAAAGTCGCATAAATCACACGGATGTCGCCAAAATCACTAACATCACATACAGATCACAATGTGACATCGCAGCGACAAAGCTTTCGTTGCGAAAATCGCATAAATCACACGGATGTCGCCAAAATCACTAAGATCACATTTAGGTCACAAAGCGATATCGCAGTGACAAAGCTTTCGTTGCAAAGATCGCATAAATCACACGGATGTCGCCAAAATCACTAAGATCACATTTAGGTCACAAAGCGATATCGCAGTGACAAAGCTTTCGTTGCGAAGATCGCATAAATCACACGGATGTCGCCAAAATCACTAAGATCACATTTAGGTCACAAAGCCATATCGCAGCGACAAAGCTTTCGTTGCGAAAATCGCATAAATCACATGGATGTCGCCAAAATCACTAAGATCACATTTAGGTCACAAAGCGATATCGCAGTGACAAAGCTTTCGTTGCAAAGATCGCATAAATCACACGGACAGGGGTCAAAGTGACAAAATAAGAATATATAGGATTTTTTCAAAAAAAATATAGGACAATATAAAACATCAAATAACTGCACACAGTTGCTACTGAACTTCAAAATTAACTCTTTATACATTTATATACTCGTTATATTGAATTTAAGAAAATAGAAAACACACCTTTAAAAAAAAGAAATCGCCTGATCCTGAATACTTGATCCGTTATTGCCTCAATATTCCATCCCTAAATCAAGTTTTATTAATTACATTATTTGCAATCATGAGTCTTTTGCTTCCAGCATTTTTAACTGTTCCAATTTCTTTAAGTGTTTTCTTTTTATTCCTGTTTGGAGTCTTGTTGATTCAAATTTACTGTTCAGTGTCGGCTGGATTGGCGGCGAAAAGTGGGAGATTTATCGCCGAATGTGGGGAACCTGGTGCTTGGTTTTAAAGCAACCCTAGTGATCGTTTTAAAGCAACCCTAGTAACCCTAGTTGACAACACAACGTATTGAAGTAATTTTCAATTTTGGCGACTTTTATGAAAAAATCGTGGCTAATATTCCGAATCCAGTACGAATTCTGCGCCAAGGCGATTTTTGCCAAAAAATGGCAGCCCTGCCATTTTTTAAGAGCAAGATAACTAACTGCCTATGGTTGCCATAATTTGGAGCGGTTTGATGTAAACAATTCGTAGCGCAGAATCCGGAATAAAAAAATCGTCATTCGACATCATACAGTAAATATTAACCCTTTTGTTTCCTTCATCAATTATTGACTGAGCACTCAAAATGTTCTTTAGTAGTCCTTTAAGTTAATCCCAAGTTGTTTTTATTCGTTTTTCCCAAGGCAGAGTTTTGTTGTTGCATCTCTCTCTGCATTATGGCCAATTAATTTATTACGTTGGTGGAGAAATCGGATCAGAAATTCAAGACCGATTGTTATGGAAATGTTCACATGTTTACAACTCCCGCCGGTCCAGTAGAGTTGAGTTGTAGGTTATGCAGCACGTGACGTCACAAGAGATGAAACGCCGCGCCGCCGTTACAAACATCGTTTTTGTCAGGTCTTTTTCACCTACGATCGCGCCAAAGAATCCGAAATATTAAAAAATGGCAATGAACTGCGCCGTTATTACGAATTCGAAGAAAATATAGATCGAATCAATGTAGAAATATAGGATATATAGGACAATTGTAAAATATAGGACAATATAGGACGTTTTTAACGATCTTTAAAAAAATATAGGATTTATAGGACATATAGGACGTCTGCGACCCCTGCACGGATGTCGCCAAAATCACTAAGATCACATTTAGGTCACAAAGCGATATCGCAGTGACAAAGCTTTCGTTGCGAAGATCACATAAATCACATAGATGTCGCCAAAATCACTAAGATCACATACAGATCACAATGCGATATCGCAAAAATCGCAAATTCGTCCCCAATGTCACAATGTGACGAAAAGCGATATCGCAGCGATATCACAAAGTTACGTCGCAAACCCCCCTCTAAAACGGACATTGGACGACTATGTGACCCCTGTGTGATATCGCCGTGACATCGCGTGATCTCTATGCGATATCGCTTTTCGTCACATACTCGTCACATGGTTATTAGGGCATTTACACATTTCACATTTTAGTTATGTTTGAAAAAACATCCCTTTAACGAAGGTATCAAAATTAAAATTTTATATTAAAAATAAAATTAGTTGCAATTAATTATTTAACTGCTGATTAAAAGGTTTATGTAGCTTGGAGATCAGTTAAAAGCCTCATGGAAGTGTGGTGGTTGCCACAATCTTGCATGCATTTCGATTAGGAAATTACTTTAAACCCCAATTATCTAGCTTAATTCAATTTTGAGTAAAGTTGGTCATTAGTTTGGCAATTTCAATTGCAACCAAAGGGATTGCTCAGAAATCTACAAATATTAGTGATCCATGGTGGCAATGCCCACTTGAATTTCATACAGATAATCAATCTCATACCTTTTCAAAGAGAATAAAGCAAATCTTTTTTAGAAGAACAATTATTCTGCTAGGAACACTCTTATAATATTTTGATTTAATCCAAGAAGAGGAAATAGTAGCTAGAGCTTCAGGAATGAGATCTAATAATTTCTGAAAAGAGCATCCCTCTATCTCTTTCAAATCGGCTGACATTGTAGCCAAAATCTCGCAAGCTTCTCTTGCTTCATCTAACCCTAAAAATTCCAAAAAAACAACTCCATCCATCAACAAGAAATATTACTATATAAAATGAAGAAAATATGCAAGATTAGGGATTTAAAATAGTAACATAAAATTAACAAGTTCAACTATAGGTAAAAGTTTTTACCTTCTACAATATCTTGCAATAACATCTTGAAGTTGGGGAAATGAGCATTTTCAGATATTTCAAGAGCTAGAACCATCTTCTTAACCAGTGGTGTATCAACCTATATAAAATAAATATACACAAAATTAAATAAATTTTATAAAGCTATTTCCATGACAGGGTTGCCACTCAAAATGCAAAACAAAATTTCCTGACTTTTATAGACAATTTTTTTAATTTTCAGGTTTCATTTCAAGCTGAAGTAAATAAACATTTTTGCATACAACTGCAATTAAAATTGTAATTTTAAAGAAGGATTATACAGAAAAATTTTAACGATATTTTAATGTACATTTTTATTATTAACCAAAATTGGGGCAAAAAAATCCCTGGAAATTTACTTTTTTGCGGAACTGTAAAATATTTGCGATTTGTGTCACCAAACATTGATGTACTAGCACACGAAGATAAATTGATTAGATGGTAGAAGTAGTAAACTGTACATCTCCCTTTATTTTTCCCAGGGGTGAAAACAGTCAAAATATAAAAAAAGAGGAAAATATATACGCAGCGTTGTTTTGAACAACAAAAATATCTGAATAAGAATATATTTGTGTACTAATGTGTGTACAGAACATCGACACAGCTAGACATTTTTTCTGAGTGGTGTTTTAGGCAAGTTTAGTCTGATAAAGCCCTACAAAGTCCATTAAAAATAACAAAATTATAGAAAAAATGAAAATTGTCAGAAAAAAAAGCGAAAATAGGAGTAAAAACGAAAGATTTTCACCAGTTTTTCAGTGGGTGCTTATTACAAGAAAATATTCTATAAAATATCCCATTTTCAGAATGCAGAAGTGTATAATGAAAAAAAAAAAAAAAATTGAACTTCCTGGAAGAAAGCTAAAATCTGAAAAAAATTCCCAGACTTTTCCAGAAAATATTAAATTTTTTAATATTCCCAGACCATTTTTAGGCATTTTCATTTTCCCTGACAATTCCAGATTTTCTCCGTTTTCTAGGTGCGTGGCAACAATGCATGAGCTCATATTAGTCAATGTAGAAAAAGATAATATTAAATTTAAATATTTCCCTAGCAAGGTGTGCATCGTGTTTCCTACATAATTTAGGTGGAAATTTTAGGGGAATTTTTCAAAATTTTAGGGATATTTTTTTCTTAAAGCTGACTTAGGCTGGTAAGAAAAACACATTCTTTCCAAAGCTTGTTTCAAAACCAGCAAAACATTAAAAAAAAAAAAAAATTTTTAACAAGTCAAACAACTTTTTGGCATAAAAAGTTAGAATATAAAAAATTAAACTATGTTTAAAAACTTGCCAATATAATTAAACCCAGTTATCTAATTTTTTAAGCACATACAAAGTACTACTTCAAACAGAAATTTGTTTCAACTTTTAAATTTAAACTGATAATTATAAGTTTGGCCACAATTTTAAATGATTTGTTATACTACTATATTACTACTATTAAAATTTTAGTCACTAGGTCATCTCACTGGTACAAATCATGGACATAGCGGCTATTACATCAACGAAAATAACCATCAACAATATAAACCTTAGCATAGGTACCCACTATACCAATGTAAATCGTGGTGATAGCGGCTATTACTTCAGTGAAAATTATGTAAATATCGCTAACGTAAATATTGACGATAGCAGTATCATATTAGAGGAAACTACTGCAAAAATTATCATTACATCAGAAGGTTTGGGCAAGTCTGAATATACAAAGGTACTGTGTTTGTCAGATTTGTAAGCAAGTGTATGCCCCTCCTCCCCCCCCCCCCACACAAAATTTTAAATCAGATATGCCTCGATCCCAAGAAAGACAGAAATTTTGATCAAAAAGCTTAAATGTACAGTGTCAGATGAATTATCAGAAATGTTTTTAAGTCGCTCTCGCCTATGAGAAATGACGAGTACAATTTTCTCTCTCTAATCAATTGTATTTCAGCTTCAACTTTGCAATACCTAAAAATTTTCAATTCTTGTGAATGATTTGAACAGTATATTTCCTTGAGTAACTTGCACCGACCATTGAATTTTGCTTTAACAACCTTCAGATTGTAACTGGAGCTATTTTTATTACCTTAATTTTTTCTTGCGAATGATTTACTCTTAAATCGCAAACTTAATGTATTCCAATGCTTTGTTCCCTTGTAAGAGGGGAGGGGCACTACTTGGATATAAGAGCTGTTTTAAATATTGAAACTTTTTCATGCACGACAAAAGTAACATGCATTACAAACATATTCTGTTAAAATACCCAATTCTTTCAATGCAGTACTATTCACTTTTCTGTGTAACCACACTGTTTGAAATTTTACAAGTCAGTTTGGTGCATTTAAAGGAAATCAAATTTTATTATCAACTGGCAGAAACGCTAATTTTGTAAATAAACTAATTTAAATTGTTCACAGGCGATATAAGACTCCTGACGTAACAAATAGGCAAGAAACAAAGCTGATCATCCAGTTGATAAAGATGCAGACATACCAGAAATAAATTCTGGTTAGTTTTGGTATTTGTTTTCAAATTAAAAGTAGAAGGTGCTAATAAAAACATCAGATTACTATGAGAAAAGCAGTAACATTGCAGATTGAAAGCAGGTATCATTTTTTTTTTATTATTCTAATCAGAAGACATGTTGAAAAGGGAAGACAAACTTATAGGAACAAATTCTAGGCACTGAAGTCAAAAATGTTGTAAGAAGATTTAACTCAAAGTGAGAGACAGGAAACATACCAAAATTAGGTTAAGCCTCATTCAGATTGGCCTCATTATTTGAGCTGCTGTGTTTCTATCTATTACCATATTTATCAATTTGTTTCTATTTGGCCAACCACTGCCATTCTACCACCTTTTAAGTAGATATACATAAAGGAGAAACTGGTGAAAGCTCTATCTAGCAACCAAATGGTGAATAGTGGTTCTATGGTGCGTGCAAGCGTAGAACCACAAAAAGGCTTTATCCTCTGGGAAAAAACAAGTTTTCACCCCTCAAATTTATTTTTTTACTATAAGGGCAAATTTTTTAGAGTTTTAAACTTTTTCAGGAACTAGCAAAATATCTAAGTACAATTTCAGAGAGAAACAAACATTTAAGGAATATAAGGTATTTTACGGTGAACATGACCCCAACTATATTAATCTGATTGCAGATTAAAAAGAATCAAAATCTAGCATAAAAGTACTATTTTGAAAAAATGTAGTTGATACACAATGTTTCATTTTACTACTACCTAATTTCAAATCTAAATTCTTCATTTATAACATAATAATAAATGATGAAATGAATAAAACTAAGATTTTTTTTTTTTTATCATATCATTCGAGTGTTTTGAACTTTTAGAAATTAATGTATTAAAAAAATGAACACGAATGAACTTTGAATCTTTTTGAACCCAAAATTCTGTAAAAAAATATTTGATTAAAATATTAATTTTTACAAGTTTTTTGTTCTTTGCATGGAATAACCCATTTATATTAATGGAATAATGGTAATGACAAGTAAATAAATGGAAATTTATATCGTAGTAAAATCACATTACTTGAGCATAGATAAATTCCAAATTAGCTTTTCTTTCATTCCAAAATGATATCTCTGTAGTAGGACCTTGATCAACTTGTAAAAGAATGCCTTCTGTAGTTACTTCTAAAACTTCTTTAACAATAGGAATCCAAATAGATAGCATTTCAGTTATTGTATTTAAAATATTTTGAATTTTCAAGTCATAACATTCACTACAATGGAAAAGATAAGAGATTGAGAATAATTAAAAAAACAGCGAAATTCATTTAATTTTTTTTAATAGGGATTGTGCATCGTAGTTTCAATAAGGAATACAAGCAGTAAATTTGTACTTTATAGCATAAATTTTAAAATTGAGAATTATATTTTATTTTCTACCAAGTAATTAATTTTTGCAATAAAAACTAAGTTAAAAAATATAGTTTCATGAATTTTTAAAATACATATGTCATACTCTTAGTCTGAAATTAGTGCTGCTTTAAAAAAAAATATTCAAAATGTCCATTCACTAAAATTAATACTATGTAACATTACTACTTATATTACTTTGTTCTTTATAAAGGCACTAAGTCCTTGTTTTGCAATTGAATCCATTCAGTTTGGAAGTGGGTGGGTTCGATTGGCAGACAAGTATTGGATACTTATCAGATTGTCCAAAAAATTTTGATATTAAGTAAAAAGAAAGTGCAATTACTATTCAAACAATCTATTTTCCTATCTTATGAAAAATGTGGGCATACACTACTAACTCCTTCAAAGGTCATATCAACCTCAGCAAAAGCAGTCCTGTTCTTGCCTTTTTCTCCCCTATAACCAATTAAATTTTTCCTTATTATACTACAAGGCAATTCATGGTACATTTTATGTACAATGTTTTACTTGTAGTCAGATTAGAATAACAAACCTTTTATTTGTTTCTCATGTTATTGAATATTATTGTCATGTTAAAGAAGCTTAATAAAGGTGATTAGTTTAAGTTTAAAAGCAAGTTTATAGAGGCAAACAGATTACAAAGCATAGGTCATAAGACTGACCAAGAACTAATCACTTACAATGAAGCATACAAAGAAGATTTTAGAAACTTCCTAGAAATAACTAAAGAGGAAATGGCTTTTAACTGAACATACCAGAAGCTTCTGGAAGTAAATAAATAATGTTTAGTACACCTAACAAGGCATTACCACAGCGATTTTTATCAAAATCGTTAGAGCCGTTTTATAGCAATCATTAAAAAACAAGATTTTTTCAATGGCAGCTACCTTATGCGTAATTTTGATGAAAACCTTAATGGTAGGTCCCATGGCCGCTACCAGGCCCTGATCATCGCCTAGGCCCACAAGGCCCGGGCCTTGGGCCCATGATTTTAGGGGGCCCCGAAATTGACTGTAAACTTATAACTTTTCTTTCTCTTTGTGAATACCTTTTACAATCTGTATAAAAGAAATTTTACATAAAAATAATTTTGTATTGATCTCGAACCGTCTTTAATATCCCAGAGTGTATTTATTCAAATGCATCAAACCATCACTTAAAAGCGTAAAAAACAATATTTATCAAAGAAATATTGAAAGGAAATCTTGACAAATTAATTGTGAGATCAGCAAATGTCGGCTTTGAAGTTGTGAATAATGATGCAGATATTTTTGTCACGGATATTACTACAGATTGGGATGGTGAAATGCAATGCTATATTACAACATTTTACCTGTTTTGATTTATAAATTTGGTTATTTGAAATTTGTTTCTTTATTTATGATAAAAAAAAAAAAAAAAAAAAAAAAAAAAAAAACTTTAAGAAGATAATATATTGACATTAATTTATCAACTTTTTCTATATTTAATCTTAATTCATTTGACAACGAGTCAAGCTCATTTCCAATAAATCTCGCATTTGATGAAGGGGCCCCTAAATGTGTCCGGGCCTTGGGCCCCAACTTGTCATGATCAGGCCTTGGCCGCTACTAAACCTCATACCAAATTTGAACATCGTAGGTCAATATGTTCAGGAGTTATGCTGACCACATACACACACAGACAGACATTTTTTCTAGATCACTTTTTTGAAATCAGGATGTTCCAAAATGTGGAGAAATGCAAAAAAAAAAAATTTTTACCGAATGGTATACTTTTATTATCCTATGTATATATATATGGGTAATTGAAAGTAAAAAAATTACCTTTGAGTAATTTCTTCTACATTAACCTTGTCAATGAACTTTGCTGCTTCTGGAATTATTAAAACAGTCTTCTGCTCTGCAAGGCCAATGTGGTAAGACAAACATGTCTGAAAAGCTTGAAATTTTTCAACACTGTCACAACCAATCTCAAAAGGCCACCTTTTATTGTTCAAAGGATTACAAAATATTGGCATAATGATCTATAAAAATCAAAATAAAATGTAAGTATGTATGTAAATTTTCTGACTTAAGAGTCAACTAATAAAATTTAGAAATTTACTCTAGTTTTTTAATCTTAAACCAGTGCCAAAAGTTTTCATTAATTATAATTAATAAAATGTATAGTATAAATATATGGTTCAAATTTTATTTTATTCCCAAAATCCTAAACCTTTTGAACTCAATTTCATATATTTTAATGGTCAACTTATGCTGCATAGTAAAAACGTTAAAAATATATATATATATAAATTAAATTATTCAAACCATGCAAACAAAAAATAAAATCTTACACAAGTTTTCTTAATAATTTTTTTTTAATTGATTCTTAGAAGAGAGTAGTGTATAGTCCTACAAACACTGTGTAATAAGAGCCTAGAAATATTTTTTTTTCTGAAAATGTGATTTTGTGACAATTGGCAAGAAATCTTTTAATCCCATTTTGCATACAAAGCAAATCGATATGGTTTTAAATAGTGTGTCAATACTCTATTGAGGAATAAAAGAGTGCACAAGTACAACAAAATTCAAGCATACAAGAATTTTGTCTTCTGGACAATATTAGAAAACAGAATTATGAGCTGTTTATTCCATAGCCGTAAACTTCTATAGGCACTCATTAAAGAAATAAAAGAATACTCCCTTAATAAATAAAAATCCTGCACCTTTTTGCCCCTTCCCTCAAATTTGAAGAACCCTAGGATTTTTTTAATAATTCAAGAAAGGCTTTAATTTTGAAAAAGTAATAAAATTATTAGTTCTATAAAATTAAAAAAGGTACACCTTTTCCTAAAGTCACAAATTTATTGAAAACTAAACTTACCACAACATGACAAATAACAGAATATCTTAAACTATCACATTGAGGATTAGTTTTACGCAATTTTCCTCATGGTGTTGAATGAATTATTGGTATATATTATAGTCATTGTTTCTAGAAAATAAATTCGATTGATATTGACACTAATAGTGACTAGAGTGTCATAAGCAAGGGGGCAAATGCCAAAAATAAGTGTGAGAACTGAATTATTATAAGATTATTAATGATGATTATATGATTTTGAAGTCAAATTCCCCATGAAATTTAAAAAAAGATGGGTCAACTATTCCCATTCCTTTAAACTCGAACCAGTTGTCATTATGTAATGTAGCAATAGGATATTCGAAATTAGTAAATTTCTTTGTAGCAACTTTTTTGAAAAATGTAGGAAATCAATTATTGTCTGAAAGTGAAGAGAACAACTTAGAATAACACGATGACTGATTTCATTCATATGATCATGCTCTCCTCAAATGAATAAAAAAAAGGGAAGAGGGTTGTACTCATCTACATAGTGTAGGCCAAACTGTTTTGCTTGATCAAGTATTGAACTAGCTTGCGTTAATTTTCATGTGTGGGTTTATTTTAGGAGTTTTTGGTTAAACTGTGCTATATGGTGGCGCTAGGCGTTTTTTAAACTTCTCCGCAAAACATAAACAATGGTGAACTCCGCCGCTAAAGCAAACCCAAAACGGCGAAAAACATTGTGATTCCAAATGAACTGGCAAACCCAAAACAACAGCGGAAAATTAAAAATCGAGAATCGAACCTGCTCCATGATTTGTGGGTGGTATAGGAAGGTTCAAGTCCAATGCAAAGCCGTTAAGCTATGGTTGCGATGCAAGTTGTAGCAAGATTGTTTTCACTTTTCAAACTTTTCATTTCAATTACATTTATATTAAAAATGTACATCCCGGGAAGAAATTCAAATGATTTGCGTAAGTTTATTCGAAATTGGCGAAAATTCGAAGGCAATGTAGTTGCAAACAATAATTAAAGGGATTGAAAAAAAAAAGTTTAAGGAATTTAAATTTAAACGATAATTGAAAAATAGTTTAAGCATTTAAAATTTAAATTTAAAGTAATTTATAAGGGGTAAAATTTCATTAAACTTTTACATTAATGACAAATATTTAACCCCTTCCAGAATACTTAAATTTTTAATCGCTTACTAAAAATTAAGGTGCGCGTGCGCTTCGCGCTATAAAAAGTAAAAATTGCACCTATTTCGTTGGCTTTACGGCCAATTGAACCTAAAAAAATATCCCCACCTAATTCGGGCAGTTGTTTGTGACATCTCACCCTCAAAATCACTTTTTTTTAATTACTTGGTACTGCAAAAATGTCTAAAAAGTAAAGTGTGCGCGCGCTACGCGTTATAAAATGAAAAATTACAAACTATTTTGATGGCCTTCTGGCCAATTAAACCTAAAAAAAATACCCCTACCTAATTCGGGCAGTCGTTTGTGGTATCTCACCCTCAAAATCACTTTTTTTTAATTACTTGATATTGCAAAAATGTCTAAAGAGTAAGGTGTGCACGCGCTTCGCGCCCGAAAAGGAAAAATTTCAACCTATTTCGTTGGCCTTTCGGCCAATTAAACCTAAAAAAAATACCCCTACCTATTTAGGGCAGTCATTTGTGGCATCTCACCCCCAAAATCACTTTTTTATTAGTTACTTGGTTTTGTAAAACCCTCTAAAAAGTAAGGTGTGCTCGCTTCGTGCTCTAAAAGGAAAAGAGTTCCAACATTCCAAAAATGACATTTTAATCACTTTGATGTTATGAAACTGATTGAAACTTATAATACAAAAGGACATAATCAAAATCCATTTTAACGCCTTATATTTCATAAACTATACTTCGGTGGCTTGACGGCCATCAAAATATAGTCATACCATACCCGTTTTAAATCCAAGGTTAAATCGCTGTAAATTAAAAGTTTATGTTTAATGCAATATATACCTCAATCTTCTATCGCATCAAAAATTTTAAATCAACTACTGACTCATACATTCCATACACACTTCCTTTCTTACTTACCTCAGAATTAGCTATCATCATTCACAAATTGGTGCTCAGCAAACTAAAAAAAAAGCAGTGGAGTGCAGAAAAAATGAATTTTCATACATAACAAACTCTTAACAAAACAATTCTAACTTGCCCAAAAATACGAAATTTAATATTTTCAAAGCATTTAACTTTAAATATTTCAATCCACAAACGTAACTCAAATTCATAACGTAACAAGAATAAAGACAATATATTTCTAACAGGTCAGCTTCCAACAAAAAATAAACACTGAAATGAAGAGAGAAACATAAATCATGCAGTTTACCATATTTGTAACTATATCAATCGGCACCAGACAAAATTAAGCGTTTTTTGGCGAAAAGAGGATGTATTTGGAGTTAATCCAAAGCAGCAGTAATTCTAACCAATCACGACTCTGGAATACCGCTGACGACATCGAAACAACAAATCTTACCAGTTTCCTAGGATTAGCGAATTATCTTTGCCACCATGTAACACATTTGAACCCCTTGAGCCGCAAAGACATGCTTTGCTATCATAAAATTGACTATTTTATGAAAAAAAGTGGCTTTTTACGGATATAGAAAGGTAAATCAAATACAAATGCAGTTTAACTTACCTTCTCAAACAAATCCTGATAATGGTTTAAAGGAAAATCACATAAATTTCCAAAAACAATGTCCTGTTTGTAATTTTCCATTGATACAGTTTTATTGTTTTTTAAGAAGTAACATAGTCGTTTAGGCAAAGGTATATCTTTATTCACCATTTCTGTAGACAAATTTAATTTTTCAGTAATATCGAAATAAACAAGAAGTACAGAAGAAGTTGAAGAATCTAAAAAATCTTTAATAACACTTTGATTTTCTTCCTTCTTTATCATTTCCGTCCATACACTAATATCAAAATCTAATGCTTGTTGAGCAGAAATCTGCACATGGTTCATGCAAACATCTTCACCTTCTAGCAAAGACATCCTAAATTTATTTAAATTTATGCTTACAAAACTTTCTATTCGTAAGATGGATATCAGAAAATAAATTCAGCAAACAATCAAAATAATCGAGTTTGAAAGAAAAGAAAAGTAATACACCAAATCGAATTTCCCGTTGGTCGTCTGTAAATAAAAATAATGAGTTGAGCAGTTTTAGTGCTACTTTACTGTTTAAATATGGATTTCAGGAATTTCTGAGCTGTAAAAGGAGTTATTTTTTACCAACGATTTTATTGGAAATTAAAACTCTAGTTTTTCTAGGAGTTTCTTGTTTCAGAAATCCCATATGAAATAATTTAAAGATAAACTTTATAAACTCGAATGCAGAATTAACAAAAGATCAATTTTTAATTACTCCCCAGTTGAACCGAAAAATAATTATTTGGTGTCAAGAAATTTCTCAAATTATATAAATAACTTCATTAATTCTAGTATTTCTTTTTCTTCTCTTTAATTTTCAGATAAATTGTTCAGCTGTAAACCATACATGATAAGATAAAAAATTAAAAAAAAAAAAAAAAATGATAAAGTAAATGTAAACACTACAACTACGAGATAAAGAGCAGACGATGTTCTCAATTCCTAGTTTGAATTGATTGTGGTTGTGTGTTTTTGCAATTTGGTTATTTATTTTATGTTCTAAATTTTTTCATTTAAGATGAATACGTTTAAAATAACCGATTTTAACGAGCTGCTTAATCTTTCAAAATCTACATTTTTGAAGCATTTTCAAACATTACCGACTCTATGTAGTTGTGCCCCGGGAAGAGTTAATTTAATTGGAGAGCACACGGACTATAATGATGGTTTTGTCCTCCCAATGGTAAGGTCCTTTTTTTTTTTTTTTTTTTACAAAATTTACTATACCACTTTTTCTAAATTTAATTATAAAAAAATCAATTTTTCATTAAATTGACACATCTCAAATTCAATCATTACTTTCTTTCACTATCAAGTAAATTGTTTAACCAATTCCGGAAATTAGTGGATGAATCAAGCAAGTTAAACAAGTCAAATGCATTAACTTTATATGCTTGTCCATTAATATTTTTAATTATTAATAGGGACTTTTCACTTCAAAAATTTCAATGCTTTTGTTCTTGCATATGTTACAGTTTTGCCTTCATGTTTGGTTGATGAATAATTGAACTCCCTTGATTTTGTATATTTTTTTATTTTAGTATATAATTCTTAGGCACTGAAATCTGAGTATTTCAGAACAGTTCAAATTGACCTATTCTCCATCCATTGACTACCTATTCCAGTGACAAAACAAAGCTTTTTCATCCTATATTAAATATTCCAACAATTATTTTGAAATTTAATTGATAATTTAACATTCTATTAGAGTCCATACGACATGACATGCTCATCTCAACCTTTTTAGTGTCAAGTTTAAAAACTAGATGAAATTATCCATCATTAACTTATTTTGCAGCTTGTTCTTAGCTTTTGAATTATATTTGATTTTTTTTTTTTTTTTATCAAAATTGTATATTTCTGCCAACTGCAAGACTTTAATAACACTTTTTTTGGTGTCTTTGGATGTGACCTATTACTCTGGTTACAGGCATAAAACTGGAAATAAAATTTACATAAAACATAAGAAAGTGAATTTGAAATGAAAAATAAATGTGTTTTGAAATAGTTTCTTTAAAATTGCAGCCTAAAGAATTTTATGCGTGTTTAATTTATGAAATATTACCCTGAAAAAAGTCAAAATATTAAGTGGTGACAGTGTGTGGATGTGACATTTCCCTAAAAAAATTGAGTAATAATTAAAATATTTTATCAGAATTTGAAACTGCAATTAATTATATCAGTCATACTAAGTTTATTTGTACTTAAAAATGTATTTTATTGCTATACTTTTTTTAAATAAACACTAGTTACACAAATTCCTAATGTTCTGTAGAATGTCCCATGTATATTATTTGTTCAATTTAAATTACAAATAAAACTTATTACAATATCACAAAAAGATAGCAATAAATTTTCATTTACCTCTAGTTAATTTATTTGTTATTTAAATCAAAGAAAGCTTTAGCTTCATTAATAGTTCTAGTTGCTGCCCTTAATATTATAAATTTGTTAAAAAATTAGGAACTGAAAAGATTGTTGAAATATGGTGCATAATCTCTATTACACATAGTCAGTGGTAGAAGTGGTTAAAAAAAAAGTGGGGGGATGCCCAAAATTTAGTGACAAGTGCCCCCCCCCCCCCCCCACTCCCCTTCTTCCATCTTCAACGATAAATTTTATAAATTCGTAACTTATAGTAAAAATATTAACTAGTAGAGAAATAATTTATACTTCCTAGCATTAACATTGAAATTTATTATTTTAATGAGTATTCAGTGACTTAGTTTTTTTTACGTGGAAGTAAGAGATAAAGTTAAGTAATAATTCAATGTTAAATACATAACTGTTTATTTAGAGTAAAAATAATACTTATAAATATGCATATTTTCATGAAAATAAATTGATAGTGAATTCTAAAAAGTTTGAAAAAAAAATAAAAAAATAAATAGCTTGTCTTTATATGAAACAAGAATAGAAATTTAACTTTAAAAAAATTCCTCCAAAGTTAAAAGTTGACCAAGTGTAACTGTATTTGTTAATAAAAATATTTATATCTTTATACAAAGTAGTACACTACATTTTTATAATAATATGATATATATAGTAAATAGTTTTAAAGTTTTCAAAAATGAATAACTTTTTCACAGTGTCACTACATTTAAAGTTCATTGTTATTTTTCATTAGTTGTTATTAGACAGATTGAATGCATTTAAAAGTGGGGGGATGGATTTCAGTGGTTTTGAAAGTGAGGAGCCCCATAGGTATTTTCTTAAAAGTGGGGGGACATGTCACCCAGCGTCTACCCACACTTCTAGCACTGCACATAGTTGCAATTAAAATTATCTAAAATTGTATTTAGGTAATATCTTCTTGCTATGAAATCATTTTCTAACAACAGGGAGATCTTATTTTTTTCTGATAATGTCACAGGTTACAAAACACTTTCTAAGTAGCTTTTTAAAAAATTACTGAAAGTGTCAATTTTTCTTCTTTTTCAGGCTCTTCCTTTAGTTACCCTGATCGTTGGACAAAAGAACAATACTTCTACATGTCACATAATAACTTCCTGTCCATTTGTAGAGGATCCAAAAGAAATAAAATTTTCATTGCCATGTAAGGAACATGGAGATATTTTGAAGCCTGAGAAACCTGCATGGGCTAATTACATTAAAGGAGTGATAGCGAATTTTCAAGGTTTGCGTTCACTTTAAAACATTTTTTATACTTATAAAAAAAATCTGCTTACAATTCTTTAAAAAAATTAGCTATCTACATTATTTACCTTTAATTATATTAAAGATTTTTTTTTTACTTTATTAATAAATTGTTTGTCATTAAGGATATCTTTTTTGATCCAATATAGATGTTTTAGATAAAGAAATATAGTTCTCTTAAATTATAAATCATACACACTCTATAAAGTTTTTGTGTTTATTATTATGACTGCTATAAATTTTTGTTCATAGTTTGAAATATTTATCAATACTAACTATTTAAAACTTATTTTAAGTTATTTTGATAATGTTTTATAATACACTGGTGTGCAAAACTTAAGCAACAATGTAAAAATTTAGCAGATAGCCATGAAATTGCAGAAAAGGTGGTCTGGAGATCAGTACAATGAACACATAAGTCAGTAGAAATGTCATGCGTATGCAAATGTCAGGAACGAAACTTTAGAGGCGACGTGAGCGTACGCAAAACGAGTGATGTCGGCGCGCGCAGCTCAATAGTAGAATAAAAGGAAGGACGGAGACGCAATTCAACATATTCGCTCCAAGTGCCAGTGAGTCAGTTCGTGAAATATGGCTAGAAGAAATCACCTGGACGACTTCACACGTGGAAGAATGATCGGAAAGCTGGGGGAGGGGCATACTGTCACCAGTGTAGCTGCAGAGTTCGGTATCAACAAAAGTGTTGTTTCGCGCGCTTGGAAAGCGTTCCAAACCACAGGTTCAGCTGTTAGAAAGGTTGGTGGTGGCCGCCCGAGGACGACAACTGCAAGGGATGACCGATATATCGTCCTGCAGGCGAAAAGAGGCCGACAGCAGTCAGCAAGCGCCATTGCTCAGCAACTCTGTACAGCAACGGGGCGACAAATGTCGCGGTTTACTGTGGCCAGACGCCTTCACAAAGGGAGCCTATTCGCCTGCCGTCCTGAACGCTGCCTCCTGTTGAAAGTTGGCCACCGACGCCACCGTTTACAGTGGTGCAGAGAGCACAAAAATTGGACAACTGATCAATAGAGTCGTGTCTCCTTTACGGATGAGAGTCGGTTCAGTACCGGAAGCGATTCTCAACGTGTTTTGATTTGGAGAGAGGTCGGGACCCGGTTTTATCCCAGTAACATCAAGGAAAGACTCCTTAACGGTGGTCCTGGAGTTCTTGTCTGGGGTGGCATTATGCTGAACGGTCTAACTGAGCTCCACGGTTTCGACAAATGGTTTGTAACAGGGGATCGCTATTGTGAGGAGGTACTCTTTCCCCATGTGCGTCTGTTCCGAGGTGCCATTGGCCCAGACTTCATTTTTATGGATGACAATGAACGGCCACATCAGACTCTTGCTGTTGAGGAGCTACTGGAAAATAAAGATATCACTCGAATGGATTGGCCAGCGTACTCCCCAGATTTAAATCCCATCGAACATGTGTGGAATGCTTTGGGGAGACGCATTGCAGCACGCTTACATCCTCCGGAGAACAACCAACAACTCAAACAGATGCTGATTGAGGAATAGGCACTCCTACCGCAAGAAATGTTGCACCAGCTGGTTCTGAGTATGCGGAGATGGTGCGAAGCAACCATTGCAGTGAGGGGAGGGCATATCCCCTATTAAGGAACATCTGCTTGTTGTTCTTCCTCTTGGATAGACAATTATGAGTCACGATACTATGCGTTCAATAAAGCTTGTTTTTGTTTGATTCCATACCGTATGCATTGTATTCCTTTTTCAGCACCGATACTTTCGTCATCCTTTACGTTTATAATACTCTCCCTCATTTCTGAATTTCATGTCTCTCAGATGATTTCTCGTGGAGTTATGGCAAAAAAAAACCTGTTGCTTAAGTTTTGCACACCAGTGTATTTCTAAGCAATATGTAGAATAAAATTTCTCCGCTTGTCTTTTTAAGACCTTTATCCAAACCAAAATTACCTGTATTATATTTCTGTTCACATTGAATGTTTTGTTACCTATGTTTCTACAACAAAAGTTTCAACTTTGAATGCTTTTAAATTCTCTCTTTCCAATGCTCCTCTTCTTTTGAATGCTTTAAAAGCAATCTAAAATTGCTTTATACTTTCATTAGGGAAACTAGTTGGTTTTGACGCTGTTATATCAACAACAGTACCTATTGGTGGAGGCCTTTCTAGCTCAGCAGCATTAGAAGTTGCATCATATTGTTTTTTAGAAGCATTGAGCAATGAAACTTCTTCAATTGGGTAAAGTAAAAAAGATGAATTTTTAAATGTTATATTTTTAAAGAGTAATCTATGAAAAAACATTTTAACCATTGAATAATTTACAGATACAGTATAGTAGAATGGGTATGCTATGAATAAACTAAAAGTTTAACCAATAATTCAGACAGGAAATGACGAATACTTTAACCTCTCATAAAAAGATAATGGAATACTAAAGAACAAGTATTTTTTCTTATAAAAATAAATGATTAATTTATTTTCCATTTTATTTAAAGAGAATATTTTTTTTTTAAAAATGAAATTAGTCTTCTGAAACAACATCTTAGTAATCTAATTAAGAAAGGTTTCTAAGTTTATTTACATATTTGACTATTAAGCAGTTTGTAGTGGTTCATTTAAAAGTCTATTTTTAGAAGTAAAGTGTAGTTATATAACTATTTGTTTGAGCATTTTTATTGATTTTAACTTGCAATTAAAAATCCTAATTTGTATTTCTGGTTCAACTGTTATGGCATGCAAAATACTGTTACCAAAAAGTAATTTTGTTCCCACTTAACAACTAGCTTTAACACCGTGTATTGGTTTTATTGTTAGTAGATTGTAATACTAGGATGCTATCTTTAAATTTGACGATCAAAATTTTATTCTTCTGTTTGCGTACTTAAGTTTTATGAATTATTCTTTTGCTCAAAACTGAAAATCACTGCAAGGTTAACTTTTGCATAGCTAAAGTATTAATAATGAAAAAGGAAGTACTCCATATCCAAAATCCCTCAATACATTTTTCTAACTTTAAAACTACTAAGTGTGGTTTTGCCTGTCTATATGAAAGGCTCAGGACACATTCCTACATTTTAAGCTCCAGTGTTGTCAAATTTATTCTGTATACTCGGTTTGGGATTTATGCGTCAGCGCCCATATTTCCAAAATTTCATTCCATTGTTATGAATTAATTAACACCCAATTAACTGAATATTTATGAAGAAACATTGAGATATTTTGTTTACAATATAAACACAAGTGTTATGATTTTAATACTGATCATATAAAAAAAATTCTCTTTCTCGCATTGCATCTAAATCTGTTAGTTAAATTTACTCACTGTAATTTAATGCTTTACTGTAATATAGTGAATCAACTTGCTGCAACAAAAATAGTCCACTGTTTCAAAAAGAGAAACTCTATACTTTCCAATTTAAAAAAAAAAAAAAATTAAAACCAAGGTAATTGACAATTGCTTTCTAAAATCTGGGAATGTCCCCTTTAATTTGTTGTGCGTAACCTCATTATATAATAAAAACCAATATATTTTGATTAAAAAATGGTTTAAACTTTTTTTTTATAAACCTTTAATATACTATAAATATTTTGCAAAGCAGGATATTAATGCCAGTTAAAGTTATAAGTTTTACTTAAAATTGAACTATCAATGTATAAATTGTGAGTCTTACACAAAGCTTTTTACTTTAGTTTTGGAGTTTATTCTGAAAAAAATGCATCTAAATTTTTTTGTTTCATGTAAATAAGAATGCATATCTAAATCGCAGACTTTTTCTTTTCAGACTAAAAGATAAAGCTCTAGCATGTCAAAAAGCAGAACACGATTTTTTGGGAATGCCATGTGGTATTATGGATCAATTTATATCCTTCATGGGCAAAAGTGATCACGCACTGCTTTTAGATTGCAGGTATATAAACATTAGTTTTAATCATTTTTAATTGTTAAGGATAAATAAGTGCTTTTTGTACATTAATACTTCTTTATTTAATTTCATCTTTCACAGATCATTGAATTATGAATTGATAAAATTAACAGATCCAAATGTTACAGTTTTGATAACAAACACAAACGTCAGGCATAAACTAGCTGAGAGCCAGTATTCAAATCGAAAAAAACAATGTGAAACTGCATCTGAAATCATTGGTAAACCTAGTCTCAGAGATGTCTCATTGACTGATTTACAAAGTAAGAAACAGAGTTCTTGTTTAAACATCATTTCTAAGATTCCAATGATCACTAAGTGTGTAAAACAGGAATTTATTCGTTAAATCTATGATGCTTGAACGTGCATTCTATGAAATAAACAACTATTTCCATAAAATATAAGAACTAATATCTTTTTTAAATTAATCACCATTTTTGTTTCTTTGCAGTTTCTAATTGAAATGACAATATTCGATATTGTAAATATCACACCTCTTTCCCGTGGAAACTCCTGTTGTAGATATTTTCAAATATTGCTATTTTCTCCATGTTCTATTCAATATATTGATAAAATTTTCTCTGGAGAAGGTTGAGATCGTCACTGTCACTAAAAAACTACCTCTGCACATGTTTCTGTTCAGGTACATCAGCTCCAGATACCAAGCATGCATAATTTGACGACATTTATGAACTCATCCTCTGTTAAGGGTGACAACATCTGAACTCATGCCATTTAGTTTAACAAGGTTAACTTATCACCGAATATATTAGCACTCAATTTATATATTTTTTTTATAATTTTTGTATAATATGTCATTTTATTTTTATTTTACAGATCATAAGGAGATTTTAGGAGACGAAATATATAAGAAGGCCTTACATGTAGTGAGTGAAATAAAAAGAACAGTTGATGCAGCAGCAGAACTGAAAAAAGGAAATTTTGCTGGATTTGGATCTTTAATGACCAAAAGTCATAATTCGCTCAGGTTTTCATAAATATTTCTCTCAAGTATCTTCAGCTTTAAATTTCTTTTTTCTACACAATACTCTTATATTATCATTTATTATTTTAGGGATAATTATGAAGTTTCATGTCCTGAATTAGATATAGTGGTAAATTCTGCATTGGAAGTTGACGGCGTCTATGGCTCTAGAATGACAGGAGGTGGGTTTGGTGGATGTACAGTAACATTATTAAAAACTGATGCTATAACAAAAACTATGGATAACATCAAGGTAAATTCCTTCATTTGAACTAGGTTTCTCTTTTTTTTTTTCTGTATAATATTTAATATTCAAATGCATGTTGGGTTATCTATGAAGTCTTAGTAGATTAATTTAAAAAGCTTAATTGAGCATGTTTAATTTAATATATTTATATAATCATTTAATTTTGTTCTAACAGGCAAAATACAAGAATGCCACATTTTATGTCTGTCGTCCAGGAGATGGTGCCAAAGTAATTAGACTATGAGTTTACAAATGAATATGAAAGCATTTTTTGCTAAATGCAAATATTGTTGAGATTTTTAGGAGATTATACATATTTTTTAGAATATTGTTTAATTGTGGACAGTATGAGATGAAGTTTATAAATGTAAAAGCATTTTTTCATGCAATTTAGAAATTTTTAAGTGAACAGTGATATTTTCAGCAGGTTTTTTTCCTTGTAAATCATTAACCAGGATTCCTTAAACTATTAAAATATAACTCAATTTTAAAATAATTTTTTACAAGTATTGTAATGAACTGAATGGTTACTTAATTTAATTGATCCCTACAAAATAAGTCATTACTAACTATTGATTTACAGCCAATGGCTTGAAAGTAGGAGATCTTTAATAAAAAAGATGGTGGCAGATTGATTTAAATTTGTAAATGAAGTCACAAAGCTAGATTAATTAGTTATAAGCAGTGAATACACAAAGAGAAGCTTTAAAATAATGTCACTCGTTTATATTCTTGATTAGAGCAAATTTCTTAGTAAAATAACCAAGCTAAATCTGTATATTTGAGAAATTTTGTTATTAGTGTATCGTTTTAGTATTTTCTTACATCAACTAATGGATATGGTGCTATGCAAAATATTCAACTTGGAACTGAATGTTATAATAAAAGTTACAATGTCTCCATTAAATTGTCCTGTTTATGTTTGATAACCACGCCGTTCATAATCATCAAGGATGAGATTGGTCAGAGAGCAAAAAGGTGGAAATCCAAAAATAAGTTTTAAAAGCTTGTAGAAGGAACGATGTCCAAAAATGAGGCAAAAAAGCATGCAAAAGGGATAATTAACTTATTTTAAAAATAAAAGGAAATTTCTCACACTATGTAATAATTAATATGCGCCACGTATTGTTCTCAAAACATAGTACAGTAAAATATCCGAGATCCAGACCTTTTCCAGCACTGCCATCTTAATTTTTTTATGGAAGTTTGTTCGTATTCGCAAGTGATGACAGCGAAAACAAAGTGGTTGTGGATAAAATTCCCAAGAAGCAATTATTTGTAAGTATTAGGCATTGTTATTAAAGATTTAGAGCAATGAGACAATTTCAGAATTGGAAATAATGGGGATTCAAGAAACAAGAGAAAAGTTTAGTAAAAAGTTAAAACTATTAAAACAAGCGCTTTTCAAAACCACATAAAGTTATATAAGGTTTTTTCTTAGTTTACACCATTTATATGATTTATTTCATTCATTTTGTGTATAGATGATATATTCTAAAAATACAGAATTTTCCAAAACCCGGAATAGCCGAGGTCCCGGTGATTCCGGATTTGAGATACCTGTAATCTAGTATTGTCCAAATTTCAGTTATGAAAAAAAAAATCAGAATACCATCCGTACAAAGAACAAATAAAATTGACCAAGAAAACAATATAATATGCGTATTTTGTTGCTTGTAAAAGTACTTGCATTTGACATAATATAACCATTCTATTTAACTTAGTAATGTTAGACAATGTGCTTCACCACCAAGATATCAGTGGCCAAGATGTTTGTTTGTGCGATCGGATCTACAACACTTGTACATTTACTACATTTCCGCTAAATTCGAATCTCTGTAATCAAGAAAACAATGCAAATGTGCAATTAAGCAAGTTTTTTCTGATTATATACTTCACAAGAAAACTTTTCATTGTTTTATGTTACGAGCAATATTTCAGCATCTGGAAGCGATCAACATTTGTTTCGGTTATGTATGTGCATACGCAGATAAAAAAACACTAGTTATTGAAATAATATGACCACCTCAATTGTAAAAGGGCTGTGCCAAGGGTGAAGTAATGGACAAAGAGGGAAAAGCTTTTACTCAGACATGACCAAGAGTATACTTTTCACAGGATAAACCGGTTCAGATCGGAAAAATCATGGATTCTCGCAACTGAGACAAAAAGGTGAAAAATTGTACTTAAAAAAACAAAAAAAGGTGGAAAAATCTCATCTCTGAATCATGAGTGAAATTGTCTTCAGTCAGTTGAACCTTGAAATACTTAATAGCATAATATGCATTTTATATATTTTTTGTGTTTTGCATCCCAAAGTCAGAAATGTATTCAATTATAGAATTCCTCCACTTGTCTGTGCAAAATAAAAGTTAAAATACAAAGAAACTATTAGGACGATTTTAATAAAATTCGTTATAAAACTAATTCATATCTGCCTAAAAGAGAATCTTAAAGTACATACTTTTATATATACATATTTGAAAAGCTTTTTTTTTTCTATGATGGTGTGTTTTGTTCCAAATGAAAGCTATAAATAGCTTTAAAAATATGTATCACATATGTAGCTTATTGCAATTTTTTTTTATGAAAGCCTATAACTGTCAAAAATGCATGTTGACCCATCAATTCTGAAACTTAAAAAATTTTGAAAAGAAAAAAAAAAGTAAAACAGATGGGTACAGTGAGTTTCAAGGACTATTTTAAAGTATCAGACTCGATGAAATAAATTTAAATACTATGTTTAATATGAGTTAATTGTAAATAATAGAGTTCTAAAAAAATTAACCCTTAAAAACAAACTTTTTATATGCATTGCCAACTTTTATAAGTGTGCAACTTATTAAAGCACAGATCAACTTTTCATAGCATTCGACTACTTGGAAGAAAAACGTTGATTCTATGCCATACACCAACTCCTTTTTACCACTAAAACTTGCTAGAAGGCATTGTGGTCAACGAGTCTATTTGCCAAATATCAATTCGATTGGAAGACTGCAAGCAAGGTAATTAATCCCCTTAAGTGACAGTAAAAATCAGTGTAAAATCAGCCATTTAGTGACCATCCCAAAATTTGATAGAATGCATTATCATGAACAAAGGATTTATCTACCAAGTTTCTGCTAAAGAATTTAAAAATAAGCTGTATATTAAGATTTTTCACACAAACATACTGACTTAGATGGTGACTAAGACTACTGTTCAAGCAGCCTGGATACTAATTCCACTTTATCCAGTTAACTCTTTCTGGAGAAGTGGTCTTGAAGAAGTTAATTGGATAAAGAGGTATCTATTTCAATCTAATTTAAAACATGTTTTGAGAATCATAAATGCTATCTATTGTAGACCTTTTTTCTTGGCAAAATTACTGAAAAGCAAACCTGCAAGCCCTTTTTCATCAAGCTGTATCTGCGTAGGAATGAAAGTTAAAAGTTGACAACAGCTTGTTCATGAACTACTTGCAAATCTGTTACAATAAAAAACAAAAATTAAGACTTCTCATGTGTGTAGCAATGGGGGTACAGAGCAGAACTTAGTATAAGTATTCACTTTTAAATTGTATTCCTATTTCACCAAATGATGCACTATCTATTTTAAAACATGGGAGATTTTTTTTTTTTTTCATAACTGCATCCTAAATTTGGTTTTTTTTCTAAAACACAAAAATCATCATTCCATTCTTACTTTAATTGTAAGGGTAGCACTTTTGAGTACAGTATTTTGGATTTTTTCTTTAAATAGAATTTTTAAAAGCTTGCTTTTTATAAATAAATGTTCCGAGTCTTGTTGACAAATGAACTGGTGAAGACAGACCAATTAAAAAACTTTATGTATACCTAAACATAATGAACTCCATAAAACTAATTGTAAAACGATTTATAGTAATAAACTTGGAGGGTCATTCTTTTTATATACATTTGTGTACTAGTCTGCTAAATTTTTTATAGTTTTAAAGCGGTTGCTTTTTTCCAGAGATAATTTCATATGATATAGATTTAGGCTCTTTCCGGTGTTAAACAGCAAATGGCTCTTCTCACATTACTCAGTGGCTGAAAAATCTTAGTTTAACTTAGCAGTTTGAACCCTATAAACTCCTCCTCTGGATATAGTTAATCAAGAGAGAGAGTGGATGTTGAAAAACTTATTTTCATAAATCCTCAAATAAAGTACAAAAAATAATTATATTTTCTCTCTCCATTCATTGATAGGATGCACCCAAACATGATATTTGTGGCGTTTTCTCTTTCGGTGACGATTATGTAATCGTAATAAAAAATATTAAAAAATTGCCAATCACTATGAACCAAATTCCGTATTAAATCAACTCCAACCATTCAAACACAAAATGAGTTTGTAATGGAAAAACCAGACATAAGTAGTAGAGTTTGAATGTATTGCTTCACACAGCTTTTTACAATCAATCCATTCAAAATAAGATCGTGTGAAACGAGCAGTATATAAATGAAATATTCTTTTTTAGATTAACTATAAATTAATTCCATTTTCCTGCCACATTTAATATTGGCAGATAAAAACATTAGTTAACATATATCCCCACAAATCAAAAGGGTTCAAGATATTTGCTAATATTTTGCTCTTTAGAAATTAAAATACATTTATTATGCTCAGTAAGAGTTACACTTTACGTATTAAATAAGCTCGTCAATTTATGCAATTAATATTTACTAAATAAAAAGTTCTGTTTGAAAGAGCGTTCTTTTCTTTATTATTCAAACATCAAAAGTTATCTTGAAATAACATTTAATAAGCAAGAAATTTATAATATAAACATCGAAGTTTATTTCACTTCATTAGACACCAGTTCTTTTAAATTTAATATACACATGAATAATACAAATTACATCAAATTTCTTAAACTTTGTATGAATTAAATGCAATTGTGCAGGTTGAATAACAATTTTACATCCACAAAAATGTGCAGTTGGAGAAAAAAAATAACGAATATCAATAAGTTAATCAAAATTTTACATTGATAAAATGACCATTTCATGAATAATACAAGGAAGGCAACAAATTTATGTAAAAAATTGTCAAGTCTTCTCAACAGACGTCTTAAACAAAACATCCCAAATTTTGAAACGTTTTTTTAAACTACCCTTTGATAGTAAAAAAAATCCAATCCATTTTAAAAAGTTAAAACCTCCAAAATTTATATTTCCACACAGAAATTTTAGAATACATTTTTACATTATAGCTAGAAAATGGGGATCATAATTAAGTTACGACCTACAAATTTATTAGAACATGTTTTAGAAAGATTTTTGAAAAATTAAAATTATTTAATTTTTATAGGCTACAAAATAAAAACAGTATTGATTTATGCCGTTTAAAGCATATTTTTTTAATTGAATCAAAGGATTCAACCAAGATTTCACAAGTCATCAGTAGGGCTTAATGGATAGAAAGAAGCTGATAAAACCATTTTGTTTGTCTTGTATCTACAGATTATCAAAAATTTAGAAACATGACAAAGGATCTCATTGTTCCATAGCATTTCCATTTAAAAAAAAAATCCTAGAAAACAATTAAAAGAAAAAAGCAATGTAAAAGAATAAAAGATAACAAACTGCTGATGAATAATAAATAGGGAAGGCGAAATAATTGGAACAATTCGTGAATTTTGGACATAGAATATTCATGCACCTGATCCTAAATGAAGAAGTCTAAGCAAGGGCAAGTATAATGAATTTTTGTATCTGAAATCAGACTTCCAAATCGAGAAGTCAAAGCAGCCACAAAACAAATATAAAACTTGAATGGGATGGTATGACAAGTTTTTATAGAAATGGAACACCTAAAGATACAAGTCTTGGTTAAACTAACACCTTCACATTTTATAGTAAGCCTAAGGCAGAGGGGTTGGTTGAAAAGAAGTGTGCTCAAACAGGATGGCCATAAAATTCAAGAAAGTTTCCCGAAATAATTTCTAAAAAGTTCCGATTTTACGACTATTTTTTTTTTAATTTCCCCAACTTTTCTACATGTGTAGACACCCAGATAAAATAAAACATATACGCTGAAGAAATAAGCCAATATTTTTTAAAGTAATTTTGATGGCAATGAAAAATTTAAATTATTCTGTAGCATTAAACTTCTAACAAGTACCAATACAAATCTCCAGGTAAATGGCGCCGAAATACCGATGAACAGGGAAATGTACCTTTAAAACAATGATAAAATTTCATGAAAATCAGGGAAATATAACAAGTTTTCTGACTTTTCTTGAGAATTAGAAAGTTCCCAATTTCCAGGTTCTGTGACCAGTCTGTCAGAATACTGCCTCACTTGAAAACCATCTTTACTTTTAAGTAATGAAATTGGGAACTATCATACTGGACACCAGTTAATTTAAATGTTGACAAATTAAACACACTGTCATTACTTTAAAAACAGTAATTATGACAGTTCAAATTAAAAGTGATACAATTATATGAAAAGCCAAAAGTCTGTTGAAATTTAAAATAGCTGCTTTAAATTTCTTACCCTGTAAAGAGGAGTCTTAAATTTTTTATTTAATATTTTTACTGGTTTATGAATTATCTATAATATACAAAAATAAGACAACAGGTAGTTCACATTAAGAACTGGAATGATTTATTTCAAAGAAACCTTAGGCCAATAAATGTACAAATATAAGTGAAGAAATCCAGCATATAGGATAACAGTACTTATTGAATGCAAAGAATTTCAATTTCAAACAGCAGATCTGCGTTCGGGTGAATACCCCAAGCAGGAAAACCTTGGCTGCCGTACCCTTTATCTGATCGAATCAAGATCTTGGCTATCTCGCCAAGCTGCATGGTAAGACAGGCCTCATCCCAACCTATAAAAAAATCATGCAGATAAAAAACTAGCATCTTTTCATCTAACACTAATGAAAAAATATATGGTAATTGGATGAGGGGAAGAGCAATATAATATTATAAACAATGTTATCAGTTTCAGACCATGTTGAGTATCATGTTTGGATACATCATACCACGGTTTGGGAACACTTGTGAATGAAACTAAGCAACCAGTAACAGAACTTTCAATTTTCCAAAAAACTTCAAAACTCAAACAACTTTATAATATAAAACCAATTATACATTTTAAACAATTAGATTGGTATGCAGTAAATTTTTAACTCGATTTCAAGTATGGTCGATTTAACCTCGAAGATTCATTCATTGTTTAGTTGGTAAATTACAAGACAAAAAAATAAACAAACAACTATTACAGTAAAAATTTCAATATCAAACAAGAATACATTACACAAAAAATGTGACGAATAAGAAAATGTTTAGTGCCATTCTGTATAAAATAAAAAGGTCTATTCCTAGTTGACATTAAAATAATGCCAAGCCAATTTGGCGCTTTTTGTAGGCGATACAGTTCTAAATTTGGTAACCCTTTCCCCCCCCCCCAACAGTGATTTTATGGTAACCCAAATTTTGAATGTGTGGAGGATGGCATTTTTTGTGGCCATTTCAAATTTTGCTTTCGACTAACGGTGTTTTCAGTAACGATGGCTTCAGCTTTAATTAAAAGTTACCAGTATCTAAACTCGAAATTTTATTTCTTGTTGGAATCGAAAGGAAAACGCCAGGCTTTGCAATGGTGTATGGATGCCGGTTTAATATCAGAATCCTTTATTTGTCCAAAATGTGGTTAACAAATGCATCTGGGTGAAAGACCAGTTGACTGATGGCTACCAATGGGTTTGTCGGAAAAATACATCAAGGAGGTCCTGCCGGAAAGGAACTTTGCTTTCAAACAGCCATTTGTCTCTCCCAGGTGTTTTTTGTTAATAATTTGCTAATTAGGTCAATTTGTATTAATTACTTTAATATTCTTTATGTTTTCAGACATTGTTTATTTCGAATCACACACCATCTTTTGAATTTGAAATCAACTTCCATGATGAATTGGCGCCATAAGTAATTAAAAAAAGTGATTATGAGGGCAAGATGCCACAAACGACTGCACAAAATAGATAGGGGTATTTTTTAGGTTCAATTGACCGTAAAGCAAACGAAATTAGGTTGCAATTTTTCTTATAGAGTGTGAAGCATGCACACACCTTAGTTTTTAGAAAGTGAATAAAAATATAAATATTCTGGAAGGGGCAATTATAATATTTGGCATTAATGTAAAAGTTTAATGAAATTTTACAATTTATAAATTATTTGAAATTAAATTTTAATTGCTTAATCTAGTTTTCAATTATTGTTTAAAATTAAATTCCTTAACCTTTCCCCCTCCCCCCCAATTATCGTTTGAAACCTAATGCTTTTAATGCTTAACCAATTGCCTTTGAATTTTCACCAATATCGAATAAACTTGCGCAAATTAATTTTAAGTTCTTCCCGGGATGCATGTTTTTAATATAAATGTAATTGAAATGAAAAGCAAAAACACTTAATCTTACTACAACTTGCATCGCAACTGTAGCATAACGACTTTGGCATTGAACTTCAACCTTTCTATACCACAAATAGTGGATGGAGCAGGTTCGATTCTCAATTTTTCATATTGGAATTCCGAATTGGCGATATTTTGGCCTTTTTGCCAACTTTTCAAAAGAACGCCAACCCATAAACGTAAACTAGGAATTAAGCAATAAAAAACAACAAGTTAAAATAAAGCTTATCAAATTCAGATGCAGTATAAAGTGGAAACCCAATTTTATATTTCCAGGGGACGTAGTGAGTTTTCAAAAAAATTTAGGTAGGAATTTTAGAGATAACTCTTGAAATTTTAGAGATCAGGGAGAAACAAAAATTTAAGAATTATTAGGAATTTAATGTCGAATGCGACCCGTGTTTCATATTTCATTGATCCATTATTTACACATTCCAAAAATCTTACTTTTTTATTGCTAATTTTTAACCTTACAATATGAAAATATATTGTGTTCCTTTTTTCATATTTCTTCAATGCTATCTCTTGTGCCCAAATGCAGGAATGGCACAGCTTCCCGTCCCACTGGTATCAGCCAAAATCCAATTTTGTATCAGTTGAAATCCGATTTCTATCACCTTCATGACATGAATCATATTTTGTTTCCGCCTTGTATAAGTTAAATCAAAATTTGAATCGATTAAAATAGATTTTTTATAAGAAGTTTAATTCAAAATTTGTAGTATGCCAAGAATGTTTTGTTTTTAAGGATACTACATTTATTGTATTTATTTAATACATTTACTACACAACTAATATATGGATCTTCTTTATAAGAACATTTAATTCCTTAAATTATGTTACAAACAGTAAATAAATTAAAAGATAATGTCCACACAAAAATTAAGAATGAATAAAATAAAGTATTAATATGACACATTTGTAAATATGAATAAGCAATGGAGAATTATCTGAAAAAATTACAATTTTAAACATGGACAACAGATAAAAATTTTACAATCGGTACGCATTTTCTTGCACAATATTATATTAAAATTTTAGCAATCCTGAATTGATATAAACTAAATAGAGACCTCATACACAAGCACTAATCACAGAGATAGCTATGACACCGGAGAAAGCCTAGACAAATGCCAGCAAAACTATATTGCACATTTCGGCATTAGCTGATATTATTTCACCATAAATCTCACCGAAAATGGCAATCACAGCAACGTATATACCTGTGATAGCGCCCACCATACCAGCGCAAAATTCCCTATTGTCATCAAACATCGCCGCAAATCTCGATATAGAATATTACAACAAAGCTCAACCAAAATTTCTTCACACCAATAGGAAAATCAGTTTAAATACCCAATATACAGGTGCAAATTTCGACAATAGCGACAAATACATCGTCACAATGGCCAACAAAAATTATCACACAACGTAAATCTCGGCGATGGCATAAATCATGGAAATAACCTTCATAACATCAACGTAACGTTCGACTAAACGGCCATCGTACACCAACGCAAATAACTGCTGTATTGGCTGCAACATTAGAGGAAACAGCAAAAAAGTAGTAATTGCATCGGAGGCTTGGAGAAATCTGAACGTATGCAAGTTCCGTGGTTAGACTTAAAAACAAGGTAAAATCAGATATTAACAACAGCATAACACCTGTCCAAAAATGATCATCACACCAACATACATAGCATCAATGTTATCTCCTCTCGGAATGCAAGTGTCCTATTATATCAGTGCAATATTCGACGAACATTATAATAACATTACAATGTAAATCTCGGCGGTAGCGATCGCTATAGAAACGTGAATCTCGCTAATAGTGCCCATTATATAAGCTTAACTCTAAGTAAAATGTCCATGATATCCACGTAAATAATGAGGTTTAGAAGAAAGATGAATCGGGGTGGTCAGCTCATTCATAATCAAAATTTCGGTCTACAAACCTAAAATTCGCAGAACTGTACCAATTCGAAATAAGAGATAACTTAATTGTGAAAAAGAAAACTACTCTTTCCGCAAGAAAAAAGGCGATTTTCTTTAAAAGTTGAGGAAAAAAAGCAGGGAAATACGAAAAAATAGCACACACACAAAAAAAACATCGATCGGAGGAAGAATCGCATCCCTGAAAAGCTGATACGCGGTATGAAGACAATGACGAAACAACTGCCGACGAATCGTCAGGGAAATACAAGCGTTTTTCAGCCAACAGACACAAAATTTTTTTTTTTTTTTTTTAATTTAAAAATGGTGCAACGTCTGGCCCAAAAATCATAAAAAGGTAGTTTCTTATCAGATTGTTTCAGAATTTTAAATAAGCGCAGGCGTGCCATCCCTGCAAATGGGATTCGATTCTTTAGATAGTTAAACTTTACAATGAGTTGAAATCATGGATGTTACTGTCAAGCGTATGTGGGATTCTAATTATGTTGAACCAATGCAACCCACTAGTGTAGTTTTGTTTGGTTGGCATTTTTCAAATTCTCATAGTTGCATGCTCCTCAGGAATATTGTGAAATTATATACCACATCTAAAATACTCGACTCCTTTTCAACTTCCTAACATGTGCAAGTTTCTTAACCCTACCCAGCCGAATGAGCATATATGTCCTGGTTTTTGTGGAATATATTGTCCCAAATATATTTAACAATGGCACAATATATTCCATCAATGATCAAATTACTACATTATACATTACAATATCCTAGAAGATTGGTAAAAATATTTCAAGTTGACAATACAATTGAGATATGTCAAGAGATTTCTAGGAAATGAGGAAAACTTTTAACTTGTGGACATCTTTAAGTATGTTAACAAACTTTCATAGTTAATTTTCAACCATGTTCAAGTTGAGTCAAAAGGTTTGAAAATGCAGGGACAGAATCGAAATGAGATTACTTGCCTTTGATCACTTTTCCAAATCCCACTTGGAAGGTAAATGGCTGCTGGCCAGGATCTCTCGTGCTGCGGGGGGAAAAAAGGAAAAAACACATTAGTTTGATATTCAAAATGGGGAGGGGGGGGGGAATTGACTCTAGTGAAGACCAAGATAAAGAAAAAGAGATTCTGCAGTGATAATCTTAATAGGCCATACCACAACAGTGACACACACAAAAAAAAAGTCCTGTATAGCTAGGAGATATGCAACAAGCATGTATTATTTTACATGATTTTTTTTTTATTTTGACTTGGCAAAAATGTCAATTGATCAGGAAAATTTATTAGCTCCTTTAAAGTGTATTAAAATATTGTAAAAGCTTAGGCAGTCACGTAAGGAACAATCAAGTGCTAATCAAAGTAACAAGGGTTTCAATTGAAAATTACCTCTTAAAAAGTAATAAATGGCAATCTGTTATTAAAATTATACTGCATAAAACATGGGGCATGCAAATTTGACAAAACAGTTGAAATAAGCATTATTCTGCAAATCATTCTGTTCATCAAGTTGATTTATCTTGAGAATAAAATTTAAAAAACAAGATTTTATTCAAAAAGACAAAACACACTTTTACTTTAAACAGGGTTTCTGCCAAAATAAAATGTCACAAATGCATGACTTTTCAAGACTGAAGAAAATAATTTTCCCTCATGACTCAGGAAATAAATTATAAAAAAAATAACCTATATGAATTTTACTAACACGAACATAGTAAGTAAATCAATGTACCATAAAATGACTTTCATAAAGTTTCATTTTAAATTAAGTAAAAAATTATCGTTTCAGTAACTTCCAAATCAAAAGAAAATGGAAAAATAATTTTCCATTCTTTGATATTTCATTGTTAAAAAAAGGTAATCAATCTTTAATAAAGAAATATTTGAAGAAAGAATAAGTCAATAACAATAAATAATATCAAAAATCAAATGTTTTGATATCAACAATGCAAAACAGAAAGGGGGAGATGTAAACACAAACTTATCAAAACTGTTCATTTCAGTTCTCGTATTAAGAATTTTTTTTCACGTACGAGACCTCCTGTGATGTCAAATTTGGTATTCAGAAACGTTTTCATTGGCCGCGGATTTTAACTGTTTCTGTCAAAACGTAAATAAAAACAGATAAATTTTCGATGAACTGAATAGCGATCATGGTGTTTCAGTTCATCACGTTTATGACATCACAGTTACACAATTTTATTTAAAATGCTTCAAAATCCATGAAATTCATTGTATTTCCACGACTTATGGCCATTTTTTTGCTCCAAGTCATGACATTTCCATATGCACGGAAATCCTGTTTATAACTATATTATGACCTTCCAAGACATTTCTATATGCACAGAAATCCTGTTTATAAACATACTACTTCCAAGCGTTCACACACACAGTAACAACTAATTACAAGGTAGACGGATGAGTTTTCTAAGAAATATAAGTAGGAAATGTAGGGATAAAGAAACATTTAGGGATATTTCTTTTAAAACTGACATTGGCTCCTACCATAGACAATCTTTCCAAAGCTTGTTATAATTTTAGGGAGAAACAAAAAATTTAAGGAATATTACAAATTTAAAACATGACCCCTGTAATTAGTACTAGAAATTACAATAAGACTGGAAAATTTGGGATAAACTGCTAGATTCTATTGATATTGTTGCTGGATAAAAAAAAATAAAAGCTGCATAGAAATTAGAGAAACAACTGCAGCCATTGGACAAAAGTATTATGGTTTCTGTACAATGCTCCAATACTGACAAACTTTTGTTAAATAATCAGTTGGTATAACTTTCATTTCATAATGAAACTACGAAATACATCTTCATTTTTTTCTTCTTCAAGGAAAAAGTATTCATGATCCATAACTCTATAGATTTTAATCAGGATACATTTTTTTTGTGCAAAACATCGGAATGTTCCAAGATGTCAAAATGAAACTAGTTTCCCAATCAGAACCTTTCTTTGGAGAAAAAGAAACCAACTTAAACTTTCATATAATAAGTACCCAGTAAAGCAAAGAATAGAAATGCCTAAGGTACTTCAGGATTCCAAAAAAATAATTTCAGAAATATCTTTCATAGTAATTCAGAAAAATTCCAATGTGAATGAAAATATTAATTAAAAAAAACGTAGATTAAATCTGTTAAATGTCTGAGTTTGTGCTTCTTTACAGGCCTAAATTATACATATATATAAGGATATTTTTAATCACTTTTAATACCAGTACAACAATATTAGTTACTTATACATTCAATATAGTGATTAAGATAGGCATTATTCACACAATGAAAAGTTTTTAGTATAAATCATAAAATGCAGATTAAGAACTTTTAAAATACATCCAGTTTTACATTTTGCAGATCAAAAGTACTATAACATGTAAAATAATGCAATATAAAAAAAATAATTGCTTTGAAAATTCAATGAATTTTAAAAACACAGCCAAGTTTGATTTTGCTAAGTAAAAATACACTGGTTCACCACATTAACTTAATTAACTAATCAACAATTCCAAAAGATAAATTTTAAAAAATATATTTAAATACCTAAAAATTCTCATGCATTTATAATATTCAGTTCTAGAGCTATATCGATTACTTCAAAAGACAGGAGAAATATCACCAAGGAAACTGGACTAAAGGAAAGTCACAATTTTCAAAGAAAAAAGGCAGGGAGGTCAGATTTTTAGAGAAGAGCAGCAGGGAGATCGTCCCACCTTTTGAAACACACCTAGGATTATCTCTGGTGAAAGAAGCTCAAGCAGTACAGCACTCAAATAGGTATAACATACCAAGTACTGTTATGCTTTAATAATAAATTATTGCCTGTAGGATGGGAGAACTCTGAAGGAACAGACTCTGAAGGTGTTCTGAAGTTAGTGGTTTGTACCAGGATTGGCATGGTTTAAATCAAGTTTTTTTTTTTTTTTAAGAATAATTTAAAATTGTATTTTTATTTATTTATAATTACACTTTAAATTATAAATAACTCCTAGTCCAAAAGTTTTCCATTTCAAAATGAATTTATTGAAAATGTAATAGAATGATGGTGATAACAAGAAAATGATATGAAAAAAGTTTAATTCTGATATATTGAAGGAAATTTAAGTAATTCTTATTGCAAAAGCAACTACAGCAAATATTGAGAGAATTTTTTCTTCTTTTGGAGTTATACAATTGTTTCGTAACAGAAGACTGGGTTTAGAAAAAGCAGCAAAACTTGTTTTCTATAGAAAATGTTTAATCCCAAGTGTTAAATCTTAAATTTGTTTTTAAACGAAAATAAAGAAACAAGAATCTAGTATCTAGTTTTCTTTCTATTATTTTTTAAGAAAATAATTCACTAAATGAAATATACATTTGTGGTGTAACATGACTGAGTGATGATTTTGCGAGTGAAAAATTATACGAATACTATAGATAGAATAAGTTATAATCTACTTTAAAATAAACTTTGTAATTAAAGACTATTGAACAGAAGTTTATATATTTATCCAATAGAAATATTAACATTTTATAATTATCCAAAATTATCAATTAAACTTAAATTAAAGGCTGTATTTTAAATTTGTTTCTAAAATAGAGGTTATTTCAAAATTTTAAAATATCATTTTTAACAATACATCACCATTACTGATGAATCTAAGAGCAATATTCCATGCATTATGTAGTAAACAATTGTATCGTACTCTACAATATACATTGAATTTAAAGAATAGTATCTCTAAATAAAATATTAAAATTTAATACCATTTGAATATCCACATATGCAGTAACAATTGTTTATTTTCTTAGTTTAAATTATTTTCAGAAAGAATATTATTTGTTATTTGAACATTAATTATTCTAATTATTGTTAAATTTTAATTATACATACGTATACATGTAATTAGAAAATGATTTTTAAAAAGAAAACCCATTTTTAAACCAAAAGAACCTGGTTTAAAACAACAAAAGTTTTTTTTTAAAATCAATTTTATACCAACCCTGGCTTGTACATACAATACATATATTTTACATTACAATGCAGCAGCAAGAATGGAATGGCATGTACATGACTGTACAAAGACGGTGAAGGTCCACAAGTAAAAATAAATGCAGGACATGATGGAAAAACAAACAGTCATCACCTTGAAGATTTGATTTCATTATTTATCTCTTATATACTGTTTATTACTATTTTAATTATTCATTACCACATATGTATTGATTCTTTCTATTATTAAATTTTGATCGTTCATTGACTTTTTCCCTTCATTTATAGTTCGTTTAAATGAAAAAATAATACAAGTACTGTTGTCTAAAAAAGAACTGCAACTTTCCCCATGGTGACTACATTTTCTGACTTGTTTTTATTCGATCCAGCGTCAAAAAATACTCACTTGCCTAGAGTGTACCAAAAATAAGTTTCCAATTTTATAATCTCCCAACACTTTATATTTTTTACATGGACATTAGACAAATTAAACATTTTTGCCAAGTTTCAACTACACACGGGTAAAAATAATCAAAATGTTAAGAAAAAAAAAAAGAGGAAAATATATACAGTGTTAGTTTGAACTACAAAAATAGTGAAATAAGAATATAATTAAGTACTAATATACGTAGAGAACAGTGGTGCAGCCAGAAATTTTTCTGCGGGGGTTCTAGACAAGTTTAGTCTGATAAAGCCCTATAAAGTCTACTAAAAATAATAAAATCATAGAAAAAGTTACGAAAGAAAAAGAAAAAAAAGCGGAAAGCCACATTGAAGCGGAAGACTTTCACCCAACTTTGAACAAATAAAAATTTTTTTCTTACACATTTTACCTGTACTAATGATATTTTACAGCACAGAGAAGTAATAATACAAATCACATAGAAAATAATTGCGTCTGATAAGACAAAGAATAAATTTAAGCAAATGCAATGGTCATGCAAAGTAAATAGAAATTATTTACTCAACCATGTATCTTTTCCAAAATTTTAAAAGAATTTGAATAAATGAAAAAGAAAAACATTAGTTACTTTAACAAGAGTTTATTAAAATGAATATATTTATAAGTACAATAAATCAGCAATAATTTTACTAAGGCAGAAAATAAGCCTAATTCCATGACAAAGCATTCTTTAACTAGAAATAACTTGCTAAGCAGTGTTCATCCTAGGCGTTTTTCAAGGGGTTGGCTTTTCCTTTAGAAACAATTCATTAATAATTTTCCCAGTCTCATTTCATGCCTGTAGCATTTTATATGCATATTTCACAATCATAATATTGCAATGTCTTTTGAATTAAGTTTCCTGAGCAAGTTTTTGATTTGTGCCCTTTTGGACATAGTTAATTTATATAAAAATCAATAAGAATATCCATTATGGTAGATAAATCAGTCTATTTCCTGTCTGGCATCGGTAAAGCCAGCCAAAAGTATCAAAAGTTGATTCGTTCACATTTTCGAAAATTTTTGCAAGTGAGGTAAGTTGAGAAAAGTTCTCAACATTCATTAGATATATCAAAACTCTTACTTCATTATACCTATCAATTTTACAGTATTATATATTGACATTTTTATAAAAATGAATATTTGATGAACATTTTACCGAGTAGACAGGGTTGTTTTTTTTAATAATTTTCTGTCTCATTCCAGCAGAAGTAGGATTGTAGCATGTTATCAGTATTTTGATATTGTTTGAATTTTTGAGCCAAGTTTTCAATTTAAGCCTTTTGTGCATCATATCTTCTTTTTTTTTAAAAATCAACAATTTAAAACTTTATAATGTGGTGGAAAAATAAAATACAGAAATTACAGCAGAAAACCGTATACAAATTTCTGCAATTTGCACGTGCCTTTGGAAACAGTAGTTGTCTTTTTTTAGAAAATAGCACCCTGGCCTTTTTCATTTCTAGGATGAACTCTGTTAAGGCAAAACTACTTACAGATAAGATTTAAATTCTTTAATAGCAGCATTTTCTTGAACAAAACAAGGAATTCATTACTTGAAAAATTATTAACACATTAATAACGGCAGCTACTGATTTGGGATAAAGGTAGCATGCTCTAAAGTTATATATATATGTATTCATTTGAATTATTCAAGATGTAGGTAAATTCCTAGTTCACGTTTATGGGTTGGCGCACTTTTGAAAAGTTGGCGACAAAGCTAGAATATCGCCAATTCGGAATTCCAATATGGAAAATTGAGAAACGAACCAGCTCTATGATTTGTGGTATAGAAAGGTTGAAGCCAAAGCACATCAATAAAAAAAAATGGGGTTGCCAAATTTAGAATTGTATCGCCTACAAAACAGCGCCAAATCGGCTTGGCGATATTTTAACGTCAACTAGGAATAGACCAAGATGTAATTTTACAAATAAATTTAATTTTAACAGTTTAATTATTCTAGATAATTCATATCTGAATGAAAAATGTGCAGTGCAGATGTATGCTATAAGCATCTGGCAATTTGATACAGTGTATGTTCAGTTTTAATAAACAGTATTATACCTATGGTTGCTATTCAATTCTAAAATGAAATGGAAGTACAAATTAAAATCACTGAAGTTGTTAAAAAATCGCTAGATGCTGATAGACTCATCTGTACCAACTGTACTAAGTATAAAAATCCACTCTTAACTGAATAAAAAAAAAAGCCAAAAAAGAAAAAAACTGTCAAGAAGCACAAACTAAGATGTGAAATCTAATAAAATCAAGCTACTTTAAGCAGGTTCTTAAAGTAAAATTCATAACTTTTTAGATGGGGATGATGTCCCCATATCTGAAGAACAAAAAATCGAGTAACCTTACCTCACGCCTTACATTAAATTTAAACGATGCTTTTGTACTGGACTGACCAGATGTAAGAAACAGTTTGTCATAGCCATAGTAGTGAGGCAAAGGTTATACTATGACTGCATTTAAATCAATCGCCAAAGAAAGAACTGCAAGACATCGGAGGGCTCCTGTAAGGAATTGTGTTATACATATTATACATGGTACATAGAATAATAAACTAATTAAAATTGTCTAGCAAGAGATCTAGTAAATACAAAGAAACGATAGATGCATCGCTACTTATTACCTTGACTTGTGAATTTAACTTCGAATGCACCATCTGGCAATTCCTTAATTGACATTAAGAAATTCAATTTAAGCACGAGACAAAAAAAAAAATATTCAGAAATGGAAGCTTAAAACAAAAAAAAATTCAATATCACATAAGAATCACAGGTGTTAATTCACAAAAATTCCAACGAAGTTTCGGTTTTAGCACCACTTAAGTTTGCAGGATGATTTTATCAATGTGCACTACGAAAATTAACTAGTGTAAACATATCGGAATTTTTAAAAAGGGAGTCCTTATTCAAATTAATATGGCACTTACTAAGCAAATTAATTATTGAAAGTCTATGCGAGCTCGACAACACAAGAATTGTGAATGTTAACGTACTTTATTCGAGATTGGTTGGTTGTTTTCAGATTATCTGGCGCCGTCAGCAACACGAGGGCTATAATGCGCCGAAACATTCGTCATTAGACAAGCCAACATACATTTAAAAACACCCATGCCAACAAGGGACTCGAACCCGCAACCTCGCGGTCTAGAAGCTAGCACGCTAACCACTATACCGTTTGGTCGGCCTTTATTAGAGAAAAAGGCTTAAGGAAAGAACGAGTCCCACACATTACACAACAAACCAAACGAAAATGATTTTAAAATTAGAGGATTTTTTTTTTTTAAATATTAACATCATATTACCTCCAAAACTTCTTAAATGGGTTTGCCAAGCATCCCGTACAATGCACAGTGATTGTACTGCCTCTTTGTGGAATGTAACCACAGCCTGGACGAATTATTTCTTTCGCCACACCATCACTAACTTGTACAAGACTCATTTTCAAGGTTCAAAATACTTCTTGAAAATTTGTGTATGGTTGAAAAGAACAACTGATAGAAAACTGGATTTATATATGCTGCAAAGATAGTAATTCTTCTTGACGTAAAAGATGGATGATCCAATTTGTTGAAAAGCGTCAGTTTTATCAAGAGTGAGGTTGAGTTGTTAGGGCTCCTCTTCATAAAAACGGATTAAAACAAATTGAAGCATTTGTGGAAAAGCTTTAATAGTTGATTGATGACAGCATGATGTTAATCAGAAAGGCAAAAAAAAAAAAAAGCAGCTGGATGAAAGGTTGAATTTATTTATCTATTAACTAGCTGAATACCCGTGCTACGCTACGAAATTTTACCATGAGCATTTTAGCAACCAAAAGACATTCATGTATTCTATTCTTCAGACGTTTGCTCGCATTTCGATCCCGACAAACTGATTTATCAAAATAGGAACTTTCCTTTGTTGAAATTTTTTCTAAAATTTAAAATTCTGAATACTATATTGTAAATGAGACATTTGAATATCCCTCGTTTAGAACGTTTAACACCCTTTGGACCCTTTTTAATTACGTAATCGTGATTACAATCCCTAGTAGCAATCACTGCATGGCGTTTCGTCGGCCAATGATCGGAATTCATCAAAGTCATCGGCGATTCCCCAGACTGATATATAAACACACCCGTATTTCCTCGTCTGCCGATGACCCTAAACCAGGGTTTCTTAATCTGTGGTTCATGGACCCCTTGGGGGTCCATGGGTCATATTTTGGGGGTCCGCCAACTGATCCTAATTTTTAAAATGTTTGCATCAATATTTAGCCAGCAGTGGTAACCCGGACCTACTTCATTCTTAGCCGGCTCTGTATGGCAACCCTGTTTCTTTTTCCTGATACAACAATTATGGATGCCACTGAGAAACTACATGCATTTTTATTGAAAATGTCACTTTGGAAAATTAGAATTCAAAATGGGATATATGCAAACTTTCAAATGTTGGACGTAGTGCTTTTTGAAAATGGATCTCGGCAAGATAGTTTGTTATTGAATAATTTGAAAGATGAAATCTGTGAACATCTGGAAGTACTTCAAGTTTCATTTGAAAAATATTTCAATTCGGATGGAATAAATATAAAAGATGAGTTGTGGATTCGTAATCCTTTCTTTGTGATATTGACTGTATCGATGACATGAACCTTGCCAAAGATGAGCTAATTGATTTGAAAACAAAGTTCTTGTTAAAAATGGATTTCGATTAAAAAACTCTTGGCGAGTTTTGGTCTTCTTTAAGAGAAACCTACCCATTGCTTGTAAAACGAGCTATGGCAGCCATTATTCGGTTTGCTACAGTATATCTTTGCGAAGCGGGATTTTCCACACTTGTCACAATAAAAACAAAACATCGAAATCGACTGAATGTCGAACATGATATGCGCGTTGCTTTGTCGAAAACCCTCCCTCAATTCAATCTGTTAATCAAGTAAAAGCAGCAACAGCTTTCACATTAAAAAATTTAATTTCTTCAAATTTTTTATACTATTGAAATAAAAATATTAAAATAATTAAATAATAAAACAGAATATATTTTGTAATAAATGATGTTTAAGCAATTTTTTTTCACAGAGGGGTCCGTGACATATTTAAAATTTTTAAAGTGGTCCATTGTGCCAAAAAGGTTAAGAAACCCTGCCCTAAACTCATCGGGAAAAGATATCTTCCCAACATCGGTGGCCGGTGAAATTTCTGATCAACGTTTTTTGATCGGCGAAAGATATCGGAATGACATCGACAGCCGATAAAAAACTTATGTTTCTTTTTCTTGCAATTCCACTGAATTAGAGGCGATCCTTGAATGTATTTCAAATTTAAATCAAGTATACAATTTGCTAAACATTTCGCTTTGGCAATAAGTGAAAAATATTTTAAAAATAAGTGTACGAAAAATTTTAAATGTAAAAATATATTTTGAAAAAATGCAAACCAAATGATTATATATTGCTTATCTAATACGTCAATAAAATCCATAAATAAAAAAAAAATTTATAGTGTAAAAAAATATAGGAACAATTTTCTAAAATTAAAAATAAATTCTCCATTTCAATTTCAATATAAAATAAAAATATAGTCTTTGTTTTTAAATAGTTTTCATTATAATTTGCCGAACTCATTTTGGTCCGTTTTTTAAATATCTTTTAAGTAAAATAAAAGTATGTTTATATGTTTCAAAAAGTTAATTAAATTGGATATAGTTTTTTAAAAAATTTAAAAATTAAATATATTTTTTTAAATGTCAAAATTATTAAGTAAACTCTTAAATTGCATTTCAAAAAATATCATAAAATGTACTGGTCAGTTAGTTAAAATTTTACAAAATAGATGGCGACACTATTTATTTGACACTATTATTTTTTTGCTATAATAAATAAATTAATATCATTTACCCAAATTTATGGAAGATTTGCTATTTTCCGAAAATACCCCATATATAAAAAAAAATGTCGGTCAATTTCCTTGCAAAGTCTGTATGATAGTAGAGTTTTGTACTACAATACAATTGCTATACCAAGAAAAACATGTAACTACAGTCCAGTGGCCATGTCAACGCACTCCGGAGATAACTGTCCTCGGTTCGATCCCAGGGTAAGTAATTTAGACAATTCTGGTGTGAGTAATTTGGTAGTGTTATAACTTCGATTTGTACTCTTAAAATGTCATTGGAAATACTACCATATAAGAATTACTCGCTCTGGGTAAATATTTTAGTTTTGCATTATTTTAACTTGTCGTTTTTAATATTCGATACTTACATCTTTATAATTATTTAATGTTTATTAATTGATATTTTCGACAAAATAACGACCATTTGTTTCGATATTTCTTGAGAGCAAAATTTTCCTCGGATAGTGCTCGTATTTCCCCCTTTTCGCTCGGCCTTCGAACTAATTCTTGTCGGCTTCTGCTCGAATTCGATCAGTTTCCGGACATCGGCCAATGGCCGGCCACGGGGACAAAATGGATTAGTTGCCAAGGGAAAGATAAGTTTAGGGTGAGTTTCCGGTGAATCGCCAATCATCAGCGATTCACCTGGGGATGGAATTCCGATCATCGCCCGAGGTAAAATTGCTACTAGAGATAGTTTATTGTATTTATGCAGGGCCGGATTTAGACTTGATAAGGCCCTAAGCTATTTGAAATATGGGTTCCTTTTTCGGATACCTAGAGGGTTAAACTGAAATACAATTAAGAAGATAGGGAAATAATAAATCTTTGTTTTACAATCATTTTTATTCTTAACAAACTGAAAAATGCAAACTCTGGTAAAAAGAAACAAAAGTTCTTTTAAAAGGCACACTATATAAAGGCTTATTATCTAATCTCTTGAAACATGTTATAAGAATTGAGGAATTATATTAAACTAAAATATTTTCCTTCTTGCCTTCGCCAGAGCAAAGTCACTGATAACATCATCAAATGATAAACTGCGTAGTTTGTCACTTTCTATGCACATGAGACTGAGGGAACATAATTTATCTTGAGTCATTGTTGTTCTAAATTCATTTTTTATCCTCTTCAGTTGAGAAAAGATCTTTCTCCAGAGCAATTTACAACCATCATTCTAAGAAACAATCTCAAAATTGCTTCTACGTTAGGAAATGCTGATTGGACACGATCGTTAAATATTATCGTATACAGATCCTGATATGTTAGACTATCATGTTTCACTGAATCATATTGATGAAAATGCTTGACTTCTCCTACAAGATTTATGTCCACTTTTTCAAGATATGTTTGGCATAACGCATTAACTCCTTCACGAATCTCTTCTTCTGTAGCTTCTAATTTTGTTAAGAATTAAAACTTTTTTGAAGTATCATTGTATACTGAGGCCCTTTGTGCTAGACTTGACTCTAATGCATCCATCACAAGTATAAATGTTTTGATTCTGAACTTGTCTCTTGGCTCAAGATTCTCTAAAGCATCATCTTCATCATCATTGATATGCCTTCTTCTATATCTGTCTTTCCTTTTCTTGTAATCGACATCAGGCAATTTTTCCTTTGCTTTTCTTCAAAATGATCGAACATATTCCTGGAACCTTTCACAAAATCCGAAAGTGAAGCATACAGTTTCCTACATACATCTAGACTAATTTGGGGGTCTTGCGCTGATTGACTAGTCTTGTAAAATTCATACAACAAGTAACTCCACAAATATAACATTACCATAAATTCAAACTCCTCCATTTTATTCAAATGTTTATGGCTCGATTTCTTGTTTCGACTTTCTCTGTAGTATCAATATGCAGCTAATGCAATGCAGAAATTAATTATTCCATCATAACTATCAAGTTTTGCACTTGTGGCCATTGAATGTGCTTCCCAACTGGTATTTGACTAAGATTTAGGAACTTTTGAATCATCTTTGAAGAATGACAAGAGTACTGCCCATTTATGTAGAAGGTGAAAAGAAATTATATATTTCTTGAACAATTCCAAAAAATTTACTGCGTGTAAACAACAGTCAACTGCGGCTCTACCAACAAGATTCGGGGAATAACCAGTGTAAGATACGTGGTAAAGAAGATGTAGGCGTTTACAGTGATTACATTTAAGATTTAATTTTAAGGTATAAATAAACTAGAAGATAGGCATTAAGTTACAGAAGAATTTCTACAGGAGATAGACGACGATGCAGCGAGCGAGACGAGAGAGTTCTGAGGACTGGCTTACTAGGTGCCAGGTTCATTTTTTAGAGTCTAGAGTTGAGCGGTTGCTCAGTTGCTGCACACTCCCCTTCCAGTGTCAACGATAACGACCAGGAAAACAAACTCTTCGTCCAGAGCGTGTGGTGCTGGTTTTCTGGTCAGACTGTACCGATACTGGCTGGGACAGAGGAGGTGTGTTGAGTCGCACTGTTTGTGGCTGCTGAGAAGGAGGTTGCTGGGAGGCCAAATCCTGTGCCGAGTCCAGAATGAAGGCAGGCTTAACCCGGTCCACTGAGACCGTCACAGGTTTGCCTTTGATGTCGAGGTTGAGGGTCTTGCTGGTCCTAGACAATACCTGGAATGGCCCATCGTAAGGCTGTTGGAGAGGGCGCTTCACCAGGTCCATGCGCAGAAAAACATGGGACGATGTGGCAATGTCCTTGGGCACAAACGTATGACGTTTACCATGGTGCTTGGGAGGGTGTGGGCTCAGCGAATTCATGAAGCTCTTGGGTTTGGTCACAAAGTCGGTGGCATCGCTGCTCGACTTGGTGGGGTCCAAGAATTCGCCTGGCAGCCGTAAGGATGCACCAAAGACGAGTTCAGCTGGGGTGCAGTTGAGGTCTTCCTTGAGGGCTGAGCGTAATCCTAACAGGATTGTTGGCAAAACCTCGGTCCAACGCTCTGTTTTATGACATTTTATGGCAGCTTTCAGAGGTCGATGCAACTCTTCAATCATGCCATTAGCCTGAGGGTGGTAGCTGGTGGTTCGGGATCTGTGAATTCCCAGGAACTGTGTGAGGGACCGGAACAGGGAAGCCTCAAACTGGCGGCCTTGGTCAGTCGTTACTATGGAAGGGGTACCATACCGAGAGACCCAACAGGTGAAGAATGCCTCTGCGACTGTGTCTGCTGTAATATCTTTGAGAGGTTGTGCTTTTGGCCACCTGGAAAACCTGTCAATCATGGTCAGGCAGTAAGTGTAGCCGTTAGATGGAGGTAGGGGGCCAATCAAGTCCAGGTGGACGTGGTCAAACCTCTGTGATGGCTCCTTAACCCCCTGAACCCTAACCGCCCGAGAACTATTTATTCAGCAGAGTACTAACCCGGGCGATTTCGGGCGGTTTTGCGATCTTCGAGGGGTGCAGGGTTTTAGGGGGTCTATTACCGGTTGAGCTTAATCACCCCCCATGGGGTTGATGTATTGGGGGCAGTTCACTCCTGTCAACTCCGTGAAGCAGAGTCTTGTGGCGATCCTTTTTTTTATTTTTTTTATTTTTTTTTATGGGACACTTAGAGAAGCTCCTTCCGCGCGGGAACTTTCACTAGAGGATTGCCAAGTTTCATAAGAGAATTTGTATTTTGGTCGGCAAAACTTAAAATATAAATGAAATAAACTATGCTATGGATAGTGTTAAATAAAATTTTAATATTTAGCTAAACTTCTTGAGGAAATTATTTCGTTAAGATTAGACAGATCTTTCTATAAATTGTTTTAGTCGAATATAGTTACGAACTCAAATATTTATGAATTCATTACTCATTTTCAAATCACTTTCTTCTTGTTTTAAGAAATAATATGACCCATAAAAACAAAGTTTTTAATATAAATTCTTTATATGCATTGTCAATTTTTATACTCATTAACAAAGCGCCATTTCTGTTGCCAGCGTGCGCTTGGTGTTGGCATCTAATTTTAAATATTAAAAACATCTCTATCTGCAAAATATGTGGTAAACTACTTTTCAAAATTTATTCATTAAAAATTAATGTAAATTTAAACATTCACATACAAACATCTTTTATTTATTCTGATTAAAACACTTTCATTATTTATTTATTAAAAAAAGTTGGCAATAGAAAATAGTTTCAATAATGGTCGGTTCAAAGATATTTTAACTAGATTGGATGACGACAAGTTGGTTTATTAGTATTCCGTAAAAACGACCTTTAGTGACACTAACAGTTAAAACATTTTATAGAATACATCGACATCGAATATATCTGCCATGTTTCAGCCCGCTTGGATGATGGCAAAAGGGTTCATTAAATAGCGAAAATTACAAATTTATGTCATTTCTATTTTATGCCTTCAAAATACGAGTTTTTTTTCTTTCTTCCCAATTCTGTTATATTTTGAATGGTTGATTTGCACAAAGCTATACAAAACCAACTCCCTACATTCAGTGCATTTCTGTCCCCGAACAATGGGTTCGTTGTAAGCAGATTTGATGAAATATATATTTTAGATTCCAGACAAGTAAGATAATTAGTATTATGTTTAATTCAGTGATGGAATGTTCGCGGTGTATTTTAAAACAAAATTTTTATCTTGGCCTATAATATTTTTTAAATAAACAAAGTCAAATCCCATTAAGTATTTAATAAAATAAAAATAATTAAAGTTTTTAGCTAAACTACTTTCTGGAAGGTAATTGTTTCACGGTCTAGGATTTACTATAGCTTGTTAATGGATTACAAAATAATTAATAAAATACTCTGTATAATACCTTACTTTGCATGATTACAATTTACGTTTTGAAGGACATCTTATAATTTGGGTTTTATCCAAAAATATGGATTTATTTAAGTATTTTATTTTTGTTTTCATTGCATAAAATTGTTCGGTGAAAATAAACTTAGTGAATGAAATGGTGGTGTAATAACAAAGAATAGTGAAATATGTATACATTTCTCATTCTCAAATTATATTACTCTTTTTAAAAATACAACTAATTAATGCTAACTGTATAACCTGCCATAAAAATCATTGACAGTAATGAAGTTAATGAAGTGATAAAGTTATTTTGTATTAAAATTAGAATTTACGATATGATTAAATTATACTTTTTAGTTGAAATTAAAAGTACGGAAATATTAAGTTCTGCTGGGTTTTTTTTCTTCTTAAAGTATATTCATTATTCTACATTTTTAGAAGTACTCAACCACTTGCGCTTGTTTATTAGTCAAATGATATGATTCGTTTTATCAATTAAAATTTACTGCAAAATATTTAGAATCATCTTGGAAAACTGTAAAAACAGTACATGCCCATACCCTTTCATTCACGGAAACTACTTTCTTATTTCATGATGTAGAGCAATAGTTAGCAATTTGAGAAACATACTGAATTTTCATTCAAAAGGACCCACAGTTCGTTGTGTCTCCTGTAAAACTTTAAAATTCTGACTTTAGATCTTTTCGAAATTCGAAGCAGTGTTCTTCGTTTTCTACACTTAATTCTTAAGCGGGGGTTCAATATAATATCCTAGCAGTGCAAGGTCTTTCCCCACAGTATTTATTTTAGCACAATGGTGTATCGATAAGAAAATGGAAATGGAAAAGGGAAGGACGTTTTCACAGGAGGTGGTCTGGGACGATAGGCAATTATCCTTTCTTCTCTTCTGAATAGGGTCAACTTGAAAACCAGCATGAGTGTACTTCTGTTTAAGATTTCTACCACTTTTGTAGCTGAAGTTTTTCCTCACACAAAGGACTTCCTTTTATTTCTTTACGTACTCGAAAGTGAACCAATGCTGAGATTTATCACAGGAGTTAGAACTAACGTATAAATAGTGGAACTACATCTTAGAGAGACACATTTGCTTATTCTTAGACTTGCTGACTTCATTCAAAAATTACGCTGTGTATTGAGCTTCCTTACATTTTAAAATGAGTAAAAGGAAAAGGATTCTGACTCCAGCAGAGATTCAGGAGATGCTATTTGCCTCAGATTCCAGCGATAGTAGCCTTTCCAGTGAAGATGATGGATGGCCAGTGAATGAAAGCGATGATGACGCGTCGTTTTTATTGCCCTGCAGTGATGTAGACAGTGACACACACGAACCAGAGACTGATTTTTCAATTGCACCAGTAGTGAAACCAAAAACTGCCACAAATCTCTTTGCTTCCACTTCAAAAGAGGGGCCAGCCTTCAAATGGTCAAAAGACGTTCAAAATGAAAAAATGAAGTTCGATTTTGTGAAAGTTGGTGGTGGACGAACTCATGATCTTCCTGTTGGTTCCCCGCCATTTGATTATTTCAAACTGTTGGTTACTTCAAATATGATCGAAACTATCATGGATAACACCAACAAGTATGATAGCTATCTGCAAAAAGTGCAAAAGAAAGAGCCGAAAAAGAAATGGAGACCGATTCAAGCCATCGAGGAAATATGGGCTTTCATTGGAATAATGTTTGTCATGGGAATATCCAAACTTCCCAGACTGAAGCATTATTGGTCCACCAATCCCATTCTAGGGAATGAAATGGTAAAGAACACGATGGGTCGAGATCGATTCGAACAGATTCTTCGACGAGTCCATCTCTCTGATAGGGAATTGGAAAAAAATCGAACTGATGAAGGTTACGACATAATGCAAAAACTTCATCCTTTCATGTCGGATTTAAAAAGAAATTGCGAAGAAAACTTTAATCCTAACAAGAACGTTTCAATTGATGAAGCATTGATCAAGTATAAAGGCCGATTGGGTATCATACAATACATGCCGAATAAACCTGCAAAGCGAGGAATCAAAGTGTGGATGCTATGCGATGCTTTGACAGGATATGTATATTATTTCGATGTGTATGGAGGCAAAAAGGATAACATTCCTAGAACGGGATCCAATTTATTGGGACATGACGTAGTGACTCATCTTTGCAAAAGCCTCAAAGAAAAAGGTCATCATGTATTTTTTGACCGTTTTTTTACAAGTGTGCCTTTGATGATTGATTTACTTGAAAAGGGAATATATTCTTGCGGTACCGTTCAAACAAATCGCAAATTTCTACCTCAAGAACTCTCAAAAATTAAATTTAAAAATGCCGGAGAAAGTCAATGTTTTCAGAGTGAAGACGCTCCCAATTTGTTATGTACCGCATGGAAGGAAAAAAAAGCAATATTCTTCTTGTCAACTAATTGTAAAAATGATGTAACGTCTACTAACCGGCGAATTGCAGGCAAGTCAACTCCAATTCCATGTCCATTAGTTGTTAAGGACTACAACAAACATATGGGTGGAGTTGATCTTGCAGATCAGATGCGGCAATACTACAGAGTATCTAGGAAATCATATAAATGGTGGCTGTATCTCTTCTGGTTTATGTTGGATACAGCTATGAATGACGCTTTTATACTATATACTCATACAAGCATGCCTCTGCCAAAAAAGAAAATGGATTTGTTGGAATTCAAGATGGAATGTATCTTTCGAATGACAGAAAACCAAAAAAAGTGTTTCGTACAGAATAGTCCTTCTTCAAGCCCATCTGTTACAACCATAAATTACTCGCATAAAAGAATTAAAATTCAGGGTAGAAAGCGAAATTGTAGGAATTGCATGAAGTTAAAATTGAAAACTTCTGGAAATAATCCTATTCAAAGCTCTTGGATGTGTGAGGCCTGTCAAATTTGTTTGAGTATAAATTGTTTTTCAATACACCATGAGAATATTTGAATACTAATTATTGTAAAAATATTTATAACTGATTGAATCAAATTAATTTATATGTTTAATCCTTATATTGTATAAAAATGCAATATTTCAATCATTAGTTTTACTTTAAATTTCATTTATTTGGCATTCTTGAATTTCATTTATTATATTTCTTCATAATGGCTTAAAACTTGTATGCAATATTTTTAGGCTTATAATAAGAAAATGTTAAGACTTAAATTTTCTTCAGCCGTTGTACAAGGAAATTGTATTAATTATTGCAAACAACTCTATAAAACTACGTTACTAAATTATGTAGTATTTATCTTTCTAGATACACTTTATATTCCCTGTACTATATAAATGCAATTTATTCTACATCCAATGACATGATTTTTAAACTGTAAACTGTTTATTAACTGATGTTGATTAATTATTTATAAATTTGTATTATATGCTTATGAGCATATTAAAATGTCTTCAATATAAGTATATAATTTGCCGCAGCAAATAAATAATAAATTAAATAATCAAGATTTATTTTTACAATATAGTACTATGTATTATTCCATTTCCTACATTTTTTTTTTTTTTTTTTTTTTTTTTTTTATGATAATTAGTATACTAAAAATTTTTATTTCAGAGTAAGAATTAAAATATAACAATCGATAAAGATTTTTTTTAAAAATATCAATAATTTTTTATTGAGTAATTATCTTAATAAACATGTTAAGAATTAAATTTTCTTCAGTCGTTGTTTAAGGAAATTGTATTAATTATTGCAATTGGTATTAACAACTCTATAGAGCTACGTTACTAAATTATGTAATATTTAACTTTCTACATACATTTTCTATTCCCTGTATTATATAAATGCAATTTATTCTACATCCAATGACATGATTTTTAAACTCTAAGCTGTTTATTAACTGATGTTGATTAATTATTTATAAATTTGTATTATATGCTTATGAGCATATTAAAATGTCTTCAATATAATTATATAATTTGCCGCAGCAAATAAATAATAAATTAAATAATCAAGATTAATTTTCACAATATAGTACTATGTATTATTCCATTTCCTACATTTTTTTATTTTTTATTTTGTTATGATAATTAGTATACTAAAAATTTTTATTTCAGAGTAAGAATTAAAATATAACAATCTATAAAGATTTTTAAAAAAATATCAATAATTTATTATTGAGTAATTATCTTAATAAGCATCGATGTATATTTTTTGAAAGTCATATTGCAGAAACATTTACTTTGGAAATTACTTTGGAATATCTAAAATACTGAATATTTTTTCGTTTGTAAAATGCTCCACAGGTATCATAGACATTTTATTGCACACTGGTTTTATAATAAACAAAGAGAGAAAAATTACAACGTAAAATTAATTGAGTGCCTACATACATTTTGAAACAAGTTAAAATTCAGAGTATTAAAATAAATAAAAGTTGTTAATAGAAATATATATTTCATTAGTAAAATAAATATAATACTACTAAAAAGATGAAAAATTCCTTAATTTTCAAAGTGAATTTCAACGGAAACTAAATAATAAAGAATTTTAAGGTTTAATTTTCTAATATTTTTTTTAACACAGAAAACTCAAGAGATTATAGAGTTATGTAAGTACTGAATTTTCAAATTAAATGTACGTTGTTGAAAAAAATTAAGTAGTTCATTAAAAATAAAATATGTAGAATTGTAATATATATATATATATATATATAAATTTTAAGGTTTGACAAAAAAAAAGATCACCGCAAAATTTTGTAATGCGCATCGTATATGTTTAACTTAGAAACTTAGAAAATATATACCTTTATAATTTTTATTGAATACCAATATTCAAATTAATTCACAAATCAAACTTGAATGTATTTGGAAATGAGAAAGCTTCAACAATACAAGTTCAACTTCACAATTTTTCTTCTTGATAGATCACTAAATTTATTGAATCTCGAAGAGAAACTCGAAAAAAACGTAGAGAAAAACGAAATAAAAATAATGGCTTTGGAGTGAAAAGTTTTAGATGCAGAAGGCCATATTTTTATTGTACATTACTAACAACAAATAATGTAATAACTAACACCAGATAAATGTATATTTCTATTAACAAAATGACCCAGTGTATAAAAGTATTCTCTAACGCTCTATTGACCACAAAATCTCTCATGTCCTCTTTCCAACTTCCAACCCACAATCCATTCATCAACTCCCCGTAACAAGCCAGCAAGGGTCATCTGAGGGGTTCAAAGATCCTCCCCTTTTTCCATCCCCTGTCCTCGGAAACTGGAGGGAGAGTCCATTCTGCAGTGTGGCATTGAATTTGCTGCAGTCCCCTGTGGTAATGGGTTTCAATAGCATTTTTGACGGGGTAGGATTCAGAGGGTTAAAGGAAGATAGGGGTGATCTTGTGTGTCGGTGGACCTTCGACTTTTGGCAGGGCAGACAGTGCTTTGCCCATTTGGCAGCATCTTTGGAGATAGAGGGCCACACAAAGCGTTGCTTTAACAGGTGAGTGGTGCGTCGGATGCCTGGGTGTGCCAAGTTGTGCAAAGCAGAGAAAACCTGTTGTCGGTGCTGCTCTGGAACATAGGGGCGTGCTACACCTGTTGAGAAGTCACAGGTAATGTCAAAGTCGCACTCAGGAGGGGTCACTCTCTTGAGCTGCAGAGAAGTTCCTGAGTCGAGGAGACGCTTGAGCTCGAGATCTGCCTGTTGCGAGTCTGCAATTTCACGGTAATTGATGGAACCAGGAACAGTGATAGCAGAGATGCGAGACATCACATCAGCAGCAATGTTTTCAGATCCTGGAACATGCTTTATAGAGGTAGTAAACTGCGCCAGCAGGTCAAGCTGGCGGATTTGACGGGGAGAGCACTTGTCATTTTTTTTGCTGGAAGGCAAAGGTCAAAGGCTTGTGGTCTGTGTACAGAGTGAATTCTCTGCCCTCCAGCATATGACGAAAGTGCTTTACACCCGAGTAGGCTGCCAGAAGTTCTCGGTCATATGCACTGTAAGACACCTCTGCAGAGCTCAATTTTCTTGAGAAAAAGCCTAAGGGTTGAAGTTCACCATCGATCACCTGGTGCAGAGCTCCTCCAATGGCGAAGTCAGATGCATCAACATGGAGAGCGAGTGGGGCAGATGGTGCAGGATGAGACAAGAGCGTTCTTTCAGCAAGTGCTTGTTTGCACTTCTCGAATGCTGCCACTGCTTGGGGTGTTCAGTCGATTCGTCTTTTGTCCCTTTTGCCTGTTGAGCCTTTTAAGAAGCTGTGTAAGAGGCACTGATGTTCAGCAGTTCTTGGCACAAAGCGGCGGTAGAAGTTGAGTAGGCCCAGGAACTTTCTCAGGGCAGTGATGGTTTCAGGCAACTTGTATTGTAGTACAGCGTCCACTTTCTCTGGTTGGGATTTCAGGCCTTGGGATGTGACAAGGTGTCCCAAGAAGGAGAGTTCTGGGACTCCAAACTCACACTTGGAAAGGTTCAGCTTAAGGCCATGTGCCTGTTAAACGTTGAAAAATGGTGTGGAGGTGAGTTTTGTGCTCCTCGGGATCAGCAGAGAAACATAATATGTCATCGAGATACACATAACAAAAAGGCAATCCTCGAAGAACCTCATGCATAAACCGCATGAAGGTCTGTGGCGCATTCATCAGGCCAAAGCAGAGACGGGTATATTCGTACAGCCCCCAAGGAGTAGTCACAGCAGTCTTTGGGATGTCAGCTTCGGCTATCGGGATCTGGTGGAAAGCTTTAAAAATGTCCAACTTTGAAAAGATGTGCTTCCCATGCAGTGCTTGTGAGAAATCATGCAGATGTGGAATTGGGTAGCTGTCGAATTCTGTGACACTGTTGAGGCGTCTGTAGTCACCCACTGGTCGCACTGTGGAGTCTTGTTTGGGCACTACATGTAATGGGGAGCTCCATGGGCTCTTTGAGGGTCGGATAATGCCTTGTGCCAGCAGGAACTCAAATTCAGCCTTCACAGCATCATGCAGCTCGGGATGGAGTCGCCTAGGCTTTGCTGTGACTGGAGGTCCTTTTGTGATGATATGGTGGAGTGCGTTATGTGGAGCAGTCGTACCAATTGAGATGGGATTCGTAATGTCCTTAAAATCTTTCAACATGTTGTTGAAGTCCACCATTGTGTCACAACAGAGGGCTGGTCGACAGGTGCCATTGTGCCAAGAGTATGAAGGGAAGATTGTGAATTGATAAGTTTGTGATTTTTCAAATCAATCAGAAGATTAAAGTTAGTGAGAAAGTCTGCTCCTATAATGGGGGTTGAGACATCTGCAACAACAAAAGTCCACAGAAATGGTTTCCGTAAACCCAGATCGAGCTGTTTGTTTACCAGTCCATAGGCTGCGATCTTCGAGTTATTTGCAGCAAACAGTGCAAAGCTGGCTTGCGGGAGCTTCTTGTTGTTAGGCAGGGGTGGGATGACAGAAATTTCGCTCCCAGAGTCGATGAGAAACTTGAGACCACTCCTACGGTCAAAGACAAATAGGCTGCTGGATTTCACTACAGTCTCCGTCAAACCAGCTACTGTGACGGGGGTTCCTGGTTTTTTGTGTATGCGCATGGTGCTGTACAGTTACGTGCACGATCGCAAAAATTTTCCATGGTAGTAGCACAGGTTGCCGCCGTCCTTGCTCCGTGAATGAGATCGTGAGCGTGGGGGCCGGCGGAACGTGTTACGGGAGAAACCTCGGCCCCTGGAGAGCTCTGCAACCTGCAAAGACAACTCCTCGAGTTTCTTGGTAAGCATTTCTGTCTCAGTTGGGGCAGGAGGTTGGACAGATGTGGCACAGATGGATTCCGGGGACACAATTTCAGCCATCTTGTCAGCAAGAATGGCCAGCTTGTCCAGCGATTCGGATGACGCTGACAAGACCGTCTGGATTTGGGGAGGCATCCGCTGCAACCACAGGTTTTGCAGAAAGTCATCCTGCAGCTGTTTGCCAGCCAGCCCACGCATCTTCCGGAGAAGGTGGCTGGGTTTCTCATCACCCAAATGGAGATCGCACAACAGTTTCTTTATTTTCTGTTGGTCTGACTCCGCGAACTCTGAAATCAGGCGGCTTGTGAGGAACGTGTACTTGTCTGTTTCCGGCGGCTCTAGGACGATGTCCGCCACATGCTCCAGTGTCTCGGCATCTATATTGGCTACTAGCGCCGAAAACTTTGTGTCATCACTAACGATACCGCTGTACGCGAAGGCATTGTTGCACTGCGCAATCCAAAGGCGAACGTTGCCCTTCCAGAAAGGCGGGAGGCGCAAAGCAACACTGGCAATCTGTGCGGGGGGAAGCGTAGGGTCAACCCCAGGAGAAGCATTGTTTTGATTCAGCATCGCGTAGCGGCGGTGGATGGGGGAAGGCGGCGAAGATGCGTGCGCAGCTCAGGTAGAGATAGAATTTGGCGTCGGCCGGAGAAGACGGGTGGATGCGTTTTGCGCTCTGCAGGGAGAAGCAAACTTGAGGTTCAAGGGCGTTGAAGGCGCACGTGGTCCGTTGTCATGGAAATGTCAGAAAATGGCGGGCCGCGCTGGTTTTTCAATCTCACTGCATCGGTGGAACGTCAGGAGATTCACCACTTGTAAGATACGTGGTAAAGAAGATGTAGGCGTTTACAGTGATTACATTTAAGATTTAATTTTAAGGTATAAATAAACTAGAAGATAGACATTAAGTTACAGAAGGATTTCTACAGGAGAGAGATGACGATGCAGCGAGCGAGACGAGAGAGTTCTGAGGACTGGCTTACTAGGTGTTGCCAGGTTCATTTTTTAGAGTCTAGAGTTGAGCGGTTGCTCAGTTGCTGCACCAGCACATGGAATATACATGGCATACTTGTTAATCTTCAATATTATTTCTTGCATACCCTTGTATTTGCCAGACAATATTGGCAGAATTATCATATGACTGGCCTCGACACTTACTAAAATCTATTTTGCACCCCTTTGTAAGGTGGTTGAGCACCATCTTAGCCTTGTGGACTGCCCATCTCTAGGAAAATTAGAAAATGTTCAATAGGGAGCACATCATCTGGCGAAACATGCCTAACAATAACAGTGAGCTGATCAATATGGGACCGGTCTGGAGTAGAGTCTAGAGATAAACTAAAGGTCCATGCAGTTCTTAAATCATCCAAGATTGAGTCTCATACTTTATTTCCAAGCACAGGATAGCAGAAGCACGATTTAAAATACATAAAAAAAAAACGATTACATTAAAAAATAATGTTCCAAAAGTAACCATTACATGATACGAATTCTAATTTATACGATTAGGAGGTTTTAAAAGATCAAATATTGCTATATTAATTTAAATCACGATTCCAAATTTTCTGGAAGAAAGTTAGTCTAAAAATGTATAGACAACGCATTGTTTAGCCTCACTTGACGACCGTGACGTACCCTAGTAGCAATCACTGCATGGCGTTTCGTCGGCCAATGATCGGAATTCATCAAAGTCATCGGCGATTCCCCAGAATGATATATAAACACACCTGTATTTCCTCGTTTGCCGATGACCCTAAACTCATCGGTAAAAGATATCTTCCCAACATCGGTGGCCGGTGAAATTTCTGATCAACGTTTTTTGATCGGCGAAAGATATCGGAATGACATCGACAGCCGATAAAAAACTTATGTTTCTTTTTCTTGCAATTCCACTGAATTAGAGGCGATCCTTGAATGTATTTCAAATTTAAATCAAGTATACAATTTGCTAAACATTTCGCTTTGGCAATAAGTGAAAAATATTTTAAAAATAAGTGTACGAAAAATTTTAAATGTAAAAATATATTTTGAAAAAATGCAAACCACATAATTATATATTGCTTATCTAATACGTCAATAAAATCCATAAATAAAAAAAAATTATAGTGTAAAAAAATATAGGAACAATTTTCTAAAATTAAAAATAAATTCTCCCATTTCAATTTCAATATAAAATAAAAATATAGTCCTTGTTTTTAAATAGTTTTCATTATAATTTGCTGAACTCATTTTGGTCCGTTTTTTTAAACATCTTTTAAGTAAAATAAAAATTTGTTTATATGTTTCAAAAAGTTAATTAAATTGGATATAGTTTTTTAAAAAATTTAAAAATTAAATATATTTTTTTAAATGTCAAATTATTAAGTAAAAACTCTTAAATTTCATTTAAAAAAATACCATAAAATTTACTGGTCAGTTAGTTAAAATTTTACAAAATAGATGGCGACACTATTTATTTGACACTAATATTTTTTTGCTATAATAAATAAATTAATATCATTTTCCCAAATTTATGGAAGATTTGCTATTTTCCGAAAATACCCCATATATAAAAAAAAATGTCGGTCAATTTCCTTGCAAAGTCTGTATGATAGTAGAGTTTTGTACTACAATACAATTGCTATACCAAGAATCACAAGTAACTACAGTCCAGTGGCCATGTCAACGCACTCCGGAGATAACCGTCCTCGGTTCGATCCCAGGGTAAGTAATTTAGACAATTCTGGTGTGAGTAATTTGGTAGTGTTATAACTTCGATTTGTGCTCTTAAAATGTCACTGGAAATACTACCATATAAGAATTACGCGCTCTGGGTAAATATTTTAGTTTTGCATTATTTTAACTTGTCGTTTTTAATATTCGATACTTACATCTTTATAATTATTTAATGTTTATTAATTGATATTTTCGACAAAATAACGGCCATTGTTTCGATATTTCTTGAGAGCAAAATTTTCCTCGGACAGTGCTCGTATTTCCCCCTTTTCGCTCGGCCTTCGAACTAATTCTTGTCGGCTTCTGCTCGAATTAGATCAGTTTCCGGACATCGGCCAATGGCCGGCCACGGGGACAAAATGGATTAGGTGCCAAGGGAAAGATAAGTTTAGGGTGAGTTTCCGGTGAATTGCCAATCATCGGCGATTCACCTGGGGATGGAATTCCGATCATCGCCCGAGGTAAAATTGCTACTAGGGTAGCCTCTTACATTGTCCATTGCTCACTCGGACAATTTTTTTGGGGGCCCTAAGCAAGTCAGGGGCCCTAAGCTACAGCTTGTCTAGCTTATAAGAAAATCCTGCACTGTATTTATGTTTACTCTTAGTTCTAAATTTCAAAGTTGTAGCTGTATTGGAAGTGATACATTAAGATATTCCTCGTATAGTTCCAATGTTGCGTCGACTTTTCATCCTTTAAATATTCATTAATCGATAGTGGAATAACTTTTTTTTTACATACGCCCTTTTAACATTTGCACCAAATATTAGAATTATGACTACATTGGAAGAGGAACATTCGGTTGGTTGTATTCAGATTATCTGGCGCCGTCAGCAACACGAGGGCTATAATGCGCCGAAACATTCGTCATTAGACAAGCCAACATACATTTACAAACACCCATGCCAAACACGGGACTCAAACCCGCAACCTCGCGGTCTAGAAGCTAGCACGCTAACCACTATACCGTTTGGTCGTCAGGAACATTCTGATATCCCTCATTATAACGATTCCTCGTTTGGAATATTTAACACCTTTTTGCCACCTTAAAGGGGGTTAATCAAGCTCGGAACAGCTTAAATTTTCTATGTTTGTCTTAGTTGACATTTGTACCAGTTTTCATATATGACAAAATGGGAAGTAGGACTTTCGAATATATCTCGTTTGGAGTGTTTAACCCCTTTTCGATCTCTTAAAATGGGTTAATCGAGATCGGAATTGCTTAATTTTCTCTATTTGTCTTTGCACCAATTTTTAGAGTTGTGAACATATGAGAAGTGAGACATTCGAATATCTCTCATTTGGAACGTTTAACCCCTTTTCCACCCTTTAAAATGGGTTAATTGAGATCTGAATAGCTTCTACTTTATCTATGTTTCTCTTTGTTGACATTTGAACCAATTTTCAGAGTTGTGACCATATGAGAAGTATGACAATCGAGTTTGGAACGTTTAGCCCCTTTTCTACCCCTTAAAGGGGGTTTTAATCAAGCTCGGAATTGCTTAATTTTTCTCTGTTTGTCTTTGTTGACATTTGCACCAATTTTTGTGACCATATGAGAAGTGAGACATTCGAATATCCCTCGTTTGGAACGTTTAACTCCTTTTCCACCCCTATGGGTTAATCGAGATTGGAATAACTTACTTTTTCTACGTTCGTCTTTGTTGACATTTGCACCAATTTTCACAGTTGTGACGAAATGGGAAGTATGACATTCGAATATCCCTCGTTTAGAACGTTTAACCCCTTTTCGACCCCTTAAAGTGGGTTAATCGAGATCGGAATAGCTTACTTTTTCTATGTACATTGTTGATATATATGTACCAATTTCCAGATTTGTGGACATATGGGAAGTGGGAGAATTAGTGGTGAGTGAATGAGTGAGTGAGGGCTTTGCCTTATATATAGAGAGATTAACGTTTTATTAGGGGGCTCCGACCCCTGCTCGCTTAACTCTCGCAACCCACAAAGCTACGGCTTCGCTCTCTTATCAGATTTGCTCAAAAGCATTTAATAATGACATACACATTTCCTTCTACAGTGTACCGAAACAAAGTTTATCATAAAAATGGGGAGGGAAAAGGTTCGTTTGTTCGGACACCAGTTGGCGCCAAGCCTAAATTTTTACACGTTTAAATTACGTTTAATATGTCGTCGCATAAATTTTTATAGTTTGTTGTAGGAATTATAAATGATTTATAAAAGTTAGTTGGCTTGGATGAATTATGTCTACAATTGTTGAGTTATTAATATAAATGTAGTTCTTGTTACTAAATGTTGTTGTTGTTTCTTATCCCAACTGGTCTAGCGGAGCTAGACCAGGTCCATGAATCCACCCACCCTCAGGAAGTCGAAGAACAAGACTGGGTCGCGCAGGAAATCTTCTTTTTCAAAATGCATGCAGCTAAGGAGGTGAGCCGGGCTAGCTGCACCGGTGAAACACTTATTGCAAGTTGGATAGACCTTTCTTTTATGTTCATATCTCATACACCTTAGGTGACCGCTGATAAATCTTGTGTACGCAGTCTGGTCACCTCTATCTCCTTTGAAGGTCAAAGCGCGTCCCGGCTTTTCCCCAGAGTACCAGGTGTGCACCGGGGGAACGATCCAGTCCAGCTGTACACGTTTCTTTCCAATGGAGTGAATTTCCGAGGATGTAAGTACCAAGTTATCTGGCAGGGGTTCATGTGTGCCAAGTTTTGCCAGCGAGTCAGCGATCTCATTGCCATAAAGACCTACATGGGACGGGATCCACTGCAGGTAAATATCTCGCTTTTCGGAAAGTTTACACATACTTTTCAAGATTGCCGTACCAGCCCTATCACCCACTCTGGACCATGCACTCAAATATTGGATAGAACTTCTACTATCCGTAAGGATCCAGATGGGGTCTAAATGCAAAAAATCTTCAATTGCATTCAGTCCCGCCTCGATAGCCAAAAGCTCCGAACGGAAGACGGAACAGTAATCCGGGTTTCTCCTTTTAATGTTTATGCCGCCATCGGGTCTTTTGATGTTGACTCCACTTCCAGTCCGATACTGCTCATCCCTGCTACCATCAGTATAGATTCGGATTCCCTCCTTAGGGAACTAAATAATTGTAATTAAGTGGCGACACTAATTGTTTTGTTGAAGGTTTACTTATATGCATGGCGTAACGAGGGAGGGTTTTGGGGGTTCAACCCCCCCCCACCCCCACCCCCATTGGGTTGAGAAAAATTAAGCAAATTTACTACGTTTTTTCCCCAACCAACTCTTTGTTGGTTATTACTCAAAGTATCCATTAAATTTCCTTACTAGTAATTATTCTGTGTTTTGCTAATGTAATCAAAAGCTGTACCAAAGTGAAAGACATTAATACAATTAATGTATCATATTGAACTTACGAACTGTATGCTGTTCGCAGACAACTATGCGCGCTGCACAAGTTGGAGAAATGGAGTCTTTATCGCGGGAACTTCAGTGCTAATACTGACTTGACTTAAGTCATCGGCCGTTGATGTAGATGTAAAGACCATAGGCGTATAACGAGAGGGAGGTTTTGGGGGTTCTACCCCCAACCCATTAAATTGAGAAAGAATTAAACAAATATACTGCATTTTATCCCCAATCAACTCTTTATTGATTACAATTCAAATTATCCATCAAATTTCATTATCAGACGAAACGGTCGTTTCGCCGCCAACCTTAAAAAGGCAGAAACCGACAGTAAGTATCTATTCTCTGCACAACTTCCAGTGAAAAACCCGAAATTGACTATTTTCTAGCGCGCTTACGAAACTTCACATAATTATACAAAAAATACCATAGATTCATCTCAATGATATCTTTCAAAGAAAAAAAAATTGAGTACCTAGGATAAAAGACAACGAAGAAAAAAAATATTGAAATTTCCAAAACGAAATAAAAAAACGAGTTCTAGCCCGATTTTGATGTAAAAATTTAGACAAACGTCCAGCCCTAACTAAGCTATAGATCTTCAAACGGATTGAATTATAGGATGGGGAATGTTTCAACTTAAAATCCTACGCTGGTTTGAACTTCATTAAATAATTCTATTTTTAATTAATTTAAAACCACTTTTTTTCATTTCATAATTTGGCGACAGATAAAGGCGATCAGCTTGTAATTGAGGTTCAGATATATATGCCAAAAGTTGCCAAACAGGTTTTGCTATCATTTCGAAGTTAGTTTTTCCGACATGTTAGGCTTAAGTGAGAATGAACGTAACGTTAAAAAGTATAGGCAGAACGAATTGGACTATAACTATATGGCTTATAACATCTTTAAAATTGAAATAATTTAATTTTTGAATAGACAGAATTAAAGAGAAATATTTGTTCTTCAAGTTGCATGTGTTGTTTGAACTGTATGACAATTTAGAGAGAGTTAACTTTCAAAAACATTTTAATTTCGGGAAATCTTCATTGAAAAATGAAAACAAATCACATTTTGTTGCAAGATACTATGGGCTGATTGCAAAGTATAAATATGGAGGTTATGCGAGCTGACGTCACAGTCAATTCATTACAGAGGACTAAATGAACCACGCATTGCAATTGGCTAATGGAATTTGCAAAAATGTCATTCGTTTTTAAAGATGTGTTGATTTTCACTTTCCGTTGTAAAATTAAATCGTAGAATCAAATATCATCAAAACTATAATTTCATAGGGAATTTTAAAATTGTTGTTAAGAAAATATTTTAAGTTTTGTCAAATATCAATGGGTTATTATGTGAACCAAAATAATGCTTGGTATAATAAAAATAATTTATACCTCAATATTTAGGCTGTAAAAAACTTGTAATATTTATTTGTAACAATTTATTAGAATAAATTTTCAGTGGGATGTATGTTAAAGGTGCCGGATTTGATTCCTGGGTTAGGTGGGGATGTTCGTTGTGATTCGGAATCCAAGTTAAGCTGTGTGTCCCGGACTGATTAGTCGTTATTTATGCACTAAAATAGGTAGTTGTGCGTGCAAACTAACCAATCGAGCTGAAACTTGGCAGACAGGCTCTTTGTCGATGGCAACGTATTTCTTTAAGTTTTGGGAGTTGAGTTGCCGTACACAAGTTTCTATTACTCTTTCATGGTCGATTTTGATGGTTACTGCAGTCCGCCGCATTCAAACAATTTGTCGATTTTCAAGTAGATTTTGGCATGTAAGATATCATTGAACTCTACTTGAAAAACTATGAATATTCATGGTACCAGGTGTACCATAGGTGGTACTACTTCTGGTTTATCAATTTTGAAGATAAATATGGCATGTTGGGTGTCGTTATGCTTGTCTTGAAAAATTATGAATGTTTAAGGTACCAGAGGTATAGCATCCCAGATAGCACTTTATCCTTTTATAACCCTTGTGTAAACCCCTCGAACGAAGAGGGAGCAAGCTTCAGATGACAAGGATGTAACCTTCATAAAACCTTGAAAAACGGGTCCTAGTCTCCAGGCGTCAAGCTTTTCGTAACCGTTTCACGACCACCCTTGCCAAAAGGTATTCGCCGTAAAGGGTGGGTAAAACTTTTCGCGATAGGCTTGCCACAAGGCTTTCGCCGTAAAGGGTGTGTAAATCTTTTCGCGATAGGCTTGCCACAAGGTTTTCGCCGTCAAGGGTCCGTAAACCTTTTCGCGATAAGCCTGCCACAGGGTTTTTGCAGTAAATGAAGTGTAAATCTTTTCACTATAAGGTTCCACGTAGATATAGGAAAGATTACAAAACTTTTCCTTTATAAAGTATCATTTACCTTTTGTGCACAAAAAGAAACACTTTATTGGGAGAGTTCCAATGTTGTCTGGAATATGCTTTAAATTTAGTGGCTAATGATAAATTGATATTTAATCAATAGGAATTTAATTACAATTTGCCTTTAATAACCTAATTAATAGATAAATTTTAATTTGCTAGATAGAACTTACTAGAATTATAAACACAATTTACTTTTTTTTTTTGGTGGAGAATTTTTAAAAAAATAAAGATTTAAAATTCAGGAAACAACAATAATAATGTATATATTATTAAAAAAATGCATTGAGATCTTAATAGGTTGCATTAGACAATTTAAATTGCATTAAAATTTGTTTTAATTGGTTGATCCAAGCTAATTATATTTTATTATTTAGAAACATATATGATTAAAAATACATTTTTAGTAAACATTTTTTAGATAATTCTTTATTTTGAAGTAAACAAACACAAATGAGTTGCTTTTTTGTTTTATACAAAGAACATAATTTAAACATGATTTTAAATATATACTACAAATATTTATTCATTTATTTGCTGCATCTGACAAGAAGTTTCTGGAGGATTCTTGAGGAAAACTAAAGGGAATCCCATTCATTTCTCTCTGAAAAAAATAAACAAATTTAAAATCTTTAGTAATAAAACAAGCTGTGTGTGTGTCTTTCTATCTGTGGCTATGTGGATCTATAGAAGATCTTAAAAGTGGAGTAGAGCTCTGAAATTTTCAACACAAGAAGTTTTGGCCTTCTAATTTTATGTATGTCAAACAGAATGTTAAAATTTTAATTAGTTCTTTTTTAATTAATATTTTAATTAACTTCTTTTTTAACAAAGTGACTTCAAATAGAGATACAGCTCCGAAATTTTCAACATAAGTAGTTTTAGCCTTCTAATTGGACTTTTGAAAAAGAAAATGTTAAAATTTTAATTAGTTATTTTTTAATTGTCTTAATTAATTAAAAAAAAATTTACAAAACGACTTCTAACTGTGCTACAGCTCTAAAATTTTCGAAATAAGTAATTTTGGCCTTATTGAACTATTGAAAAACAGAATTTTAAATTTGTTGTTAGTTTTTTCTTTAATTACTTATTAAATATTTTACAAAACGGTTTCTAATAAGGCTACAGCTCTGAAATTTTCAACAAAAGTAGTTTTAGCCTTCTAATTGGACTTTTAAAAAACAATTTAAAATTTTTATTTAGTTAATTTTTTGATTTATTATATATTTAACAAAACGATATCTAATAGGGCTACAGCTCTGAAATTTTCAACAGAAGTATTTATGGCCTCCTAATTAGAGTTTTGAAAAGCAGAATTTAAAATTTTTATTTAGTTCTTTTTTAAATTAATAAATATTTTACAGAACGATTTCTAATAGGGCTACAACTCTGAAATTTTCAACGTAAGTAGTTTTGGCCTTCTGATTGGACTTTTGAAAAACCGAATTTTAAATTTTTATTTAGTTCCTTTTTTTAATTAATTAACAAATATTTTACAAAACGATTTTTACTTGGGCAACAGTTCTGAAATTTTCAACACAAGTAGTTTTGCCATTCTAATTGGTCTAATGACAAAAAGAATGTTAAAATTCTACTAATTTAATTTTTGATTATTTTTTTTCATTAATATTTTTTAAAAATCAAAATGTTTGCAACACTTGGCCATTACATATTTTGAATCACTTGTTTGTTGTAATGCTAGTTTAATGGCTAGTCGTACAAGCATTTTTTGTAGCTGGAGGTCTGAGAAGGAAAATTTTGACTTTGAAAAGAAAACTTTACTAATTTTCCTTGTCAGTATTTAACAACAACGTTAAACACCAATTTACAGGGATGCTATTGTAAGGATTTCACTTCCTTTAATACAGTACCAATTTCAAATTTATTATTTATTTAAACACTGATAGCTGGTTTAAAAAATTTTAGTGTTCATAATTTTAAAACTTGTAAAAAAACTTCCTGCAGTTCAAAGGGTTAAGCATACATCTTTTTGTTTGGGGTAATTATAAAACAGACTTTTGGTTGGTGGTCAGCTACAAAAAAAAAAAAAAAAAAAAAAAAAAACTGGATTAGCCGACATCTTTATTCTTATAATTTATATTATTTTGTTTTAAGAAGCCAGATCACAGACCAAGAAGTATTTAGGCATTCAAAGTAAATGATAAAATTATTTTAAATAGTTTATTCAGATTGGCAAATAATGCTGGCAAAAGGGAAAAAAACACCAAAAAACAACAATTTGCAAGCATTTTATGGCCGATTAAAGGTTGCCAATGGTCAATTATATAAGTACCCTTTTTAAAAAAATAATTTCTTGATTTTAAGGACATGTATGGTGAGCTTCTACTCTGTATATATATGCCAATAGTATTCCAAGTTTTATAGTTTTTGTCATTGCCTCCCCCTCGAATCCCTTTGGGGAACCAAGTCACCCTCCCCCTCCCCCGAGGTATTCGAGGGGGAGGGTGACTTGGTTTTGAGATTATTTTTTTTATACATATTAAAACTTACAAGCCTACCAAATTTCATAGTTTTAGCATAACTAGAAGTACCTTAGAATATTGATAATCAGCTAGTCTCACAAAGTGCTGTTTCCTGCCGTTTTCGAATTTGATTATCTCAACAACCATTATAATTGGAGATTTGAAACTTTGAGGTTTTATTAAAATAACTAACAACTAGCTATCCATAACAAAATTTAAGCTTTCAGGTATACTGTAATGTGCACATATGAGGGGATCAAAATGCTGCCGAGTTGCTTCCAGTAAACTTGGCAGGTGCACTACCTTGCACCTAGATAATAAAAACTGGTATGTGGTATGTATCCAAAAAGTCTAAAGGCTGTCTTCAAAAAGTGTTCAAAAAAGTGTCAGTTATAAAAAGCAAAGCAATCCCCTCGCTCGAGCAAAATTAAAAACTCCCTGTTTTACCACGATTAATAATTTGGTATTGAAGATCAGAATAAACAAAGGATTCTACTTACGTAGGATTGCTTAGCCATATGAAGTCAGTGGCGTAGACAGGGAGGACGCTGATAGGGCTACAGCTCCCTGAAAATTGGGGAAAAATTATATTTCCAAGTATAATGTAACATAATTTTTGTAAATAGTTAATATGTGATATCCTCATTTAACAAACTTTTCGAGTCAGTAATTTTTTCAAAATAATTATAACAACGAGAAATGAACACTAAAATACAAACACATCTATTTCATTTCAAACTCTAGCAATTTTACATTTCTTTCTCATTTCTATATGCTGGGGTCATGGCGTCCTTCAGATGGTCAGAGCAGAGAAAACCTACTGGTTTACTGAAGGAGCATGCATAGACACAAGATTTCTCCCTCCTGATACAAATAATAATGCAGAAGTTTCTGCCATAGAAAATCTGTAAAATTTTAGGAAAGAGATTTTGCTGGTTTTCAAAACATCATCGAAGCAGAATTTGAAATATGGAAAACAAAATACAGGGTTACTGCAAAAGAATCATTAATTTTCAAAACCCGATTTATTCAAAAGTATTATACTTACAAATATGATTGATAAATGGAAATAACCACAAAATATTCAAGTTTTATGCTCCAGGTGGTACTCAAATTTACCTGCTTTATTCAAAAGTATAATACTTTTGAATAAATCCAGTTTTGAAAATGAATGATTCTTTTGTAGTAACTCTGTAGAAATTATTTCTAATACCATTGATGCTTTCGCAGAATGTTCTGTAGACATATTTCCGAATATACGTCACTTATTAAAAAAAAATTGTAGTCTACCAGTTTCAATTGCAACTTCTGGGTTTTTTAACTTTGTGATCATTAACATAACATATTAAGAAATTCTATGAGCTAAACAAGATTGAACAGACTGGCACTTTTTGTCCATTCACAGCAACATAAAAATATTGTTTTGGGAGCCAATGAAATTGCTTTTTTGGAGGGATTTAGAATTTACCAACAAACAGTGTTTACATTATATCATAACAGTAATTAACACTTAGTAAATTTCATTGTATAAACTAGCGTTGATTTTTTAACATGTTACTTCTTGCATTGTTTGTATTATGTATTTACATTGATTTTATAACACTCATGCTTATTTTTTATTAACACAGGCTTACGCTGTGATTTAGAAAAGGCACTAATGTTTATTCAATGTGCTATTTTGCCCGTCCTACAAACTTTGGCTGGCTACGGGCCTGAATGAGACAAGTCAGCTGTCCAAATTTGGTGTTAATTAACGCATACGATTTAGTCCATTCTTTTTTAAATTCTCGATTTTTCACATCAATTTTTTTCTTCGTTTTGGATGAAATCGAACTCGGGTTTTTCCAATCAAGTGTATAAAAAGCAAAGGTCGTTTTAACAACACGCGCATGTGTAAAATTTTACAGCAAAATTTGCCGTCTACCTCAGTCGGAGACAAGAGAACAACGAACGTCAACAAAAGCTCGATGCAATCGGAATTGTGACGCATCATGGGCGCACTCATATAGCGCATTCTGATTGCTCTATATTTTGACTGGGAAGGTACCAGGGGGCCGCTAACTTTAAGTTGGTATTTGAGAACAGTGTTATCAGTTCATCTTACACCTCTAATTTATCTTTGTTTTTTCTCGTTTTCTCTATTTTTCTGGTTTGAGAATACGCAGCAAGTTTAGTATTTGTTTACCCAAACAATGAAAAAATGTATAATCATTTATTGCTTCATCTTATTCTTAGGTTAAATGTCCTGAATGCATGTGGTTATAATAACTATGGAGATATTATCTTTTTAGTATCGACGCTAATATGTGTATATGGGCGAGGGAGGGTAATTGGGCCCGAGTTACATTTGCAAGGGGCCGAAAATCCTGTTGGCTGCCCTGTCTGTATTTAAGGGAATGTTGGTGAAACACGGCTAAATTTCATTTCCTTATATTAAACTTACAGCACATAAGGAACATTTCTGTACCTCAGAAGTAAACTATCATAAAATGCGGGATCCCATAAATGCAATTTAGTGTTTAACATTGCACTCCTGGTAGTTTATCTTAAGTACAGATTTATAAATTGTAGTATCGTAAAAACGTGTTACGAGGTAAAAATTACGCTCAGAGTGAATTATGGAATTAAGCTATTGTTTATAACAAAGCATGTACTATTTAAAAAATTCTACCCCAACGCAATTCAATAACTTTTAGCCACAAAAATAGCTGATTTTTTTTCGGTCCATAAAACTTTTCGAAAAAACAAAAGTTACTTGCCTATGAAAAAATTGTTAATGCTTTCTAGGCTGCGTTACTATGTGTCAACAACTAATTAAGCCTATTTCTTTAAGAATTTGATAAAATGTTCCAACGCTTTCATTTTAATAATAATATTGCAGATTGATAAAAAATTAATTAATTATAATTATAAAACAACGTACGTACCGGTTTTTACAGCGGGAATTAAAGATGAAAGTATTTCATCTTCCGTGTCCGTCAAGCTCTTGGTCAAGCTCTTTAACCAGCATTCGAATGCCAAACTCAAAGCCGGTTGCAAGATACGTCTAGTCACACACGTTTTACGGGGGAGATCTTATCTGATCTGCGGCAAGGGGAGGGGAAAGACTGCAGCCTTTGGAATTCGACCCTTTACCTACCCTTTCGAAAAGAGGGGGTTATGATGCCCTGGAATTCGACCCTTTACATATCCTTTTCGAAAGGTGTTACTTTCCAAGCTTTTCACGGCTGCCCTTTTCAAACCCTTTTATTAGAGGGTTACTCGGCGAGCTTGGAACTGCAAGTCTAATGACAAGCATATGACAAGGTTTTCGTAAGCTTGCTTGCTATCTGGGATGGCTTGTCATGTTTATTAACAAATAGAACATATAAATAAATTATACAATTTAAATGAATATTTTCTGTAAAATGCAATAAAAATTTCTTTTTATGCAACAAAATTATTTTTATTAATACAGAAATTAAAATTATCTGTAATAATACAGTTATTTTCTATTTTTCTGGAAATGCACTAATACTTAATTCAAGTATTACGCAATTTTTTTACATATGTGTGTTAATTTACAGTATATGAATTTGATATAAGTAGTTAAAAAAGGAGAGTCCGGGGCCAGGGCGGTATGCGGTATGGGACGGGGGACGGTGACGTCACCGGAAGGGGGCGTGGCCGGATATGACGTCACAGGAAGTGACATCACCGGATATGACGTCACCGGAAGTCACGTGACCGGAAGTGGAGTTGAGTTGTTCCCCTCCTGCTGCTGTTTTAGTTTCGGTTTCATTATAAGCTGTTTGTGTATGACGTCACAGTGGGAATGACGTCATAATGTGTTTTATATCAGAGTTTTGAGCGGTGGCAACACTTTTTTAGTTTCGGTTTATCTTTCAGACGGAGTTGAGTTGTTCTAGGACTGCTTCTTAATAAGAACGTTATGGTGATAGGCTTTTATTGCGTGACGTCACAGTAGATATGACGTCATATTGTGTTTTATATCAAAGTTTTGAGTGGTGGCAACACTTTTTAGTTTCGGTTTATCTAACAGACGGAGTTGAGTTGTTCTAGGACTGCTTGTAAACGAATAAGTTAGAGTGATAGGTTTTTATTGCATGACGTCACAGTAGGTATGACCTCATAATGTGTTTTATATCAAAGTTTAGAGCGATGGCAACACTTTTTAGTTTCGATTTACCTTTAAGATGGAGTTGAGTTGTTCTAGGACTGCTTGTAAATGAATAAGTTAGAGTGATAGGTTTTTATTGCGTGACGTCACAGTAGGTATGACGTCATAATGTGTTTTATATCAAAGTTTAGAGCGATGGCAACACTTTTTAGTTTCAATTTACCTTTAAGATGGAGCTGAATTGTTCTAGGGCTGCTTCTTAGCGAATAAGTTAAGAGTGATAGATATTTTTACTAGTGACGTCACAGTGGGTATGACGTCATTATATGTTAAGATTTAACATCTAAGATATGGCAACATCTTGTGAGAGGTCTAGATACGAACAGGTGTTAATCGGATGAATCATCCTGTTTGAACAGGTTTGAACAGCTTGGGACAGGATATTGCACGAGGATAAAGGTGGATAGGTGTTAACCAATCGGGTTTCACGATAGAGGGCATTGTTTCGACTGCCAGCCAATCAGAAGGGATGAACTGCGTCACTCACAGACTTGTATTCAGCGAGGACACCATTTCTCTCCTGATTTTGCCAAGTGAAGGTGCGTTTCTTCGAAGTTGTGCTTGTTAGTTTGAAGTGAAAATGTCGTCTGATTTACATATTGAACTCGTTGAAATTTTTTACGATGCAGCTAAATCACAGCAGTTGTTGCATGAATTGTTAAACTACGAGTATGAGAATCTCCAATTGAACTTTAATGGAAAAAGTTACACGCCTCAAAGGAAAGTGCTCGGTTTTGGTGATACTGGCGTGAACTATGCTTTTTCTGGAACGTGCGTCTTTTCCAAGCCGTGGACTTCTACACTGCTTGATATTAAGAAGGATGTTGAAAACAAGACTGGACAAGAATACAACTATGCCCTTCTCAACTACTATGCAGATGGAAATGCCAAGATTGGAGCTCATAAAGACAGCGAAAAAGACTTGGATCCAGACTTCACTATTCCAACCCTAAGTCTCGGAGCTATCAGAACCATGCAGTTTGCCCGTCCTGATTTCCAGCCCAACAAAGTTCCGTTGCCAAGTGGATCTCTCCTTCTCATGAAGCCACCCACCAATCAGTTCTGGACCCATGAAATTTCAGCCGAACCTGCTGTGAAGGAGCCGAGAATCAGTATCACTTTTCGGAACATCGTAGCGAGATCCCAAGATATTGTAGAGTATCCCCACAAGTCCCTTTCTCGGAAGAGACCATCAGATGAAGTGATCGTCGAAGAAGAAACAATTCCCGATGACGACTGGATGACTCGCCTTTATGCCTCTGTAAAGAAAACCAGTGGATGCCTCAAGGAATGGAACCTTGGATTTGGTTTCATAGTGTCCCTTCATCAATATGACTCTCGTCTTTTCATCCACATGTCTCAACATAATAGTCAAGGAAGTACTCAGAAAATTATGATGAACATGGATACCTTTCAGGACTTTTATAACAAACTCTTACACGTGAACACGAAATACGCAGCTAGTAGCGTTGTGTGTAACAATCAACTCCTGGTTCTATCACATAAGGGTGAGTTAGTTTTAAAACAACTCTTTTATCTTAAACTTAAGGAAAGTTCCTTAAAAGTAAATGAAAATAATCTTGCTAAAATTAGAGATCTCATGCATGAAATATGTGAAACCATCAAGGAGTCTCTTATAAATTTACTACGAGTTGAAATTCTTAATCATTGTGTTCAAAATGTAAATATACCTCCCAATATAGACTTATTTCATGAATATGTTTCTGCTTTTCGATGTGAAATAGAAAGTAATATTTTAAAATTGTTTCGCTGTGATGCTTGTGCTATTGGTGACCCCTCACAAGGAAATCATGTCTGTATAACTACTTCATTGCAAGATCAGTCTTGGTGTGTTGGAGACGATGCTATTCTTGTACTTAATGTTAAAAATGTGATTGAAACCTTACAATGTAAAAATGTCATACAATTCTTTAATGAAGATTTCTTTAAATGTATATCATATGGTGCTTTGAAAGATTATTTGAAAGTGTAAATAAAAATTATTCAATGGAAATTTGTGTGTGATTTTCTTATGTGAAATAATAGAACAAAAAAAAATGTTAAAGCAATATCACTTTATTGAATCATAAATTTTCACACTTTTTAGGTGGTTTTACATTTCGTCTCAACTTTGTTTGAACAATTTTTCTGATTTTTGGATACTCTAATGCATAAATAAGAGAGAAAAAGTAACATACTTGAACATCTTACAACTAAGAATTCAAAAGTGAACGTGAAAATTTACTTTACGAATAAACATCATGTCTTTAAAATGTGTAAGAATATCACTAAATAAGAGAAAAAAGTAACATACTTAAACTTTGTACGACAAATAACTTTAACATTAAAGTAAAATTTTTTCTTCACATATAAAAATCACGACTTTAAAATGTGACGTGTAAGAAGAATTAGCATACTCTTATATCAACGATAAATAAGATAAAAAAGAAGCTCTAAAAATTTATAAGGCAAATAATTTAAATAATACGCGAAAATTTACCACACATATAAAAATTATGTCTTTCAAATGTGTAAGAATAACGCTAAATTAGAGAAAAAGAAATACTAAAAATTTATAAGGTAAGGAATTGAAACAATATGCGAAAATTTATTTCACGCATAAAATTTTTATCTTTAAAATGTGTAAGAATAATGCTAAATTAGAGAAGAAAAAAAATAACATACTTAAACTTTCTTCGACAACAATTTAAACAATACGCGACATTTTCATACACAATTATTTTCTTAGGTTAATGTTAAATAATGGGAAATTTAACAGAATAAAAATTTCAAAGATAAAGAATTTTAACCTTTACACGAAAATTTACCTCACAAAAATATCATATCCTTAAACTTTAACGTGACAATTTACTCTTCATATACAATTAAACTCTTAGGTTAATGTTAAATAAGAAAAAAAATAATATACTTAAAATTTCTAAGATAAACATAAAGTAAAAATTTCGTATCATGTGTTTAAAATGTAACATATAAGAGAAAAAAACTAACATACTTGAACTTTCTATAGCAAAGAATTTAAGCATTAGCGTAAAAATTCACTTTACATATAAAATTCACATCTTTAAATGGGAAGATAAGTAGGTGACGGTAATTAGCCAATCAGGGTAGCGGTAGGTGATACGCCATTCGCCGGCATTTTTAGATCGGAGGATGAGTCACGCTAAAACTTGTTGGAACAGGTCGGGAGATGTACAGCAAGAACAGCAGCATCGACGCGCAAGCAGCGGGTGATGCTGTGATGTGTCAGCAGGTCTTTGAGATTATCGTTTTCCTACTTTGCCGTTTTCATAATGAAATGTTTGTGAAAACTTGGAATGAATGAAGTGGATTTCAAAGACACATTAGTAAGTGAAGGTAGAATTCGCATGGACTTTCTTCCAAAAAGTATGATTCACTTGGAGAATTTAAGATCATTTCTACTTGAAAACTTTTCTATTATTTAAAACATTGAATATTGTTCAAACTCAGTGGGATTATATGCTACAATACAGGTAAAACTTAACAAAATTGTTACATAGAAGAAAAATAGTAAGAGATTTAAAATAAATATTAGTTATAGATACTCCAAAGAAAAAATTTCACCTCTACTTTTCAATCGGAAAATCAATACAAGTTGGAAATTTATGTTACTTCAAGAAAGACTTAGACAATTTACTTTGTAATAATATACGTTAAGGTGTCATATTAACTCGTGCAATAAATGCTGACTAAGGATTATTTTACTTATCAATCTAAGAAAGGTGAATTGGGGGGAAATATTAAATAAATTGTAGATATTAAATACATTGTAGATATGCATTCAAGTTTTGAAAATCGCCTGCAAGACTTTTAAAACATCTTAAGATAATTTGAAAGAAACTTGCGAATTATATGTAAACTACATAACTTTTTACACTCTGAAAGGAAATAACAAGTAACTTAGTTAACTCTTTTCATGGAAACACTCATATTCAATGACATGTTTTTAAAATTTAACCTTCTTTACATGATATTAGTTATAAATTTGTTCAATCTCAGATGCGATATACTATTATTTCTAACATATATGTTACGAATTGTGTAAAGTTTTTAAAAGAGTATATGCAAATCACCAATCAGAAACATAAAAATCTAACATCATTCAAACAAACTAAAGTAATAAGATATTTTCCTTAGTGGAAATAGTTAACTACTCATGTGATGGAATATACTAGAAAATTTAAATACTGAAAAAAGTTTGCTAGGCAAACTTAAAGAATATTTTTTTTTCTTGTGAAAAAACTAGCATAAATTTGAAAAATGTAGAGTTTGTTACTACGTAAAATTGAACATCATCTGGACAAACTAAATTATACGTGAATTTTTTTTTTTTATTATTATTATTTGAGAGGTGCTGACAATATATCATTAATATAGAGATTTTTAACTTCCATCCATAATTTCTAAATAACTTATACATAAATTTCAGAAAAACTGAAACGGAATGTGTTTTACAAGAGGCTTATTTTGTAAGATGAATATTCAATATTAATATAACTGAGCAAAGTTCATTCCGGAAAAAACTTGTAAAAGATACTTATATTTTGAAATATCCTTTTAAATTTATGAGTGCTCGCTTTCGAAAGACACAAATAAAACTGATATTACTCATGATAATTAACACATACATAACATTAGTCAAACAAAGTGAAATTTTTATTGCTTGTGACCGATAACTTTTCAGTGAAGCAGAACTTACATAGGAAATTTGTGCAAACTTTTTCAACTTTTAAACCAAGTATCATGTAAAATTATAAATTACGATAGGAAATAGCATACTTCAGAATCGGAACAAGTCTTGTAGTTAAGCTAAATGTATTTCTCAAGGAATTGAAAGCATACCAGAGAAGTCCTTATCATTTCGCATCTTTTCTCATGTTGCAAGAAGACATACTTTGTAAAAGATCGTCTTAGCACTTAACAAAAATCAGTAAAAATAAATATATTTTCTATGGCAAACATAAAACTTCACAAATTAATTACTTAAATTTAGCTAAGTTGCATATGGTTTATTCACATAACTCGCATATGCTTCGAATGTTGAAATATATTTGTCAGTTGAAATCAAACTCATCGAAAATAAATGCTATCTACATTTTCAAGTCGGAAATTACTATTAAATAAACTTTGCATGTAAGACATTATCATGTTAAAAAGAAAAATCTACAAAAATGTAAATGATAATTTTACTGCTGGTACATAAATGATGAATAATTTATGATTTTATTCTAGGCAAACGTTTTATTGCCTAACAGAGAACTTAAACTTTAGCAGAAAAACGAAAAAATACAATTTTTATATCCTATCATGCTTGTCGAAAATTGAATTTATTAGCTGTTGTAATAGATTTTTATTGTCCAAATTTCTATAGTTCTTCCCAGTGCAATAATATTAAGTTCATGTGTAATGAGTAGGTTTTTTTTTTTTTTTGTTGAATCTTATAAATTTAATGAAATTATTATGACCTAAGAGATTGAGTGAACTGAATAAATCAATGACGTAAATTTAAACAGTGACTTGAACTGATACATACTATAACTGTAAAGAAGTATGACAAAGTGATAGATGAAGTGAAAATAGAAGTTGAGTGAAATGTGTTGAAAAAAGTTGAAGACGACAAGAAATTCATAAATGAGAATTATCATTGACTTATATTAACTTCGTTTTTCTTGCTTATGACAAGAAAATACACTCTTGTTTATTAAGAACCAACTTGATATCTTATCATAAAATGACAATGATGAAATATCTATACATTAAAAAAAAAAATAACAAACTTAGACATAGCAAATTTCTTGAAATTCATGTATAATGTGAGAAGTTTTACTGGAAATATAGAAGATACAACATTGAAAGATGTGAATGTTTCGAAGTACTTTATCAGAAATAAAAAAAAATAAAAAAATGCGCTGAGGTCCGCTATAAAATTTTTTAGGAGAAAGTTTAAACAAAATCAAACATGCTTTTAAGTGGGAACACATATATTAAAACTATAGCACATTTAACAATTTATATTATGTCATCTCAGTTGGTATCAAACTGAATAATATGAAAAACAACCACAAACTGAATAAACATGAAAATTATCAATATATGTGGAAAAGTTTCATTTTTTCACATATAAAAAAAAATAACACATTGACATACGTTAAGATCACGAAACATGCGTAATCATATACCGATAAGAGCAACCAATGTTGCGGGGAGATATTCACGTGATGGACAATATCCCATGAATAAATTGAGTGATTTAATTTCTAATGCTAATTCCAATAGTATTCCACGTAACTTCAACTTTATATGTTACACTATAGATATATTTATTTTTCAAATATATTGACTTTCGAAAAATCATCCTTCAATATAAGAATGATCATAGTAAGAATAAAAGAAAAGATACTAAGCATTGATTTAAAGTGTATTTATTTCAACTTAGCAACAAATCATATGCGTGAAACGAAAATTGCTTGGAACCAAAGTATAACTATCCAATTTCATTGATTCCTACAAGGAAAATTTTCTCATCTAGTAATTGAATTTTTTTTTTCTCGTACACATTATAAGTGTTGTCCAATCAGATGTAGAATAGCTGAAGATATCCGACCTCTTTCTAAATATTAATAAGTCACTGTTGAAAAACTTATAAAAATTTCAATTTACACTTAAAGTTTTTATATATATATATATATATATTTCAAAGAATTTTTTCAAATCAATATGTATATTTAAATACTGAAACTTATTCACTTCAATAAATGTATGTTTAAGTTATAAAACTTGTCGTATGTATTGAAAAATTGTAACTTTTCGTCTTCGTATAAATCGATAACTTATACACTAGTTCTTCATCAATTAATCTTCTAAGTAAATCTTTCAAAGGTAAAAACATATCTATAGCTATGCATTTGTAACAAGTTAAATTGTACATGTTTCATGTGAAAGTTACAAAATTTTATATATTTTCATGAAAAACATATAAAATTTTAATTTCACGAGAAACATGTACAATTTAACTTGTTACAAATGCAAAGCTATAGGTATGTTTTTACCTTTGAAAGATTTACTTAGAAGATTAATTGATGAAGAACTAGTGTATAAGTTATCGATTTATACGAAGACGAAAAGTTACAATTTTTCAATACATACGACAAGTTTTATAACTTAAACATACATTTATTGAAGTGAATAAGTTTCAGTATTTAAATATACATATTGATTTGAAAAAATTCTTTGAAATATATATATATATATATATATATAAAAAAACTTTAAGTGTAAATTGAAATTTTTATAAGTTTTTCAACAGTGACTTATTAATATTTAGAAAGAGGTCGGATATCTTCAGCTATTCTACATCTGATTGGACAACACTTATAATGTGTACGAGAAAAAAAAAATTCAATTACTAGATGAGAAAATTTTCCTTGTAGGAATCAATGAAATTGGATAGTTATACTTTGGTTCCAAGCAATTTTCGTTTCACGCATATGATTTGTTGCTAAGTTGAAATAAATACACTTTAAATCAATGCTTAGTATCTTTTCTTTTATTCTTACTATGATCATTCTTATATTGAAGGATGATTTTTCGAAAGTCAATATATTTGAAAAATAAATATATCTATAGTGTAACATATAAAGTTGAAGTTACGTGGAATACTATTGGAATTAGCATTAGAAATTAAATCACTCAATTTATTCATGGGATATTGTCCATCACATGAATATCTCCCCGCAACATTGGTTGCTCTTATCGGTATATGATTACGCATGTTTCGTGATCTTAACGTATGTCAATGTGTTATTTTTTTTTATATGTGAAAAAATGAAACTTTTCCACATATATTGATAATTTTCATGTTTATTCAGTTTGTGGTTGTTTTTCATATTATTCAGTTTGATACCAACTGAGATGACATAATATAAATTGTTAAATGTGCTATAGTTTTAATATATGTGTTCCCACTTAAAAGCATGTTTGATTTTGTTTAAACTTTCTCCTAAAAAATTTTATAGCGGACCTCAGCGCATTTTTTTATTTTTTTTTATTTCTGATAAAGTACTTCGAAACATTCACATCTTTCAATGTTGTATCTTCTATATTTCCAGTAAAACTTCTCACATTATACATGAATTTCAAGAAATTTGCTATGTCTAAGTTTGTTATTTTTTTTTTAATGTATAGATATTTCATCATTGTCATTCTATGATAAGATATCAAGTTGGTTCTTAATAAACAAGAGTGTATTTTCTTGTCATAAGCAAGAAAAACGAAGTTAATATAAGTCAATGATAATTCTCATTTATGAATTTCTTGTCGTCTTCAACTTTTTTCAACACATTTCACTCAACTTCTATTTTCACTTCATCTATCACTTTGTCATACTTCTTTACAGTTATAGTATGTATCAGTTCAAGTCACTGTTTAAATTTACGTCATTGATTTATTCAGTTCACTCAATCTCTTAGGTCATAATAATTTCATTAAATTTATAAGATTCAACAAAAAAAAAAAAAAACCTACTCATTACACATGAACTTAATATTATTGCACTGGGAAGAACTATAGAAATTTGGACAATAAAAATCTATTACAACAGCTAATAAATTCAATTTTCGACAAGCATGATAGGATATAAAAATTGTATTTTTTCGTTTTTCTGCTAAAGTTTAAGTTCTCTGTTAGGCAATAAAACGTTTGCCTAGAATAAAATCATAAATTATTCATCATTTATGTACCAGCAGTAAAATTATCATTTACATTTTTGTAGATTTTTCTTTTTAACATGATAATGTCTTACATGCAAAGTTTATTTAATAGTAATTTCCGACTTGAAAATGTAGATAGCATTTATTTTCGATGAGTTTGATTTCAACTGACAAATATATTTCAACATTCGAAGCATATGCGAGTTATGTGAATAAACCATATGCAACTTAGCTAAATTTAAGTAATTAATTTGTGAAGTTTTATGTTTGCCATAGAAAATATATTTATTTTTACTGATTTTTGTTAAGTGCTAAGACGATCTTTTACAAAGTATGTCTTCTTGCAACATGAGAAAAGATGCGAAATGATAAGGACTTCTCTGGTATGCTTTCAATTCCTTGAGAAATACATTTAGCTTAACTACAAGACTTGTTCCGATTCTGAAGTATGCTATTTCCTATCGTAATTTATAATTTTACATGATACTTGGTTTAAAAGTTGAAAAAGTTTGCACAAATTTCCTATGTAAGTTCTGCTTCACTGAAAAGTTATCGGTCACAAGCAATAAAAATTTCACTTTGTTTGACTAATGTTATGTATGTGTTAATTATCATGAGTAATATCAGTTTTATTTGTGTCTTTCGAAAGCGAGCACTCATAAATTTAAAAGGATATTTCAAAATATAAGTATCTTTTACAAGTTTTTTCCGGAATGAACTTTGCTCAGTTATATTAATATTGAATATTCATCTTACAAAATAAGCCTCTTGTAAAACACATTCCGTTTCAGTTTTTCTGAAATTTATGTATAAGTTATTTAGAAATTATGGATGGAAGTTAAAAATCTCTATATTAATGATATATTGTCAGCACCTCTCAAATAATAATAATAAAAAAAAAAAATTCACGTATAATTTAGTTTGTCCAGATGATGTTCAATTTTACGTAGTAACAAACTCTACATTTTTCAAATTTATGCTAGTTTTTTCACAAGAAAAAAAAATATTCTTTAAGTTTGCCTAGCAAACTTTTTTCAGTATTTAAATTTTCTAGTATATTCCATCACATGAGTAGTTAACTATTTCCACTAAGGAAAATATCTTATTACTTTAGTTTGTTTGAATGATGTTAGATTTTTATGTTTCTGATTGGTGATTTGCATATACTCTTTTAAAAACTTTACACAATTCGTAACATATATGTTAGAAATAATAGTATATCGCATCTGAGATTGAACAAATTTATAACTAATATCATGTAAAGAAGGTTAAATTTTAAAAACATGTCATTGAATATGAGTGTTTCCATGAAAAGAGTTAACTAAGTTACTTGTTATTTCCTTTCAGAGTGTAAAAAGTTATGTAGTTTACATATAATTCGCAAGTTTCTTTCAAATTATCTTAAGATGTTTTAAAAGTCTTGCAGGCGATTTTCAAAACTTGAATGCATATCTACAATGTATTTAATATCTACAATTTATTTAATATTTCCCCCCAATTCACCTTTCTTAGATTGATAAGTAAAATAATCCTTAGTCAGCATTTATTGCACGAGTTAATATGACACCTTAACGTATATTATTACAAAGTAAATTGTCTAAGTCTTTCTTGAAGTAACATAAATTTCCAACTTGTATTGATTTTCCGATTGAAAAGTAGAGGTGAAATTTTTTCTTTGGAGTATCTATAACTAATATTTATTTTAAATCTCTTACTATTTTTCTTCTATGTAACAATTTTGTTAAGTTTTACCTGTATTGTAGCATATAATCCCACTGAGTTTGAACAATATTCAATGTTTTAAATAATAGAAAAGTTTTCAAGTAGAAATGATCTTAAATTCTCCAAGTGAATCATACTTTTTGGAAGAAAGTCCATGCGAATTCTACCTTCACTTACTAATGTGTCTTTGAAATCCACTTCATTCATTCCAAGTTTTCACAAACATTTCATTATGAAAACGGCAAAGTAGGAAAACGATAATCTCAAAGACCTGCTGACACATCACAGCATCACCCGCTGCTTGCGCGTCGATGCTGCTGTTCTTGCTGTACATCTCCCGACCTGTTCCAACAAGTTTTAGCGTGACTCATCCTCCGATCTAAAAATGCCGGCGAATGGCGTATCACCTACCGCTACCCTGATTGGCTAATTACCGTCACCTACTTATCTTCCCATTTAAAGATGTGAATTTTATATGTAAAGTGAATTTTTACGCTAATGCTTAAATTCTTTGCTATAGAAAGTTCAAGTATGTTAGTTTTTTTCTCTTATATGTTACATTTTAAACACATGATACGAAATTTTTACTTTATGTTTATCTTAGAAATTTTAAGTATATTATTTTTTTTCTTATTTAACATTAACCTAAGAGTTTAATTGTATATGAAGAGTAAATTGTCACGTTAAAGTTTAAGGATATGATATTTTTGTGAGGTAAATTTTCGTGTAAAGGTTAAAATTCTTTATCTTTGAAATTTTTATTCTGTTAAATTTCCCATTATTTAACATTAACCTAAGAAAATAATTGTGTATGAAAATGTCGCGTATTGTTTAAATTGTTGTCGAAGAAAGTTTAAGTATGTTATTTTTTTTCTTCTCTAATTTAGCATTATTCTTACACATTTTAAAGATAAAAATTTTATGCGTGAAATAAATTTTCGCATATTGTTTCAATTCCTTACCTTATAAATTTTTAGTATTTCTTTTTCTCTAATTTAGCGTTATTCTTACACATTTGAAAGACATAATTTTTATATGTGTGGTAAATTTTCGCGTATTATTTAAATTATTTGCCTTATAAATTTTTAGAGCTTCTTTTTTATCTTATTTATCGTTGATATAAGAGTATGCTAATTCTTCTTACACGTCACATTTTAAAGTCGTGATTTTTATATGTGAAGAAAAAATTTTACGTTAATGTTAAAGTTATTTGTCGTACAAAGTTTAAGTATGTTACTTTTTTCTCTTATTTAGTGATATTCTTACACATTTTAAAGACATGATGTTTATTCGTAAAGTAAATTTTCACGTTCACTTTTGAATTCTTAGTTGTAAGATGTTCAAGTATGTTACTTTTTCTCTCTTATTTATGCATTAGAGTATCCAAAAATCAGAAAAATTGTTCAAACAAAGTTGAGACGAAATGTAAAACCACCTAAAAAGTGTGAAAATTTATGATTCAATAAAGTGATATTGCTTTAACATTTTTTTTTGTTCTATTATTTCACATAAGAAAATCACACACAAATTTCCATTGAATAATTTTTATTTACACTTTCAAATAATCTTTCAAAGCACCATATGATATACATTTAAAGAAATCTTCATTAAAGAATTGTATGACATTTTTACATTGTAAGGTTTCAATCACATTTTTAACATTAAGTACAAGAATAGCATCGTCTCCAACACACCAAGACTGATCTTGCAATGAAGTAGTTATACAGACATGATTTCCTTGTGAGGGGTCACCAATAGCACAAGCATCACAGCGAAACAATTTTAAAATATTACTTTCTATTTCACATCGAAAAGCAGAAACATATTCATGAAATAAGTCTATATTGGGAGGTATATTTACATTTTGAACACAATGATTAAGAATTTCAACTCGTAGTAAATTTATAAGAGACTCCTTGATGGTTTCACATATTTCATGCATGAGATCTCTAATTTTAGCAAGATTATTTTCATTTACTTTTAAGGAACTTTCCTTAAGTTTAAGATAAAAGAGTTGTTTTAAAACTAACTCACCCTTATGTGATAGAACCAGGAGTTGATTGTTACACACAACGCTACTAGCTGCGTATTTCGTGTTCACGTGTAAGAGTTTGTTATAAAAGTCCTGAAAGGTATCCATGTTCATCATAATTTTCTGAGTACTTCCTTGACTATTATGTTGAGACATGTGGATGAAAAGACGAGAGTCATATTGATGAAGGGACACTATGAAACCAAATCCAAGGTTCCATTCCTTGAGGCATCCACTGGTTTTCTTTACAGAGGCATAAAGGCGAGTCATCCAGTCGTCATCGGGAATTGTTTCTTCTTCGACGATCACTTCATCTGATGGTCTCTTCCGAGAAAGGGACTTGTGGGGATACTCTACAATATCTTGGGATCTCGCTACGATGTTCCGAAAAGTGATACTGATTCTCGGCTCCTTCACAGCAGGTTCGGCTGAAATTTCATGGGTCCAGAACTGATTGGTGGGTGGCTTCATGAGAAGGAGAGATCCACTTGGCAACGGAACTTTGTTGGGCTGGAAATCAGGACGGGCAAACTGCATGGTTCTGATAGCTCCGAGACTTAGGGTTGGAATAGTGAAGTCTGGATCCAAGTCTTTTTCGCTGTCTTTATGAGCTCCAATCTTGGCATTTCCATCTGCATAGTAGTTGAGAAGGGCATAGTTGTATTCTTGTCCAGTCTTGTTTTCAACATCCTTCTTAATATCAAGCAGTGTAGAAGTCCACGGCTTGGAAAAGACGCACGTTCCAGAAAAAGCATAGTTCACGCCAGTATCACCAAAACCGAGCACTTTCCTTTGAGGCGTGTAACTTTTTCCATTAAAGTTCAATTGGAGATTCTCATACTCGTAGTTTAACAATTCATGCAACAACTGCTGTGATTTAGCTGCATCGTAAAAAATTTCAACGAGTTCAATATGTAAATCAGACGACATTTTCACTTCAAACTAACAAGCACAACTTCGAAGAAACGCACCTTCACTTGGCAAAATCAGGAGAGAAATGGTGTCCTCGCTGAATACAAGTCTGTGAGTGACGCAGTTCATCCCTTCTGATTGGCTGGCAGTCGAAACAATGCCCTCTATCGTGAAACCCGATTGGTTAACACCTATCCACCTTTATCCTCGTGCAATATCCTGTCCCAAGCTGTTCAAACCTGTTCAAACAGGATGATTCATCCGATTAACACCTGTTCGTATCTAGACCTCTCACAAGATGTTGCCATATCTTAGATGTTAAATCTTAACATATAATGACGTCATACCCACTGTGACGTCACTAGTAAAAATATCTATCACTCTTAACTTATTCGCTAAGAAGCAGCCCTAGAACAATTCAGCTCCATCTTAAAGGTAAATTGAAACTAAAAAGTGTTGCCATCGCTCTAAACTTTGATATAAAACACATTATGACGTCATACCTACTGTGACGTCACGCAATAAAAACCTATCACTCTAACTTATTCATTTACAAGCAGTCCTAGAACAACTCAACTCCATCTTAAAGGTAAATCGAAACTAAAAAGTGTTGCCATCGCTCTAAACTTTGATATAAAACACATTATGAGGTCATACCTACTGTGACGTCATGCAATAAAAACCTATCACTCTAACTTATTCGTTTACAAGCAGTCCTAGAACAACTCAACTCCGTCTGTTAGATAAACCGAAACTAAAAAGTGTTGCCACCACTCAAAACTTTGATATAAAACACAATATGACGTCATATCTACTGTGACGTCACGCAATAAAAGCCTATCACCATAACGTTCTTATTAAGAAGCAGTCCTAGAACAACTCAACTCCGTCTGAAAGATAAACCGAAACTAAAAAAGTGTTGCCACCGCTCAAAACTCTGATATAAAACACATTATGACGTCATTCCCACTGTGACGTCATACACAAACAGCTTATAATGAAACCGAAACTAAAACAGCAGCAGGAGGGGAACAACTCAACTCCACTTCCGGTCACGTGACTTCCGGTGACGTCATATCCGGTGATGTCACTTCCTGTGACGTCATATCCGGCCACGCCCCCTTCCGGTGACGTCACCGTCCCCCGTCCCATACCGCATACCGCCCTGGCCCCGGACTCTCCTTTTTTAACTACTGATATAAATATTTCTATTATTAAGAAATATTATTTTAAATGTTTATGGTTAATTAAGTCAAGTAAATGGGTTCATATGGCTTGTCATATTTATTAACAAATAGAACATATAAATAAATTATACAATTTAGATAAATATTTTCTGTAAAATGCAATAAAAATTTCTTTTTATAAGTGTTTTATGGTTTAATTTGTTAAATTAAAGCATGTATAGAAATAACTATTTACTAATTAAATGTAGTGTCATTTGAAGTACTATCCCAAGTTTATTGAAGTCATAAAAACATCACCCGCCAACATTTAAGAATAAAAATTATTTTAATGAATATTTAAAGAACAGGAACATTTTAAAGGTTTTCAAATACATACAAAATAGCCAAAAACACTAAGTTAATGGCTATTTAAAAAAAATCAAAAATTTATTTTTTGAAGTTTAGTTACACATAATCTTCAGATTTATGTCTCAATCATTGCAATAAATTTAAGGGATAAATCTTAAGAAGTAATTTGGCATTTGTTTTATTCAAATATCTTCATTAGTTTAGAAGTTATGAGGGGAAAGTGCAACTATGGGCTTACCTTATGGCGTCTATCTTTGATCCGCCATTTTGAATGAAGCGTACGTCTGACTGATGACGACTTTTGATATTTTATTTCTAATGATATTTAGAAGCTATCCTCCAAAATTTAGCTAGTTTAGAATTATTCCGGTAAAAAAAACTTTATTTGCTGGGCTAATAAGTATCAAAATAAATTTATTAAAAATATTCCCTATTCAAATGATAATTCTACTAACTTTACTTGACATTTTTCTGCTTGTTAAGACAAAATAGTACATTTTAAAAAGCAAAACAACGAAACTTTTAAAGAAGTTATAATTGCGTAAATTAAGGATACGAAATCGCCAAATAACAGCGAACAAAGATATCCCGCCAAATATAGCTGCTCTTTGACGGCAGTCACGTGGTACAGTCCTTGCACCAGGTCGGGGAGAAATTTCAATGGGACTGATCTCTCTACCTACTATTCCTGCTCTAAGGTTGTGACTCGCTTAAGAATGTATGCTTACTTAGTATATATTTAAAATTTAAGTTCCGCTCCCATAAAAATTTACGCTGCTTGAGGTTGGCGCCCGTCTTAATTACTAACCTTTAAAACCCCCCACATAATGAAAACTTTCCAAAATGTATGTATCAACCAAACAAAAGCTTACAACAAGCACTTCAGTTTCCTACTTAAAAAAATCTTAATAACGATTCAAATGCAAGTGTTTGAGCACAGTTTCTCTATACTATCTGGACCATATATAACCAACTGAGTTCTAACTAAATCAGGAATATATCCAACCAGATATGTTCTTAGTAGATCAGGAATTTTCCATATATAAACATATTTGGAGTGCCAATTTCAGATATGGCCCATATATGATCATATCTGGGCCATAGGCAGCTTTTCCATAAGGGTTTGTATTTCCTACCCATCCAAATGAAATCGTAAACTCGAATATTCGTGCAAACAGCCATAAATTAGTTTAAACGCAAGCATTGTTAATATTCCTATGACGGGAGCCAACCTCAAGCAGTGTAAATTTTTATGGGAGCGGAACTTAAATTTTAAAAATAAACTAAGTAAGCATACATTCTTAAGCGAGTCATAACCGAGAGCTGTAATCAGAGGTTGGCCATTTTTTTATATCACTGTGTTTGTGGCTGAAAATGTTCATCATGTTTATGATTTTTTTATTGTAAGAAAGTTTTTTGTGTTTTTGAGGTTGGTGGTTCTTTTACTTTTCAAAAGTGTTTTTTTGGGGGATTGAGATTATTCAATGACCAGTGTTTTATTAAGGTAATCAAAAGCTATGCCAAACTGCAAGACTATACATAGATTTTTCACCAGAAGAGCAAATTTGCCATTTAATGTACCATTTGATGATAACTACACGCTACACCGAGGCTGAAGAAATGGACTCTCCATTGCGGGAAACATATAAGTTCTGAGTGGACATTGCGCTGTATAGAAAACCCAAACACGAAACAATAACTGAATGTAAACTAGGGGAGTGAAACATCGCACAACTTTCAATACACTATAATAATGGTCAGAACATATAAATTTTACGTGGAATAGTGTTATTACTATTTTAATTTATTTGAAATGGCCCTTATAGTGATATTTTTATTTTTACCGATAACTCTTACAAAGCCCCCCCCCCCCCCTCCAAAAAAAACAAAAAAAAACACAATGGCGAATGTGAGATTATGTACTTTTCGAAAATTCTTGCAATATATCCTTTCTTGTTAGTGAAACAGAGGAGAGGAGAAAAAACGGTTGTTGATGAGCAATCCTTAAGGGAAGAGAACTCTATGTTGAAGACACTCGTTTTTCATCTTTTTACACCTTTGTTACATTTTTATGGGAATTTCGGAGATGGGGATGTTTAGAACATCTTAAGAAGCATTATCATACAGATATTGATCAAAATCATTAGTGCCGCTTTTTAGTGATAGCTAAAGAACGCATTTCCCCCCCTTTTTTTTTCTGTTTTACGCATGCGCAATATTGACGAAAACTCTAATGGCAGGTTCTATGGTCCCCACTAACCTGTACTCCAAATTTGAACATCGTAGGTCAAATTGTTCGGGAGTTGTGCTGACCACGAACACACAGACAAACCGGTAGACATTTTTCTTTACCATTTTTTTTTTTTTCAGTTACATGTTTCAAAACGTGGAGAAATGCATTTTTTTTTTTTTTTTTTTTGATCAAATACAATACTTTCATAACCCTATGGTAACAAATGGGTAATTGAAAGTGATTAAAATGAGTTCAGGTACCAAACATAAAACTCAGACACTGTTTTTATTTTTCAAAAGATGAAAAATATGGTGAAATTACTGTTCAAGTTGAAAAAGAATCGCCAGATAACGTTGAAAGAATCGCCAGATGAAGACGAAAAAATAACAATTTTCTCCGCAGATTTACAGATTCGGACGGTGTTGGGTATCATTATGTATATAAAAACAATAATGCATTATAAACATTAAGAGGCACAGCTATTTAGGAAAAAATATGTTGAAATGTTTATAGAAGTTTCTTTAATGTTTATTTTTGGCAGTGAATGTTTGAAATATTTCGAGGGAATCCCGCCACTGAAATTGATCCTAGCTTGTTTGCTACGCCCGCAAAGTTTCTTCGAAAATATTGCATCCATATATTTACTATTATATCAGCCCTTTTCAATTTCCATGTGTTTAAGGACATATTCTTGGACGCCAATCTCAATTACCATTGCTATTTTTTATTTGATGAATTAATAAAGCTAAATGATTATTGTCAACTGTTAGTAAATTCTTCTAAACTAGTACATGCTAAATGATATTGGTTTTTGTAGTTGAAAGTCATTTTTTAGTTTCCTAATGTACTGCTTCGAAGAATGCATGCATGGAAACTTTATCGAAATCATTTTCTTCTAGAATGTATTTCAATAATTTTGTTAATTCTCGATGCTCATATTTCTTACGAAAACTTACTAAAAGTTCACAAATATTGGAATATGCTGTAAAAAACACAAATCTAATATTAGGATTCCTATTTCATTACAGGATGGAAATTTTGCTATAGTGGTTCAATATAATATTAATATTGTTTAAAAAAGTATTCAATTATTTTAGTTAAAAATATAAATTAACATAAATTTGAATGGGTGTGTAAATTTTTTAAGTGAAAGTTTAATGAGCTAGGCAGATTTGTTCTTTTTTTGGATAAAAGATTTCTGGGAAACCATAAAATGTAATCGCCAAGTGAAACCAAAAAGAGCGATAAGCTTGCCAATGTAGAAACCCTGCAATGACGTCATGTGCTCTCAACTATTTTACATTATCTCTATGGAAGCTTGCCATCTTTAACCCGAAGGGTTATTATAGTATCTTTGATAGAACTCCCGAGGGATTTCAACCAACGAGGACTTGCGGTTTTGTTTCACAACATTTTTCAGAGTTCTACGCCTTCATTTACTAATTTTTTTCGGCATGCCACTTCATTTTTCTGCAGTTTCACTACCTCGACATTTCCACTTCACATTTACATAACTCACAACGGAATTTAGCTCCTGTAGAATGTCCGAAATTTCACGAACTGATTTCCCACAAAGGTGGCATCCTACTATAATACTACGATCAAAGTTACTAAGCTCCTTTGACTTCATCATTGTCTCACAAACGCATAAATGTGATCTGAAAAACCTCAAACCAAAACTTTTAGCTTTCGGTTATGCATCAGATTACTTCACCTGCCAAATTCACTTCTTTAGGGTGGTGACCGGATACTTTTGGCCAAATAGTGTATTCTTTGATACCCATTAACTCTTTATCAGGATACATCGACTAAGATTTTATTCTTTTGGAAAGATACATTTGAACTTGGAACCTGACTGCTTGGGTGTCACATTTTTTTTAGTAACACTATCTCCCCATTATTCAAATGGAAGTTGAAAGGATATTAAAATTCTTCTGATTTTAACAGAAAAAAAAAATAATTTGACGAATGTTGGAAAGTTTCTGAATATTTATATCCTATTCCCACACCAGAGATTGACTCCCCTCTCTCCTATAACTGGATTCTAGCGAGATATCGGAAAGTAAAAATCATTCGAATTCTTTCTCCAAAGCACCTTGCATGAAATCAGACTGACCGAATCCCCAAAGTGTATATCTTGCACAAAAATATGATAATATAACGCACCTCTTTCGGTATTTCATCCGGGTTTTCTCTCAAAGCTCCGTTGTTCAACATCTTGAACTCTTTGTACTTGTCAAGAGCTCCACTAAAGATCACACACTAAACTATCTCAAGTTTTCGTCTCCTCTTGAAAGGGCCGACCAAACGGTATAGTGGTTAGCGTGCTGGCTTCTAGACCGCGAGGTTGCGGGTTCGAGTCCCGTGTTAGGCATGGATGTTTGTAAATGTATGTTGGCTTGTCTAATGACGAATGTTTCGGCGCATTATAGCCCTCGTGTTGCTGACGGCGCCAGATAATCTGAATACAACCAACCTCTTGTAGGGAGAGCAATTTCCCTTAATTTGATCCTCCATTTCTACATTGGTTTCTTTTTCTTGTGAATACATTGGAAGGGGGTATTGGAACAATACACGTTTAATCCATTAAAATTAGTTCACCGAGATTGGAATAGCTTACTTTTTCAATGACTGCTCTTTTTGACACTTATACCGAGTTTTAGAGGTGGCCATATTTTGGAAGTTAGAGAAATAACGATGATGATTCAGTCAGTGAGGGCTTTGTCTTTTATATAAGGCGAGACTATTAATTTCCAGGACTGATATAATAACTCCGGAAAATATTATGTGAAGTACATACCGAATCTCCATCTGCCGAAATGCGCATCCGTGCTTAGTTGCAAAAGTTTAAGATACAACTTTTAAGTTCTTCAGAAATGCTCTTTAATTCTGAACCGACGGTTTTCTTGATGCCTTCGACATCCTCAAACTTTTCGCATTCATCATGAATTTGTTTCACCTGGTAAAACTGTCACGGTGCAGTTTTACACAGAAGTTCTTGCCCAACTACGACAAGAATTCTCATAGTAAGATCCCGTTTTCAACAGAAAGGTAGTGTGCTCCTTTTGCACTACAATGTTCGTCCACATATTGAGTTACCTGTGAAGCGCTTTTTTTTTTTGGTCTAGTATGAGGTCATGGAAATGAATCCACCTCCATAATCAGCTCCCGCTGATTTTTCTTCTGAAAGTGAAAAATTAGAAATGGAAACAAAGATTGAGGATGTTGAAGTTATAAAAAACTGCGACTTCAGAATTGAAGAGCAAGAGGACATTAAAAGTTGCTTCCGAAACTTTTTTCAGCTGAGCACAGAAGTGTGCAGTATGGCGATGGAGATTACTTCGAAACATATTAAAATGAGCGAAATTTACATAATATTTTTGGAGTTATTAGATGAGTCCTGGCAATTAAGACATACCTTGTATATAAATAAGGGAGATAGGGTGATTTCTAAATCTTTCATCTGGTGGTAGTGGACCGAATCAGAAGATATTTCTGAAATCGGATAGAGGTGGATCAGAAGAATTTTTTTTGATCCACTTCCATTTCAAAAGTCCACTATCATTACCATAAGCCACAGAAGGTTTTGTAAATGTAGTGTTTTATTTTTTTACATTGCTTCTTCTCATCCCCCGTACCTATCATATGAATGATAGGCCAAGCATCAATGACCTATAATAAATGAAGGCATAGGCATATTAATTCGGTTTGCAGTATTAAATCTTTTTATGGAGAAGATTTTGTTTTATATGAAAAAATTAGTTTGCAGAAAAACAAAAAACACACAATTGATAGTGAATCAAGTTTCAGTATTTTTTATAGATTAAATTTTATTAAAAATAATATTTCTCTTTCTGTAAACCACTCATTTAACAGTATGTGGATTGTGTAATAATTTTATTTAATGTTTTAGACTCTCAGTTCAACCTGTATAACGTTTCAATTTTGTATTTTGTGCTGCAAGTTTTTTTTTAAACAATGTAGCAACAGAAGAATCATACTTGTTCAAGAAAAAAATCTCAATTAAATTTCAAACAATCTAAGAGAGCATATCTAGTGCCTAGAATTCAGTTTATTTCTTACTAGACATAAACCAAAAGTAATTTTTTAAATTTAATTCGAAATTTTAATTTTTTTTGCGATGCTTAATTAGGTTTTACTAAATGGATTTCAATGAATGAGTTGTAATTAGTTCCACATTAGTAAGTTACCTTATTTAAAGTTTTTAGTAATGGCGTATGTTTGAACAGTACTAAGAAAACTGAATACTATAAAAGATGAGTGAAATAGACATGCAACACTTCAAAGAATACAGTCGGGAAAAAAGTGAAGATTCACGTTAGCTGGACAGCAATGGGGTGAAAAATATTTGATATACTTACTTAAAGAATTTGTTTAATAAATGAAACAAAAATTATGAAAACATTAGATTTTATTTAAGCTTTGGTTCATCAATAAAAACATCAATAACAGACAGCTCTCCTACAGTGTTGGTTTTTCCCCATGTGAGTTTTGTTCAACTCTGAAGCGATTATAAAGAACCACTTATCATATTCTTAATTTTAAACTTTCTGTCTTGAAGGGAAAAATGTGATAACACCCGAAAATAATGAATTAGGAAATTTTTCAGGGTGATTTGTTTTTCATAATTGTACAAATAAATTTGTTAGTGCGGTGTCGTTGATACTGATTATTTTTGTAGCACATGGAGCCTTTTGAGACATTCACATCAAAATGAATTTTTCATAATTATTTTACAACAAATAATACATATTTATAAACAGCTAATAGAAGTTAGCTAAACAACAACACTAACATTGATAGTAAAATAATAATCAACATTTACAAATTATACACATATTTATACATACATATACTTTAAATTTCTTATAACTTCTTATAAACAAAAAAAAGGATACATAATTAATTCAAAAAGGATTATCACTATGTAATAATTGTGTATTATTTTTAAGCACCTTTTAAAATTTCATTTTTCAATATAACAGACAAGATAAGGTTATTATGAGTAAAACACTAGGTGCTCACAGAAGGTGCATTTTGTTTCAATAAATAAAGAAAAATAGATATATGTGTGTTAATGATATAACAAGTGCACAATGGATGCTGATTTCAAATATATTTTTGATTTCTTTTTTCTTGTCTCTTGACAATTTTTAATCAGACTAGGAAAATATGAAAGACAACAAGTTTATCGAAACATCTGTTTCAACACATAGTTCAAACAATCTCATTTTTTCTTCCATCTATTCTGAGAACATATTTTTCCAACATTAATTTAAGTGCATGATATCATCTTCATCGTACAGGTCGCCTCTCAATGCAAGAAGTAGCTAATGTTCCAGCACAGCATTTAAAAACATCTCGAAAATGTACACAACAAATGTTATTTCTGTCTTGATGTGTCGACACATAGGGCTGTATGCTTCGTCCGAAACGAACATCTTGTGACCCAAATGCCCTCGAGCTCAAGTGAAACGACAAGCTCCCATCCAGCAGCATTGTGGTGTGAATTGTTCAGTCAAAGTTGGTACCACTTTTTGTCTCTGTATTTGAGCAACAGTTGATGAGACTTGTCTCCCAGCATTTCAGCCTCAGTCATCATGGCGACAGTGGTGTCTTCCAGCCTGCTTAGATTCTCGCCCCTTTCATTCAGAGCCTGGAAGAGACAAAAGCTGTTAATTGGCACAAATAATTACAATTGCAGCACAGTACTAAGTGGCACCAGTAAACTTAGATATAAAGATATTGATACTGATACTTAGATATAGTCTACTGAACTACAACAGAATCCAATTTAGACACATATCCACCAAATATTTTAGTCTTTATTAAACTTGTCTGTCAGGCAAAGTGACTTTAATGCAAATCTTTCCCTATTGCAGTAAAATGCTTTTATATGTTTTGATAACTAATACTGATCATTATGTTCTAAAATAACAAAGTTAACAATAAAAATAGATTTTTCATAATTTAGTAAATTAGATATTTTCTTTAACTATGAGTGACAGTGTGTGACTTCTCACATGCTTAAGTAGATTCCAATCTAATGGAATCAAATAATCAACAAAACAAGCAATAACTACAAGAGTTTGTACCAATTTTTTATCCAGTTAATATAAGATACATACATTTAGATAATTATATTGGAAAAGTTTCCTGAGATGATAATTTTTTAAACTTTATTTTAATTACACAAATAATATTTTCTTAATTAACTAATGATATTAACCTGAGTTTACTACTGATACATTGATATTAATGGAAGTTTTAAATCATAATTGTAAACATTGATTCACATAAATTTCAGAGAAAGCGGAAGAATACTTTATTGAATCATAATTGATTTAAGAACTTTAGACTTATCCTTTTCTTTACAGCATTAAAAAAAAAAAAAAAAAAAAACCACTCATACCTGTCTTGCTCTTAGCAAGTCACCACCTAATGTAGAGCTTTGAGCTTTAACCTGTTCTATGGTACCACCTGGGAAGTGTCGAGCAACAGCCTTTGAGCTCTTGCCACTAGCTTCTCCAACTGATAAGGGAAAAAAAAAAAAATTCATTCAAAATATAAATGGCAAAGAAGCATTTATAATACAATTGCATTGTTGTATAAGTTAGGACAGTTATTTATCTATTCCTTAAAAATTACACTTAAAATAATAATTTTACTTTACTAACACAGAGAGATGGACCACAATGAACAATTCCCGCATTTAAATTTTTTTTTTATTCAATTCTAAATGCTTTGAAAAGGCCATAAACACAAAAATTTCTGCTCAATGCGCTTTTTCTTTTTTAAAAATTTGCGATCAAAATTACTTGTTAAACGTTGACGGGAAAACGACTCATTTCGCTGGCATTGAATGTGACGTTACAGCTTCGCAAACATCTTGGCTTGAAATGCAGCAGCGGAAACCAGGTTTGCAAGTTTCTCGCAAATCACGCCAACCTGTACGGAATGTGGCAATGGTCTACCAATGCCAACTCTTTCAACGCCAACTATTTGGCAGAAACCTCACGATAACCATAGAAACGAGAGGGTCTCTTTACGTTACGAACTTTGTTGATTGTTTTGGTAGACTGGTTTTGGGGCATTTTCTTTTCTTAATATTTAAATAACTAATTTTTTTAAAGAACTTTTGTTTAAATATTTGGAATCAGAAATTCTTCATAAATATATACTAATTTCACTTGTTTTTAAAATATGTGGAAATTGTCCATTACTGCATGTTATCTTAACAAAGCTCCACTTTTAAACAAATATTTATAAAAGATTAAGATATGATAATTGTTTAACTGTTTTTTTAATAAGAACTAATGAAAATCTTAAAAAATTAATCTAAGCATAAGAAAATCTTAAATTATGTATAACAATATTTGCATTAAAAAAATATAACAAAGTCACAGTTTCGAATTAATAAAGTTTCCAAAACATAAGCCATTAGTTAAAGAAAATTCTTACATAGTTCTTCTTTGTCCAAAATACTTGGTCCTCCTCCAAACAAGCCTTTGAAAAATCCTTGTTTTGGAGGTTCTGGCATTTCTTTGGTGAGAAATAATGTACCCATCATATCTTGAAGTAAATTCCTATAAAAAAAATTCCATAAATGTGATATCACATCGCTACGATTATGTCCACTTACACAAAACTATTAATAATCAATGCATAAACAATTTAAACTAATGAAGAGACTTTAGCAAACAGAAAATTTCAAAATTAAGGGATGTGCCTTCTCTGAAAACTAAGACCCCCATATCTAAAACAAGGAACGAAAAAATAAAGTAACGAATTATTAAATTTAAATGCAAAGCAGCATGAAAAATTATAAAAATTTATGAGGTATAATTTAATTTTTTGATATTGAAAGTTTGTCCAAATCATTCACTATAAAGTATGTGATTTGTATTTTATTAAAAAAATATACTTTTTGATTTTCATTTCTCATGAAACTTATCACTTACAACAACTCAACTTTTAAAAAGTAAAAAATTACATAACTCATTTGAAGAATATACAAATGTCTCTTTCTTAATCATAAAGCAAGATTTTTAAGCAAATAAAAAAATATTCAATTTCTATCATTGAAAAATTTAATTAAACATAATTAAACTATTATTTAACAGCTTCAAAAAGAAAACCAAATAAATGTTAAATTTAGATTAAGTATTTAGTATACATGTATGCACCATTACAAATTTTCATATTAGAGATATCACAGAGAAGTTTTTGCTTTTACTTGGTTTAAAAACTCAATGTCTTTAGTGGATAAAAAAAGTTTGTGTTTTAACTGACTATTTACACTCTTCTTACATGTTTCACTATGAATGAGATTTCAAAACCTTCTGTCAAAAAAAAATAATAATCAAACCTTGTATTTCTACTGCAGGTGCAAGAGCATCATGAAGCATGATTATTATTTAGATGGACTGGCTCTTATTGTTTCTCTCTAATTTCAAGAAATCAGTACACCAAACAAAACCATATTGCTGATGAACCCTGGGAAATTGTGAGGTTATGTCTTGCAAATCAGACCCCCATTTTCTTTTTAAATCCACAAAATATTTTTTTACAAAAATATCTCTATGTATAGAGAGAGATATTTTTTGTTTTGCGTGCATTAGAATGTTATAAATGAACATTGGACTTGGTAAAAATAATTATTTTTCCATATTATAACTTTGTCATCAACTAATATTATAGAAACAAAAGCATAATTTGCAAAATAACCATAAATTTACATTTCTAATCTGTTTACAAGTAGAAAAAGAGTAAAATATCCAAAGAATCACCCTCAAATTAGTATAGATCCTAACAACCGAGTTGTTAGGAAAGTTAAATTTGAAATTTAAACACACATTTTAAACAACTTTTAACAATCCACAAAAAAATTGCCCCAGGACATGACACCATTGAGTTGTGATCCAAAGAATAGGAAACTTTGCTTTATAGTATAAAATAATGCAAACCTTTTTGTGAACTAATCATTAAGTTAATTTCAGAGTATTGCCATTGAATAAGCAACAAATTGTAATGAATTGCTTTGAGAGAATGAATTTCTACTTTATTTAGTTTCTCTCTATATTAAATTTATGTAAATAAAAATATATGCCTATATATCACTATAAGAAATAGGAGTCAATTGAAAATAATTCTTACCCAAATGCCGCAGAAATTGTAAATTTTTGCACTTCTGATGGAGAACAAAGATATAAACCATGGCCATATGCACTAATAGAAAATGTCCTAGCCATTCTGGAAAAGTTCCTATAAATATAATACATAAAATATAATATTATATCTATTCAAATTCTGAATATTCATAGAATATTTCTTTTAACATACGAAGTACAGTCAAACCTCATTAAAACGAATTCCAAGGGACCTTTAAAATTAATTTGTTTTATCCGTAGTTCGATTTATCCGAAAAACAATAAAATAATTTTTTAAAAACTATAAGAATTTCATGCGATTTTCCGAAACACAATTTTAGTTCCTAATTAGTTCCTAATGCATATTTGAGTAAAAGCGATAAATTTCGAATTTTTCAAGGAAAAATACAATATCTATATCACTAATACAAAAAGTTTCAAAAGTAAAGATTTAAAAGCTAGAATGTTTATTAATTGATTGCAAGAGAAATTCTTTTTAAACTATTGTATGGTAAAAGGCGTATAGCTCAATTTTTTCACGATTCTTTAAAATAGTGGACAATTTGCTTTTGGGTATTCCAAAAGTAGCAGCAATTTCTGTTTTTATCTTAACTCCATCATCAACTTTATTGAGCAAGGCATATTTTTCTTCCAAAGTTAAGGTTCTTTTACTTTTAGAACTCATTCTAATATACGTGCTTTATTCTTGATCTACCTTCACAAGAACAAGGACAGTACAGATAACGAATGGCAAATGGAATTGAAGGTGAACCGACGAATCCAGTGAATGGTTTGTCGCGGATTCCAGAATTTTAGCAAAAAGACTCCTCTTTGATCCTCTAGATCCCTCTTTGAACCCCTAGAGATCTCAACAAGTTCAAAACCGGTAATTAGATGATGTGAAACATATGGCATATCCATCGTCCTGGTAGCCTCCCCCCCCCCTCAGGGAGATTCTTCATGTTTAAACTGTCCTAGGGGTCAAATAACTCGAGTGGAAACGTACGCCCCTTATTGAAGTCTCCAGGAACGTATACTCCAGGAACGTATACGTGAACTTGACAATAAGTTTGGATCTGGTTAGTTGGAGAGGGGGGAGCAGCACAGATCAACCGGTTTTAAGTAGTTGGTGAAAGTAGAAATTGTCGCAAATGGGCAAAACAGCCAAATACCTAGAGGCGAACTAGTACACTGGGCCTTTGTTTGAAGACGTTTTGCGAAAACGAAGTTGATAACAAGTGAAAAACGACTTGTTTGTTTTACAGAATGGAAGTTTGAACATTAGGGACTTCAAATACGAGTTCGACTAATCCGATAGTTCGTAATAAGCGTGTTTGTCTTAAGCAAAGAAAATAATGTTATTTGTATGTATAGTAGGACAGGGATCGTAAATGTAGTTCATTTTAACAGTAATTCGTTTTAAGCGTGTTCGGATAAATGAGATTCGACTGTAGTAACAAAAAAGATTAGGTATTAATTATCTAATAAAATTCAATGCACAATTTTTATCAAGCTATATTTTAAACAAAATTATACAGTGAATACTACTCACCTCATATTAAGTACAGGTAAAAAATCTACATGATGAAACTGCCTGAGACTTGGCAAGCTATAGATATTTACATGACCAGTAGCAATATAACATACTAAACTGGATCCTAAGCAAAAATAAAAACAAACATACTAAATAAAATGCAATTCACCCTAAAATAATGTAATGTCATAACTTGAATCTTCTATAATATAAAATAAAACTGAGAGTATTTTTAATGTCAATCTTATTGTACAGCATACTAAGACAATAACTTTGGTTCTATTTGGAACCTTATATATATAAGCAGGAACAGTGAAAACCATTTAATAATGAACAGATATAATTTTGTCATGAAAGTAATTTGTTAACAAGAAAAAATATATAAAAAAAAAGAACAACCGAAATGTAAAGAAAGTTCACAAAGTAGAGTAGAGCCAACAAAGTAAATTAATAAAGAATAGCAACAAGTTCAGTATGTAGTAAGAGTTTGAAATTGGAGATAGAGACCAAAAAGTCTGCAACATATAAATAGTGGATTAATTTTAAATCATTTATATATTAAGCTATTTAGTAAATTAAACATTCAATATATTAATAACACATTTACCTAGGTCTTTAACAGAAGTAACATCTGCCTTTACAGCATAGGATGTATCCGAGATAATATTTCGATAGAGACCAGTTTGTGAGGGTAAAAGGACAACATGGCTTCGACGCTCTGAAGTTAATACAACATATTGTTTTTCTCTGCGATCTAGGGAAGACGAAGATGGTCGACTTGTCAATTCTGAAATGTATAAAATTATATTAGTTTCTAAGTATGATAAGGTAGAGTTAAATGTTTTAGAGTGATCTTATTATTTCTACTGACATGTTAGGAAAATATCACAAGGTATCATAAAGAGTGATATAAATTTACTAATTAAAAGTAATTATTTTACTTTTATCTAAATAATAAATTGTATAAAAAAGTAACTCTTATCCTTAGATATAGAGTGGCTCTGGTTATTTGGCTGATTTATGAGTACAGAGATACCAACCTTTTTTTAATCACTGTAACTGGTTCAAACCCGGTTGACTTGCGCTTTCCCCTTCACAAACTAGCCAGAGCCAAACAATACGCCTTTGATTTCATAAAACATTTTTTAAAAATATATAAATGGTTATATTTACCATGCTTCATACTCAACAGCAAAAAAATTAAAAGTTAAAAATGTATCTATCTATATAATAAACAATGAAGAATTTGCAGGTGTAAATAAAAATATTAATGCTTTCTTGTATTATCAAATCAATATATTTCAGCAGTAATTACTGTTTGTCTCTATGCTTACAATTAAAATCAAGTTCTAAATTAGTTGAAAATAAAACAAAAGTCATAAGACCCAAAGACACTTCATTTTTGGTAGCGAAATAATAGCATAGGCTTAGTCTAGTATCTGCATTTAGATTGCACTTCCCTTCCAGTTTCATTAGATTAATAAATACTACTGTGTTTCATATGACTTTATTGCCGAAATTAATGTATACAATTATGACAGTTCACAACCCTACAAGGAAGCATGAATAATAAAAAATAACAAAAGTAATGCAAAAAAGAACAAGAGTATGATTAAATAACAGTAAACAAGAAATATAAATATATACAAATACAAACATTCAGTCACTAGGTGTTCATGCTGATATTGGCATCGCAATACAATTGCTGATGTTTTTCCAGTAGCTGATGTTTACCCGTTTTTCTGAGAGTTTCTGTCTAGACCAGGATCAGTTAAAATGTGATCTGAATTCATAATGCCTGTTCCGCAGATTGTGCAAATGTTCGAAGGACGAACGCCTATTCTGAACATATGAATGGCTGACACAGAATCTACCAAAATAACCGAATTGGAGAACATATTGGTTTTTGCCTTTAGGTTTTTGAGTGCTAGATAAATTGCGTAGATCTCGGCATCAAAATTGGACATATAGCGGCCGACAGGGGAACTCTTGGAGAATAGTGTGCTATAGACTCCAAATTCCGCTTTGTCCTGAATCCGAGACCCATCTGTATAAACTCGAATCCATACAGGTGGGTTTAATAATTAATAATAGATTGATACTATTATGAATTATTTTCTAAATTTTTATTTTATATTTCTTTGAGTTATATATATATTGTTTATTTACAGCAACTTCTTTAGAATTGTAATTTAAAAAAAGGCAATCTGATAACTTGCATAAAATTGATTAAATTTTGATGTTCAGTTTCTAAGGAATCAAATACTTATTTCATAACAGCTCAGATTTATGGATAAAAAGCTAAAAGGTAGGTACAAATTTTGCAAAAAATGTACATTTACCTTTAGTATGTTTAAATATGACCAATTTGTATTGTATATTTCTATTTTCAATTCCCATTCCTTTCAGAAAACAGAATGTGGTAGCTCCCACTCATCAAATTTTTAACAACAATTTTGTACCTCAAATTCTCATTATACTTCACTAACTATTCGAAACTATTCACATATAAGCAAAAACTATATATTCAAATGCTTTTGGAAGTGTTTATTTGTCAAGTGATAACGTTACTACGTTCTTTAGAAAAAGATTGCTTTTCGTCAAATGACTCCTTTTAATTGCCCAACATTATTTTTACAACTCCTCTTTTGGTACTTGGAGATTTCTGGAAACTTTTTTCAAATTGATGGATTTATTTGGAATAGCACTTCATGTCTCAAAGGTCAGTTCCTGCATTTTTTTTATTCGATTCCAATTGTTTTGATAAGGCAATAAACACAAACATTTCTGCTCACTGCGCTTTATATATTTTTAAATTTGCAACCGAAGTTCGCTAGTTTATTTTAGCGAGAAAAACGACTCATTCAGCTCAAAGCTAATGTGACATCATTTGTTCCGAACTTGGATAGAAACACAGCAGTGGAAGCCAGTTTCCAAATCGCGCCATCCGGCATGGGATATGGCAATTGCAGGGCTGCCACTGATTATAAGCTTTGAAAATAGTTGCTTTAGTAGCCCCAGATGTTAAAAATAGTAGCCAAAATAGTAGTCTCAGATGTCGAAAATAGTAGTAACTTTTTTCAAGTCGACAATTGTCTTGCTTTGAAGGTTTAAGTGTTCAACAAGATCGGAATAAAACTATTGATTAACATAAAACACGAAAACCCAGACACTCCCCGTTATATATATACTAGCTGAATACCCGTGCTGCGCTACGAAATTTTTCCATTAGCATTTTAGCGATCAAAAGACATTCATGTATTCTACACTTCAGACGTTTGCTCCCTTTTCGATCCCGACAAATTGATTTATCAAAATAGGAACTTTCCTTTGTTGACATTTTAAACGAAATTTATAATTGTGAATAGTAAACTGGAATAGTTTATTGTGTTTATGTTTGCTCTTAGTTCTAAATTTCAAAGTAGTAGCTGTATTGGAATTAAGACAATTAGACATTAAGTTAATCCTCGTATAGTTTCAATGTTGCGTCGTCTTTTCATCCCTTAAAAATTCGTTAATCGATATTGGAATGACTTATTTTTTTAACATTTGCAAAAAAATATCAGAAAAATGACTACATTGGAAGAGGAACATTCGGATATCCCTCGTTTGGAACATTTAACCCCTTTTCGACCACTTAAAGTGTGTTAATCGAGATCGGAATAGTTTACTTTTTCTATTTTTACCATTGTTGATATTTGTGCCGATTTTCTGAGTTGTGACTATGTGGGAAGTAGGATTTTCGAATGTCCCCCATTTGGAACGTTTAACCCCTTTTCGACCCCTTAAAGTGTGTTAATCGAGATCGGAATAGTTTACTTTTTCTATTTTTACCATTGTTGATATTTGTGCCGATTTTCAGAGTTGTGACTATGTGGGAAGTAGGATTTTCGAATGTCCCCCGTTTGGAACGTTAAACCCCTTTTCGACCCCTTAAAGTGTGTTAATCGAGATCGGAATAGTTTACTTTTTCTATTTTTACCATTGTTGATATTTGTGCCGATTTTCAGAGTTGTGACTATGTGGGAAGTAGGATTTTCGAATGTCCCCCGTTTGGAACGTTTGACCCCTTTTCGACCCCTTAAAGTGTGTTAATCGAGATCGGAATAGTTTACTTTTTCTATTTTTACCATTGTTGATATTTGAGCAGATTTTCAGAGTTGTGACTATGTGGGAAGTAGGATTTTCGAATGTCCCCCGTTTGGAACGTTTGACCCCTTTTCGACCCCTTAAAGTGTGTTAATCGAGATCGGAATAGTTTACTTTTTCTATTTTTACCATTGTTGATATTTGTGCCGATTTTCAGAGTTGTGACTATGTGGGAAGTAGGATTTTCGAATGTCCCCCGTTTGGAACGTTTGACCCCTTTTCGACCCCTTAAAGTGTGTTAATCGAGATCGGAATAGTTTACTTTTTCTATTTTTACCATTGTTGATATTTGTGCCGATTTTCAGAGTTGTGACTATGTGGGAAGTAGGATTTTCGAATGTCCCCCGTTTGGAACGTTTGACCCTTTTTCGACCCCTTAAAGTGTGTTAATCGAGATCGGAATAGTTTACTTTTTCTATTTTTACCATTGTTGATATTTGTGCCGATTTTCAGAGTTGTGACTATGTGGGAAGTAGGATTTTCGAATGTCCCCCGTTTGGAACGTTTGACCCCTTTTCGACCCCTTAAAGTGTGTTAATCGAGATCGGAATAGTTTACTTTTTCTATTTTTACCATTGTTGATATTTGTGCCGATTTTCAGAGTTGTGACTATGTGGGAAGTAGGATTTTCGAATGTCCCCCGTTTGGAACGTTTGACCCCTTTTCGACCCCTTAAAGTGTGTTAATCGAGATCGGAATAGTTTACTTTTTCTATTTTTACCATTGTTGATATTTGTGCCGATTTTCAGAGTTGTGACTATGTGGGAAGTGGGAGAATTAGTGATGAGTGAGTCAGTGAGTCAGTGAGTGAGTGAGTGAGTGAGTGAGTGAGTGAGTGAGTGAGTGAGTGAGTGAGTGAGGGCTTTGCCTTATATATATAGAGATGGTCTTTCGATTCAAAATAGGGTCTTATCATTAAATAAACACGATAACCCATACGATAAAACGTTCAAAAGAATCTAATATCCAGACTCTTTTTAATGCCTTTTTTTATTAAAAGCAAAAAAAAAAAAAAAAAAATTCTTTAAACCATCAAAGCAAAAAAAGTTAAACTTCATTCAAAAGAGACGGTAAAAATCGATTGGCAAAAAAAACATATAATTTTTTTGAAATTTCCCAAAGTCAAACTACTTTTTGGCAAAAAAAGTTTCAAGTTTAAACAATTATACTGTATTGACAATAACAGGCGGATTTTCAAATTTTAAAAGTGGCATTCAAAGTAATTACATAAATTGCTTCGAAATTGAAATTATTTTTTATAAATTTAGCTACAATATTAAATTTTTTGTCGTTCTTCAACTGACCTACACGGCGAAATGGATTCTCACACCGACACACATTACAACACAAATCACGGCCGTTATAGCATCAGCACCAAAATGGCTGCGCCAATGTCAAGAAAAGCAGCTGTTAAATCCTTAAATTAGCGTAACCTTTGGCGAAAATAACTATCAATTCAATGTAAATATAAACGATAGTGCGTTCCATACCGATGCAAATCTCACAGTGGGTCATAACATCAGCATAATACGCGGCAAAAATAGCAGTCACAACAACATAAATCTCGGCGATCACCCGGCATATAAGCCTAAATCTCGGCAATAGCGCCCATTGTATCGGCGTAACAATCACACACTAACATAAATATTTATGATAGAGACAAACTTTAAAGGAAGCAGTGAGAAAAGTGGTCATTTTACCGGAGGTTTTGGGAATTCTGAACGCACGCAAGGATCCATGGCGATTATACTTTTAAGCACACACATGACACACATGCATCCCCTAGAAATGTTAATGTGGATTTGCATCGATCTCGGGAAATTTTGATTAAAAAAACCCGCTGAAATCGGCATATCCGCAGAACTATATCATGTGTGATTTTTAGTGTGGATTTCATTTCCTATATGTTAAGTCAAAGAAACAAAAGCTTGCTTTTCACAACCGTCTTGTTTCACACACAAGTAACTTCCACTTCGGAGCTTTGCTTATATTATTATAGTGATAGGTGATGTGTGGATGCAAAATGCCATACAAGACGCTTTTCCTATTTCGGGATTTTCAGTACCTGGTGATTGACTTGGGAAAATAACAAGGATTTTTTATACTTAAATACTATAACTACCTTGACAAAGTTAGGCAACTTTTTTAACAAGAGAAGAAAACGATTTATAATGTCGTTATCAGGCCATTTAAACTGTGCAAAAGTAGGTGCCCCATTGGCTAAGTGGCAATTCTCAATCGCTAAATGTATAATTTAATTGCTAAATGTATAATCGCTAAATGTACAATTTAATTATTTTTACTCAAATATAAATTTTCAATTGAAAAAGAAAACTGTCTATACGGATGGAATTTTCTTCCAGCGTTCACGACAAATTCATTTTTGTCAGCAAAAGTAAATAAAGCCAAAACAAATTTGATATTTGAGAATATATAGTGTATGTTGTTGAGACTTGCACAACGAAAGATAAAACGTAGAAACCAAACAGGCAGGCGAAAACAACAGTGTTTGAAGTCGAAAATAACAATCGCCCGTGTGCTGTTACAAGGGAGATAATACCATTGGACTATAAAAACGACCACTGAATATAAACTAAAATTAACCCCTATTTCGACAACGTTTGCTCTTTGCATTTAATTATAAATATCCCCATTTTGACAAAACTGTATTAGTACTCAATAGGTGATTTTTTTGTTCATCCTCCTATCGGATTGTAATTTCTTAAAAAATAGTCGCCTTAGCCCAAAAATAGTTGAAGGTTTTGCTTAAAATAGTCGTTTTGGGCCCTTTTTTCATTGAAATAGTAGCCATAGTCGCCTGCCCACTAAAATAGTCTCTTTAGTAGCCTTTTTAGTCGCCTGTGGCAGCCCTGCAACTGTAAAAAAAATCACATCTTGGTAGAAACCTCATGATAACTATAGAAACGAAAGGAAGTTTTAAAGTCACAGATAAAATGTAGCTTTTTTATCAGACTGCAATTGGATGCGGTTTTCAGGCATTTTCTTTTCTTAATATTTAAAGAACTAATTTTTTTAAAGAACTTTTGTTTGAATATTTGGAATCAGAAAAAAATCTACATAAATATAAACTAATTTTACTCCTTTTTAAAAAATGCGGGAATTGTATATTGCACTTCATTAAAACTATTTGCTGTTGAGTTTCTACAACACAGAATTATACAATATTTGTATGAAGTAGTACTTCCCTTATCATACCTCATAAAGTTTTTATAAACGAAGTAAACTCTTTACTTTAAGACAAACTATTGAGAAAATAACATGGAATAAACAACTGCATAGAAGATGACTAGACCACTAACCTGCACACTAAGGTCACATGAACATTAAGTAGATTTTTTCTATCAAATCGTAAAATGAAAAAATTCGAAATATTTTTAAACTATCAAACCAACTTTAAAAATTTTAAAGAATTGTATTGTTTTTCATGATTATTCATCTACTCTTTTCATGAAAATAAAAAATGTGAAAATTCTTTATTATGTGTGAATAAGTTCTATAAAACAATGAATAAAGTGTTAAGTAAGAGTAGAATTTCAGAAAAAGAATACTCTTCCATTTGCTGGGTACCAGTCAAGCCTAAATGTTAAGACATTTAAACAACACATAAATGTATCGCCAAACTTAAATGTTTGCAATAGCAACCTTATTACAGTTTGCTAATAGTTGCCATAGGAATTATAATTGATTTCAAGGTTGGTAGTTTGGATGAGTTATCGCTGCAATTTAGTTTGGCTGTTTTAATATGGTATCCAGCTAACGGAAGAGAACCAAAAAAAGTTACCTGACACACACATGGAAAAAACTAGGTGGTTATATTTAAAGCAATTAAAAAAAAAAAAAAAAAATTAAGTGATGCTCACTTTTCTTTTCTTCTTTGTCCTTTTCTTTAATAGCATCTAAAGAATCAGGTATCACATTTCCCGCAGAGTCAAGAAAAGAAACATTTAGTATTCCTCCTTTGAGACGGTATATTGTACCTTAAATAATACCATAAACAATGATTAAACGGAAGTAAATGTAATGTTTATTGTAAGACTAGTTGTTTTTATATGACCAATTAGTATCTTGCTCATAACATTACCATGTTAAGGTGGAAACTTATTGCATTTATTCTTTGTAATAAAAAAATTGTAATATTGTTACTATGATTTTTCTTATAATAGTCTCATATCTAAACAAAATGTCATGCAATATTTGATTAATGAAAGTAGTATTTAAATAATTTCAATCTATAATTTTATAACAATATGAGGTAATCTGAAATATTTATTACTAGAAGAATATAACTTTACCTCACAGTTGCTTTTTTACACAAATACGAATTTGATTGAGGAAATTTACAACGTGTAATAGTTTTTTCTTTTCTTTCTCCTCAAAAGAATTTTCTTTTTTAGTACGTTAGGTAATGTGTGTGATCTATATGGAAGTTCTTAGCTTTTCATTAAAATTGGTAAAAAAATCAGCTAATTCAAAGCGTTTCCCAGCTGACCCAATCCTGCTTGAGGACCCAATCCACTATCCATTCAGTGTTTGAACTGATGTTCTATCCTGAATCGATAGTGCTTTCTTATTTAAATTATTCCTTATTATTCTTGAGCCCATTTAGTTTAAATACCATTTTCCAAGAATAAACTAACATGTATTTGATAATGAGGATAAGAAAGTTTCATTTCACACATCAATGAATGCAGTGAAATAACACAGCACCAATAGGGATGAAAATTTCTGTGAGAATTGATATGAAAAAATCCACTTACAGTCAAACTATATTTTATGCAAAAATATAGCTGAGGGATGTGGTAATGCTTTGAATGCAATAAAGATCTAGGATACCTTAGAAATGTGTTTGCAGACAATAGCCAAGTATAAAAATAAAATGCCTTACTTATGAAACATAATCAACCTCTAACACCTACTTAAAAATATATGGTCCTTTTCAATTAAGATATAATTTTAAGCAAAAGGATGTATTTGTACAGATATTTTAAAGAATAAAATGCATGTCGATGCATTTCAAGTTAAGAATATAAGGGCAATTCTCTGGCTGATGCACAGGACATTTTGGCTCTTTTTTTCTACTCATGAATAAATTAGAATTCTAAATTTATGATGACTCCAGTAGTTATGTTTTTGTTTTAGACAATATTAGTTGGTGGCAAAAGTTATATTGAAACATAATTATTTGACCAAGTTAAAATAACTATTTCTCAACATAACTTTCCCACCAACTAGTGTTGTATAAAATAAAAACATAATTACTAGATTCAATAAAATTTTAGAATTCTAATTTGATCCTTCTTTTTATCCAGCTCTACAGTCCAGGATGAACCTTAGATTTCTCTACAATTGATTTCCAAATCCCTCTCTCACTGGATTTCTTTATCGAATATTTTATCTTTAACCTTTTTAGATCTTCTTCGACTTAGTCAGACCATCTCAATTATGGTCGACCTCTTTTTCTTGCTTTATAAAATTTACCTTTTATAATTCTTTTAGGCCTATCTGTCTCTCTCATCTTCTCAACATGCCCCATTCACTGTATTCTTTTTGTTTTAATAAATTTTACAATGTTCTTTCCTTTAGTCATTTCATGATTATGTCTTATTCTTCATCTGTCATTTTCACTTATCAGACAAAATATTTTTCTTAGAAATTTGTTTTCAAAATTTCTAAAATTAGTTGCATCCCTATCTGACAGGACCCATATTTCTCCACCATGAGTAACTATTGGTCTAATTAGAGTTGTCTAATTCTAATTTGATTACGAGTAGAAAAAAGAGTGAAAATGTCCAGTGAGTACAGCTGAAAATTGCCCATAAACAATAGTTTAAAGATGTTAAAATAATAGAGAATTAGACAAGTAAATAAACCATGCTGCTTCTCAAGAAAAATGTCCACAAGTAGCCAGCTTTGCCTTTTTTTTTTTTTTTTTTTTTTTTTTTTAATTTTTTAATTATATTTTAACACTCATTTCATTATTTGCATATTCTCTCATTCTTGTAAAAAAAATTTAATTGTATTGTGTGGGATAAGAATGCTCACAGTAAATTTTATATTTTAAATATATAATTTTAAACATGTGCTATATATAAAACCTGCTATAATTTACATTGGTAATTTATATTTATTTGCAGCACAATATATTTTTTTACTTCATTTAAATTACAAAGCAACTTTTTTCCATGGTTTTTCTCACTTTACTTTTCAAAAGTTTGAGGTTGCAATTATCCATAATAATAAAACAAGGGGTCTGTGTAACTGAGACTATATGGAAAGCTACTCTCATAGGCCCGGAAATTTTCAACATAAGTCTTTCAGTAAGTCAATTGGCCTTCAACATATGACAAACAGAATGTTAAAATTTTAATGTTTCTTTAAAGAATTTTTTTAAGTAGAGTTTTGAGATTTTGCCTTCTAATTTTGATTATTGCAAAAAAGAATGCTAAAATTTTAGTTTTTTTAAATAACCTGTTTAAGTTTTTGCACCTCCCACTACGCATTGGCTACATGAAGAGGTACACTACAAATGAACCAACCTCGTGTGAGGATAGCTGTAACTTTCCTCCTTCATTATAGAATAGAAATGGGCTTTGCTGCAGGGCCACACAGCTAGTCATTTATATTTAAGTAGTCAACTTATCCTATAATAATTGATTGCAAGTAAGAGACACAGTAAGGAGGTATATAATGGAAGTCATACCACTAGGTGATATAATGACTGGCTGCACAAGACGAGTCTCTCCTGGGGGAGGCATAATTAGCAGGAAGACGAGAACAGATCCCAAACTTGTGCCCACCCACAGGCTCGGGCTTGGACAAGAATCTATAAAGAGGAACAAAAATAAGCTATTTTGAAAATTTAAGAGAAGACATTTAAGTATTAGTTTCAAAATATATTTTAAATGACAGCTAACAAAAATCGGATAATTAAGTAAAAATTAATGTTCAGGAGTATTTAAGGGTGCGATTTTCATAGAAATGCATAAAAAGAAATTTGACATTTTTTTACAAAGAAAAAGTTAGTTTTTCATCAATGGCTCTGGGGTTAATTGTGATCCACTGCTCAAAGTGGGCTAATACTGATTAATCATTAAGATGGAACTGTGGAATGAACTATTTTTTACTTTGTATAAAAAAAAATATAATAATTTCTCATAAAAACAAAACAAAACATATCTTTCGACTCTTAAATGTTTTTGAATCATCAATAAGTCCTGTTACTTATGGATCACCCTATACACGTTTCTATGATGCAGAAAAATGAATGGTAATAAGTAAATAACATGAAGTAGAAAATGTTTGGTAGAAAAAAGTAACATAAAGTTGTAGAACTAGTTTGTAAGTATAGCTTTAAGAGTCAGATAGCTTTGGAAGTTAAAAGAATGGGGGGGGGGGGGGTGGAAATTCTTTAACAATGTTGCAACCTTCTTTGATTATTATTATTATTTTTTTAGTTTGAAGAGGCAACGTGTAATTAAGTCGTAAGTTCAAAAATCTGTTTAATGCAAGACAAACATATTGTACAACATTGTGGATTTCAATATTTCCCACAGCATTTCAATGAAATATTGCAGAATAAATTTTGTTGTATGGTTTAGATGCAGTATAACTATTTTAGGAAATAGATGGCCAACTTAAATCGAAGAATTCAGAATGAAATTGTACTAAAAAATAAAGGTACATGTAATGTTTTCGTAAGTTGACAACAGAAGTGAAAATAAAAAATAAAAAAAAAAAGCCACATTTCAATTTTTAATACAGTTTAAACATTGATATGTAACACACTCACAGGAATTTTAACACAAAGAATGTTTGTTACATCTTGAATGGCTTATTAAAGTCAACTTATTTCAAAATTACTATACTCAGAATATGCCCTTTTTAAAACAATAAATAAGTGCTCATGGAAATTGTATTTTACTTAAATAGGAATTCTATATATAGATATTTTCATTACTGACAAAGTGTAATAATTTTTTTTATCAAATGGTTTTACCAGTTTTTCCACCATATGATTCACAGAACCTAAGGAAAACGACAAATTCTGAACTAGTGGTTTCTTCAGTGTTTAGTTCTTTGATGCTTGAAGTGCTAGAACTCCGAGATCTTGAAAATGCGGTTTCAAATTTCTCTGCAAGAATAGGTATACTTATGAATACAGATAGACTAAAAAAAAAAATATCAAACTAAAAAAACATTCATATAAGTTAAAAAAAGAGCATTAAAAACAAGCTGGAATGGTAATAAAAAAAAAAAGTAAATGAGAAATAGATATTTTGAATCTTTTACAAGAGAAATGAAACTTTTTTTGTGAACAACAAAATATATGAATCTCACAAACCTAAATTAATTCAGACTAACAATCAAAGGGCAAAATGCATAAAGAAGTAGAGTAATATTTTTATACTTTCATGTAACATACCATTTGAAAGTTAATACCTACAAATAGAATCAGTTTCATGACAAGCAATGTCATAGCACGATTTTTTGAATGTCATCTATACTTATAGCAGACTGCATATACATATTAATAAATTCTTAAATTGTTGTTTAACATTTCAACACATAAGGGGCCATTAGATTAGAATAAATTAATTTCTCATAAATTTGCAATTTTTATTAATTTTTTTGCAAAAATAGGTACCTTGAGAACGAGCATGACGCATCTCTGCATGCATTGATCTTCGGTGAGGATGAGATCGACTGGTTGGGCTCAAAGAAGTATTTTCTGTTGGCTGAAATAAAATTGAGGAACGTAAGCACAGGAATTATCTTTGTTATGAATTTAATGAATAATACTAAGAATTCCACAAAGATTAAATAAAAAAGACAACAATTTGACAGAAAAAAAGTGAAGTCTTCTCTATAAAAATAAAGCTTTTGGAAAGTAGAAAGTAATTGTATGATGCACCCGATAGAAAAATAATTTTTTTTCAAGGAGCTAAAAAAATACATTTTATCTATTAGTTGTTTCACAAAAAGTTTAAATCTATTTATGCTTCCAAAATGGGTAGTATAAGAAACTGAATACAACACATTGTTCCGTAAAACAATGTATAGGAAGCAACTAAAAAAAAGCCAACTAGATAAAAAAGGAGAGGATGTAACTTAGAAGTTGCTTTAAATTTACATTCCTATTTTTAAGATAAATATTTTATGATAGCATTCCATTTTTATTTTGTTGTTAAAATTTATTGTTTGATTTATTTACATATTGAAAATAAACTGTTTTATTTCAAATGCTATGGGTATCTTATAAACCAGTACAAAAAACTAAACTTGCAATAAAGGTAAAATTATATAAAACTTTACAATCAATGAGTTAACAATCATTGGTTAATATTAATATGACATTCAAAAACGGAGTTTTTTTTATTTTTTTATTTAATTAAATTAAAAAAAGTATTTAAAACAAATTTTTGTGGAATTTTATTTCAATAAAAAATGTAATGACATAAAAAAATTATTGCAATGTCATAAAATATATTTACTGATTTGAAGATTTACAGCCAAGAATTTTAATAAACCATGTACAGTACGGTGAATGTACATCCGAATGAAGGCTATATCTTGTATTTTAATCAATGGAATAGAAAAAGAAAATGACCGTTATAATTCATTGAAGGTTTTTAAAAATAGTATATAATTTATTTTGTCATAAAGGGTCATTCACATATAAAAAGTAAACCAAACTTTAAAAAGTTCAATTGCAACCTCATAATATTATGGCAGGTTTAGATTTAGCATCTACAAAAACGCCTATAAATATAAAAATTCATACTTTTTGAATGAGTGGTTAGTAATTTAAATGATGACAAGGATTCGCCAAATTAAAAAAAAAAAAAAATGCTTTCTTAGCCATAAATTCTTAAATAATTTATATATTTCACTAATTGTTGTCTCAAACAATAGTTTGTTAAAGGTCAATCATAAATACTGAATAAGTTTTGCATTGAACAGTTTTTTAATCTATATATTTAATAGGCAATACGTTTTTTGGGGTTAGTCCGTCCGCCTAAACTGCTCAACCAATTTCAATGATCAAGGTGTCATTTTAAAGGAAATAAGCTGTAGATTTGCCAAAACGTGCCAAAATAATTTATTAACACTTTATTAATTAGTTAAATTTCAATATTTTTCATCATTAAGCTACTACAAAGCCTCAATGATTATGAATATATGATTGGCAACATCCTTACGTATGTAAACAACAAACCGGCTGCTCGGGGGTTCAACCAACCAACCGTTGCTAATTTTAAAGCTATATGTAAACAACAAACCCATTGCTAATTTTAAAGCTCTTTTTAAACTCTTCGTTTCAAAGTTGATTTTTTTCTGTTTTTCTGAAGCATTTTTGTATTAGAGTAGTTATTATTTTGAAGTATTTCTATCCAGAAAATGCTTCGCGTTGGACGTCGTTCTCTAACGGGGCGACTTATCAGAATAAATAAAAGATATTGGGACTTCAATGTTAGGGCATAGCTAATGAAGTTTTAAGTCAGAATGTTGGCGGATAGTATATATAACTTTCTATTATGAAACTTGCAATTTGGGTGTTTTCTCTATTAGCCCTTACATTAAATTTATAAAAATTTGGTTACATTTTTTATGGCTGGCAAACCTATTCGAGAGCAGCAAGATGTTTAAACCACAAATTCGAGTGGCAAAGACGCTCAATCCGAGCGCAGCGAGGCGTTTGGGGGTTGGCGAGCGTTAGCGAGCTGGAGGCGAAGCCCCCTAGTAATTAATTAATAAAGCAATTTTTAAATTTTTTAAAATATAATTTTTTTTTTGCTTCATTAGATTTATTATTGTCAATATTTCAGAAAGTGGTAAAAACACACACATTAGACAATTATTAAATAGATTACAGCTTTCAGTAAAAAGTATAGAGAATGACCATGAGGATGGGATAGAATTTACATAAAATATCTCATTAATATATATATTCCTCATAGAGTGATTTAATAAGTTTGTATTCTTAAGCAAAGATCCATTAATTTGCAAAACATACAAAAAGTTTCTTTACAAAAACTTAATTATTTAAAAAATAAAACAAAAAGCAAGCAAGTTTTTCTAAAACTTCATTAGATTAGGGAAGTGTATAAAAATATGCATGATTTAATTAACATAAAATATACTAACATTGTCAGATAATACTATATTAACCTAATAATTTTATATTGATAGACAATAATTATATTAAAAATATATAAAATTAAAAAGAAGTTTTATTATTTGTTAAGTTAGTCGGTAACTTTTGAAAGTTACCGACTAAGATAAAAGGGTGGATAATGCAAGACTGCTACTTGCAAACTTTCATGATTTTTAAAATGTAATAGACACTGTTGTTGGGAATTAATTTACATTTAATAAACAATTATAAATTAAATTATGTTTAATAAATAATTTCAACATTCATACTACATTTGTGTTTACAGTGTAACATTTCTGTATAAAATATAATTACACTTTATATTGAATACTGTTTACAAATGCCTAAATTTTATACTTATCAAATTTTATAATCAAACAATAGTATACGTTATATTTCTGTGATTATAGTTTCTGATATTTAATTTACTTCTGGTAAAGTTAGCACATCATTAACCTTATTAATAAATAAAGTTACTTTTGAGTTACTTAACTGTTTTTGTATTAACCTGTTGTTAAACTATAAATCCAAGTAGTTTCCGTGTAATTTTGAACCAATACCTGTATTTTTAAAATGCCCTAAAACTCTTGAAGATCTGCCAAAACATTTTCGCTCATAAGTGACATGTTTTTCAACATAATGAATTGAAAATTGGTATAGAGGGTAAATGAAGTATTCTAAAGCAAATGAAAAAGTAAAAAGCAGGGGTTTGTATTTAAATTGTCAAATTTAAAGTTAAATTTTCATAGTAAACAGCCCAATATTTTTTTTTTTTGTAGGAGGCAAAATCGAAACCCCTCCTCCCAAACACTTTGGCACAAATCGTAATATTCCACAACTTTTAGAATCTAAGATGTAGTCTTCGTTTCGATTTTTGTGGGTGCATTGTACAAGATGAAACCAAAAAGCATGAACATCTAACTAGAACTAGTGATTAAAATTCACAATACACAAATTAGTTTTCAAGATACCTCCTCACATGGAGAATGTCCCTGGTCATCACAACTAGAATTTGCACAACTGCTTGTCCTTCTAGGAGATTTAGGTGGCCTATGGTAAGGGTCAGCTGACCCTGTGTGAAAAAATAAATTATTTGAACAAGTATACTAAGTAGGTTACATTTACTAATATTTCGATGGATGCAACTTAATATTTATAGATTACTCAAACAAAAATAAATTAGTACCTAATACATGTGTCTACTTTTCTGGCACAATAGTCATCAAGTTCAACTTTAAATGTAACTCTGAATATAAATTAAAAGCTTTTGAATAATAAGTGTATAGCAAAAAATATCTTGTTTTGACAATATTGTATTTCATACTATGAACCAGCTACATATACCAGTGAACCTTGTAATTATTGACTTCATATCATTTTATATTGATAAATTTTGTAAATAAAAGTAGTTATGTTGTAATTGTATTTGCTATTGAATTGCACTATAACTTGCAGGGTATATATGTAATAATACATTTCCTTAAATACTATTTTTTACATAACTAATAACTTATTTATTCTACATCCATACAAGACTTTTGCTTCCACAAAGATTTCTGATAGGTAATTAACAAGTTATAACTCAATAACACACATTAACTTTCCTACAGTTTATCCATCAAAAAATATTATTTGTAAGCTTTATTACACAAACAATGACCATTTGTAGTAACAATAGAATAAAAAAAAAAAATCCTTACCGTAGAGATCAGACGTTGCCATATTTAGTAGACATGTTTTTTGAACAATATCAATAATGGCAAGACCATTCTCATTACCGTACGCCATTCTGAAAAAGAAAATGTTCATATTAAAACACTAGACAAGCACAATATTGAATTAATTTATGTGTATAAAAATGTTTAAGCTTTTAAAATCAAAAGACTGAAATAATTTATTAACCAAAATTTAATTTGTTACACTACCATTTTAAAATTCAAGAATTTTATAGTAGGTTTAAAAAGTAAAAAAATAATATGTTTTAACAGTATAATTAAGATATGACTAAATTTTCTATTTAACAAAAACCTGACCAAAATAGAAGGTGTCTTTTCTTAAGATTAGAATAAAATTATTCAAAGAACAAAACAAATCTTTAAAATTGTGTTTTCTAACTTAACAATGTGTCAAGGCTTGGAAAAGATGAATTGTATTATGTTTGCTGATGTTTAATCCATTTATGAAAATGTATGTTATATGATGGTGATACACATTTTAAAGCTTTTCAATCATTTAACAAATAGCATGTCATCACTGACATTAAATATTGCTAAATACTTCTTGAAATGTTATCTATAATACACATACACTTTCATCTGAGAGTGGATTTTTTAAAGATGAAAGCATTTTAAAATTTAAAGTTATAGGATATGCTTTCAGATAGTCTGAAAAATTATGCTGTGGAGAGAAAAAATTGGAAAGTATTTACATTGATTTTATTTTGGAGTAAAATATAGACATATTTATCGGCAAAAGACCTAGCATTACTTATGAAAAAAGCTTTTGGAATAATTTGAGGGATTAGGAAAAAAATATATAGAATAGAAAAGTTAATTAGTTTCTTTAGAAAACGCACTAAAAGCAATTTCACTGCAATAAATTATTAAAAGTATAAATAAAAGCTCTGCTGAAATGTGATAAAAAAGGTTTCTCCATCTTGTTTTGTAAAATTAGTAGTAGTGTTAATTTTAGTGAATACACATTTAAACAAAAGTAATTAGATTTTTAGGATCGTAAATACACTTTGTATAGGATACTTATAAGATTACTCTGTAAAGAAAGGACATGATGACATTCAAAGTCATATTTTTTATTTGTCTTGGAAAAGAGCATAAACTGTGCCAATCTAAGCTAAAAGCTAGGCATGCATAAGAATTTAAAGCTAGACTCACAAGTGCATTTTGGATTGGCTAACTTATGTACTAGTTGGTTAATATATTTATACTTCTTCGCTAAAAATAAATACCATGCAGTGTTAATAGTATGGGGAAAAAGCATACAGCCCATATCCAGCTTGCAGGGCAAGTGAAGTGATCTTTGGTTGAGGTTCTCCTTCCACACGTGTTGTCAGGCACACAAGGTCAGCATGGAATCCAGCTTGCATTCGAACTGGTCCTGCTCTTACTTTCAGTGGAAAGAAGTTTTCTGTTTGCGTGGACTTAAAAATGTAGTTAATGTTAGAAAAATGATTGTTATAATTAAACATCAATGAATAAATTTAGAGTTCTACACGAGTAAGAAATAATTCTTTTAATACATAATTTTAAAATAAAAATAAAAACTACTGTTTATATGTTAGTTCATATAAATAATGGAAAATAGTCCTCCCGTTCAAAGAAATTCCTTAAGATGCTCTTATCTTATTCAGATTTTTTTTATAAAAAGATTAAGTCTCAAGAGTTGAATTATGCTTTTGACTAATTAATATTGTCCCATGTATTTGCATTAAATATGTATAGTCAATAGAACTGTATTACCAAAAATGTTATATGACAATATGTTATGTTATATGTTATATCAATAACTTAATATAGTTCTATCTAAGAGTTTGTAAAAAGTAGTTAGAAAAGTAGAACAAGAATCATGTTTAAAAAACTTTAAATAATAAATTTAAATAAGAAAGAAGCTTTACGACAAACAAAGCAAAAAGGATTAGATACAATAACAGTACATCAGCTTACAAGCCTCAGGGGTAGCAATGCATTTAAATTTTCTAACACCTGATACTTAGATTGTGTATTACTATAAGAACCAGGCCATTCTACAAACAAATTGTTCTTAACTACATTTAAGAAAGCAAATAATAAAGAAAATTATTTAAAAAAAAAAAAAAAAAAATACACAATAAAAAATATTTATACCTGTTTCTCACTCTCTTCAGAGTTAGATCTCCCAGATGACTGAAATGAGAAAGCACGATTTTGGGGGTCATTTCCTTCTGCAGGGTTTTCTTCAGGATCAGATTTTATGAAAACCTCCAATACCTAAACAGAAAGGGAATAATCATTGAAAAGCAAAATTTTTTTTTTATGTAAGCACCAGCCTTTAAATAAAAAGTATACAAAATTATGCAAGTTTTAAAAATACTAAATACAAAATGGAATTGATTTGTATATTTAATAAACATAACTGATTTAACAAAAGATTATAAGGCCTTTATAATCACAGCAATAAACTTATTTAAAAAGGTGTAATTTAAATCAAAATAACATAAAATAAAAAAAAAATCTCTGCATGGCTTTTGTAAAAATGAATAAAAATTTCTGAAAGAAAAGTAATACAACTAAAAACAAAAATAATATACGTCTAAAAATATTGATCTTCGAAATCAATTTTGAAGCAATTTGAGAAAATTCCTCACCTAATGCATTGGTGTTGGGATGATTTAGCTTTGGCAACCTCATAAAATTGAGATTTTCATGGACCTGGTGCCAGTGTGTTAAGGTCATGCATTTTAAAATGAGAAATTTATTTTAAATTAAAGGTACTTACGTTAAGATCAATTGAAGTATCATTTTTCTTAAAGCTATATACTACAACATGACCACTTGATCCAGCTACTGCCAAAAGTCGAGTATTCAAACAAAATGCAACATTGTCAATGGCAAAAGGATCTTCATCAAGCTCATCTATGCTTTTTGGCTTAGGCCTTTCAAAAACCTTGGTCGTTTTTAGTTTGTACAATACTTGAAAGGAAACTGAAAAATAAAGAAACAGTTGTTAAATTATTTCATAACCTGCATTTAAAATATGATAATACATTTTATAAGTGCAGTTATACTACCATTAAAGTACATCAAAACTGCTATTACACACAAACATCTTGAAATTATATATATATATATATATATATATATATAAAGAAAGAAATGCAAGTAGTCAGTTGTAATAGCAATGATACCAAATGCAGTGAACAACAAAATTTGAGGAAAATTTAAATGACTTTACCTGATGAAGCATCCCAGAACTGCAGGGAACCATCTGCATGCCTACAAAGTAAAATATAATGATAAGTTGCACATAGAATTTTTTAAATACATTATTTATATTTACTTAATAACAATACAATGGAAAAATTACTAATTGGAGATAATTTCTAGTTTATTAATCAAGACATGTATTAGTAAGCCATAAAAATTTATAATAAAGGCTTAATATCTAAAAAATTAAAGCAAAATTATGTGCATAACTTATTTTACAAAGGAACAGTTAAGCAAAATGAATTTGAATGGTTAGTCGAAATAACTGTTTATTCAAAATTAAGTATGGGTCAAATATTGTGGTAGTAAATAAAATAGAACAAAGTTGAAATAAGAGAGAAATCAAATTAAAATTAAGACATTTTTAATATTCCATTTGTATGTACAGGAAGTTATACTTAAAAATATAATATATAATTTTTAAAATAGTCCTGTTTGGAATATTTTGTATTGAACTTCATATCATGTAAAGTATCTTGGCTGTACATGTAAGTGAAAAATCCAGCAATGGTTAACAAACTTTAAAGGAAAGGTTTTATTTTCAGTAAGCTACTCATTTAGTTATGAAAAGGATATACAAAGCTATTCTCTTTTAGTACTGAAGGTTAAGTCATCATACATGTATACAAATTTTCTTTTTTTTTTATCACTAGAAAGCAATAATTGATCTCCATAGTGTGTAGTTGAAACAAGAACTTTTTGTGGAATGAAGTAAGAGTTTTACAATTGTGGACTAAAAATCGTCAATACTGTGTGGCATCAAGTTACACAAAATTTTTAAATGTCATCAGATGTTCTTGTCACCAACTACTAACAATTGCACAATTAAAAACAAACACACACACATAAAATCTATATGAATGTGAATCGTACAACAAAGTCGCAAAATAAAAATTAGAGTTAAATACATGAAATAACCTTGTGGAATATGTTTCCTAAAAAGTGTTTTAATCATTTTTATAAATTTGCTTTAGTTCTTGGGATCCATGGAGCAATAGTTTTGGTCATGAGTGGCTTGACATGTTTAGCTTTGTTTTATTTTTGTGCAGTTTAGCACTTATTCCATATATGTATTATATTTTATAACATTTAATGAAGCAACTCAAGATAATTCATCCTGCATCTGAATCCATAGAAACTTATACTGTGGGAGCTGTGTATGCTGAACAAACTTTTTCCACTATAATTAAGGAGCGTGTATGCTCAATTTCAAAATTTAACTATTTCATAGGGAAGTTACCAGATCATTCCTAATTGATGTGGTTATATGACAATTAAGTATAGTAGTTTTCGAAGATGTTTCTTTCATTAAGGTTATTGCAGAAGAGAAAATTTTAACCATGAGCCGTATCACTATTAAAAGAAAACTACTATTAAAGAATATAGTGTAGCTGCTTCGTTCTTTATAATAAAATATGTATGTGTTTAATAAAAAAATGAGGTAACTTTTTATTAAAAGGAGGAAAATATAAATGAAATTTGAGAACACTAAGAACTAAGATGAATGGTCTTCAATTGAAAAAATATATCTTAGCAGAATTTAGTTCAATTGACTGAAATTTGTGAGATGGATTATTAGAAAAATTTGTTTCTATTATACTGTATCTTACCCTGTTATCACGATTTCGGGATAGCTAAGGGTTGCAGTACCCCATTCACCACCATCGATGGGCCAATCCTAGAAGAAAATAGTAATTTTTAAGCAAGTGTAACAGATTTCAATTTAAAAATATTGTGAAATCGGTTATTAAAAGGGATACATTCTATAATCGAATAAAAGAGTGTAAGGAAAATAATTAAATATTTATCACCGATACATTCAGAAGTTAAATGTTATGATTGTTAATTTTTAAACAACCTATCATTAATAGAATATTATATATATTGTACATAATTTCATAACTAGAAATAATCCAATTTTAAAATTATAAGGAAGATATATGTTTAATAATGACCAAACAAACTTCTTTGATTGTTTGGAACTATCTTAAAACCTCAGTACACTTCACATGGACAATGGTATAAATATATAATTATATATATAAAAAAAAGTAAATAAGATGCTTTCATTAAATACACAGTAAATATCTATCAAAATAAGAATAAAGTTATAAGAGATATTGAATTAAAATTATGAAATACATTTGTAATTACATTAATGCAATGCATGCACATCAACAAATTGTGTTGCATGCATTTAAAATAAAAGATTTTATATTAAAGGCATTACTTTATCGGAACAGCCGCATTGTTTGGTGCCCATGGACCCGACAGAATAAAAGGCTGGTACGAGATCATTGGGACAATCTGCAAAGTAGGCACAATAGGTGACAGGTGATTTGTGGAAGTCCATAGGATATGGATTTTGGAAGCAAGGAAAACTGAAATGGATTGTAAATGTCAGTGGTATTAAATCCTTTATAAATTCAATACTATTCATGCAATATCACTCAGGGTTTTTCAAAGAACAAATATATAAGAGTAAGTTATAAAATGAGAATTAGTAAAATGAGTCTTTTTCATAGCATTGTCTTTTTATGATCCTTAGAAATGATATATAATGTTATTTGAATACTACATCATAAATAGTTATTGTATAAAAATAAGGCCACTATAAAAATTGTTTTATATCATAATAAAAATTAAAGGATTTATTAACACATGCTTCATTGTTTAAAACTAAGCAGTAAAATATTACCTTCAGAGAAAAATAATAATTTGAACTTTACATTTTCTTTTTACTTGGCATAGATTCATAGTACTTTATTTAAATACATCTAGAGTTAAATACCAACATTTTATAGAATTTTTTTCAGTTAAATATAGTTTGATAAAATATTTAAAGATAAAAAAAATAGTGAAAATATAACACAATTTGCTTTGAAAAGACAGTATGCTTGGCAATTTATATTTAAAACCGGCAGACATCAGCTGCCAGATAGTGTCTGAGCAGTTGGAATACAGTGAAGTTGATTAATCTAATTGATTGGTGACATATAGAAAAGAAGAAACACATTAACTTACATAATCACAACAGAGTTTACAAATTGCAATGGGCAATGTGAAAAGAGGATTTTTATGAAAGTCGATCGACATAGAATGGTTTGGAGAAACCAGTCTTTAAATTAAGTATGATCCAACTTTAAAATACAGAAGTCCTCAATTAATAAATATCTGGATAGTAAAAATATTTTAAAATGCTTTCTGGGTTGTATATAGAATAAATAAGTTATGAAGATTTCAACCAATCACTTCTAAAGAGTGTGAAGTGTTCTATAGTATGGATTAATCCAAATACTCCAATTCCTATATGGCTAGAGATGCTTCAATGTTTCTCTAGCTTGAATTTGAAAAAGTAAGCTATAAGTATATTGATCACTTCAAAGAGTTGAAAACAAAAATGTAATGCTCTAAACAAGTTTTGTATTTCTCCTTTTCATATGCTGTAGTTTTGATACTGAAATTTGGAAAAATTCTTTTTAGTATGATAAAGTAAGCTTTTTGAATTTTGATTAATAACTCTTTCAGAAGAAACCTCTAAGGGAAAAGAGGATAAATGTAAATGGAATACAATGGGAGACATTGTAATTGTTAATATAGAAAAAATTAAACTCAAAAGTAAAGCACATTTAATTAGCCAGTTAGGTTATAAAGATGCAATAATTTTGAATAATACAAAAAAAAAAAAAAAAAAGCTTATTGATTTAATACATCTAATAACATTGTTTTGTATTAAGTAGAAATATATGCACCTAAAATCTAAATATTAATAACAATTAAAACATTTCCTTACACTTTTCAATAACTAAAGCCGATAGTCAGCTTTGTACGTAAATAAGAATTTAATTTGCAATGAATATATTTGCAACTTATCAGTCTTTGGTGATTCTTTTCATGCACACCTTCTTGTTGGTTTAGGTAGTACCAAAGAATGTATTTTCTTTAGAACAACAAATAAATTAAAAAATATTCATAAAAATAATTCACCTACCCAGGGCTAGTAAGATCAACTAGTACAAGATCTCGTTCCAGGAGTACAACGATAGCATAAGGTTCTTGGTATTCTATTAAAAAAAAAAAATAACAGGTTAATTTACGGCACATGCAAATATGCTGTTACAAGCACATGTGTTATTAGAAAATAATAAATGGTAATGCTACTAAAATTTAATTAACTTTGTTTACTTCATTGTTTATTAACTTTTTAATAGTAAACATAGTTTTATTTGTTAAGTTAGAAAATTATCATTTGATGTATGTGATGTCAAAGTATCTTGATGGCTTAGATTTTTTTTCAGTGAAACTCATGTTTTGTATAGATAAAAGTTAGTTATTACTGCAATTTTAAATGTAGGAATTTAAAACAATGACATGCAAAAAATAACATTTGATAAAATAAATAGCATCCCTGGACACAGAGCACAGTCCAGGGTTCTAAAATTTGATAGAGGTTTACAATTGTAAAAACTTTCCTTTATAAATAATTTCTAATCATTAAAAGTCTAAGTTTACAATCTCAAGAATGAATTTAACTTAATTCCTCAACAGGCAGGGTTTGCAAACACAGTAGTATTAACTGTCAATAATAATTTAGACTGATATTATATCACCTGTGTGCCAAGGTGCTTCACACAGTATTATAAAGTCAACAATGCTGTAATCCATTTCTAAAACTGTTGTTGACCGTCCTTGTTGGATAGTTAGACTTGATGTTTTCCCTCGCTCTTCATATGGTAAACCACCAGAAAAAACAGTGATTACATCTCTGAAAAATTCATGCAACATAATTATATAAAGTATAGAGCACAAATAATAAAAATTTAATAAACTTTGATCAATTTTGTTTTCTAACGATATACTTTGCTGACACCAAAATATTCTTTTAAAAACTTTGGTAGAGGAGTTACTCAGCATTAAGAAATTTGGAACAGCTAAATATTGAAAATTAAAGCAGTATAGAGCTATTTTGGAGAAGACCAAAGAATAAAAGCCTATCCGGAGCAGTATACCAAAGTTTTGGAACAGCAAACAAAATTAAATTCAAGCAAAAATTTGAAACTGTGCAGAAAATACCAAACTTACAGAATAGTTTATCATTTTTCTAAAAACAGCTCAGCATTTCTAATTTGGAATGTAATTAAAAACCAATTAACAATTAAGTCAAAATATAAAATACACAGTATATAGCCAAACTCTACATTTTTGTTTTAAAATATCAAATTAGCAAGATTTTACAGATTTTGTCGCCTTCCATAGCAAATTATTAAAAGAGAGCACTTTTAGAGCAATTTGTCAAAAATGAGTGTTTCGTAGCTGCAATGGTAAATTGAAACACAGGAGACATGACTCTTACAACATTTATTAAAAGCCTTCCCGAATAAAAGTCTGGAATGAAAATTATTACAATTGCATTTTCTTTTCTGGTTTTGGCTACATACCCTTAAAAAAAAAAAAGCAAAAAAAAAAAAAAAAAGCAATGCAGTTTTCTCCAGAGCAAAAGACAGCATAACGTATGCTCTTTTAAAAATGTGTTTGTAATGAACCAAAAATTTTGTAACTTTCTAAGGCTGTTCAGATGACTACTTACAGTAATGTCTACTTTACATTATTTATAATATTGTATACAGACTTTTTAATAGAAGGTTGAGAAATCAAGTTTCACAATAAGAAGTATTATTTGAATAATCAATTTGAGACAGGTAACAATTTATGTACTCTCTAAAAACACATATTTCCTTCTTCAAAATGAAGCTTAAATTTTGAGTAAGAAATCTTGCATATTATGTACTCGGTAAAGTAACTTACCCAGCTCTATTAACTTTACACTCTACTTTGTAAATTCCATTACAAGGTTCTGGTTTGCCATCAATAAGAGATTTGGCTAAAAACAAAAGAATTATTATACATCCACTTAACAGAGGTGAAGTATCTTATTTTGACATGTTTTAAACATGTATAGTAATGTTCAAAGATAAGACTTGGGTAGTTCATGAAAGTATGTAGTTTGAAAATCCTTGATTTAAAATACTTTACACAGTGAATGTAATGTGTAATTAAATCTTATTAATTGGAAACAAAAGTTAGAAGAAATACTTTAAAGTCTATTTTATATAACAGCAGAACTGTCATTTACAGAAATTACTTTAGTTACCTTAATACTTCTATACTTCCAAAATAAATACTTGAAAGAAAAATAAATTTATATTTAGACACTTAATCAAACATTTTTTACTAATGTCCTAGTACGGATCATTCCCTATACTTGCTATGTAACAATCTTCTAGCCCAGTGCATTTAGAAACTACTTTCTATAAAACTTTGAAATTTGGTGAGTAAGTACGAAAACGATCACTTAATGAAACTACGTAAATCGTTTTCATTTAATACTTAATTATTATAAATGAAAATTCAAATAGCAAAAGACAAAACCAGGTGGAGACACTACAAATGCATTGACATAAGGTTTTCAAATATAAAATAAAATATATTAGACACTATTTTGAAGTTTTTAATTTATGTCTTTTCATTTAGTGATATTTTTCATATTTACTCACCAAATTTCAAGGTTTTATACATAATAGTTTCTAAAAAAACTGGACTAGAAGATTGCAACATAACGAGTATAGGGAATTATACTTACTAGGCCTTCTTCTGAAATGTTTTTGAGTTGTTTGGAAGTATATAAAATAGTTTTAAAATTTTTTCTATTATTGAAGAGGGCTATAGCAGGAATTGTTATAAAAACATTAATGAAAACAACAAAGTTTCATGTATTAATAAACATCCAATATCAGTCTAATTTCAAAATTAAATATAGCAGATTTTATAAGCATAGTACATGGATATATTTAATATGAAAGGTTAGATTTTACACTCAAAACTGTAAAATAAAAATCTTACCATGAGGATAAACAACAGATAACGGTTTTGTTGCAACTCTAATATTCCATGTGGTAAGACTACCTTCACCTTGACTACAGATAAATTGTCTACCTTCTAGCTGCCACGCAACAGATTTCAAATTACAAGACTAAATAACAAAAAAGAAATTCAGTAATTATCTAGCATGACAATGAAAGTAAAATATTAAATAGGCATGCCTTCAGATTTTATTTTTATTTCAATGAATGCATTTTAATTATTTATTGGATAAGCAATCATATTATTGCTGAATTTTTGTTGAACTCGGGTTTGAAGTAGTAATAAATTAACTACTTAATTAAGCAACTACTTAACTTAAGGAGATTGATTTTTTATAAGCATCTGAATTATTCTAGCCCCGGTAGTGAGGTCCAATGCATGAACAATTAAAACATAAATAAATTGTAAATAACTTTACTACCTGGTTTGATATCAGCTATAGTAGTTGATATCACCCAAGTACTCAGCAGGAAGTTTATTTAAACTGGTAGTTTATTAAAGTTCTGTCTTTATTTAATATGAAATGTTTTATACAAATTAAATATATAATTTATTTTATGTTTAAATGAAACATATAACCAATGTTAATCACTAGTAATGAACTTTTTGTAATTAATGTAGTTATGAATGTAGTAATGAAGTGTAACAACTTTATTATACAGCAACCTTCAAGCTATATTATACTCAATCTTTAACCATACTAACTTCTAATATTATAAGATAACATTGGAAGTTAGTATGGTTAAAGAACATGTTTGAGGAGTTCTATTTCAAAATTTGACTTTGGGTCTTTTTTTTTTTTAATTTTAAAAGCTATGATCAGAGTGGAATTACTAGTTTTGTGATTCCAGCTAATAGTTATTGCTCAGTGAAAAAACACAGGTTTTTTATTATAATTAATTGAATCCTGACAAGACTATTATTAGATATTTGAAAATAATCTTGCAGATTGTGATCTTTAACAAGTAAAAATTTAAGATGGTGAAATTAAAATTAGGTTTATTATTGTATAAAATATAAATTTGACTAGAAAATAAATATGATCTAACCTCACTATTATTAAATCTGGAATCAGCAGCTTTATTCCTAAGATCCCATAGTACTACAAGTCCCTTTTCAAAACCAATGAGTAGCTACAAATAGAATTGAGATTTTAAAAATTATGTAGTAAAAATAGCATATGAAAATACATAGAGCTTTGCATTATTAAACATCAAATATAAATACATGCATAGCATCAAAGTAAATTAAAATTAAGTTAAAGTCATGCAAATATGCCCATAAACTGAAGCTTTATACCAAATCACATAAAATATTACATTAATTCAATTTCAGAAAATCAATAAGAATATATTTTAAGAGTCTTTAAAAACCTCTGTTAAATCTGTATTGTGATAACATTACTAAAAAATAATAAAAGTAATAATAAAATAATTTTTTTGCATAGTGAACTTTAGTAAATAGCACATCATTACTAAAAATAATACAAAAGTAATAAAATAAATTTAAGTTGCAAAATTTATACCTTGTTTGAATCTAAAGGATTTTCACTTAAATGAACTACTGAACCAGGATGTGTTTTACATGATCTGAAATAAGTTAAATAGATTAAGATTTATGAAAAGTATTATCTAAATTGATACTAATAAATTAAAGAGACTGCGAATATACACAAATGAAAGGTATCTTCATTTACTGTTCATGCCATTTTAAAAAGAAACTATTTCTGAATATCTATTTGTGTATTTGTGCTAAAGTTTTATATTGGCTCATTTTCTAAAAGGTATATTTTGAATTTTGCTAGATAAGACAAATATTCCTGCATTTTCATTCAGTAAATGTGATTCAGAAATTCAAACACTCTTAAGCTACATAAGAGTGTTTGAATTTCCAATAAACTTTTATAAAACTAGAGGGCTTGAATACATACTTTCGACAGAGCCTTCGAGATAACTACATATTTCGAAATAAAAATCAACAATTCACATACCTAAACATTTTATTAAAATAATGTACAGTTTAAAAAATAAAATTATCTACAATATAAATTACTCTTTGGTCCAAAAATTTTGTAAAACAAAAGTTTCATTTTGCTGATTTCTTCATTTGATATTAACCCTTAAAGCTCATATGGCTCCACTGTAGAGAAAAATGTAGCAGGGTTGGAAAAAACCCAGTTTTTTTAAAAAACAACAACCCAAAAAACATTTTTTTTAAAAATCCTTTTCTGATTACATATATTATACTTATAAATAGAATTTGACTTTAACTAGAATAATTAATGTTCAAATAACAATTAATATTCTTTTTGAAAATAATTTAAACTAAGTAAATAAACAATTGTTGCTACTTATGTGAATATTCAAATCATATTAGATTTTAATATTTTATTTAGAGATGCCATTTCTTAAATTCAATGTATACAGTATAATGTAATGGTAATTTTTAATACATAATACAATAAATATCGCTTTTAGATTCATCAGTAAAAGTGATGAATTGTTTAAAATGATATCTTTTAGGTTTAGAAATAAGTTTTTAACACATAAAACTTCTATTTTAGAAACAAATTTAAAATGCAGCTTATAATTTGAGTTAAATTAATAATTTTGTAATAATTATGAAACATTAATATATCTATAAGATTAATATAAAAACTTGCTGTTCAATAGTCTTTAATTACAATATTTATTTTAACCCACTACTGGCGGTCATGCACACATATATACATCATTTGATTCTCAGTTTTTCCAGCAATAAATAAAATTTTTAAATTTATAAATAAAATTTAAAGTAAAATATTTTTATTAGGATGAAAGTTTATAACCTATCTTAAACAAATGAATAAAAAGTAATTAAAAAAAATTATATACTTGAATCAGAAATATAATTAAAAAATATTGCAGGGAAACAATTGTAAAATTTCGCCCATTCCCTTGACTATCAGAGGGTTAAAATACAGTCAAACCCCGTTAACACGAAATTGCTTAAGTGAAATCCCATTTAACGTGAAGTAAAAGAAGTTCTTCGTACTTAAAACTTAATGTAAATTTATTCGTTTAACATGAAATTCAGTTAATGCTAACAATTTCGGTGATCCCATCGATTTTGTGTTAACAGGGTTTGACTGTAGATTATATCTTATTCTATTTAAAGTATTAGTATAATTTTTCATTTACAAAAACATCACTCAGTAATGTTATACCAAGAATGTAAATATTTCATTTAATGAATTATCTTTTAAAAAAATAATAGAAAGGAAATTAGATTCTTATTTCAATATTCCTAGTTAAAAACAAATCTAGGATTTAAGATTTTGAATAAAAAAATAAATTTTGCAGCTTTTTCTAAGCTTAGTATGTTATGAAACAATTGTACAACTTCAAAAGAACAAAAAATGCTCTCAAAATTCCTTGTAGTTTCTTTTGCAGTAAGAATTACTTAAAATTCCTTCAATACATCAGTATTAAACATTTTTATATCATTTTCTTGCAGTCGCCATCATTTTATAACTGGTACATTATCAATAAATTCCATTTGAAAAAGATATCTTTGAGAACACTTTTGGTCAAAAGTAGAAATTATTTACAACATCAAGTAATTTGAAAAGTCTAATTATAAATATATAAAAACACAATTTAAATTATTCTTTAAAAAAACCAATTGTTTTTTTCTTTAGAAAAAAAACCAAAAAAAAAAACACCACTTGGTTTAAGCAAGTTGGTTTAAACCATGCCAGCCCTGAAATGTAAAAGCAGGAAATCATATGGGCAAAGGCAGGAATCTGAAAGGCAAAGGAAATGTAAAGGCTTAACTTTTTTTTAGAGTTAAGGGTTAATTTGTAGGACATTAAAAATATATTCTTTAGAATAAATTTAAGTATTCATTTTATAATAATGTAACAACCATTCAACCTCATCTTCTTGTAAGGGAAATCAACTCTTGAATCATGCCTTTTATATTGACTTACTAAAAGTCCGATTTGTCACAGTTATAATGTCACAGCAAGAGTTGCAGTTTTTAAAATTTTCTTAAAACTAAAAACATCATGATATTTTAAAACAAATTGATATTTTAAAGCACTGTTAACCAGTTCCTGTATTCTTGATTAACAAAGAAATTACACCTGTATAATATTAAATTACCAAACAAATATATATAGATTGATGAACATTTTTGAAATAATTTTTAGTTATGTATAAAATCTCAAAGTAAATGTTTACATCATTAAATATACATAATATAAATAAAACATCAACTTACAATTCTACAGATTTATTCCAGTAGATGATATATCCTGAGAGGGTGAAGGATTCGATGTTGACCAAATGAACATTTCCCTTATCTGTGCCACAATAGAGCCACTTGCTTTGGAAAGGTAAGTGACAATGTGTAAGCCTGAAAACAAAATATCATAATTATTGTATGGGTTGGTTGGTTTATACGCTCAACGACCTATTTTTATGCACAGTGATGGCTAATCAGGCCGGGAATTACAGTTTAATGTGGATTCGAACCACAACAAACATCCCCGCCTAATTCGGGATTCGAACCTGGCACCTTTAGCATACGAGGCCAGAGCACTAATCCCACAGCCATCAGATGGGCAATTATTGTATGTGAAAATCTACAATTACTAATATTGCAACAATTATTTTATGCATTCAAACAAGTACCTCTCTTTTTGAAATTTTAAGGATTGTGCAATTTCAGGCTTTTTTTGTCTAAGGTTGACCATGTGTATACAATCATCGCCTGTAACTGTAAACAATGCGCCCTGCAATGAATAATAATAAAAAAAAAATTAATGTTTTTCAATTTTCGATAGAATTTAAAAAAATCACTAATTTGAGAAAATATGACTCACCTCATTTATTAAGAATAAAAGCTGAAGAATGGGAAAATCACTATGTTCCATAAAGTATTCTACACCTGGTCTACCAAATCTTTACATTATTAAAGAAAGTATTCAAGTATATAAAATATAAAGAAATATTTTAAATTAAAAGAAAAACTAAAACTAATTTCTTTCTAAGAAGTTTCTTTATAATAAACATTTAAAACAAAGTAATGATTTTATACTACATAAACTTACAGATTTGAAGTTACTTTCAATACTAAATATGTATGATAACAAAAAAAGATTGCAAGTGTTATTCATAATATAAAGCTAAAATTCTTCTGAGGTAGTTTTGTTAAAAACATTAGCTTAACTGAATAGTAAATTTATGAAGAGGCAATGATTTTTAATAGCAAGTCACAAGTAATTTGTATAGCTTTATTAAAGAAATCATGTTGTATAAAAAGTTTATGACTTTATTTTGCCATGTTTCAATTATAGAATGTATTTTGTACATATATTTGTATGAGTCATTATATATATATATATATATATATACATATTAGGGTGGTTCGAAAAATAATAATTTTATATTTTTGAAACGCATGAGCTGAAAAAAGTTGATACACGTCTTAATAAGAAAAACTGTAAAAAAATGTTGAAAAAAAAATAAATAATAATATCTTCCGATAGCGCATTCACCTTAAAGTTTGAAGAAAATACACAAAATTAGTATTTTTACTACATTTTTAAAAATTTCTAAATGTTATATATTTGAAAGGCAATAGTTTGCAATGGTTAGTGAAAGGGTGGTATAACACAGGAAAACACTATTCTATTTATTTTTAAGACATATATTAATAATTAAAAATACTCAAAAGTAAAAATTTTTGTAAGAAATAAGGATTTTTCTGTAAAATGGGTACTAATGTTATTTCTTACATTAAAAAAAAAACATGCTATTATTCATTTGGTTCACTTTTTCACTTTTTTCGAGCTTTCTATCTCAGTGACACACTTTGAAGGAAACTTTTGTAGAAAAGTCGGGCATTATGGATTTCTTAAAAAAAAAAAGTGTTGTCCTCACGTCTTTTGCATCAGCGCCACTCACTTTTTGTCTTGTCTCTCAACATAAGCGTTCAACAGTTTGTGATTGAAAAGGAAACAAGTTGAAGTCTGATTTCAATGGTCCCTAGTAGCACAGATACGCTGGCCAATTTCGCCAGACATAGGCCAATCCCAATGTGGAACGTTGTGAATCGGTCGTTGGAAACAATATTAGCGAATCTCGCCCAATTCTGGATAAAATATAGAAGAGGTTTTGATATGCCGATGTACAGTTTTAAACTTGGGATATTGTATTTATGAGAAACAAAACTATGTGGTGGTTTTGACTTGTTTGTTGAAAAATCGTGTATTTTGGAACTATGCTCGGTCAGACAAGCCAACCTTCCCCTGTTTCCTCCAATACAGCTGTGCTACCTCGGATGCACCAGTCTTTACTTACTAATGTTCATTTATTACTCTTAACAAAGGAGGGTCCTATTACAAGCGTTCCGATTAATTATGTCCACGTAATCAGTGTCCATAAAGTTAAGTTTAGTTGTAATGCCTGAGTTTTTCTCTTGGAAAGTTCTCAAGATTTTAGAACCCGATGCCTCAGTTCTCTTACATCTCTCCTTGCGTACAAAATCATTGCCTAAATCAAATTTTTTGGGTGAGGGAAGGAAGCATTTCGTCCAATAACTGAGTTTAAAACTTCCAGTAAATATTCAGGGAGATATCGAGACAATCGAATTGCCACATATATGTTCTTAGGTCCTTCAGAAAATTAACTTCTTTTTAATGTAATAATATCAAGATATAGCTGATCTGTGTTCAGTATTTTCCTCTCAACTTGAGGAATTAAACATTCAACACATAAAAAATCAGTCAGGGGAAATTTTTCAAGGTTCTTCAATTTTTTTATCTCACTGAAAGATGTTGTCCTGTTGTAGTACTATCTATGTGTTTAAATAGGCGTCTTAATGGTAGTTCATTGGAGTATAGGAGACATATCTCAGTGTAGTGGTCTCCGAACATGCAATTTGATCTGTCAGATTATTTCCAGTCTGTATTCATGGAAGTCCCAATCACAGCCATGTGCGTTATGATCTAGTGAATAATTTACGATGCATTTTGATCCAAGTAAGTTTATGAGCTTCAAAGGAAAAGAAGGCACCACGAGAAAGGTCACCCAGATTGAAACACGCCAAAACAGTTTTTATCAATGTTTCAAAGGTTATGTGAGAAAGAATTTTTTTTGAATAATTATTAATTTGATTTACTTTATTCCACACAATACAAACTAATGTACCTCGAAAATTTAGTGATTGGTGTATTCTACAAATTGATGGAAAAAGGGTATTTTTTATGTTTATTCAAAACTTTGAAGTGAATGCTTGAAGTAAATAAAACAATTTTAACAAAAATATGTAAAAAATAACGTTAGTATCCATTTTATAGAAAAATATTTTTTTTTTTAACAAAAGTATTTATTTTGAATATTTTTAATTATTAATATATGTTTTAAAAATGTATAGAGGAGTGTTTTCCTGTGTTATAACACCCTTTTACTACACATTGCAAACAATTGCCTTTCAAATATATAACGTTTAGAAATTTAAAAAAATTTAGGAAAAATAGTTATTTTTTATATTTTCTCCAAACTATGAAGTGAATGCGCGATCGGAAGATATTATTTTTTTTCAAAATTTCTTTTACAGTTTTTCATATCAAGATGTGTATCAACTTTTTTCACCTCATGTGTTTCCAAAATAAAAAATTATTTTTTTTCGAACCACCCTAATATATATATATATATTAGGGTGGTTCGGAATTTTTTTTATTTTTTTTATTTTTGAAACGCATGAGGTGAAAAAAGTTGATACACATCTTGATAAGAAAAACTGTAAAAAAAAATTTGAAAAAAAAAAAAAAATAATATCTTACGATCGCGCATTCACCTTAAAGTTTGAAGAAAATACAAAAAATAACTATTTTTCCTAAATTTTTTTATATTTCTAAACGTTATATATTTGAAAGGCAATAATTTGCAATGTATAGTGAAAGGGTGGTATAACACAGGGAAACACTATTTCATGCATTTTTAAAACGTATATTAATAATTAAAAATATTCAAAATAAAATTTTTTTATTAAAAAAATGATTTTTCTATAAAATGGATACTAAAGTTACTTTTTACATATTTTTGTTAAAATTGTTTTATTTACTTCAAGCATTCACTTCAAAGTTTGGAATAAATACAAAAAACACCCTTTTTCCATCAATTTGTAGAATACGCTAATCACTAAATTATCGAGGTAAATTAGTTTGTATTGTGTGGAATGAAATAGATAGAACATGGAAAAAAAGCAAATTAGTAATTATTTAATAATAATTATTCGCGCATAACCTTTGAAACATTGATAAAAATTGTGTTTTGGCGGGTTTTAATCTGGGTGGCCTTTCTCGTGGTGCCTTCTCTTCCTTTGAAGCTCATAAACTTACTCAGATCAAAATGCATCCTAACTTAGTCATTGGATCATAACGCACGTTGCTCTGATTGGGACAGCCATGAATACTGGCTGGAAATAGTCTGACAGATCAAATTGCACGCTGGGCGACCACTACATTGGGATATATGCCTCCTATACTCCAATGAACTACCATTCAGACACATATTTAAACACATAGATAGTACTACAACAGGACAACATCTTTCAGTGAGATAAAAAAATTGAAGAACCTTGAAAAATTTCCCCTGACTGATTTTTTACGTGTTTAATGTTTAATTCCTCAACTTGAGATGAAACTGAACACAACTCAGCTATATCTTCTTGATATTATTACATTAAAAAAATTAATTTTCTGAAGGACCTAAGAACATATATGTGGCAATTAAATTGTCTCGATACCTCCCTGAATATTTACTGCAAGTTTTAAACTCAGTTATTGAACGAAATGCTTCCTTCCCTCACTCAAAAAATTTGATTTCGGCAATGATTTTGTATGCAAGGAGAGATGTAAGAGAACTGAGGCATCAGGTTCTGAAATCGCGAGAACTTTCCTAGAGAAAGTCTATCAGGCATTTCAAGACAACTAAACTTAACTTTATTGTAGGTATCCTGACTGCATTGAGTGGGCATAATTAATTGGAATGCTCGTAATAGGACCCCTCCTTTGTTAAGAGAAACAAACGGACATTAGTTAGCAAAGACTGGCGCATCCGAGGTAGCACAGCTGTATTGGTGGAAACAGGGAGAGACTATAAGATTGACTAGTCTGACCGAGCATAATTCCAAAATACACGAATTTTTAACAAACAAGTAAAAACCACGACATAGTTTTGTTTCTCATAAATACAATATCCCAAGTTTAAAACTGTACATCGGTTTATCAAAACCTCTTCTATATATTATCCAGAATTGGGCGAGATTGGTTAATATTATTTCCAACGACCGATTCACATCGGGATTGGCCTATGTCTAGGGAAATTGGTCAGCGTATCTATGTTACTATGGACCATTGAAATCAGACTTCAACTCGTTTCCTTGTCACTCACAAGCTGTGGAACGCTAATGTAGAGAGACAAGACAAAAGTAGGTGGCGCTGACAGAAAAGACGTTAGGACAGCACTTTTTTTTTAAAGATCCATAATGCCCGACTTTTCAACAAAAATTTCCTTCAAAGTGCATCACTGGGATAGAAAGCTCGAGAAAAAAGTGAACCAAATGAATAATAGCATGTTTAAAATAAAAAATGTAAGAAATAACATTAGTACCCATTTTACAGAAAAATCATTATTTCTTACAAATAATGTAACTTTCGAGTATTTATTATTATTAATATATGTTTTAAAAATGCATAAAATAGTGTTTGTTTTCCTGTGTTATACCACCTTTTCAGTACACATTGCAAACTATTGCCTTTCAAATATATAACGTTTAGAAATTTTTAAAAATTTAGGAAAAATAGTTATTTTTTGTATTTTTTCCAAACTTTGAGGTGAATGCGCGATTGGAAGATATTTTTTTTCAAATTTTTTTTTAACAGTTTTTCTTATTAAGATGTGTATCAACTTTTTTCACCTTATGCGTTTCAAAAATAAAAAATTATTTTTTTTCGAACCACCCTAATATATATAATAAACACAAAAAAAAGCAAACCACAATACACAACAGAAATGGCCCTCTGTTGTAGATTGTAAGACTGCAAATGCCAAAGTATGTAGGAAAATATCTAAAATAATTTCATTTGTGTTTGTGTAGTGAATCTAATCAAGGACAAATCTTTGAATTTATATATTTTGAAACAATTGCATGGAATTGTGAACGATAGAAAAAGAACAGAAAATTATACCAGTGGGTCTAAATTAATTTTTTAAATCAGATGCACTAAATACACTTAAGTGCGTGCATTAATCGAAAGTGAATTTCAACATTAAAACTGGATAAAGTGTAGGTGTAGCAATCATTTTCAAGTATGTTAGCTAAAGAGATACAACTTTCCAAAATAACTTCCTGAAGTTGATGTGTCACTTGTGAATGTGAAAAAATTATTGCAGGTAATGTAATTTTTGTTTTTATTGTTGCAATACAATATATTTTCTAATTTTAGATTTTAATGATTAATGATTTTTTTAAATGATTTTCTAAATATTTTTTTATGAGCTCTTATTTCATACTCCTATTTCTTTATAGAAAAAATTAAAAACTGCCAATTAGTTTTAAAAGTAGAATAGTAGTTGTTTGAAGAATATATGGCAAAATATTTCTAAAAACTATTTTGAAACACCTAAAATTTTTATGGAGTAATAAATTGAACAAAGTATTAAGATATGCTCTGATGACTATAATAAAGTTTTCAATAGGTTTGAAAAACAAACAAAAAAATATGCATATTTAACTGTTACACAATAATTTTTTCCATAGCAAACTACATTGCAGTTATTTCTGCAAAAGGATACACTCTGAGATCACCAGAATGAGTACCAATAGCAAGCAGCCTCTGAATGGGATCAAAGGCAACAGCAGTTGGATGAAAGGGGAAACCATGTCGAACAGTCTATAAAACAAATACACTTAATTAAATTCTATTATTCAAATAAAAGGTCAGATAAAAATTGCAATTGAAAATTATTATCTGCATAGAGAAACTTTTGTGAATAAAAAATAAACACTTTTGTCACTTTTTTGAATAAAAAATAAATTTTGAAAAAAATATTCATTTCAAAAAGATTGCTAAAATTTTCATGTATATATATTGTTGGTTAGTTTTACCTAAAGTTTATCAGTCAATTTTTATCTTTTAAAATTTAAAGCTATAATTTAAAAAACTTAGTAGTTCACAAAGACAATAGTTATTGAAGAAAAGAGAGAATTCAAACAATGTTAGCTTTAATTACAATTTAAGAATTTTGAAATTCATTTTGATACAGTACAGAAATTAATACAAAGCTGAAACAGTTCTTTTGCCTGATTTGATTGTTTTATTAATATTTGTAAAAAACATAGCATAATTAAAATTCGTTTACAGCGTATATATTCAGATAATTATAGCAGAATAATCGTATGATGCAAGAAAAACATCTAAATTTTTATCTAATATTTTGATTCACATAAAAAGAAAATATACAAATTATTAAAAAAATTATTTTACACCCAGAGTACATTCTCAAGTCATGCCTTCACAAGAAGTGAATAATAATAATATACTAGTTTACTATCAAGATTTTTCTTTTAATTAAAAAACGCAAATGCATGCAATTTGTACATCCGCAAACCCGTTTTGTTATATCTTGCAACTCAATTACATAACTGATGGAAATAATTCTATAAATTTTAATACGTTGAAACAAGAAGAAACAATGTCAAGATCTAATTTTTAGAAACAAGCCGGAGAAATTTCTATACTAAATAATATACAAATGAATTCGTTTGTTTTGGCATTTAAACTATAGCTTTTCAACTTTGTGAACACTATTTTACTAGGCTGGTTCTTCTTGTTTCATCGAATAGATTTATAGGATATAAGCTGCACCTTTCTCATGCCTGGAAGATTTTTTAAGTTGTTTCAGAAGTCCTATTTTTAAATTTTGTAGGTTGGAATTTCAATAGTACTTACTGGTTTACAGCTAAGGTAGCTTCCAGATGTTGTAATTTAATAAACTATACCATTATCGTGGAGGTTGGGTATGGATACGTTCTAGTCAATAGCTAATTTTATGAAAAAACAAAATGTGCATAGTGATTGGATAATAAAATTTGAACATTCCAATCGGTTTTTATAGGTTTATTTGGATTTGTCACAAGCATGTGCCAAGTGGGACTATTCAATGCTATCCTAATATTTTTTTTTTTGTGATTTAATTTATAAAAGATGTCAGAAAGAGATTAGAATGAGAGCTTTCAAGGTGTACTTATACCTTTTAGGTATAAGAAAATGTTCACTGTCAAATTGTAATAACGCGATATTTATTAAGGAATAAAAACGAATTTTAAAGGAGCTTTTTCTTCTTTTTTTTATGACACACAAAAAAAAATATCATAATTTGAAGGTTTTTAAGATCAGAACATTTAAAAAATGTTAAAAACTAACTCTTAATAAATCGTGGAGTTCTAGAACAGAATTTACCGAACCGTGAATCGCGAGTCAATTTGTGGTGGGTCATGACAAAATCGTAAGACCACAAATATGAGAGTTTTGAACCAATTCAAACTTTTGTAATTGAAAATAATGTGAAAGTTTCTGATAGCATAATTACCCATATCTCAAAACATTTGACTTCTTTAAAACAAATTTTTTAATTATTAATTTACTGAAAAAATGTCGTGAAAAACACAGGCGACTAGAAATAGCAATTCGGCAAAACGTGCTTGCTCTCCGATTGGCTGACAGGATTACAAGATGGAGGTTTTTTTGTTGTTGTTGTTATTATTATTATTTCCTCTCCCCTCCCCCCTTCTAAGTGTTTTTGTGCTCGGAGGTTTGTGTTTCCGGGGTGTCGTGAATTATCAAAACGAAATTTAATATTTTAATATCGAAATAAATATTGTGTGCCATTATTGTGCTTTTTAGAGGCAGGTTAGATAATTTGGAAAAAGTTTTTTTTCCCCTTATTTTTTTGCGAATAAAAGAAAATTAAGTTATTGCGAAAAAATTTTGTTTATTAATTTTTTCTTTTGTAGTTTTTATACTTAAAGATTATTTTAAACTTCAGAATCATTTAAGAATTACATCACAATAACTCTGTTCTTCTCGCTTCTTTCTTTCTTTTCCTAATCATTTTTCTTTTGTAATTAATAGAAAAAGAAGTTGCCAGAGAAAAAGTTTTTCAAGAAATGAAATTATCTGCATTTAAATTCTTAAAATAACTTAAATAATTATATGTCCAAGATTATTTTTTGAAATAGAAATTTATATTTTGAATCAACTGAACTCCATAAACTGTTATCCAAATTTAGAAAAATGCGCTTATTTAGAGTAATATGCACATGTATTTTTTTTTTTTAATTTAATTTTATTTATTTATTTATTATTTTTATTATTATTATTATTTTATCTTTGCGACAAGCCAGGGGATGTATATGCATGTATTTTTCTTATGTGACACTTTTTGTGTGACATTTAACTACTAATTGTCGTGTTGTATTTTCAAATCATTTAAAGGGACACAATAATTCCCTTTTACTAATTATCGGTATTAACATAAGTTTTATTGTAAGCTTCATCACAGGGCACTACCACTTCAGAAAACACCTTCATACAATGGGACTTTTTCAACAAGACCCCAAATGTAGGAAATGTCACAAAAACGAGGAAAAGGCACATCATGTTATATATGAAAGTGATGCTCTTGCCCTTACTTGACTGACAACTTTAGGAGTCACCAACACTAAAGAGTTACACCTTAGTTCTATCAAGGGTTTGTCAGACTTAATTGCCTAAGTGGGCGACCCGAATAAATGGAGCTAAGAAACATTGGGTTTGGAGTATGGTACAAAATGCTACCTTAAAGCAGAGGTGCCACATATCTGACTAACCCAAAACAAAAGATGAAGAACATAAGTTTTACACATTAATACTTAATAAGTATTTACAAAGCTCAACAGGACTGGGACATAATATGGTGATTTTAGATTTATGCCGGCCCAAATTTTAAATATTATCATCAATCAAACTCTAATAGTTATGGTAAATAATAAAATATTTCCAATAAATAATTAATATTAATAATGAAATAGTTTTAATGATTAATATATTTTATTATTTAAATACTTACATTTAAGAATTAATTTTATTAATTAAATAGTCTTATTTATTAATTTTTATTAATTGAATTGTTTTGTTGATTAGTAGTTTGATTAAATAAAAAATTCTCTATCACGGCTACGTATACCTTCTCTGAGTGAACTTGGTTTCCATAAACAATGGATACTTAATTGCAAAAACTAAGACAGAAATCTAAAATCCAAACTAAAGAATGTCCATATATATAAAAAGTTATGCTCATTAGAAAATGACACCCGAAAAGAAAAATATTTAACTTTATTAGTTATAAAATAAGTAAAAAGTCGTAATAAACGATAATATATAAATCTTAGTGTATCTGTTATCTAAATACAACATTGAATTTGAATGCATTGGGCTTTTTGAAAAACGTTCAGGAAGGAAATTACTCATATTGAATAAAAAATAAAATAAACAACCCTTTCGTACCGTATAGGCCCATTTTTTACTGACACTAACCCACCCGGTGATTGCACAGGTCAACCCTATAGACAGTACGATAATTTTAAAATGAAATTCATCAGGACCTTTATTGTCTTGACCAGTAAGGTTGATAACTGAAATATTAATAAATACATGTTACAATGATTAAAACTTCATTGGTTGAGCACGATAGGAATATAATTGACTTACAGGGAGTAGTAAGGGTGGCTGCTTTGGACTAGGTGTAAGAATTAAGATCGTTTTTACCTGTATTCACAGTTATTGAAATATATATTATATAGTTTCAATGGAAGACATTTTTCGGTTAGGCCAAATAAATAAAAACTGTGTTCCATCGGTATTCCAATATTTAGAAACTCTACATCATGATTGGTAAGAGGAACACTCGGCGTGTGAATACAGATCCGTATTTAACCGTTCTTTAATAATAAGTTTTTTGGATATATTATAATTACACTCATCAAATAGGGAAATCACTGAAATTAATTTTCTCGGTAATTAAATTTGAAAAAAATAAATGTATTATTTAAAATATATTTAATTTCTTTAAATTTTAAATAATTAGCTGAAAATATGTGCTTTATATTTCAGATACCTTTATTAAAATTGAATTAAAATTATAACTACGAGATAAGTATATTTTATCAAATTATATAATTAGCACCAATTCTTATTTAAAACCATCATATTGCATTCATTCACTCTTCAAATAATACTAAATATGTTTTATAAACTATATAATAAATATCTGTATGTACTTTATTCATTGCATGCTAAATCTCTTTAAACTTGTCCTATCGATATTTTGAATATTAATAAAGATTGACAAAAAAGTTATTTCCAGAGCAGATTTATTATTTCCTTAGAGAAAAAGCACTTTAAAAAACTCGAAAATGTACACACAAAAAATTCATTGACTTCTACAAATAAAAGCGAAAAAAAGCGCAGTACTGCGTTTTTGGTTTCTTTCCTTTGGAGGCGGTATCAGCCAATCAGAGAGTAAACGCGTTTTGTCGAATTGCTATTTCTAGCCTCCTGTTGAAAAACCAGGGATGTCGAACATCACACAACTTATTACAGTTACACTTAATACTGGCCACAGTATTTGATTTTGTTATCGATTGGTGTAAGTTACCTTTTCGGTTCTCATATTTTCATTATTTTAAAAAAAGAAGCGAGTTTGGCGATATCTTTGGCAATAATTAATAATCGATATATATATATATATATATATATATATATATATATATATATATATATATATATATATATATATATATATATATATATATATATATGTGTGTGTGTGTGTGGAGATGGGTGTACCGGCAGGGAGAAAGTGACGAGACGGGAATTGGCCTCTTATTTTATTAAGTAGTTTGATATTGAAAGAGAATACTGCGCGCTTGCATCATGTGCGGCGGATATACATGAAGTGTTTGATTTAGAGTTTATACAGTGCTTCTGGTCCATCTCGCCAGAGGGAGCTGCCACAATGATAGGGGAGAATGACTGTTGACACACACACACACACACACACACACACACACACACACACACACACACACACACACACACACACACACACACACACACACACACACACACACACTGCCAAAACGGCGAAATTGGTGATACGTTTTTCGATAAATATTATTACATTATCCATTCTTGCAAGATAAACATAAAATAAATAGTCATTGGGCGATAGTCAAGGAAAGAGAACTCTGTCACAGATAATTCGTTTTCCAACTTTTTATGCCTTTGTCACATTTTTATGGAAATTGTCGGCGGTGGGGATGTTTAGAGTACCTTAAAAGGTATTATCACATCAGTGATTTTGATCGAAATCGTTAGAGCTGTTTTTTACTTTCAATTACCCATACGTAATACATAGGGTAATGATGAGTATAGGATTGAATTAATTGAATTTAAGATTGAATTAATGAAAGTATAGGATTCGGTAAACAAATTTTTTTCGATTTTTTTGCATTTCTGCACGTTTTGGAACATCCTGATCTCAAAAAAGTGATCTAGAAAAAATGCCTGTCTGTGTGTCTGTACGTGGTCAGCATAACTCCCAAACAAATTGACCTACGATGTTCAAATTTGGTGTGCAGGTTGATGATGGCCCAAGGACCTATCATTAAGGTTTTAGTCAAAATAGCGCATGCGCATAAGGTAGCAGCCATTGAAAAAATCACGTTTTTCAGTAATTGCTAAAAAACGGCACAAACGATTTGGTTCAAAATCGCTGTGGTAATACCTCTTAAGGTGTTCTAAACATCCCCACCTCCGAAATTCCCGTAAAAATGCTTTAAAGGCGTAAAAAGATGAAAAACGAATGCCTTTAACACAGAGTTCACTTTCCTTGAGCATACCTAATCAAAGATCGTTTTTTCATCTCTGCTCAGCTTCACTTACAAGATTAGATAATATAAGAATTATAGATAAGTATATCGCCAAAATTCCCTTTTTGGCATTATCGCAAAAAATATAGCTAAACTGGCCATTTTCACTAAACGAAAGATGGAAATAAAAAAACGAAAATGGCACAAATCCACATCAGTAATATAGTGTAATTGAAAGTTGTGCGATGTACCACACCTCTAGTTAGCAATTGCTCTAAAAACCTTATAAATCTTTCAATGGGAGCTACTTTATGCGCGTAAACAATTTTCACGAAAACTTTAATGACAGGTTTCATGGCCACTACTAACCCGTATACAAAAGTTGAACATCGTAGGTTACTCCGTTTGGGAGTTCTCCTGATCACAGGCACAAATATTTTTCTTGACCACTTTTTTGAATTCAGTACGCTAAAAAAAATTAATATAACCCATAAAAACAAAGTTTTTAATATAAATCCTTTATATGTATTGCCAATTTTTAATTCATTAACACTATAAAGTTCGTTTATATTTCTTTTATAACATTATATTCATCATAAAACCTCTTTCACAAAGAACGCGAGCTGTTTGTCTCTGAAAAATTTCAAAGCGCCAAGGATGAAGTGGGTCGTTATAGATCTGGTTTCTAATAAGAAGGTAGTGAGTCGCTATCATCGATGTTCGTTATAGATCTAGTTTTTAATAATACTGGTTAGGCTAAATTTAGTATAAGACTAGTTAGATTAACTTTATTTCAAACTTTTTATGCGGCGAACGTTATCCTCTAAATAAATACATCAATATCTTTTTTGTTGTAAGCTTTTTGTACAAAGCTGATACAACTGAAGATTTTTAGAATTGATTTTTCAGTGGGCTGAAGTTGAAATTACCCGACAGAGACACAAACAAAATGTCAGGCTTCAGCATTAAAACCACTATACTGTTTCTTATTTCATCAATAATCATCATTAATTTATAGGGAAAGGTTAGTATTTTTAAATCCTTTATACTTATTACGATTTTGTTTGTGTGTCTCTGTCGGGTAAATCTACGGAGATATTATTAATTTAGTTGACGTTATACAATCGGACTGAAACTTAGCAGATAAAATGCATGTCATCGACATAGAATCTATCACGTTTTTGGTGCTGTCACTATCATAAAAGTCCGCTTTTTACAGGTCGGCGATATATCGATACGACGATATTTTTATCGATATATCGATAAAAGTCACCGATATATCGATACTTTCAAACATTTTGTTTTTTGATGATCGCTTTGTAGTTCCATGTGTTTTTTCGATTTTCTTTATTCCCTTTTCAAAAGCTTCAAAACTAAAGTTTGAACTTGGCTGAGAGACAGTTAAAATGTCACCAATATTCAATATTTTGCCCTACACTTGAAAGCTATTGAAAATTATATAAATTCTTCTTAAAATCACTGCACCAATTAAGCGAAAATATAACTTTTTTTTGTAATAGATCCATTTCAGTTGAAAAAGTACTAACCTTACAAAAAAGCAATCATGAAAAGTAGAAATGTGCCCCGAAAAACTTTGGTAAAATTGGTTTCTGGTAAAATTGGAAATCAAATTAAAAAAAAAAAAAATCATGTATCGATATATCGATTTTTTTTCTTCTTGTATGCAACGTTATAGTATCGATATTTATTTTGATCAATTTTTCCAACCTCTACCGCTTTTGCACACGCTACTATTGTTGCTTCGGATGATTAACACACTTGTCGTCATCCAATCCATCTGAAATTTGACAGATAGATGTTGTCGATAAGAATGGTTGGTTGGTTGTTTTCAGATTATCTGGCGCCGTCAGCAACACGAGGGCTATAATGCGCCGAAACATTCGTCATTAGACAAGCCAACATACATTTACAAACACACATGCCTAACACGGGACTCGAACCGGCAACCTCGCGGTCTAGAAGCTAGCACGCTAACCACTATACCGTTTGGTCGGCAAGGATATTGGCCTGTGACAAGGCCATCTCTAAGTAAACAGGCCCGAGCCATAGTTTTATTTTCCTGTGTGACGTCACGAGACGGGGCCCATGCAATAACTGTTGGAGCCCCAAACAAACATCCATATCATTGCTTCGCTTTCGCTACTGAATGGTGAATTTCTTTGCATTCTATTATTTTACTACTTTAAACAGCATTTCAATTATCTGCTGAAAAAAGTCCGAAAATATAAAACTAGGTAAGTGATCTCCATTTGTTATTTTTTTTATATTTTTCTGTTAACTTGTTTTATTTTGTTAAATGCTTCCACCAAAGCATATAGGTACCAGTAAGCCTGTTGTTAACTTAACAGTTTATTCTTTTGTTTGTAACTTAAAAAATGTTGGTTTTAAAAAATATCAATAACATTTCCTGATTTTAGTGCATAGAATACTGAGGCATCACCAAATTGTTATTAGCACATGGTTACTTAAATGTATACTTTTAGGAAATTGTTACTTTTCAAAACTTTGCCCAAGTTAAAATTACACAAACATACGTTTTAAACTCCTCATCATCAACTACTAATATAACTTATGTGGAATAAGGATGACTATAATATTTATTTTTATGGAAAACATTATTATTTACCATGCTTTTTTATATTGTATTTCCTTGTTTGGATTGATAAGAGATACTAATAAAAATACTACTCAACTAAATTTACTTGGCACAATTTCTGAAAATTATTGACACGAGGCATATAATGTCCATAGCGTTGGCGGTATTTAATGTTGCCTAAGTTTCCATTTTCACATTGGTATGATTAAAATTGCTGAGTTCAAAGTTTAAAAAAATACATACTCTATCGTGTAATGAACATGTATTGTCAAAACTTGCCTAATTAATGGTGCATCGTTTACTAAGAAAATTGAAAGTTTAAGATATTTAAACAATTAAAAACAAAAATTACTATTTTACAAATACTAATAATATTTTACTATTTATAGGCATGCCACGGAAGTGTGCTGTCCAAGGGTGCAACTCTAACTATAAAGGCTTGCCCACTACAATCTTCTATTTCTCTAAGGATGCCGAAAACAGAAAAAAGTGGATTCGATCTATACACAGAGAAGATTTTGAGCCGACTGCGGAATCTTTTGTTTGTATGAAGCATTTTCATGACCAGTTCATAATAGGAGAGGATAAAGTTCGTCGCGATGATGGAAGCTGGTTATGCGTACAACGATCAAAACCGAAACTTTCGCCGGATGTATATTCAGATGGCAGAGGAGTGGGGGCAACTACAATGTGTCTGTGAGGGACATCTTGGAAAGCGAGAGGAAACTTAAGATAATAAGTTTTCTCAAGATCAATTAGTCTCAGAACGGTGTGTTTTCTCTAAAAAATTTCTTACATGATATGCAGTGTGACGAGTCTACCTATTCAGTAAGTAATAGTGATTATGAATTTTTTGAAAATATTACTTATGAACAATATTATGTTAATTTTGATGAGAATGAGATACGAGTAATTATTTATATATCGGGATATGGTTGCTCGCCAAATTTCTTGTTGTCACGAATACATACAAAATTTTTGCTGTGATCACGCCATGGCTTTTGAGTTTTCAGGTTCCCTGTATAAATATTTGGAGGAGCTTGATCGTGGGGGTCTAACATATCCTACACGGCATACTGTTCATTACTGTATGAGTACGTTAAGGGTTTTTAATGTTATGCTCTGTGAATATTATGAAAATAAATTTCGAAGTTAGTCATGCCAACGGGACTTAATTATTTGAAACTAACTCTGCAGTTCTTATCATCGGAGGAAACTGATGATATTTCATATGTATGTGGAAAAACTGCATTGGATTTAAGAATACAGTGTGTAAAAATAATGTCCAATATTTTGCTGAACAAACATACACATTGCAAAATAAAAAATAACAATTTAGATGAAATGAAAAAAAAAAAAAAAAAAAAAAAAAAAAAATTAATGAAGTGTGATAAACGCGAGTTAAGTTCTATGAAAAAGTAGTATTTATTAAATATATTGTTTTAAAATGTATATTTTGTTAAATAAAATTTTTTGAAATAGAGTGTTTTATTTTTTATACATAACATTATTTTATATTTGAAAAACATCGATGAATCTTAGTTATGCAAAATATGTAAAGTTATTTTTTCTTATATATATATATATATATATATATATATATATATATATATATATATATATATATATATATATACCAACTTTTCTATGAAAACCTCTTTTATAAAGTCATGAAGTTATAAGTAAAAAATTAAAATAGATTAAAATGTGTTTTCAAGATGAATAGACAGCGACTTCTTGGTTATTAAAAGCTTTCATAGTAATGCTTATTTATATTAAAAAAACTAACTTCCAGCTGATTTATAACTTATGCACCTAAAATATATTGAAATTAATGTGTAATTCAAATCTAGTTCAGTTTTATCAACAGAAATAGACTTAAAAAATATGTATATATATTTAATACATAAGATCATCGCTTTGTTTTGGTTACGGTCAATGGCCCAGTTTCGTGACGTCACCAGCACCAGGTTTCGGCCTGTTACACATAGAGATAGCCTTGCCTGTGTGCGATAAGAATGGATTTCATCAAGTTTTCAAGGACTGTCACCGTCACTAAAAGGACGCATTTATACACGCTTCTACTATCACTTCGGAATATTAATAAACCAACTTGAGGTCATTCAATCGCGTTGAAATTTGACAGACAGATTCGAAGTCAATGATAGTTCATTTTATCAAGGTTTGGGGCTGTCACTAAAAGGCCGCTTTTACACGCGATTCTATTGAAGCTTCGGGTTACTTATAAACCTACTTTCCGGCATCCAATCGAGCTAAAACTTTGAAACTTAACAGGTACAGTCGTTGTCCATGACAATGCTCTCTATAAAGTTTCGAGACTGTTATGAAAAAGCAGCTTTTACTCATGTTTCTATTGCCTATCAGACTTTTTAGTTTTTACTCGCTTTCTATTAACCAGATACGAAGCTTAATTCAAACATGAGCAACTATTGGCGATATTTAATGACTAAAACCTACCATATTAATGTTGATGAACAAAATCTTCGGAGGGCTATTTAAATCACTTGTCGTCATCCAATCGAGCTGAATATTGGCAGATAGACTTGTTGTGGATAACAATATAATCAATCCAGTTTTTGGGGCAAAAAAAAAAAAAAAAAAGTAAGTAGTTCGGAATGGATGTTTTCTTCGTAGTGGTCAAAAACTTTGAAATTTCGATCTGACTTCAATCAGAATATTAATAAATCCCATTGAACCGATCATTGTGGAAACTCTTTCCTGTTGCCCAAATTATTTTAATTAAAATAAATAAAAGGTAATTGGACGTGAATGCTTATATTCATTATCGAGTATAGTTCAATAAATTCAATGTTGCGTAGTAACGCTGTCAGTGAAAGAATTTTAACCGATCACTGTTAAAACTTTTTGCTGTTGCCAACATTGTTTTAATCAGAATAATTAAAATAATTAAAAGATATTTGAACAAAAATGCATAAATTCACATCCATTCTTTATAAATTTTGAAATGTTGTTCGCCGCATATTTTGCTGACAGAAATGTTTTTAATATTTAAAATTAGATGCAAACACCAAGCACACGCTGACAATACAATCGGCGTTAAATTAATGAATTAAAAAATTGGCGATGCATATAAAGGCTTTATATTAAAAACTTTTAAATTTTAAATTTTCAAATTTAAACAATACTTTTTTTTTAATATTAAAAAACTTCAAAATTTTGATATTTCTTAAACTTGATATATCTAAAAATCTTTTTTAAAAAATCATTTCATCTTTACATAAAATTATTTCTTATAATTCATATCAAAAAATATTTTCATGATTTTTCAATAAAGTAATTAGAAAAAATAAAAAAAATATTTTGTGTAAAAACTGTATAAAATTCATAGTACGCTAAGCTCTAATTCCTGAAGACAAACTAAAGAAATATATATATGAAAAATAATTGTGGAAAGTTTCGTAGATTTATAACAATTAGTTTTTAAGTTATATCAATTTAAACTCAAAAAAGGGATAAAAAAACCATCCCCGAGAGAAACAGTTTCAAAGTTTTAAGATAGCATGTCTGAGAAATAGTTGTCGTGTAACAAAAACTTAAATATTCCAAGTACTACTAATGATATAAACAAATTTTTTATGTCATTTTATTAAAAAAATATTTGTATTATTTTTTACAATAATAAAATTGTTTTTGAGAATTTAATTTTTTTTTGTCCCAGATACCCTTAAGGGTTTTAATATTTTGGATGATTTTAAAGTTTTTGGGTACAGTGAACTCTACCGAACAAATTGCACAACTGCCAGGGGATTTAAATAAGTTATCAGATTGGGCTGTCAAATGGGGGTTGTCTTTAAATTCAGATAAATAATGTCATACACTTTGATCGCAAAAATATGAATACTACTTTTTTTTTTTTACAAGAAGTTAAAATCAATAAGGGTGATATTGTTGTTGACTTGGGAAAGGTGGGGTATTGGGTAGAGCAAAACAAATGATACGGGGACATTTGATTATGATGCTAGATTGAGGAACCTTAATATGGTATACATTGGAGGAAAGAACATCTAGAGGTGATTTGGTTGTTTAAATCTATCAAACAGTGTGGTTTCAAGGGTCGCATTCAATGCGGAGGACAGGACGTCATGCATACAAGTTAATTAAATCATATTTTAACTTTTAAAGAATAGGAAACACTACTTTTACAGTAAAATGATTGATATATGGAACAATCTGCAGGACCACATTGTTAATTGTACTGGGGTCAACAATTTAAAGACAGCTAGATCTATACTGAGGGATTGTTCAGAAAAATTGAAGTGAATCAACTTAGAAGGCCTTGATCCTGTAGTTGGTCGTCATTTTTATATTTGTATTTATAAAGCACAGATAAATTACATACAATTACTTCAAAAATATATATTGCTGTTTGAATGAATAACAAAATTTTATATCTTTTGTAATAAAAATTCAACTAAGTATCCATACCATCTTCCATAAAACAGCAACGACAAAAATATATAATACGTGAAATTAGAGTCCGATAAAACCAAACTTTTATATGATGAGCCACGTAGTAAAACCAAAATGACAAACTGCGATGATAAATTTATAACTCCAATCATTTGATTGAGAACATTTTAGACCATCAAGAGATTGAATCAAGAGGAGCGCATCCACTCGTAACGCATTTGAACTGTTCAGATTCATTTTCGATCGATTCCACCAGAAACCTGCCCTAATAGTTGGTGTACTTCCATCGATACTCTAAGTCATCATTGAAAACGACATTTCTTCAGGTCAGCTCCAATGACTTTTCTGTTTTTCTTCTTCTGCATTACTTTCAATCTCTAAGTGCGGGAGGAGACTAATGTATCAAACATTGTTTTTGAATGTGTCTCTTATACCAAAAGAAACCCTTCCGTTTCAATATTGTTACAGGGTTGAAGTGTTCATTATAAGGAAATTTATATATTTTTTCATAGTGGATATATTATTTCATGGTATTAATATTTCTTTACGTAAACTTGTCTATTTGTAGAACTCTAAAAAGGATGAGAATAACATTGGATGTTGTTGGGTAATCGTTTTTATTTTAAAACTATTTTCTATTGCAATTTTTTGTAACCTAGGAAACCAAACTGTTCAAATAAGTTTTTTTTTTTTTTTTTTTTTTTTTTTTTTTTTTTTTTGTGTGTGTAAATGCAGGAAAGGGGTTTTACTGAAACTATATTTCTAATTACTATGTTCTGGCTAGTGAACTGCAAGCCGATCAATCTATGATTATAATTAGTCAATCAACGATACGTTACGAAAGAGACCGCCAGTTACAAAAAGTAACATTATATATATATATATAAATGTGAGACAACTTATTGTAAAAAGTTTTATATTTGACATGTGAACCATTGAATCAATATTTTTATTTAGAATGGTTTTTATACATGCTTTTCTTTGAAAAATAAACAGCATTTTCCCAAAAGCATGGCTAGTTTGAAGATGAAGGTCCTAATAAGAGACACTTTCAGGCAATGACAGAAATACGCGCAAAGGACACAATCAGGACAGGTTTACAATGTTGAGAATCCACGGTATCAATCCGTATGAAGAGGGGCAATACGTAAATTTTGAAGTTATATTTTTCCTGAAAACATGTACTCTATACTTCAAGTTGTTAAAAAAACAATTATAAAACGATAGCCTTATTTCAGTAGAAGACTAAAAAAAGTTGTTGAGAATACCAGTGGGATTCTGACAGTCAATGGCGCTTCTACACAGGCTTGTATTAAGGTATACCGTATTCAGACACCAAGAATGCATCGACGATATTTAATGACTGAATTAAGCGACAATTAATGACCACTGTTAAGGATGACGATAAATGATAATCTGCCGATTTTCAGTTTTATTAAAAACATAAATGTGGCAAAAATGAGGAGAAAATTTGTTAATGAGTATTTAAGTTCAATCATGCAGCCAAGATGTGAATTAACTTATGTTACCATTGAAGCACATACACATTCTCAGCAAAATTTTAAAGCACTTTCTGTTGAATTATATATTCAGTTTCATTAATTATATCAAGACCTTAAAACTTATATATGATACACGTCTGTAGCACTTAGATTTTAGACTTAAAAAAAAAAAAAAAAAAAAAAAAAAAAATGCAGTTTCCATTTCTTTTACTTTCAGTTGAATTTTAGCAAGGGAAACTACTGTGAATGGACTCTTTCATTTAACGTATCACACGTATTAGTAATATTTGTAGTTATGTCTGGGTTAACCTTGGATAGAATGAATAAAAAAGCAAATGTATCTGTATAAGTTTATATCTTCAGTAATGTAGTGCATTAGAGGCTAAAATTATGTTTTGTTATTTAGATGCACTCCTATGATACAAGATGATATAAAATGGATTACGGAATGATTATTATTACATTGATTCCAATATTAGATTGATTCTAATACATAATTTGATAAAAATATTCTTTAAATATGTTTTTTTTTTCTTTCTTTTTTCTTCTTCTTTTTTTTCCGAGTATAGCTGAGTAAAGTTGAAATTGTAAACGTTTATTAACAAGTATTTTACAAAACGGTTTCTAATAGGGCTACAGTTCTGAAAATTTCAACATAAGTAGTTTTGGCTTTCTTATTGGACTTTTGACAAAAAGAATGTTACAATTTTAATTTGTTTTTTAATCAACTTTTTAAATTAATATTTCCACAAAAAGCGACTTCTAATAGGCCTAGAGCACTGAAAATGTCAACATAAGTAGTTTTGGTCTTCTAATTTTGCTTTTCACAAACACGTGTAAAAATATTCTCAAAGTGGTGTTATATTATTGTATTAATCTTTAACTGCCGTAAGCGGTCTGACAGAACTCGAGTCATTTTTTGTGGAATGCTTCCACCCCCTAAAATATTGTATCTTTGACTTTTATATTAATTTTTCTGATACTATGTTTCTTAAACTTTAAATCGATGTTCACCAATTTATTTGGCGCAGTATGAACCATTTGTAGCTCTTGCACCAACAACCTCAAACCACCCAACCACAGCAGTTAAAGTTTAACGAGGAAAATTGTTTTGCTTCTCGACAGTGGAGGGCCTTCTAATATTAAGGGTTTATGTAGCAATTAGTTTTTAGTGAGTGAAGCGAGCTTACGTTTACGCAGCAATGAACATTTCAGCGAGCACAGCGAGCCCATGCTTGCATAGCAATGAATGAGTGGAGTAAGCCTGTGCTTATGTGACAATGCATTTTTCAGTGTGCGAACCGCCAAAAGCTGAGACCTATATATCAATGGCGGATTCCAGCAACGCAGGGCCACACAACTAGCTAAAAAATTACATATGGTACAATTTCGTAGAGAAGCACGGGTATTCAGCTAGTACATAATAAAATATAGACCTCTAATACATTTAATTTTTGTCATACAATGTTGATTTTTTAAATAAAATTTTACGACCTTTAGGATCAGCAAGTACTTATCAAGTAATTGTATCTATTTACTACAGTTGTGGCTGAAACTGTTGTAAGTCACGGTTGTGGTTCTGAAAGGTGAACTGGATTAAAATCTAGAGAGACAGGTGTTGATACTAAAAGTGAATTTATATCTAACTTTCATTGAGAAACATCGATGGTTTGAGTGAAGGTAATGTCAGTTTTAACAACAATTCATAGTAGTTGATTTTGAAATTTCATTCATTGATACTAGGAAGGCTATGGGATATGTTTACGAAGGAAACAAAATGACTGTACTTTTCAAAATAATTTCGATTAAAAAAGTGTACATATTATGATATCAAGGTTGCCTTGGAACACGAAATTCTACCATAACAGAATTCTTGAAATATGATGGGTAGGATTATAATTGAACTAAGTTAAAATCCGAATATCAACTGTATAATATCTTATACAATATCAGAATGAACATTAATAACAGTGACATACTTGTAGCCATTGTCATACCACTAATTATATTGGATAGAATTTTATTTCGATGCATTTAGTAGCTTTTATTACTGATCTTATAATAGAACTGTTTTGTAGCTCACATATTAGAATTATTTTGATTACTTATCTTATAATTACGTAGCCATTTGTCGACGAGGTATCACAATATCTCCCCAAGTTTGGGAGACATTATTCTCCCTTTTGAGGATACAAATTACATTAAAGAGAATTTTAGTGCTTTATCCGTGAAATTTGAGAATAATTAATTGATTAAGGCATTTTATTTCTTTGGTACACAACATCAAAGTTATCAAATAATTAAAATGCATTAAAGGACTGGTTTAACGCTGAAAATTAAATAACTGACTTTACTTTGTTAATTTTTGGTTAAATGATCGTAATTAACCATAAAAGTATTAATTATTTTTCAGTGATTTTTAAATTATTTGACTAATATGGGCCTCACAAAAATAAAACACTTTTTTACAGTTGCACATACAAAACACATAATAAGACACTTAATGCTTAGTTAAAAAGTAGTGAAACATTAATAAAAAATATCAAAATTTAACCGATTAATTATATTATTATATTTGAGCGAATTTCTACTTTCTCAAAAAAAGGTAAAGTAAACCAGTTCCACTGCATTCCTATTCCACTATAACGGTGATAATAACATTATAATGTGATAATTGAGAGGCGATTAGTCCTAAAACAAATATGATAGTCTATATGTGAGAAATATTTTATACTATTCGAGATAAGTAACAATTATAAAATATATTCACCATAAAGTGCATATGTTACGATGAAATTTAGTATTGTTTTATAACACTACTTTGCAGGGGGCAAAATTTTGAAGAGTGACAATAAATCAAGAAGCGTCGAAGAGCGAATTCTGCCCTCCCCCCCCCCCCCAAAAAAAAGCAATTAATTACGCATTATATTAACAAACCTAAATTAAATAACCCTCAAAGAAACAGTAAAGTTGTCGAATTGTTAGCTCAAAAACAAATTTAACGCAAAAATAGCAAAATTATAGAGCCAAACAAAACATCCAAATGTTTCGAATCTCGCAAAACGACTTTTTACATCAAATGATAACATGGTTTTTGACGTATTTCAAAATGATCCATCTAAACATTTCAAAACCTTAATATTTTCTTTCCTACAAGACTATTCTCACTTTGTCTTGAATTTTAAAACAGTGGAAAGCTAGAAAACTATAGTAATTATGGAGAGGACTTCCAAAAAGGCCTTTTAGCTTCTACACCATATTAATGTAGAGGGAAGCGTATACTAATGCGGTGTTTCTCTGTCTGAAGTTAACACTCCCAATCAAAACGACAAATGCTCCAGACATATGCAATATGCCATATGGAAGGTTTCACCAACATGAGCTATCATACCGACAGAAAGTTACGACTGGAAGTACTGAAAATGGAGATTGAGAGTCCATTTGTAATTTTTTAAGGAGATCGAATTTTTTAAAAATAAATTCTACACTCATGTCCATAAATTAAGGATAATTCAGTTTTTCCCTAATAACTTCTCAATGGAGCAGCGTAGACACTTGAAATTCACTTCAAAGCGACATCTTTATGCAACACAACGATAATTAAAATAACTCAGTCGCAAATTGAAATTCAAAGTGTACAGCGGGGGCATATGCAAAAGAATGGAGTACCCTTAGTGTGCAGTTGTACAGATAAATTTACATTAAAAATCACTCAACTCACTGAGTGGACTTCTACTGTAAGGTATGATCTCCCCTGTCATCAGTGTTTACTTAGCACTGTATTCTCATACTTAACAAGAGTTACTTGATGAATTGTAGTGGCTAAATTGCTCGCCCTACCTTTTGAACTGTTAGTAAGTGATGGAAAGTTCCTAATACATCAAGTCTTTACACAATTCATATCGTAGAAGCGTCCCACAAATGCTTGAAGAAATTTGGATTAGAGGAGTGACCTGGCTTACGTATAGGGGCGATATTCATATTTTTTAATCGTTTATCCAAGGCAAAAGTGGAATAAAATTTGCCATAAGTATCAATAAATACGATTTAAAAACCGATATATTACCATTAAAAACTTGTCTAGATCAAGTTAACATAATTACAAGGACAAAGTGGAATTTAATTACCTTTTGGTCTCTTGGGGAGCTTATACAACCGAGTCAACATACTACCCCCAAAGACCAAATCTTTTTAATATCAGATACTATTTACAAAAAATAATTTTGTCAGTCTCATGAGTAATATTGGACATCAGAGGATCTGTAAAAAGGTGGGAACTTGATATTTCATGGTAAATTCCACTTCAAGATAATGATTTGGTGGGAAAGAGTTTTGGTCTTTATGTTCAATTTGTTGAATTTGTTTACTAAGCTCCCCAAGAGTGCAAAAAATAATTAAATTCGATTTTTTTACTGTAATTACGTTAACTTGATTTAGACACGTCTTTAATTGTGGAATATCAGTTTCAAAATCGCGTTTATTGATAGTTATGGTTTATTTTATTCTACTTTTGTTTTGGATAAAGAATTAAAAATATGAATATCGCCCCTATACGTAAGCCAGGTCACTCCTCTAATCCAAATTTCATGAAACATGTGTGAGACGCTTCTACGAAATGCATTGTGTAAAGATTTAATGCATTGGGAACTTTCCCTCACTTGCAAACATTTCAAAAGGAGGGACGAGCAATTTAGCCACTAGAATTCATCAAGTAACTCATGTTAAGTATGATAATACTGGGCCAAGTAAATATTGATGACATGGAAGATCATATCTCACACTAAAAGTCAACTCCATGTGTTGAGTGATTTTTGATGTAAATGCATCTGTACAACTGCACACTTATGGTACTCCATTCTTTTGCATATGCCCCGCTGTACACTTCGCATTTCATTCTGCGACTGAGTTGTTTTAATTATCGTTTTGTTGTATAAAGATGTGTCTTTGAAGTAAATTTCAAGTGTCTCTGCTACTCCACTGAGAAGTTATTAGGGAAAAACTGAACTATCCTTAATTTATAGACGTGAGTGTATTGCAAAGACACCACTTTTTAAATTCCAATAATACAGAATTTCATGTAGAAATTAATAATTTTTTTGTGATGTTTGTGTGATTGCGATTTATACTTGTAAAAAATTCTAACTCTTCTGTTAAATTTTAATATCTTTTATAATTTAAATTTTTTGCAATAGTTTTTCAGTATAATTAACGATAATTCGTGGATATTGATAGAACATTTCAAATGTTCCATTTCCAATGTTAAGTAAAATTAATGATAATTCGAAAAATATATTTGCTTTAAGTACTTAATTTTTTTGTAACATATTTCTAAGTTTTACGTTTGTTAATTTATAAAAACTATTTTAATCATTAAAATACCCTCGACAATTTTAAAACAATTTATCTAGATATAGATTTTGTAAGGATTTAACCTTTGAGTGCTTTCTTTACAAATCCTTAGCATCCCAAACATTTACGAAATTGCGAAAAGATGATTCCAGAAAAAAAACTTTTCAGGGGAAAATTTAACATTCTAAAAATAGTACAGGAAGCACATTTTTTTAATTTTTTTTTTTTATTGTTTGCTGTTAAATATAGTTTACTATCACATCAAGAGTTTTTACTTTAACGTTAAAAAGTTTGAGCACATTTTAGGGTACAGAACCTGCTTAGGTGTAAACTATAAGTGCCACAAATATGTGTCATATATCAGTTTGAAGGTCTCGATAAGAAAAGCAAAATCGTATAAAATTCAATCATAGAGCGTTTAAAATCGATCGGAAGAATAACGGGGATTCGTATCTTAGGTCTTAATGTATTTGGGATTAGATACTCAGTTTTATCGTTTAGTTTGGTGCCATATTCTCCACTTTAGCGATATTTCATTTATAATTCCTTCCTCTAAATCGGCAAGATTTTTTTTTTATTATCGAATATCCATAACTTTAACACGAAAAGATATTAATCATTAATGTCGCCAAATTGTACAAGTTTGGTATCTAGAAGGAACGAAAATGTTCACAACTTTAGATGGCATTATTGTCTAAATGAATCATTAGATTTGCGTGTATTTTGTTTTGCAGAAAATTAAATGTTAAAAAAACTTAATTGTAATTAAATTCCTTTTAACTAATTGCTCAATATTTCACTCTGAATAGATAAAGTAGTAATTCTAAGGGGAATTTCGCAGGATATTATTTTTTTTATGTTTTAGATCATGATGTTTTATTTTATATTATTTAAATCTTCTGGAATATAAATAATATACTTTATATTGTGTGGTTGAAACTGTTAATATATTGGGAAAACTATGTAACTTAAAATGCTAATAACTTTTATAAGCGTATTTTGATATAATCCTAAAGTTTGACAAACACATTTTGTGAAAAAATTTGTTACTAAATATACAAGCTTCAATTCGCAAACAAGGCAAAACTATTTGCAATCAAGAGGTGAATTCTCCTTAGAAATACTAAGTAAGCATTCTTTTGGTTGAATTATAAAACACTTGCGATTGGAATATTTGGTTAAATTTTATGTAATTATAGTAATCTAATCCAGAACTTCAAATTGGTATGCAACCCATGTCTGTAGAATTTATTGTTTAGAAATAGCGATCTGCTTATTGTTCGTTCGTAATTTTTTTTAAAATTCAGTTCATAGTTCTGGCCAAATTTTGAAAAGGGAACTAGCTGTGACAAGATCATTCAACATACAGCCCGTGTTTTAATCATTTGTAGGTTTGTATGGGAATGTTGACCTTAGACTTATGGACAGACAGAGAATTTGTACGAACATTTCAATGTATAAATGTAGCGTACACCCTAAAACAGTTTTAAATTGTAATAAGCAAAAACATTAAACGCGCAAACCGAAAAAGTAATCATATTTTCTACACAAAGTCTATATGAGTTCATCAGTTTTGTAAGTGAAAGTACCCTTCAATACAAACGTGTAATTTAATTTGATGGTGTCTGACTTTTTTAATGTAATAATTTTCTTTCCACGTGTCACCATTTTCAACCAAAAAATGAGAACTGTTTGAATAAATTTGGCAAGAAAGCATTAACTGAAAAGATAGTAAGTTGCTTTCTAGTTGTAAAAAACTGCAGCAATAATAAAGTCGTATTAAACAAAAGTCGATAATTTTGAAAGAATAAACTTAGTTCTTCGAACAATTCAACATCTAAAATGAATCTTTTTTATTGGTATTTACGAGTAGATGAATGTTCTTTTTGGGTTACATATTTTTTTTAATAAACTTGTTAGTAGCATGAATGAATAATATAGTTTGAACTAGATCATGTATTCAGTATAATTGCCATTGAATGTTAATTTTACATACATGTAGCTGTAAAAAGTAGCTGTATGAAAATTGTTATTGGAGTTATATACAATTAAAAGGTAAGTTTTAATTCGCAACTATGGGCACATTTTAAATGAAACTAGGGGTGTGAAACATCATACAACTTTCAATTACACTTAATACTGGTCACTGCATTTGTATTTGCCATGTATTGGTGAAAGTACAGTTACCATTTTCATTTTCTTAGGTTCCTTAATTTAAAAAAAAAAAAAAAAAAAAAATCAGTTTTTGATTATTTTTTTTGCATTTCTCCACGTTTTGGAACATTCTAATTTCAAAAAAGCTGTCTAGAAAAAATATCTGTCTGTGGACAGCATAACTTCCGAACAAATTGATCTAAGATGTTTAAATTTGCTATTCGGGTTAGTGGTGACCATGAGACTTATCACTAAAGTTTTAGTCAAAATCGCGAATGGAAAAAAAAAAAAAAAAAAAAAAAAAAAAAAATCGCGCAAAACGCGTCATTGAAAAAATCATGTTTTTCAATGACTGCTAAAAAACAGTTCTAACGATTTTGATCAAAATCGTTGTGGTAATGCCACTTAAAGTGTTCTAAACATCCCCATCTTCGAAATTCTCGTAGAAATGCGATAAAAAACGCGTGCATTTAACACAGAGCTCTCTGCCCTTGAGCACAGCGCACCAACGATTGATTTTTTTTCTGTTACACGTACAATAAAGAACAAGCCAATTTCGCCATCTTGAAGTTTTTTTTTATTTTTTTTTTTATTTATTTTAATAAGGCTATGTAAAAATTATTGCCAAAAATATCACCAAACTGGCAATTTTTATTTAAATGAGTGAAAATGTGAAAACGGCAAATAACACCATACATTTTAATACAATGACCAATATTATAGAGTAATTGAAAGTTGTGCGATGTTCCACATCCCTAGTTTTTTTTACAATTGTGTTTTTTTTTTTTTTTTTTTTTTTTTGTTAGGTATTTTTTTATCTAAGAATTGATCATACTGGCAGTTCATACTGAGTACAAGGGATATTGTTTTCAACTGAACTTGATCTTTCAGAATATGAAAAACAATTGATTTTTCTATTCAATCAAGAATAAGTAATATTTTCTTGAGTTCGTGCAAAGAATTTCGTGACTGACTGCCAAGTCCAAAATTCGATATACCGATTGCATTCAAAAGTGAATCAAGCATCGGGAAACTTTTGACCAGTTTTACTTTTCATTGTATTTTCTGTAAATAACTCAGAATATTTCTTTTAAAAACAAAATATTTATATTTTCAAAATACTTGCTCAAAATGTGATAGTTACATAGACTTTAGTACAAAATTTTAATATTTAAATTATAGCCAGCCCAATTTTTGTATTTATAAAAGTTTCTTTCTTGATTTATTCCTTAGAATCGAGTTACAATAAATGTAATTTTCAAAGAATATTTGCCCCTTTTATTAGTATTATTGAGGTATTTAAAAAATACCGAATTTGTTAAGACTTTTGGTTTTAATTTTTATAACCGATTTCTAAAATTATTTAAAATATCTGAACGAATTGAGTTCCATTTGGTCTATAACTGAGTGAAAATATTTTATTCTTTATTAATCTTGAAAAAATATTTTGATTAAAAACATACAATTCAAATATTAATTTTGTTTCTGTATACGTATCAAACGCATAAATAAAGTGCTCTAAAGAAAAAAGAAGGGGAAAATATATAGATTTAGAAAAGCCTCACAAATGCTTAATTATTTCATTTTTAAATAGTTGATGCCTCTAAAATTATACATAGTTTTTAATCATAGTATTTCTGCATTTTATTATAAATGAAAAATGTTATTTCTATCAGTCCTTCAAATAATATCGGAATTATATTCGAATTATAACAAGATACCAGATTGATAAATCGAATGACAGAGTTTGATGAAGAAACATGTTACATCCAAATGCCATTTAAAGGCATCCCTATTCAAACAATTTGAATTATGACAGTTTGTCACTAAAAAGCCGCTTTTTCACATGTTTCTATTTCCACAAATCAGGTCCAGATAACAAGTGTGTTCAATTTGGCGATATTTAATGACTGAAATTTCCCCTTAATAAGGATAACAACATTTGATAACAACATTTGATAACAAAACCCTGCTTCCTGTCAAATTTTGTCTCGAGAAATCCTTCAGATGAGACGCGTAAAAAAAAATTCAACTCTCAAGTTGTAACTGTAATGTTCAGATACGAGAGGGTCAAAATGCCGCTGAGTTGCTTCCAGTAATAAAAGTTGTCTGACGGTGAACTTGGAGGGTGCACTGCCGTGCACCTAGACAGCCATCCGTATATTTACAGGTGTAAAACTAAATGGTAGAATATTAATAATAAATATTAACATTCTACAACTTCTGTTTAGATTGTTAATTCTTATTAATTAATCTCGATGGATTTGGAGCTCCCTAGCGTTCTTCATTATAGTAAAAAATTATTAGGCAAAAAATGGTTATTTAAAAAAAAGAATTAACTATTTAATTAAGAAACTTAAAGTTTTGCAATATCTGAATTCCATTTAAGATTCAGGTAAACACAGAAAACTGCACATTAGCAAAACAATAATTAAAGAAGCCCTTTCAAGTACTGAAGTGCCTTTTAATTTCCCCAAACCGCGTTCAACTAATACTACTTAAAGATCTCAAATTTAATTTGCTCTCAACCCGCTTTTAAAGCGACAGCAAATTGAGAAATGTATTTATGAATGGCAACATAAATTTCTCAAATTCTGCATGATCTCTTTCATACGTGGGTAAGTTTTCCGCCTTCTCAGCTGAAATAGCGAATCGCAGGGCTGAAGTTAGATCCATTAACTAAACCTTCATTAGCGACAGAGGTGCGAAAACGGTTTAATAGCCGCGGCGCAATTCCTTTCATTTAGGAAGAAGAGATTCATTAATCCCTTGAGGTAATAAATGAAAGAAAGTTAAGCACTGTTGGAGGCAACCGAGTGGGTGAGAGAGAGAGAGGATATCTTAAATAAAATGTGGGAGATCGTAAAAGTAATGCTTACTTTCTACCTACATTGGAAAAAGTTGAGAAAGATGAAGATGGAAGGGAGGATTGGAAGAAAAATCATTACAGCCACCACAAAATCTAGACTGTAATGAAAGTGCTGATTTTATGGCATTTTATATCTACCATCTTTCATTGGCTCCTTCAAAATAAAAACTAGCCAATTCTCCAAGTGAGGAAAATAGCTCTGGGCATTTTCGGTATGAGTGAGAATCTGAATATATATATGGCTACAATGTGGCTGCATTTTTCTCTTTTAGACTCATCTAAGATAAAAATTCTCAAATATTGTACAAGTAACAAAAATCGATTAAAATCTATAAGAATACTTATCGATAGATACACTCAAATTGCTCATATACCTTTTATTTTGTCGAAAGTGAAAATTCAACGCACGGAACTAGAACTGAAAGATAAAATGTACGCATATAATTCATTCAGAATATTTATTCTATAAATATAAGCAGAATTAGTAAGCAATTCTACAGAAAAAATTAAATACTGAACTCATTGTTTTCATAAGTATGCTTTGTCTCAAAGCCTTTTGTTACTGCTAATACTTAAAAGGAATATATTAAAAACACAGCTGATTGGAATAGAAAATTCACAAACGAGCTTGAGAGTTTTCTTGGTAAACAAAGAGTATAATGCTATTAAGATAAGTAACAAATTAGTTTCCACGCTAAAGCTGAGAAATGTATTTGCGATTATTTTACTGTTTACATACATTACAAATAAATAAAGGATGTTATTACATAAATTCTCTTGACGGTCGTAAATAAATATCGTAATTAAATGAGTAAAAGAACATAAAAACGTTGGACAAAGTCTTATTATTTAAACGATCACTTTCCTTTAACACTCATAAATATCAACAAGTGCTGTTAATGACGTTATGATCACATGTTATAAAAATACGTGTATGCTTTGTTAAACTAATGTTGTAATGTAACAAAGTATTTAATTTAATAAGCATATGAAAATACAAATTAAATCTTGCTTAGTATGTAAATTGTTGTGATTTTACCAAGTAGTTTAGCTGAATTAACTTGGACTGAAACATTACAATTTTATATTTGCGCCAATTTTTGTGAAATAATTTATTATCTCTCCCAAAAATCATTTTTCAAATCACTATTCAGAAGGGAACATTTTCGAAGTTAAGAACATATGTCTTTCTAAAGATAAACAATATAGTCTTTAGTAAAAAGAATATTTATAATGTGCCTTTTATTTCATAATTATGAAACTATGATTAAGGATAAAAGATAATGGGAATGAATTTTTAAATCTTTTCAAAACATAAGGAACTATTAAAAAAGTATCTTGCATAGATAGAATGAGATAATATTTTAATTTAGATATTATGTGTTATATTACTTTATTTGTATGGAAATGATTACGGTATTAATAAGACTAATTTTTTTAAGAAACCTGTAAAAATACTCTATATATTTGTTTTTTTATTAAATAATTTCTCCTTCCAGTTCTACACTTAGGTTGTGATAAGGTTAAAAAAAAGTTCATGACCATCTGTTCGTCTGAGATTAACTTACTCAGAGAAAACTATAAATGCTGAAGACATATGCGATGTGACAAACAAAAGGTTTCCTTAAAAGAGTTTTCATATTAAATTCATTAGGAAGTACTTCGAAATGACGCACTGAAGGCAATTTTCAATGAGTTAAATGTAATCTATAAATCTTACAAACATGTGTCATATATCAATCTAAAGGGATCAATGTGATTAGTGAGCATACATAATATGGAAGGGCTTTAAAATTCGAAGAATGATTTCCAATTAACTCTATGAGAAGTTCATCTCTTGATCAAATAAAGTGATATGGGGTTAGACAATATAGAATGAAGACAATATAGAACGCGGATTTTCGGTGATAAATTAATTATTCCAAGTATATTTCCAAACTCGCCACAATTGGAGAAATTTTAATTTATATATTTTTTTAAAATTTATATATTTTTTTATACGTCGTCGACCTTAACATGATGGGCAAATTTTCGCCATTAAATAACTATTTGCTTTTCCATGGTACCTAGGCCTGATGCTTCACAGTAAAAACGTATTTAGCTGCGATCTTTTCCAAATTACTATGCAAAATCTTCACTATGTGATATTAATCCAAGATTAAATAAAGTATAATTACTTTTACGAAAAGAAAGATATTAATTAATATTGCAAATGCTAAAAGATAGCTTGTGTTAGGAAAACAATAATACAGAATTACGATTCAGCGATTATAAATTGCTTATTTAAATAATTTAAAATACAAATTCCCAAGAAAACGCGATTACTTCAAGATCGTATTCCTCAAGATGAATATTATCATTTTAAAGGTAAAACCTGTCTAGTATATTGCTTAGTAGAGAAACTTGGCTAAATTTTCACAAATCCAACGATATGCTTATTCATTTTATTTTCTTAGAAAATAATTATTTGATTTATTTTCACACCATCCCCATTTTTCTACACTTCGAAAATTACTAATTGAACCTCTCCTCCTTTAGAAGATTCAATTTAAACTTAATTTTGAGAGATTTATTCTACGAATTTCCTGCATTCATTGCATAGGGCAGAAAGGTGGCAAGTTTGGCATTAAGTTAAAAATAGCGTAGAGTTGCAAAGACTTCATTTGAAAAGCAGCTACCCGTATCAGAAAATGAAAAAGAAGAGCCCTCAAAACTAGAAGGTAATCTCCATACGCGGAGGAGTTTTTAATTAGATAGCGTTCCACGTTCCCTTAATGACCCCACAGAAAGAAGATCCAGGAAAGTATCTTTTTCATCTTACTAAGGTCTGATATCGAATGGATCTCAATTTACAAGAAAGCTCATTTGAAAGTGGTTAACGATTCGAGATCTCCCAGAAAGCTTTTACTTAAGGCTTTCTCTGAAGTTCATTATGAATTCCCTCGCATCCGGAACATGACTTCTCGTTGATGATGATTATGACGAAGGCACCTGCTAAAGGCGTTAGAAGGAGCCTTCTCATCAATTCCATCTTCAAATAAATTCTCCAGGTAATTTTACCACCTGATGCATAAATAGGATGGACTAAGAGTTCGTTGGTAAATACTTAATTTTACGACCTAAGTGAAAGAGAGTGGTTGGTAAAATTTCTTGAAATGTAATGCTTCTCTAGAACTTGATGATTTTTTCGAATTGGAAGAGCGACTTATAGTTGATTGAAGCGACTTAAAGTTGATTGAATGGGAAATAATTTTAAACTTAAGGAAGGTAATGACGTATTTAAGTGAATTTAGAGTTGTACACATAAATGGTGAGGATAGATGTAATGTGATTTGAAAGACGTGTAATAGAGCAGAAGACTTGTTTCATATTAAGGTTGCTGTGGTTGGGCTTTTTACGTAGACGTTTACGGATTGAAATTTTAGATAGGCGGGAAGTTTTTTTGCGAAGTAATTCTTGTTTAGCAATCAACTTTAATAAGAGTGTGCAAAGTGTTAAGTTATCATAGCGTATAAAGAGCAAAGAAAGAGAAAATCAACCAAATACAATGAGTTTTAAATTAAGAGAGTTATTGAACGTTAAATTAACAATTTTTTTAAAGAAAATACAAATGAATAAAATCACTTATTTGAATTACACAGGGTTTCAAACAGTTCAAAATAGTATAAGATATATATTTTGAATAATATTTCTACTGATCATACTTTAACAGAATTATTGTTTCAAACACTAGGTGATTGGGGGTTACCAAAATTTCTAGTATTTGAACAAAAGTAAAATTTATTTTGCCAACATAATATGTAGCATTGCATTTTCGAAAAATATAAACCATCTTAATGGGGTGCAAAGCAAATGCAATGTGAACCTTTTTATACAATTTTGTATATTAATGATAACTGCAAAAATAATTGAGAATTCCCTTTTTCATAACTTAGGTTATCATTAAAAATAAGATTATTTATCGAAATACTTTAGAAAATTGACGGTTTATTAAAAAAAGTTAACTTATATTTTGAGTGGTAGTATAAACTTACAGGCAATGCATAAGGTATAAGAGAGATTTTTATCGCGCGACTCCGAAATCATTTACTATACTTTCCATTCTCTCTGAGTTTTTGTACGATTTTGTACGATGCAGTCATCATGAACTATTTTAGGAATTAAGAGTCATTGTTATTGATATTATCTTAACAATTCTTCTATATTTTAGAAGACATTAAAGTAGTAAACGAGTAAAGTGTTATATTGTTTTAAAATTGCCAAACAATGGTAAAACACTAATGAATGGGAATGTAACTAAATTTCAAAGAACGCCTAGCTAATCCAATCAGAGCCCAAACATAAAAGGACTTTTAAAGCATCGATAAAATCAACCCTAGGTTAAAAGAGGAGAGTGTGGAGCCATTAAGACGATACAAAAAGCATTTTACATCTCAACCATTTATTCTGAGCGTTCGGCCATTTAATTAGATCTGAGGAAAATGTTGTTGGAACCTGGCAACACATTCCGTTTTTCCCTCGTTGCCGACCCAGAGAATTAAGTGCCGCGGTCACGTTTTATATCACCCAGACTTTTCTCGTACGCTGAACTAAAACGGATGAGAAACAAAAAAATAAAATAACTATTTAGGAAAGCAAAGGAAGAAGTAATGGCCTGTGAACGCTGCAGAAGAGAAACTACCGGGCGAAGAAAAATGCGGAGTTTAGATTCCTCCGCCCTCATAGACAAAAATAGCTGATAATAGTAGAATGCCATTGATCAGATGCCAATTAGTTTATCGTCAGGGTATCACATTTTGAAAAAGGTTACAGAAAATATGAACCCATTTAATTTCTTAGCACCGAACAATTCAGAGTTTTTAACACTATAAAGATTAAAAACTTAACTTTAAACTTTCGCTTAGCTAAGGTTCATCAATCATTATATTGAAGGGAATTTATTAATACTCATATATGAAACTTCATAAAATATTACTTTTATCGCAGTTTTTATTTAGTAAAAAGAGTTTGGTTTTCCTTCCGGAAATGTCTTCATTTAATTCAATATGAAGCAATCATTTATTAAATTCCTGAAAAGTTTGAAGCAGGATTAAAGCTGTCACTTTAAATTCGTGACGTTGTTCAACCTTAAAACTCAATGTTGCAAAAAAGATCTCCCGAGCGAGCTGTCAAGTCATCACATGTCATGTTCTGGAAAAATCAAATCTATCCTTTAAGCCATATTTTTTTCATTGTTTTAAAGGTTTTTATTTTTCTCAAGTTTCAGGTGAGGAAGAATGTCCCGGGGACAGTTTTTTGAAATGTGACAGCAGGTGAATAGAGTAATAAGGACTTCAATTCAATTTTTTATGACAGGTTCATTTTTAGATTTATGATTAGTGTTTAACTTTCATGTACGTAAGTTACATATTTGATAAAAGTATTGAATAATTTCATACTAAAGTAAAGATCGTTTTTGGAGACAGTTAGAAAGTTATTTAAAAATAATGGTGGCAACAATTAAAAAAAAATACAAAAGTTTATTTTTATCAATAAAATAAAAGAGTATTTAACTAATAAATATTATAATATAATTTAAAAATATCCGTATCAAAACCATAGTTGTTATTTTCAATTAATATTTGGAAATTTTTACATCTTAGAAGATGGTGATTTGTGTCGTTAAGATTTTGAAAATGTTAGTTTTATTTTGAATTGCTGAATAAGCTTAGTTATAAGCAGCATTTGGAAAATAAAAATTAGTTTTTAAAAAGTTGATTGAGATAAAAGTAACATCTTAAAGTAAACCGAAAAAAAAAAAAAAAAAAAAAAAAAAATTAAATTAGTTTGTTTAAAATAAATAAATAAAATAAACTAGTTTATTTAAAATAAATAAAATAGAAATAAAAAGAGGAATAATGCTCAAGCGTAGAGAAATGCTTGAAAAAGACAGGATTGCAAAATATAAAAAGCAAAAATAAATATTCGGAATAAAAGCAATTGCGTATTCGGAATAAGCGACTGCATGTGTATATTATATCTGACTAAAGCGACTTCACTACATCAACATTAATACCGTAAAGAAAACAGTTTTACAGAAAATGAGAGTTGCAGAGAAAATAATAGTTGGGGATGAGTTTACTGAATTAAAAACTAATTATATTCACAATCAGTTGATCGAGTATCTGATATATATGGAAGAGATATTACTAAAAAGCAAAAGAAGGAATTGAAAAAGCTAAGATCATTATTTCTTTAGTTAAGTTCATTCTATGATTAAATATCAGTTGAAATGTTATTATAGAAGTTCCCTTGTAAAATAATCTAGAATAATATTTAACCATAAAAAAACATTTAATTCAATTTTTCCCCATCTTAAATATTTTTAATTACCCCAAACAAAAGCTATAAAATATTTTCTTATCCTTTTTAGAATACTGAAAACTCAAATATTATGATAAAAATGTATTTTATTCAAATTTGAAATGGATTTCAAAATAACTATTCATTTTTCAAGTAACAGATATCCCGGACGTTTCTAGATATAAAACCTAATAAAGGTACATAGACATTCTCTCAAAAGGTCCACTTGGTCATACCATGTTTAAAAAACTCATAATGAAGTATTTTGAAGAATAACTTTTTGTTGTATGCCTTTAGTAGAGGTCAATAGATAATTGATAAGCATTTTCATCGTTTTTCTTAATTTATTTTTCTGAGTACCACAAAATTAATGTCGAAATGGCATTACCACCCACTGTTTCGTTTAAAAAATTTTGTCTTTCAAGGTCGATAGATACTGTACAAGATTTAATGTATATTTTAAAATACGCTTTCTTATTAAATATCATACATTTCAATTACAAAAATATAGAGCTTTTTTACCTGTAAAACATTAATAAAATATCAAATATTTTACAATCCTTTCTTGACTACTAAATGACACTACTAATTCAAATAACATGCTTTTGGAGTAGCAGATATTTTAGGATGTTGATTGGAATAATAATACTGATTGGAAATACCTTTAATATCTTAATTACGATGGCTGAAGTTGACAGCTAGTAAAAATATTTTTATTGCTGTCATTACTGTAATAGAACTTCAAATAATTAAATAAGATTTAGTCTTATTATGTTAAACATATTTTAGTTCGATTATTTTATGTTTTAAATTTGTAATTAAAATACTTATTCTTTACTTTGTGATTGCTAAAATATTGTGAAATGTCATTACTATCCACGTCATTATAATCCTCCAGACTTGATGTCCTTAATTCTTTTATTTCTGAATATTTTATTAATAGATTTTAAAATACTAAGTATATCAAGATTTGAGAAATTATCTTTATTTCGAGTATAAGTTTTATGTTAAGAATGAGATTTATTGTATTTATTTTCAATTTTACAAAAATAGCATCAATACAAAAACATTTTATTTAAAAAAAATTTACCTTAAAACTGACTGTTTGGCATAAATATTAAATTAGGACTAGTTCATAATTATTGACCTAAAAAATTAAGACAATACAGTATTTATACGATTTCTGCATGGTTTTGTATTGTTGTGTGGTTATAATACAACTTTTTGCTTAATTTGCACTTTTAAGCATAACTACCTTTAAAGTAAATTAAATTTTCATAAACCTTCGTAGTTTTATAAAGATACAGTTCTTAGTCACCTATAAAATTGTGCAAATGTACCTTAAATGAAACTTCTCAAATTTGAAGCTTAAAAGGAACGTTTTTTGGGGGATGAGAGAAGAACGACCCACAAATTTATAATTCCTAATTGAGTCGGTTGTTCCAGAAAAGTCTTTGGAAATACAGATTTTACATGTCCAACATATATACGATATACATCAATAATCTCCTTTTTAACGTCTATAAAATTAGGAAATTCAGATTGAATTTTAATATGAAATACAGAATGAGAATTGTAAAAGTTATATTTTTTAGGATACTTGTTTTAAAAACTTGAAAACTTTTGTGACGATTGTTCTTGCTTGTTTCGTTATTATTTAATTATTGTTATGGCCTGTATAAAAATAATATAAACACTTTTATAGTACGTTTAAAATGTTAAAGTGTTGTTACGAATTTTCTCCGAGGAAATGATGATACAGCTTTTACTAAATAAAAGCTATAATTTATTCTTCGTTCAAAGGCTTACAAATCCTCTTCAAACAATCGTGAACTCGTTATCGAGCTTTAACAACAGCTTCGGTTCATATAACTTTAGGTTAAGTGATAATTTAAGTACCGCAAAAAGTAAACAAGTGCTGATCTCCTTTCAAAACAATGTTCAAATTCCAAAAAAAACCCAACTCATTCCGCGAATTAGCGACGTTTTTATACTTAGCTGGCGAAGTTTCCTGAAAAATAAAGTGCAAAGGATTTTGCAATCAGAACACGCAGAATAGTTGCGAAATTTCTTGATTTGCTCGCGTGTTACCCACTTTTTTCTTCTTCTCTAGCCTGTATTATCACTATTGATAAATAAATTTAATAAAAAAATAGAATAATATACAGCATTTAGAATTATTTACAGGAAAATTGCGTAACAATATTCATGTTTAGAAGTGGACAGGGCAATTTAAACCATACATAAGATACATATTATTCATAGTATCATTAGCAAAAGAGTGCGGAAGGAAAACGTGGTGATTTGAACGGAAGTACAGGATGTCAGGAATATAGAGTTGTATACGTTTTAGAATGTTTTGGTAAAAATAACTTTTAATGGTTTTGCAGATTTTAAGTATTTTAATTAAGGAAAAAGCAGAAGAGCTTAAGACGAAAGTCAGAGATAGTAGAAATTTTTTGGTATGATTTATATTGATTTAATGACGTGAATGTTGACGGTTTAAAGATGTTTCTGGGTATTTTAAAGCAATTTAGCTTCAAGACGCATCGAATAAATATATTTATAACTATCCTATCAGATAACTAACTTTTTAAAATTTAAATAGTATTTGGAAGTAATGTATTTTAATAATAAATTTAAAAATAATATAATGCAAAACAATAATATCAAATACTTACAACGATTTTTTGGTACGCCAAGAAACGACCACTCTGGAAAGGCATAGTTTTGAATTTTAGATCAATACCACAGAAACAAAGTATTCCTCTTTTCTACAAGACTACAACATAATGTCTTCGTATTCAGTAAAATATGCTAAAAGACAAAAAATTTAAAAATAAAGTAGAACGGAAATTTAACCCCAAAATGGAAAGAAAATGCAAATATGAGCGACAAAAGTTATTCCTGACATACGTCATAAATGTTCTATCCAACTTTTTCACTTATCAGAAAACATTTCACTATCGCAGTCGGACAAAATGAAATGAGAAAGTATTCGACATTTCTCTCACCAGACGCCGACTAAACCTAGTATAAATATTTCAAGGTGGACTTGGAAGATTCCACGTTTTAGAATAAAGTACATACAAACACCTTCAAAACGTAAATATTAGACAACTTATTTCATTCTATTATTACCTTATTTTATTATTATTTTTGGAATAAAACTGTCACTTGAGTACGGATTTTATCTAGCTTATGTTTGTGACGTGAGTTGGAACGAAAGATTTGTATTTCTTGGGGCTGTAGCTACTCATTTTTTTAAAAGGGGTAACTTTACTTTCTTCTTAGGTTTCACTGAAGGCCGAAGAAAATCTTTAAAATGCTTAAAAAAGGTGAAATGGTTTACTGAAATTTGGGTTTTCAAAATAAGGCGTGAAAATTTCCCATTTGTATTCCTTCAAAATACAATCTTTTGACAATTTGGAGACCAAAGGAAATGGTATGGAAATTTTGTTGAAGAAAGAAAACATTTCCCCTCTTTAGAATATGTTTCTTTTTATTATTTTAAGTGATTCCAAGGGAATAGCTTTCATAGAGTTCTAGAATTTGAATTCCTTACTAAGGCTAAGACGAATTTTGTATTTTAAAATTGTTGAATGCAACGAAAAAGGAAATCGTCTAGTCCTGAAAAAACTGTTTAATAGTGACATATGAAATGAATTATAACAAATTCTGCAAGCTTAAAAAGTTACGCTATGTTAAGGTATACACTTAAAAATTTAAGTAAATAAGATGAAAAGAAAATTTGGTTTGCATACTAGAAAAAACTCAAACTTCGTCAAAAGTAAGATTTTAATTTTTATGTCAACTAACCATGCTTACAGTTTTGATTAAAATAGAAACACTATATGCAGTTAAAGATAGTATAAAACATATTACAGAGTTCATTGTCAATCAAAAACAAAATTAAGTTCTAACAGAATAATTGAAAATGTTTTGAGATAAATGAATCCATAGTTAAAACTAAAATTTATGATAATTTGATAAAAAGCATCAGTTGTATTACCTGAAACCCAACAATGATGAGGAAATTGTTTTAAGCGATGTATGATTAAATTTAGTTTAAAATACAAAGAATAGAGTATTTTTTTTAACATCTTTACTAAAAGAAAAATAACAAAGCACACTATCTCATCAAAAAGTGACATCTCACAATATTCACAATCATATTTCCACATTTTTTTTTTAAATAGTGAAGCAAAGGAAAAAAAAGTTATTTGTATACATACACGAAACTATAAATCCAACAGGAGCAATAAAAAATAAAAAGCGATCAATAAACTCAATATCTGTCCCATAGAGAAAATCCTGATTCATCTATAAACACTATAGCCATTTCAAAAATAATAAGCGAAACATGCATGGCCTTAAGCCAAAACCTTAGTAGAAAACTATCTTTCTGTACTATAATAAACCTTTCCCCTAACAACAAAAAGATATTCCTTTTGCCAGGGGCATGTTTTTATATAAAAAAAGAAACATTTGGAAATCAAATTCTTGATTCACTACATACGAAGCCCTCGTTAATATGCGAAGGAAAAAAAAAAAAAACTCGTAATTAATGTTCCAGCACATTCGGTTCGGCAGTGCAGAGTAGAAAAATTAATTAATTTAAACCTGCTCGCATGATATACTTTACCTGTACGCTTTCGAAGGTTCAGTCAGTGTATATTGGGTCTCGAGGCGCAGGAATCTCGATTCCCGGGCCAGTGACGTCAATACTTTTTGGCGCGATATTAATTACAGGGACTCTTTGTCGCCCGGAGCGTGTGAGGAAATTTTCGGGCTCCGGATATAACCAGAATGTTGGAGTGCATTAATAACTCCGCCGCAGAACCGAGTTTATTTGTGCGGGGGAGAAGGGGGGCTTGCATAATTAAGTACTCGGTAAAACTCTGTCCCTTCCACCTCTCCCCCTCTTACTTGCCACCTTTCAGGGAATATTGAAAAGGATGTTTGAGACAGAAAGATTTGTGCAACGAGCTTTTTATTGCTCATAAGGCAACCGTGTAATTTCAACTAATTTCGAAAAAATTAGCGGAGAAAAAAATTCTGAACCGAGTTAACTTTGTACTAATTAGGAAGATTGGTTGGTTGTTTTCAGATTATCTGGCGCCGTCAGCAACACGAGGGCTATAATGCGCCGAAACATTCGTCATTAGACAAGCCAACATACATTTACAAACACCCATGCCTAACACGGGACTCGAACCCGCAACCTCGCGGATTAGAGGCTAGCATGCTAACCACTATACCGTTTGGTCGGCACTAATTAGGAAGAGAGCTAATCACAATTTTATTCAATCACAATAACATTGTAGCAATGCATTAGATATTTATTTTATGGATGATGCCAAATGTGTCAGACTTTATTCACAAATAGACCTGAATGTTGTTTGTCTTACTTTGGAATATAACAATAAGTAAAATGTACAGTAACAGACCTCATAAGGCTTTATCAGACCATTATTTTTGTTGTTGTTAAATCTTCATACAATCACAGATGTATTTACTATGCAAAAAGAAAACGCGATAGGACTTTTTGCAATATTAGCTGACTAAAAACTTTAGGATAAAAGGGGAATCTTTATTTGAAGCATGTACATCATTGTAATTAGCTTTAACACACTTTACTATACATCGATTTTTTAATTACCACAGAATTTATGACGTTAGATTTTCGAAACTGTGCACTTCAAAATATGTATTATGAAAACCGAATGGTTTTATCTTTAAGCGCTATTCTATGAGTTTATGCCGTGCAAAATAATCAATTGAAATTGGTTTTCATTGCGTCGTAAAACATGTAAAATAAAGTGGTAAAAAAGAAACATAATTATGTTGACGGAATCATTTTGTCATATTTTAGGATAATTTGCAGAAGATGTTGTCGTAAAATGTAGTTTTATGAGAAATTTTATCGTAAAGTTTTATGCATTTGTTTTGTGCTTTCATATCTAGCAAAATTGTTAAAATAAAAGTAGCAAAAGTAGTCCAAATAAGTCTCAACTTTTTTTTTTTTTATCTATTCTGCATTATGAAAATTAAAAAAAGGATATAAAACTTCAATTCGAAATTTCTTCGAAAAATTTACAAAATAACTGGTTCTAGTAATTTATAGACATTCATGAATTCGACAACATTGAAATATCAAAATATATAACTGATGCATTAGAACATGCTTGCGATATTAGAAATATTTTCTTTCCAAATTTCTCCGAAAATTCTGTTTTCCATGTTTCAGTTTATTTTATCCCACCAGCAAAATAGAAAATCCAAATTATTCTAAAAGAGGACATAAATTTATTATATTTCAGATTTCTTCTTCTTTTTTATTTTTTTCAACTTACTGTTTAGTTCCGAATCTAAAACTATCAAGATATGCCTGTCACAAATGCTTAAAAAATTTCAGGGATCATTCGATGAAATAAGGATACATTTCCGCTGCAAAGGGTATCCGATATCAAAAGGAAACCTGTCACAGGGAAAGCCATTACTTTTCACTCTTCTATTTTTCGGTTTCTCTCTGCGCCCATCATACTTCCGCCCCCTGAGAAAAGTGAACAGCGACAAATGGTTCGTAGTTCAAGCAATGAAAATCACAGCCTCCTTTCTTACTATCCAGAACCCTTATTTCCGGGCAGGTATCCACGCAAGAAAGATTCTGCTCAGCTCAGAAGGAATCGCACCTAATATATACGTCAAGAAGTTAGTCGTTAGAGATAGAGCAGAAGGATAAATAGGGCATTAGGATTCTTTCTGACGCTTTCTATTTTGTTCCCATAAGGGAAAGAGAGAGAGAGAGAGAGAGAAAAAGAGAAGTCCTTATATATTGCATGCTGAAATATGAAATTTCTTTCAAATATCGAAAGTTTCAAGTTTATGCGAGTTTGGTCGCAGTAAAAGGGAACGTGGATAATAAATCTATTTTGGTTCCAGATCTTATTTCTCCTTCTCTTCGACCAAAAGTGTAAATGTAGCATCCAAAAGTAGGCGATATTCTTATTTTACTTCGTTCAGGAAAATAGGTTTCGTTGTCGAAAAGAAATGGATGCCGTCTGAAAGTCCAGTCCTATCTTTTTGTTTTTCCTCAGCGGTAGAGAGTTTTACGATGTTGTTGTGTAGAGGACTGGATGAGTTTTAAACAAAGAGCATTGTGTAGGTAAATAGATTTCAAAAGAAAAGGAATTGAAATGTCGAAAGAGGAAGACGTTTATTAATGGCTTTTGACTTTAAAAGGAGGTAAAAATAAATATTGGTGGTAAACGTTCAAAATAAAATGTGTTTTTGTATAGGAGAAGAATGAAATTTTAACTGCTTATTTAAATAATTGTACAATTGTATGATGCTTATAGATATGCAACAGCTAAGTAGTAGTTATAGTTTGTATAGTTAAAAAATATAACTAAAACATTTCTATTCATAATCCCATGGATAAAATTGACTTTGATTGGCAGGTTACTCCATATAATAATTCCAAATCAGTTTACCGGGTAGATGTTAGTCTAAGGAATTGAAAGGCTCAGGTTGGGTGTAATCAAAATGGCAATTCGTAAGTTTTTATGTCGATTATCTTGTTAAAATAGTTTACCTTTCATTAAAAATCATTTCAATACAGTGAGTTTAAAACTTGAAATATGATTATGAAAATGTAAGTTATTTATGATTCTTGAAATAATACACAAGTTAAATAGTTTTAAAAATGAATGTATTTAAATACAATTAGAATAATAACAATATTTATCTTTATTACTCAATATGTAATATATGGAAATAAAATTGTTCAAAAGTGGTCGAAAAATCGATGTCAACTTTTTTTTATGGTCTCCACGTTTTGGAAGGTTGAGAAAGAAGTACCCATGAGACGAGAAAATATTTTTGTTAAAAACGGGCATGCGCTGAAGGTACCTACCTGTCATTCTAAAATCAGATTTTTTGGCAATTTTCAAATTATTATAAGAATAATTTGATAGAAATCTTTCTGGTAATGACTCTCCAAGTATTCGCTTTTTAGTTACAGTGGATTTTGTTAACATTGAATGATTGTAATAAGAAATTTTCGTAGTTATAAATAAACTTGAAAAAATACAAAGAATTTCGGCTAAATGTGGAAATGAAAACGTGTTGATGATATTAAACCTCAATGTTTCGTTCATTATTTTTTTTTAAGTTTACTATATTCAAAAATCGAAAAAGGAAGGGAGAGGCACAAGATTAAGAATAATAATTAAATTTTTTTTTCCAACGATTTTAAATCCGTCCCCCCCCCCCCCCCCCCCTCCCCGTATATCTCAGTAATGTATACAATTATAAATCGCAATAAATTCAATTCTGTGATCCTAAAAATAGCTTATCAATTAGCAAGATATCAAAGTTTTTTCGGCAGTGAAGTCTTTTAATTGGAGTCAGTACCTTTACATTCCTCTTTCAGTGAAAAAAGTGAACATCATTAAATACACTTATTACGCTTCTACTAAATGTAAAATCAATGCCCACAACAATAAGCGATAAGATGAAGGATGAACAGTCTGTTTTAACTATCTGGATTCCCCAATTATACCATGGATAGGAAAAAATAGAAGAATTCTTGGTTGAATCGATAGTACAAAACAATGAAGAATTGGTTGGCTCGATAGTACAAAACAATGCGTATCGTAATAAGCATATATGAATTGAGTAAAAAAAAGTGCCTTTTAAGTAACTAAACCTAATTTGTAATTAAATATTAGATTGCAGTTTTATATCACTACAGAACAACCTGGACATGTTCTCATAATTATATTACATTTTTCTATTATTTCTAATCAGTTCACAATCATTTTCTTTATCTAAAAGATAGAAGTTAGAGAATTGTTAAGGAAGAAAAAACGTGCTACGAGAAATATGCAAATACAGTTAATTTTTCTCCAAAAAAGAAAAAAAAAGTTTTTAAATTAAATTTACAAATAAAATAGTTGAATTTGTTACTTAGAAATTTGCTAGTTTGTTTTACGAGACGTCAACTAGGTTGCAAAGCTCCGACTTAGTGTTTTTTTGGTACTGTTCATTATTCAATTTAAAAAGTCCCCTAAATAATCTTTTATGCATAACCTTATCTTAAAACCTACATTTAAATGTAAAATGCTTATATTTCTTACTTTTATTTATCTAAATTATTGATAAAAGTGTTCCTTTCCTATAATTTGTCCTTTGATTTGATTTTCTTTCAATTTATGATGCCAAAATGACTTAAGTTTAAATGCTATTTCTATTACATAAATTTGAAAAGAAAATGAGTTGCACTAACTACAAAATTAAAATTTATTCTACATTTCAGTTTTGTAAGCTACATATTGGAATTATAAATATTTTTTTTTTTTTTATAAGAACTGGAGCCAACATTAATTATTATGTGATGTAACTTATTAATTTGAATGTTTGATTACATATATATAAATGAATATTGAGTGCTACACATTTGATGTAAATAAAGTCCCAAAATTTTAAGTATTATTGATATGCAAGTTGTGATTTTGATCATGAAAGTTTAATTATAAATTAACTTATAAAATAACTAGATTTCTTTCAAACAAAAGTTTGCAAAATAATAGAATTACTAACTTTTTTTTTTTTTTTGCATAGAATTTAGCATAGAAAGAGGTGTTTAAAATATTTAATATTGTGATGCAATAAATTTTAATAACTGCTAAAACAAAATTTAGATTATATCAGAATTTCATTGCAGATCAGAGAATTTCAATCTTGTCTTTTCTTGAATGGCAACTTTTGAAAGGAGGTATTCTTGGGTTTTCTTCAAAGTGGTCCTTTTTATTTTCTTCATGTTCATGTTGATATACATAGATCGAAGTTTTACGATCAAGAAAAGTTCATATCTAGTTTTCATACTTATCGGAGGGTTCCAAAAACTTTTATGAAAGCATTTTGCAGTGGCCAAAAGTTATTACATTGCATGCAGACATCGAAACACATTTTTAGTAGAAAAAATGGAGAGAATGGTGAATTGGGACGTGTTTTTTCTACTTGTTGTATAACAATGCTGTAATGTGTATTCTTATTGTTGTAAAACCTATATTTTTTTATACTTTTATAAATGCTATTTATTACTCTGTAAAGTTTAAAAAAAAAAAAAAAAAAAAAAAAAAAAAAAGGAAATGCCGAAAAATTATGTAAAACAATAATCAGAGAATCAAAACCATTTGACTAAAACTTGAATGGAATGCATATTTGTTGAAGTAGCAGATTTCCCTAATTTCCAACAAATAAAGACATTTTTTAAATTTATTTTCTATCGCAGTTATTTCAATTCTTTTCTCGTAAACACACCATTATACAGACAAGATCCTTCAGGCTAACTTCGCAAATTTCCATCTCAGAAGATAATTCACAAAAGCGCAAGTAAACCAACAACAATAACAAAAATGAGACGTTGCAAGAAAATATAGTGTAGTTTCAGACACAAAGCGCTTGTCAAATACATTTATTTATTGCAATTTTTTTAAAAGAAAACGCAAAAGAAAAATCGAAATGGTTCCCCGAAAGAGCCAGTGCTGATTACAGTGGCCTCCGGCAGGGCGCAAGTGGAAGATTAGGGAGAAAAAAGCGAAAGTAGGAATATTGAGTGTGTTTCATTTTGGAGATGGAGAGAGACATTTTCTTAGAGATATTTCTTTTTTTAAAATGTAATGCTGCAGAGATCCCCCCAATTTTTTTTTTTTTTTTGTCATTAACACGTAGTGTGAGATGAATGTTTCCGTTAGGGAATATTTTCCATTATTTAGATTGATCTTTAGTTAAAATATAACTTAAAAATGATGAGTAGACAAGTGGAAATATGTTTCGTTATTCTGATTTAAAAATGGATGTCTTTTTAAATTCTTAAATAAATTGAATTTCAGTAGATTCAACTTTGCAGATCGCTATTATGGTTTTCATCAAATTACCTAATTTAATTTATTTTCAGCTAGTTAATTAAAAAATTTATTTTTTCTTAAATTAGTATAAATTTTTTTATAGTCGCATGTCCTTTGATTCAACAAAACTCTCATTTTGATTTCACAAAATTTAGTTTGGTTACTAAGATCGAAAGAGATTTCATACTTTAGATAGCAAAATTGAAGATCAATTAATATTCAATTTCTTAAAAGTTTTATACGTTTTGGTAGGCAAAAAAAAAAAAAATGAACATTTAAATATATGATAACTGCCATAACGTAACAATGAATAATTTTAATTTAATTTTAAAATATTACATATTTTTATATTGAAATTAATACAGCTTGATTGGTTAGAAATCCTTTAGAATAGAAATATGTAGTTGAACAGAAAATTCGGGCATTTGATTACCTGAATTCATAATTAATAATTTCTATAATTAAAAAAATTGTTTTAGTAAAATTTTATTAAAAGTACAAATCTTTTATATGCACAGTTAATATTTCAAAAGTAGAAGTAACTTAATGTTCCTCCTTTATAATGCAGATAGTACAAGTAAAACACCTTAATCTAAAAGTTAAAAAGTTTTCTGCCAATTACAAAATATATCATTTGAACTATTTACATATCCTTGGATTTTAAGTTACAGACACAAAACAGAAATAAAACTAATAAACACAATATATGGAAAACAATAATTTTGTTAACGATTTTATTTCTAGAATGTAGATGTAGTTCTTGAAACTAATCTGAAAAATACGCGACCCGGTAGTTGCTAGAATGTGTATATTCCTGAAGCTCAACTACTACAATCTCAATTAAAATCATTTCGTGAAAAATGGACATTCGTTGCCAAAACCGTCTGAGCCCATTTCGATAATTAGATTCGCTTTTTCTCACTCTATTTCTTCCATACACGCATAAAAGGAAAAACCACGCATAACCAGTAAAATCTTTTTAAGCTTGGCATGGAACAGACTTTTACTGCAAACACGCATACATCGGGATTAATAATTTCTATTATGCAGTTTATGTACTCGCATTTTTTATGAATGATTTCTAGACAATCAGGTTGAAATAAATATTTGGTGTTTGAAATTATAAAAATATGCAATATTGAACTCGATCAATTGTCTGAGTTTAATAATTTTGCCCTGCTTTATCAAAATATATTTATTTCAGAACTTGCGAATCATTGTTTAATTGTTCGATTTTATTTTCAAAAATAAGTTTGAAATAAGTGCAGATTGCATTGAATGTTAAACAAACTTTGGGATCTATATTCTTATTAATAGACAAAAATAATAATTTATCATTGAAGCTTGACGTATTTCTTCTTAATAGTATGGTTCTTCACATTCATTATCCAGACCTTGTTTTCTTACTCATTCTTAGTTTTCTTATTAAATATGGACTAACACCCAAAAACAAACAACTTTTTACTAAACCACTAAAAATAATTTTATAAAAATTTAAAATTAAAACAAAAATAGTTAAGTTATGTAATAATTAACTCATTTTAATATACTCTGATTAACTACAAAAATTATATTAAATTAATGCAGAATTAATCTCAGAATATTTGAAGATATTTATTGCATTGTGTTACATCAGATTTCAGTGTATTATTTTACCTACCAATTTTTGTCTTTTAAAGAAAAATTATTAAAATACACCAATAATATTTTTTTTAAATTTCTAAAAAAAGTGTAATTCATTTTTAACATTGAATCTGTTTTGTTTGAAATTAAAAGATTCATTAATATAACAGTTAAATGTGTTAGTTAAAGTGTTCAATGGCTTTTTTATATTTCTTTCTAATATATATATATATTAGAAGTGGAATATGGTTCTAGATGCATAGTCCCAATTGAAGAAATGTTTTAAATCGTTAAAATATTTTTACTGAATAGTTTTTATGTTAAAAAAGGGGTTGGTATAAAAATTACTGATTGTTAATTTTTATGTGGTCCCCAGTTCCCCCAACACATATTTAGAAAAATAGTTGCCCATAAAAAAACATTTCAAACTAAAAAAAAATCGAATTTTGTACGACTTATATTCATGGAGATATGAGAAATTCAATTTAGTGACTTATACCACTTTACACCCGTGGTCATTAACATATTTTAAGGGCATGTACACAAAATGAAATAGAAAAAAAAGAAATTGCGTTCGGAAAATTATTCTGAAATTAAACGCATGAATACGATCTATCAATATCTGTAGTGAATTGTAGAAGCTGAACTCGTTTGCAAGAGATAATAGGTGCTATACTCCTTGAAATTATCAAAAATCTTTCGACTACATACGACCAAAGCAAAAAGAAATCTTTCGAGGCAGAACCAGTTCACACTCTTGTGTTGTGAAGGGGTCACATTCGCCCTAAAATTCCTATAATTCCTTAAATTTTCGTTTTTCCCATAAGATTCCTAAAATTGTACTTAAATTTTTTGTTTATCCCTAAAATTTTAAAAATCTCGGAAAATGTTTCCGTTAGTGGTTAAAAAAAAAAAAAAAGAAAAAAAAAGAAAAAAAAAATTATATATATATATATATATATATATATATATATATATATATATATATATATATATATATATATATATATATATATATATATATATATATATATATATATACCTAGAAGAGGGGAAAATTCCCGATCCTTATGTGTAAATTAGCATGTAGTACTGCTGGATTTGCAGGTTCCTATGCAAATTTTAGTGGCAGATTAGGGATTTGTAGGTAGAAAACCAATAATGTAAGTTCACTTAAAAATAAAAGTAGCTCATATCAATATCAGATGTATTTCGCTATTTCGTCAATCCTCGTTGTTGAAATGTACACTGCGGAACAGTACGTAGAAATGTTACTTCTGTACGGCCGATGAAATCAAAATGGGCGAGAGGCTGCAAGACAATATGCAATTAAATTTCCAAATGGTATAAATCCATCTAAAGATACGATTTTAAACGTTGTAAAGCGTTTGCGAGAAACGGGTAACATAGGAGGACGTCTTCGATCCGGAAATTCAAGAGTGGTTACCTCTGACGAAGAAATTTTGGGCTATGCTCTTGTTTCTCTCAGTCTAGTGTCAGGGGCATTAGTGAAGCATATGGATACTCAAAAACCCATGTGTGGAGAGTCTTAAACTGACACGGTGCACATCCTTATCACCCGCGATTGGTGCAAGAGTTTTTGCCCGGGGATGAAAAAAATAGACGGTTTGATTTCTGCAATTTCATCATGAACAAGCTAGAATTGGATTCATCATTTGTGAATAACATTCTATTTTCTGATGAGTGCACGTTCTCAAGAACTGGGACAGTAAATAGGCAAAATACACACTTTTGATCCCTTCAAAATCCCCATGTAATCCGACCAAACCAGCATCAACTACTATGGTCCGTTAATGTTTGGTGTGGCATATGGAAGGGAGCGTTAGTAGGACTTTTCTTTTTTGCTGATACATTAACAGGTAAAAAGTATGCGATCCTGTTACAGGGACCTTTATCTGACTTTCTGGGTGACCATGTCGTGTTAGCAGACCTTAAAAAGATGTGATTTCAACAGGATGGTGCACTACCCCACAAGGCAGCTTACACAACATATGTTTCAAGACAACATTATAGGCCATGGAGGTCGGTTAGAATGACCTCCTAGATCTCCAGATCTAAATCCTTTAGAATTCTTTCTTTGGGGATTTTTGAAAAGCAAGGTCTATGAAAAAGAAATCGACGAGTCTATTAGATTTGCGGAATCGAATTTTATCCGCTGTCAGAGGTATTTTTTCTGTAATCCTGAAAAATGTTGAAGATGAATATGAATTACGTGTGTGCGTATTTGAATTACGTATTTTAATCGAAGGAAAACAATTCGAGCATGGGTAATTAAGAAAGAGGTTATTTATTCTTTTCACTTTGTTCATTTCTATCACTTTTTATTTTTGTTTGTGTTAACAAAAAGTGCTGCTTTCTGATTATGTTATTATTTAAAATTAAAATTGTTTATAAGTTTGTTTGCTGTTTATTATGTGTTGTATAATTTTTTTTTAAAGCAGTTTCTAGTCAAAAATTATAATTTTTTAGGCGATGAACAACAACTTGTTTGTCATAGTCAAACCTAGTCTAGAAGTTCGTTGCTATTCTGATAGGACGATATTTTCTCATTTCAATTTATGTACGGGCCCCTTAAATAGCGTTAAAACTTAAAACTCCAATAACACCGTGGCTATTAGCCGAATAAATTTCGATTTTTTTTATTTGAAATGTTTTTTCATGGGCAATATTTTTCTAAATATGAGTTGGGGGATCCGGGACCATATAAAAATTTACAATCTGTAATTTTTATACCAACCCCTTTCCTAACTTAAAAACTATTCAGTAAAAATATTTTAACGATTTAAAACATTTCTTCAATTGGAATTATGCATTTAGGATCAACGGTGCCGAAAATAAAGGTCGGCCAGGTTATACGGGGACACGCTGTATGTATATATATATATATATATATATATATATATATATATATTAAACATTTTTTACTCTTTCTTCTATTTTACAGCTTAAAATTTTAAATATAGATAATTTATTATCCGTTTCTAGAAACGACAAATAGTTTTAAAGGCTTTATTGAGTTAGATTCATTCGATTTTTTATATTCATCCTATTTTCAATTATAATTAAATAGTAAATATAATTAAATGCGTTATTTTCTATAAAATAAAATGTACCGTCCTTCAACAAGATAAATAATTCACTCTATTCAGTAAATAATGAAATTAAAGTTACAATTTGATGATAAATTGGATCGTCGAATTGAATAGGTGAAGTTATGTCGAATCAATGAAAGAAAATAAAAATAATTTCAAACAAATTTATTTGCAAAATAGCTTTAAAGTAACGTTTTAAAAATATAGGTTTCACGTTTAATTAGAATATTTTAATTATTGCTTACAAATTGAATTACTCAAAGGTTAGTTTTCCAGAAAAGGTAAGAGAAAGAATTATTATTCATATAATAATAGAAAAAAGTAATAAAGCAAATTTAGATATTTCAGAATTCCGTAAAATTGTTTCTAGGATATTTGAAATAAGGATATGAGAGATAATACGATCTAGAAGATAAGGGAATCTTTTGTTCAGGTGTTCTACTTATGGGAACACGGTATTTTATCTTTCAAATTGAACTGATAATTGTGTTATAGGGCACCATTTATTTCTAGAATTATTTTATGACAAGATAATTCAATCATCGTCTCAAAATTTTATTTTATTATTTCTAGATTCTTGGGTATTTTCGTGTATGAAAATCTAATACCTGTATATTATTCAGGGTAGGTTTAGAGTTTCTTAAGCAATGCCACATTCACATAAACACAGGAGGAGACAATTTAAATTTATCGGATATTTCTTTTGCCAATTTCCGTTGTAACCTATATAAATGTGTATGAATTAAAAACTACACATACAGAAATCCATTGCTTACACATAAATTGGTATGTATATAAATTTTCTAAAAACATTAAAGTTTGTGATTAAACTTCACATTCTTACAATGATGATTTCTTGTTTCCGAAATATTAATGAATAACATTTAAATTTTTTTTTTATGATATACATTTATTCAAAATGGTTTTAATATTTTCGGAAGTAATAATTTTCCTAATATTTTAGTATTTTTCACATTTCTGAGTTGCTGAATTCCCTTAATAGGCAGCAGCACTAGCTGTAGAAGTACATCAAACGTTCAAAATGCTTAAAAAAAAAACCAAAAACCAAAAAAAAACAAAAAAAACCTGAAGGGTATAAAGTGGGAAACGTTTTGTTGCATTAAAAATATTTTGAATTCATAACTTTGAAGGAAGTGGAGGAGGAGATAAAAAAAACATATTGTGATGTTTATGAAATACTTTTTAATTAGGTTTCCTAATATTTCTTCGATTAAAGCCATAAAATCCTTTTAGCAGTAGCACAAGAATAAAAAATAGTTTCAAAATATTAAACTATAGATCAATTCAATACCGGCAATTATGTAAAGAAGGGAACATAATAATCTTTTCCGAGTGCTTAGGCACAGGTTTATTACTATAAGATAGTACGAGTTTAATTTGAGTTTGCATCATAATATTTAAATGTGTGTTAAAAGACGCCAAGTCTTTGTAAAAAATAGAGAAATATATTTTCTTATAGTAATATGATGTGTAGAGAACGTAACACGTGAAAATATGCTCATAATAGTATTAAATTGAGAATACAAATAACTTCAAACTAGGGCGCGTCGTTTCATTTTTTAAATCTTTTATGTTATATTTTTGAAACTAATCTACTTAGTGCATGTACAGTAGAGGAGATACATTTGATATCATTTCCAGGAATGCATTTTTTCCCCATTTTACGAAAAATAGCATACATTTAGTACATTTTGTTTCTTATTTTAGGCAAAATCAAATTTTATTTATGTTATACAAACATTGTAAATAAATGAAATCTTTTTAGTAAATTAAAATAAGTTTCAAGCAATCTTGATTTAATTCAGACAATTTCTTATAATCACTAGTTGAAACCTTTCTCCAATGAAATTTAGGGATATCTCAAACAAATCCAATTAAAAATGGTTCACTCACCCTTTTTGATAGCGTAATATACTTTTCTATTGACCTAATAAACATATTAAGATATTTTTTCAAAATATTTTGAATTAAATCACACTTAATTTTTTTATGGAATGATTATATCCGTTTTTAAAAAATTTAGGTTTCCTTGAATTATTATAACACAAACGCTAATTAAAGTACATGACAGCATTTAATTACTAATTAGAAGAACATTTTGCATCGACACAACTTAAATTAACAATGAATCTGCAGTCTAAGTATGATATAAGCTAGACCCGTCTGTACATTTTCTGTACAAAATAAGAGTATTCAGTTACCATGCAGAAGTTAGAAACTTTATTCAATGTGACAAGGAATATAAACTAATTTTAAAATTTTATCCTCACTTATTTAAATATTAATTTTAGTCATCAATACAATAACGACATTAAGCTATTAAATTTTGACGTTACAACAAAATATATAGATTTTCAGAATTTTTCAGTTTCAGCATTATAAAGTAATCATGGTTCTTATTTATGAAAGTAAGTAACGAAATAACTGAAAATTTACTTGTAATTTGTATAACTTGATATAGAGTTATTTTGCATCTTAAAAAAAAAAAAAAAAAAAAAAAAAAATAGTCCCCATAACAACTCACAATTTATTTGCAACTCAGACTGAAAATTACGATGTGTGGAAAAGCTCTATATCACATTACTTAAAAGACCCTTATGCATATTTTTCTAAAAAGCACCTCATTCATAATTCCTAACATACCATTCAAAAAGAATAATTTTTTCCCCCATAAACATGAAATGTTGGATGAATTATAAATGATGATACGAAGACGCTTCAATGTAGAATATTTTATTAATATCGCGTTTAAAATTCACAGGCTTTCATTTGAAACATAAATCTTAATGACATGTTTGAAATGGAGGGGATTTCCGCAATGTTTGCTGTATTTGGGAACCTTTAACGATATAGGCCTAGCGTCATTTCTTTCAGAAACAGTAGAAAATGTTGCGGAATGGAATATGCATTTCAAAGCTCTAGAAGGGGAGGAAAGGGGGACGGTGTTATAGTTAGCGAATTTTCGCGTCGGTTACTTTAATAATTATGTGATGCTTTTTCATAAATTAATGACAGTGGCGTAGTTACAGACGCAATCGTTTGCTGTCGAAATGGTTTCCAACTGACGCAGTATGCCAATAATAAACACGGTAAAGTATTTGTACGGCGGTCCTCAAACATCAATTTACTTAACGTAATTTAATGGCCAAGACAGTTAATGTTAGCAATGGTCGTAAAATTGAGATAAACAGTTTTGGATGAAATTGAAAATATTTTTCATTGTGGAAAATAAAGTCTCTAATATTTAGATGAAGATTTTCGAAATTTATAATCAGACAACTTTTAAACTCTAAACTCAACTATAAATTAAGGTTATTGAAAATGGAGATCAGATAATCACTAGAAGTATTTATAGAGCTATTAAATGGAAGTTATTATGATTATATGTTGTAAGAATTATTTAATTTGCTTAGTTATAAATTTAAAACATGATTACATGGTAAAGTTTAATTATATTAAATATTAACACCAGTAAATCCCAACAAAAACATCTCTGTAAAAAGGTGCCAAGTTCTTCATGCAATGATTATGGCCGTGAAAAGTATTGAGATCTAAAGTAGAGCCAAGTTTAAAGTTGTTGTAAATTACGGTTAATACAAATTAGTAAAATTTTCTTCTCAAAGTCAAAATTCCCCTGCATAAGCCTAAATATGTAGCTGCAAAAATATTTGTGATGCAGGGGAATTTTTACTTTAAAAAAAGAAAATTTGACTAGTTTTAATTGCCTGTAATTTACAACAACTTTAAACTTCTCCTTTAGTTCTCAATACTTTTCACTTCCATAATAATCATTGTAGGAAGAACTTAGCGCCTTTTTACAGAGATGTTTTTGTTGAAATTTTACTTCTTTTTTCAAGGTACTAATTTTAAATTTATAGCTTATTTGTAACACAATAACTAGTTTTAAAATGTTTAGTGTTCATATTTTTTGAAATTGCAAGAAAATTTACTGAGATTGAAAGGGCTAAGCATAATTTTTTTTTGTACTTACTTATTACAGTCGACCGTTGACAAACTTTTTGATGGTGTCCAACTGCGAGAATTATAAAACTAACCGATTCCTTTATTCTTTTAATTATTATTTGGTTTTAAGGAAGTTTTAAAAAACGTTCAACATCCAATTCGTCGAGAATTACACGAGATTTTTCTAAGAAAATTAAATTTAACGGACAACAGTCCATGACGTACTTATGCATTCAATATGAATGATAATATTAAAATTATTTTAAATAGTTTATTCAGATATGCAAAAAAAATTGGCAAAGGGGAAAAAAATTAACAATTGGCGATCATTTCGTAGGTGATAAAATATCGTCAATGGTCGATTTTATAATGCCAAGTACACCTTTTTAATTACTTCTTGATTTTAGAGACTTTGAGGCGTGTGGTGAGTTTGCCCTCTATTTATATATGCTTAGAGCTACTAGTATTCTAAGTTGTATAATTCTAGCCCCAATAGAAATGTATTAGAATTGAGATTCAAATTTTTCGAACATTGCCCCCTTTAGGGGAATCGGAGGGGAAAATCTCGAATTTTAGATTTTTTTTCCTTTGTATACATATAAACCTTATAAGCATACGAAATTTCATAGTTCTAGCTTTGATAGAAGTACCTTAGTAATTTGATGAGTTTTGGGCGGATTTCAAAATATGTCCTTTTCTGCCATTTTTGAATTTGATTATCAATACAACCAATATAATTGAAGACTTGAAACTTAGGAGTCTTACTAAAGTGGCTACCATCTACCCGTAAAAAAAATTTCAGCTCTCAAGTATACTATAATACGCAAATATGAGAGGCCAAAATACTACTGAGTGGCTTCCAGTAAAAGATGGCTGGCATTGAACGTTGCACTGCAGTGCATTTAGATTCCAAGGACGTATAATGATATAATAATATAAGAATATTGAAAATTCCTAAATTAGCATACGACTAAAGTCCAAAGTATAAATATTTTACTAATTAGGACTTTGGTGCTTTGGATCATGATACGGAATAATATTTTAGTCCGAATAGTAAAACAATTTTCTTGGCGTTCACACACATCTTTCTGGGTTCTTACGAAAAAGTAGTTAAAAGTAACATTTGAAATAAATTGAAGACTGCGATCACCAAAAGTTTTACAAAGATCTCTTTCAACATTACATTAATTATATTCTTTCTAAAGCGGTCTTTAACAAAATTTCTACTCTTAAAAGTAACAAAATTTTGCAAAAAAACTTGTTATAATCAATGTTCTTTATTGCAGTTTTGCAGTCACGAATGCCAAACTCATTAAATATTTATGATAAATACAGAAACAATACAACAAATTTTTTATCTCGTTCTTAGAAAATAGGTCAAAACATTGATATCCGAAGAAGTAAACTATTTTAACATTAAAATTCATAAATTAGGAACACTCGTAAAGTGATTTTCGAAATAAAGTATAATTATTGATTTTCAAAAATAAACTATTAACCCTTTGAAGCACAGAAACCACTTACTTAAATTTATATTTCTATACGTAGACTTGTTTTACAGCGAAACCACACTTCCTATATATCATAAATAATCAATAACATTTTTCGATTTTGTATGACCTGAAACAAAGTGCAATTTTTTTTATGCAGAAAAATTTGACTAGGTATGTATGCCATTTGTGTTCACTGTTACTTGCATTGTGGTTTTATAACGTAACAACTTACAACACTTAAAATAAATATTTTTTTACAAAAAGGAAGTATACTCCATCATTTTTCTATTAATAAAAGCCCATACCAAATGTCATTAAAATCGGAAATAAAATCGAAATTCGAGCTTCAAATGGTTAATTAGCTTATTTTTTGGCTCAAATAACCGAGTTTTAAAGTTATATTAGTGTTTTGGATTACACTTATAACTAGGATTACAAATTGATAACAAGGAAATCGATTTATTATTATTTCTCAAAAGAGAATCCCAACCTTATTTATAAAGTTACATTTAATTATGAAGAGGTAGGATTCCGTCCTGCCGAACATCACCCAATAATATTTTGGTTAGAGCTAGTCTAAATCTCATTACGCTGTTGTCCCCAAACGTATGACACGACAATAATTAAATTTTGAGTAATCACTTTCCCTAGGCAGGAGGAATTAACCGAGGTCCTCTAATAGATAATCTCTCTACTCTCTTTACGGCATTTTTACGCGACATTGCTTCGAAAAACTTTAGGATGTGACCCTTAGGCTGTTTGCTACTGTTAAACCCTAGTACAAGGAGTAATGCGGAGTAATTTGTGCAAAGTTTTTCTCTCTCGGAAGACTTGTAACGATCATTTTATGTTTCGTTTTAATGCGTCTTGCCCTCATGGGCGTAGCTGGATAGCATGATTTAGTTTAGAAGTTAACGTCGAAGTCAGAGTTTAAAGTTAAACTCATTTGGAAAGTCCTGTAAGCTCTTTAAATTAAGACCTAACTGTCTTTCCCCATAACACAGACGCAACACCACCATTTAATAATTTTTGGACATATCTTTCGCTCTAGTTATAATTAATATTGGAAAATGTCTCAAGAATTCCTTAATAAAAAAAATATGAAATGCCAGAAAGTAAATGTTTTAACATAATTTATGTAATCAATAAATGGAAGCTTGAAGAGACTCTGAACAATCTTATTTAAGGAGTTATCATGACAATAGATACGAATGATATAGGAACACAAAAACTCGGTAATTTTATGAATTTGGCAATAATGAATGCCCTCTGGAATTCTCCAGATTTTGCAAGCTTGGTGATATATTTTGATGAGAAATGGTTGTGAATTTCATTTTTTCGGAAAAGTATTAATTTTGTACAGATAGATGGCATATATCCTTTGTATAATTTTATCTCTAAATTAGAGTAGGAGCAAAAACTAAAACTAAATAATTTTAAACGAATTAAATAAGTTTATTGAAAACAAAGAACTAAAAATATAATAGAATATTAAGTGTTGTTCTACGTTCATACACTCTTGATTCTCTGTTATATATTCTTTTTTGCGAATCATTGTCAAGACAATAATTCTTCATCGTTTCCCTGATAAAAGGACGAAAATTTCGATTTCCGAGATTGCAGCCCCGTGAAAATACCGAATTTTTATTATGAATCATTTTGCCTCTTAGACGCAGGCATTTTTCCAGTTTCATTAAAATATTTTTTCATTTCAATTACCCATATGTGTACATAGGGTAATAAAAGTATAGGAGTCGGTCACAAAAAAAAATTTAAAAAAAAATAAAAAAATCGGACTTTCCCTTTTCATGTTTTCGAACATTTTGATTTCAAAAAAGTAATCAAGAAAAAAAATGTCTGTCTGTGAACTGTGTTCAGCATAACTCCTGAACAAACCGACCTACGATGTTCAAATTTGGTGAGTGGGCTGGTGGTGGCCATGGGACCTACAATTAAGGTTTTCGTCAAAATCGCGCAACGCATAAGGTAGCTGCCATTGAAAACATCATGTTTTTTAATGATTTCTAAAAAAACGGCTCCAACGATTTTGACCAAAATCGCTGAGGTAATGCCTCTTAAGGTTTTCTAAACATTCCTACTACCGAAATTTCAGTAAAAATGCTTTAATGGCGCAAAAAGTTGAAAAACGAATGCCTTCAAAACCGAGTTCTCTTTGTTTGAACATAGCTCATCAACGATAATTTTTTCTCCTCACATCAGTTTCACTTATAAGAAAGGATAATATAAGGATTATCAAAAAGTATATTGCCAAAAACACCATTTTGGCGAAGGTTTTTTTTAAAGACCCATTTAAGAATTATCGTAAAAAATATCGCCAAACTGGCATTTTTTTATCTTAGCGAATAATGAAAATATAAAAACGATACATGACACAAATCCACATCAGTAATATAGTGCAATTGAAAGTTGTGCGATTTTCCACACGTTTAGTTTCAGATTTATGGAAATTACAATTTCTAGCGTAACGAACAGCAGAACGTGAAGATGGATAGATAAAACCTAGATTTTTATATTCTTAAAATCAGTTTGCCATATTATATAAAAACAAACAAATAAACTAGATCAATATTTTGGATGATCATAATACTTCTACATTTGATGGATAAGATAGTAAAATTGTGACGACTTTCAAATCATTATTTGACAACTGGATAATGATAACATGTAACGTTTCGTTGGAAGGAAATAATTCATTACTAATAAAGTGCTTGTAATTTAATATTAAAAACTATAAAACGTAGTTTTTAAACTTACAGGTTACAAAGATATTAGATCTGCAATATGAAATTTCTATATGTAACAACTATCACTATCTTAAGATTTTAAAGTAATAATTACACTGCACTTAAAGTTTAAAATTCTTTAGGGCTTTTGTAACATTATTTTGTAAGAAAAAAAAAAAAAAATAGGATCTTCCATGTTAATTTATTACCTTAAATTCTTGAAAACGTTATAATGGAATTTGAACGTTGTTTAATTGTGGTAATAAAATATTAAAACAATATGCAAAAGAATTCAATTTTATATGTCTGGTTGTTTGATCTTGGAATATAATGGGATAAAATGAGTTGAATATACTTCATTCATTTAGAAAACTATTTTAGAATAAAATTTAAAACAAAGGACAATTTAAATTTTTTTTTTTCAGAACACTTCGAAAGGATTTTAAATATTTTAGAATATAAATCTGAAGCAATGAATATTAGAACTAAATACCAATCTTTACGTGAGATGTTCTCAAGATCTTATAGGTAATCAATAAACATTAGCATACGGCTTTTCAACGAGGTTATATGCGGATGAATAAAAAATTATAAATTTGAAGGTATTTCTATTTTAAGTCACTTGAAAAATAAAATCCTAGCAACATGATGGTAGAGAAGATGCACGAGAAGTCTAATCGGAAATGCAAAAAAAAAAAAAAAAAAAAAAGCGAAATAAAAAGCTTTCTTGTACTCAGTTTATTTTAAATAATGGATGAAAACTAAAATTCAAGCGCCATATTGGCCTTCGTATAATAAAGAGAGAGAGTGAGAGAGCAATTCATTATGCAAATGTCGTCTTTCTTCTATGCCAGAGAAAATTATCTGACCTTCATTAAAAGTGGCGGAACTCCCTACTAGGATAGAAAAGAGAAGAGAAAACGAGAGAAAAAAATTATTCTGTGTTCCGAGCGATTAGCCTTTGCAAGAGAAGCAAATCACCAGCTTCATTAAAAATAAATTTGTAAAAAAGAAGTAATTAATATCGGAAGTAATTTTCTTATTCCTCTTCGACACCTAGACACATTATGTGGGTGTTCCACAAGATGTTACTTCATACATTTTTACATTCTCGTTATGAAGAATGTGCTGCCATTCAAGGCTTATAAGTGAAAGTCAGCTGTTTTCGTCAAAGATCTAAACGTTAAAAAAAAAAAAAAAGTGCAAGAAGGAGATACAAAGTAGAACAAGCAGTCACAGAGTAAAAGCGTAAGAAATGTTCTCCTAAAAGAGAACGTGGGTGAGTTTTAGTTTTGATCTTTGGAATAAATTTGACTGGGAAATTCGAAGCCAGAATATAAATTAAATTGTAAAGATTTTCTAAGCAAAAAACCCTTGCAAAACCTTTTTCTATTTCATTGGCAAGCTTTTTAAATTTTAATTTTGAATTGCGTGTTGTAATTTTAAGAATGTATTGCTCAGGTTTAAAGTGAATCAATCCTTTAATAAATGGAAGTAAGTTAAATGTAGTGAAAAGAAAAATTTAGAATATCAATTGAAGCTATTAGGTTAATTCAATAATAAATTAAGCGAGTCTCGACAGTGGTACATAATGTTTAAATATTTTATTTTTATGTATTTAAACGAAATATAAGTAAATATTTCCCTACTTTTATTTTTCACTACTTTAAATAAGACACCAATGTGAAATGTAAAAAGAAAATAAACGCGAACATTTTCTTAAAATATACTATTAGAAATGTTGAATACGGATGTAATAACTAGAGAACTATTTTTTTTAACAATAATTAAGTTTAGAATAATTAATTAAAAAAATTAATTCGATTTTTAAGAATTTTATAAAAATAAATCATTTTTCTGAATTTACATAAATAAAATTATAAAATGTTTTAAAACAACGTTCAATTCTTCAAAAAGTTTCTGACTCAAAGATCAAAATCAATTGTGGAGCAAAATTATTAAAACATACTTTGTGTCATTTAGAAACTATTTCAATCGTTGGCGAAACTTCTAACAAAAATAAGTTAGTGTCTAAGCATAACATTCTCGGTGGATAAACATCTTCGCTTCTGACAGTTTCTAATTAACTTCCTACAAATAAGCCGTAGACAGATTACTATTGACACAGCACTCAATATACGAAGTAATCAGATTCCAGGACTATTCAGCTGCATCCTTCTAGAGACCAGTACATGACAATCTTTAAATTAAAAGCTAGATTTAAGAAGAGTTAATAAATATTTTCTTGACATCAATTACTTGATTTCTTCGAAAAGATAGATGCAGACAAAAATTCTACGATTAGTTTAACAAAAGAGAAATTTTTGCAAATTGTTTTAACTTTGAGAAATGGATCACATGTGTTGCAAACGTTTTAATGAGACAATTAAATCGTGCTAAATATTAATAATGGACAGATGGAGTTAATAACGTAATAAACTGAATAAATATTAGTTATAAAAACTATACAGCAATATTTTGAAATAATAATGCGTGTACTTATGAGAATAATATATACACAGGGTGCCTATAAATTAGTTAGGCAATAGAGCACAAATAGATCTGTAAAATTCATAATAACTAGGCATATGAATAATAATATATATATATATATATATATATATATATATATATATATATATATATATATATATATATATATATATATATATATATATATATATATATATATATATATATATATATATATATATATATATATATATATATATATATATATATATATATATATATATATATATTGCATACAGAATGGAATGGTGAACATCAATTAGTTGGGGAAAAAGAATGGTTAATAATGCTTAGTTATTAAGAGTTATACAGATCTATTTGAACTCCATTGTCCAAATAATTTATAGATTCCCTGTATAATATTAAGCCATAAAATATTTAAATAATGTAAACATAGTATAGTAATCCTATGACTATTAAATAATAGTTTTTACGTCAGGAATTTGTTTCTAAATACACATATTATTAATAATATAAATTTTATAGTGAAAACTCTAGTCAAAATCGAAATTAACCACAAATTACTTACTTAAAGGATTTATGTAAATAAAAAAATAATGGTAGCTATACATCGGATTATCAAAGAGTTTTCAAAATATTGTTTATTCGTTAATTAGGTATCATATTAAGTTACGATTACCCTGTCGGAGGGGAATGGTCAATTACGTACATATGCGTCATTCTCCATAGAGAAAAAAATTATCGAAATCATTAAATACTTACATATTTTATCTCCCATAGAACTTATCAATTACAATCCAATTATGACATTGGCAGAGATCGCCCGATAAATATAGAAATCGTCTATAGTTATTCCATGGATATGACGTTCACGGATATCACGATTTCTTTGTCATTATTTAGGTCCAAATGGAACTTTAGGTTGATAAACATGAGATCACTAAATTGATATCTGTATAACTAATACTATCAAATAAGTAATTATTAATAAGTATTTTATTATTCTTAACTAATTTTATCTTTACCAAAGACATGATGGTACGATTTTTTTTACAATTGCACCTAATTCAAATCTCAATAATAAAATATGATTCTTTAATTAAAAAAAAAAAAAAAAAAAAAAAAAAAAAATTGAACGCAAAAGATGTATTGGAACCAAAATGGTCACATTAAACTTCTTTCAGATATCACAGTTGACTTGTTGTGTCACTTGGTAGGCAGTTAAACAACTAAAAACATGACGCGTCAGTCTTGCGACAAGAGGTATTACATTAATTGTAATAAAATTACTACTCATAAACGTTTGATACCCACGCATAACATTGCTTAACTTACCTGTTAACTAAAAATAAATCAATATAGACATCAAGGAAATATGAAGTAAAATTAAAATACTAATAAAGCAAGCAACTCCGAGGTTGTGACAGTCCACGAACAAGGCAAATCATGTTCGAGGACGTATTTTTATTAGGGTTTTGTGATTTTTACTGAGAATGACCCATACAGAACAGCTTTCATGTAATTCGGTTCAGTCTGAGGAATATATTAAGTATAGTGATCGTGATTATAGTAATAGTGATCATCTAAGTAAGGCCAGTTATGCCTGCCGTTTTGCATTGTCTAAATTTAATTAATATAAATTTGATGTACAATCTTTGAAAATCTGCTACGAAAGCTTTAAAACCAAACCAACGCAATGCGGTAATGAGCAGATTTTTACGGTCGACTATCTGCCTGGTCTTGCAACAATTGTACTCTCTGCAATTCTCTCGCCCATTTTTAAATATTTGGATAACTTTTTTTTAAGCATAAGATTTTTATAAAGGATTCAGCACAGGGAACGACACGGATACTTTGCACGTTTACAGTGTATACTTTCTTTGCACAAATACTTAATATTTGCACTTTACTTAAATTTGACACACAGCACTAGACTTACATGCACTTATTGAACAGAACTTCACGAAAGTTGTTCCACGCGTGGTTAATGGGTTAATAAATCATTATTTAACGTTACTTAGAGCACAAACAGACAAGACAAATATGAATATTTCCGGAATCTTTAATTTTCTCAAAGAAAATGCGTAGAATGAAGAGCTATTTTACACGAAATAAAAAAATATATAATTATAAACAAAGGAAACTTTTTCAGCTTATTAATGAAATACTGAAATTACTAAAATAGGTATTCATTATAAACTGCTGATTCAGTCGAGGGAAAACTAAAAAAACAAAAAACAAAGGGAATATTATGCGATCTGCGTTATTTGTATCTTAAATTTCGAATGTGCTAAAATTTTTTCTCACATTTTCCATGCAATAAATATATACAAATTCATAGTTTATAGACAATTTTTATGTAATTTTCCTCCAGTTAGCAAAACTAAATGGATTTTATGCATGGTACGTCACAACTGCCTTGTTTGGTGGAAAATGAAAGGTATGTTGTTATTAGCTAAAGGGATGTGGAAATTGTATTTTATTTTAAAGGGACTGATTTCGTGAATGGTCACAAGGCCCAAGTGTTCTGATGCAACGGAAACCCACTCAAATAACAATTAAAATATTAGGTTATTAAAATACAAACCTTAATATTGACATTGCATGAAGATGTCACAGACTACAGCTCTCCGAAATGTCTGAAGTCAGTGTGACTTTAAGAGTTTGTTATTTGCTATTTGAATTTCAATATTCGAATTTACTTTTAAAGGTGTACTGTGATTGACCACAAGTTTTGACAGACGAAGAAAAAAATTATCATTCAAAGTACCAAAGTGCGTAATCTACTTATCAAATTTACCTCTGTATCGAATAATGATGAACAATTTCATTGCAAATTCAATTGTTTCGAATTTTAGCTTCCATAGAGAGAAGTCTATACAAACTATTAAACCCTCCATCTGTCTGTGTGAGGTCAACATTACCAAATAAAAGTATAAATTCTACAGACAGGGGCGATATGTCACATGAAAGGTCGCGCCAAGAAGCGTTCTAATACCAGATATAAACTGGAAATTACTCCCGAAGACGTAATGGCTGGAAGACAATTTACAATCGCTCTGTCACCCTATAATACATACATCAAAATTTTAAGTAGCATTAACACATTTGATAAAATGCACCTTTAATTTTCTCGTAAATATAACAGTTGATTCCGACATACCATGCATAACCACAATTATATTGGCTTAAAGTTTTAGAACAAAACTGAAAACTCTTCATTAGCATTGGATTTATGATTGGCTACATCACTGTCAAATTCTAAGGCGGGAAAATGAATTATTTATTATGATTGGGATAATAAACTATGAAAAGTTAAAATTGTTTTTAAACCCGAATGATTGGTTAAAAGCTTGTTACAAGTGTTGTCATACGATGGAACCACGCCCAAAATAATGCCTTAAATAAGGCCCATTCTGGAACTATAAAAAGCATACGTACACGACGTCATAATTTTAGACAATGGGTATATGTCAGCATGCTTACAAAAAATAATATTTTTTCAGAATCCTTTAATCTTTTGAGATTTTTGCTTTATGGATATACATATTCCCAATGTTTTATGATTTCAAGTCAGGGCACTGAATCCTTTTCCAAGTTTTTTAAAAAATGTGTCGTCTGTGACGTCACAATATTTATGTATACATCGTCATAAAATGTTTGTATATATGTATTTTTCGAGAAATGTCAGCACTCACGTTGTTCTGAATAAATTACGCAAAATACCTGTTAACGTGCCTGTAAATAACATGATTTATCTTGAATTAAAGTTAAAATAAGCAGACAAACATTAAAAGAAAAATGTTATGATGTGTGCTCATTACAAAACAAAATATTCTACAGCCATTTTTATGGTAATTGAGTTTTGTTTTCGATTTAAAAAATCTATACTATCCCATTGGATCTATTTGATATTTGAACACAATTTTCAATTTTTTTATAAAAATAGTGACCAAAAGTAGGCAATTTAGTAATTTTCGTTTCAAATTAGTATGCAAGTAGAATAAAATCTACACAACATAACATCATCAATTTACAAAAAAAAAAAAAAAAAAAATATTTAAAAAATAATATACTAAAGGCATTTTTATCTTCACTCAAGTTACTTTCAGGTTTTAAGTATGAAGAAAAATATAATGAAATTTAGGTCTTATATCATAGTACAAAAAGGGTTCGTTTTCAAATTAATTATAAATTCGTATTTACACAAAGATGTATGAGGTTTATGGCACGAACGAAAAAATTAGAAATGTTAACTATAATATTATTTGCAACGAATATTCTAATTATTAATAGTTTCATTTTATTTGTAACTAAAACTTCAATTATTTATATTAGGAGTGCGTGTTTTATTGGTTTTCGCTCCTGTCTCCGAACATAGAATGTCACATAACTCATTTAGATACCGATCAAGAATTGTTTCAAGGATATTTCTAAAATTTCAAACTATTATTTTGGCAATTAATAAAACAATAATTTAACTAGGATTCTATCCTTTCAAAAACGTTTAATACACTTTTCGACGAATACACGTTTCCGTGAATTTTTGTTCACTACCAAGACTAGTGCAAGCATACACTTTCCATTACCAATCTTCTAGACCGCGAGGTTGCGGGTTCGAGTCCCGTGTTGGCATGGATGTTTGTAAATGTATGTTGGTTTGTTAAATGACGAAATGTTTCGGCGCATTATAGCCCTCGTGTTGCTGACGGCACCAGATAATCTGAATACAACCAACCAACCAACCAACCAACCAACCAACCAACCAACCAACCAACCAACCAACCAACCAACCAACCAACCAACCAACCAACCAACCAACCAACCAACCATTACCAATCTTTGCTTGAATGTCAAACAACACTAAATATATTCTAAATTAATACATCGATGTAGATAGCATTGTTTGACAAGAAAACAACGAAATACTTTTGTAGACTGAAATGGATTAAATTCCAACTAAATAATTTGTCTAAAGAAATAAAAATAGAAGGAGCTGAGCAAGGCAAATCAGAGCAAATCGGTAATCTCTAAGACATGAAAGATATTTATTAAAAAATTATTAAGATTTTATTGTTGCAATCATACCTATATTTTAGATGCATTATTATTATTAAAGTATGAACTAATTTTGTTATATAAATGATCACACAAAAACAAAAAAAAGTTGTTTGTATGGACTGCTTTAAATGAGTTTTTTCATTGAAATTTGGATCATTTCTGATGAAAGGCTTTCTGCCGTGATTGAAAAAGTTTTGATGAGAAATAAATTTGGTATGTATACGATTTGAAGAATCCGGTGAATAAATTAATGAGTTTTAATCTTAAATAACTAAAGATGCTTACAATTAAAACAGTAATAAAAGCAGTAAACACATTTTTTGTAAATAATGGTCCTAAGATAACTTGAGGCTACTAGTAATTTGAGACAGACATGATTTATTAAATGGGGACCCTGAATTCCTCTAATTTATAAAATTACAGGAATTTGCGTATAATCCCAACGGTTCCAAAAGATGTTGTTACCTTTTAATATTGAAACATTTCTAAATTGCACTGTAATGTAAGAAATAGATACATATAATGTAACCTATAAAAACAAAGTTTTTAACATAAATCCTTTATAAACGCTGCCAATTTTTATATTCATCGGCATAGAGCCATTTTTGTAGTCAGCGTGTGCTTGGTGTTTGCATATAATTTTAAATATTAAATATATCTCAATCAGCAAAATTTGCAGTACACTACTTTTCAAAATTGATTAATTAAAAATGAATGTGAATTTATGCATTCAAACCAAATATTTTATATTTATTCTGATAAAAACAATTTTATTATTTATTAAAACAATTTTAACAACTGGAAAGAGTTTTTTTTTTCAATGATCGGTTAAATGCTATTTTAGAGCGATTGGATGACGACAAGTTGGTTTATTAATATTCCTTAAAAGCAACCTTTTAGGGACAGTGACACCACCAAACTTTGATAGAATGCATTGTCACCGACATCGAATTTATCTGCTACGTTTCAGCCCGATTGGATGACGGCAAGGGGATTAATTAGGCCACCGCAGATTTGCCCGCCATCGACATATACTAGAGGTCAGTGATATATCTATACGACGACATTTTTATCGATATTTATAAAAAAATATCGATTTTAAAAATATCGATAAAAGTTACCGATATTTTCAATTTTTTATTTTTTTATGATCGTTTTGTAGTTCTATGTGTTTTTCGATTTTATTTATTCCCTTTTCAAAAACTTCAAAACTAATGTTTGAACTTGGCTGAGAGACATTAAAACGGGACCAATATTCAATATTTTCCATACACTTAAAAGCTATTGAAAATTATCTAAATTTTTCTTAAAATTACTGCACCAATTAAGCGAAAATATATATATATTTTTTGTAATAGATCCATTTCAGTTGAAAAAGTAGTCACCTTACAAAAAAGCAATCATGAAAAGTAGAAATTTGCCCCGAAAAACTTTGTTTCTGACAAAATTGAAAATCAAATAAAAAAAAAAAAATCATGTATCGATACATCGATATTTTTTTCTATGCAACGATATAGTATCGATATTTATTTTGATCGATATTTCCGACCTCTAACATACACCCACACACATACATACATACACACCCACATATACACACACAAAATCGAAGTTAATATAAACGATTTAAAAAAGAGAAGTACATTATTGGGGTATAAAAGCAGGGCTGGTGGTATGTAACTGAGATTTGAAGTGGTAAGTGCTATGAAGAAAACGATAAACCAAAGAGTTAGTTAGATTTTTTCATTTGTTAAAAGGTAAGAAACGATGAATTATATACAAATTACATACAAGAAACACAATTGAAGGGTACAAAAGAAAAAATGAGAAAGACATTACAATTCCTTAAATATTTAAAAAAATGAGTTCTTTTACTCTAATAACGAACTTTATTTTATACTAAACTTAAGCTTCTCCCACCATTTTCTCTTGAAATGAAAATCTTGAAAATAAAACTATGGATAAATAGTTCCCTTTGTATGCTATTAGATAGCGAAAAACTTTCAACATAGCAATTTTTAGAGGAAATAATTTGAATAATTTAGTCACAGATTTTTAATATTAAATTATAATCCAGCACTTTTCAAAAGTGTTGGAACATCTTTCGAATAGGCATAAAAACAAAATAAAAGTATGAAAAAATATCATTTACCTGAGAAATATTTTTGTTAATTATATTGCTATTTAATGGTATTATGAGGTGTAAAAAAATTGAAATCAATGCTACTAAAGCATTTTAAAAATTAATTTATTTCATACTTTTCTCCTTCAATATATTTCCTTCCAAGTGGTGGATGTTCATTCATTCATGTATTGACAGAAAACGTGTTCCAAGTTGTTTTGGTAAATTTCAGCAGTGGGATATTTTACAAAAGCGTATGTAAGAAATATCGTTTTGCAGTCCGTAACATGTCCCGATGCTTTTTTTTTTACCAATTAGGCACAAGGAATGTAGAGTAAAATAGGAGACGTGTATGAGCAATCATAGCAATATCAAATCCAACGAACAACTACATATATATTACAGTAGGACTTCAAACATTAGATGAAATTTTTAATACGTGTATATATGATGAACTTCATAAACTGAAAATCATTGACTTCTCATAGAAACATCGAAAGTGTGTTCTTGTTTCAAAATTTAATTAAAAAATAGATCTTTAAAACTTCAAATTTCAAATGACAATTGAATTTTATTTCGGCCTATCGTAATAAATAGAATATGTTATTCACATACAATTCAGAAATCAACGAAATATTTTCTTTAGGCTTATTCTTAATCTTTGTATGTTTTACTTATTAATAAATTGAATTTTTTTTTAAATATGCCATTTTTAAAAATATACTAGAAAACGTGCATTTGCAGAAGAATAAATAACACGAATACTGAACAGTCGTCATTAGTACTCTAAACAAACTTGAAAATATGATAATCAAGCAAAGAGGGGTGTAAAAATATATTAAAACAGCATGTTGAATACGTTATTTTTTACACAATATTAATTAATATTATGAAGGATTCAGTAATTTTGGTGACTTTAAATTGAAACTAGTGAAGCGATTTTAAGTTTTGATGAATTGTTCTTTGCTTTAGTTCAAACAATAATGTAGTTTCAAAATACATAAAACAACTTTATAAAAAAAAAATCAAAACCATCTTCTCATTTTAAGTTACCCTAAGTTAGTATTGTGAACCTTTGGGAGTGTTCCATCCTCTACAGGATACACTGTAAATTCTGGTTATAAATCAAACGCTTTTGTCATGCATCGTCTGTTTTATAAATAATTAATATTTCTGCAATACATAATTTCAATTAACTTCTGGTTAGTTTAAAGATTTTTACTTGAAAATTTAAGAGGATGAAAGAAAAATTCAAACATCAAATTTAAATTTCCAATACATAAATCAGAAATCGAAAAGAAAAACTTATTTTTTTCCATTTTTGAAACATGAAGCCTCAGGTTTTCCAAGAAAAAATGTAATAATAGTTAATAACTAAAGCTGATGCAACTTTTTGAACAATATTGTGTTGGGATATTGTTATCCACTGTCACTCATTTCCACCCCTTTGCTTGCTTGTGGACTGCCCTGCCTTGCAGCGCCGCCTTGTGGCTGGCTTATATAAACTGTTGTTCTAGCCTGTATGTTCATTCATTCATTCATTGTATTCTATTCATTTACCTCTGACTGTCCAATGTTATGTGTGTGTTCCTGTGTCCGTGGCGGTTTAATGACTTAATAAACTAATTGTACCGCTAGTGTTGTTGCTTCTCTCAACCACGCTCTGCTACCATCCCCAACAGGTTATGGGCCCAGGTAAATAGCCATACCTTAGCAGAGAGAGCAACACACGGACTGGAACGAAAACCGAACTAAAAACGACGATGAATGGAACACGGATTGAATCGTTAAACAAGGATAATTACGAGACATGGAAAATACAGATGAAAGCTTTGCTTATCAAAAGCGATTCCTGGGTTTATGTTTCTGGAATCAAAACAAAACCTGTGCTCATTCAAGATGACGTTAAATCGAAAGAAGCTTGTGAAAAGTGGGCAGAAATGGATGAGAAAGCGAAGTCGGACATTATCCTATGTATAGCTCCATCTGAACTGAAACAAGTGAAAAGTTGTGAAACATCATCTGACGTTTGGACTAAATTGAAACAGATTTACGAATCCAAAGGACCTGCCAGAAAAGCGTCGTTGTTGAAATCGCTGATTCAACACAAGATGGCGGACACAACAACTCTAGATGTGAGAGAGCACCTTCGAATGTTCTTCGACATTGTTGATAAGCTCAGTGAAATGGAAATACTCATCGACGAAGATCTGCTAGCAGTGATGTTATTATACAGCCTTCCACCAAGTTTTGAAAATTTCCGATGTGCGATAGAATCCCGCGACGAGTTACCGAAACCAGAGGTTTTGCGAATAAAAATAGTGGAAGAATGTGATGCGAGACGCCAGGACCGGAAATCAAACGGCGAGAGTGGAGGAGCGTTTGCTGTGACTCATCTTCAACGCAAGCCTCATTGGAAAACAAAAAGCGAAAACTTCCAGAAGAATAACAATCAGTTCCCGAAGGCCAGAGATTCTTCGAAAATCCGTTGCTGGAAATGCCGACGTTTAGGGCACCGAGCAGCCACGTGTGACCAGGATTACCAGAAAAAGGATATTTCTCGCTTCAAGCAAGAAAATGCTGGACTGTTAACGTGTGCCGAATCCAAAAAGTGTGGAGATGCATTGTTTACACATCATGGTGAAATGCAAACACAGTGGGTGGTAGATTCCGGATGCACGCGACATTTATGTAATGATGAATCAAAGTTTGTTAACATTGGCGACACAGAAATCAACATTCTCAATCTTGCCAACAACGAAACAACTGAAGTTTTAGGCTCCGGTAAAGCAGTCATCAAAGCGGAAGTTAACAAGAAAATTCAAGATGTTGATGTTTTCGATGCACTTCTTGTTCCGGACCTGCGTACAAACTTATTATCAGTTTCTAAACTTTGTGATCGTGGATACACTGTGACTTTCAAAAGTGACTTTGCTAAGATTGTAGACACTAAATCCAACTTGGAACTAATTGCTGATAGAAAAGATAATTTATATTATTTACGTGGTGGTAATTGTAGTGTTAATCAAAGTGCAAGTCATGCTAGTGAATCTTTTGATAGTGGTAAAAGCAAAGTTGCAGATATTGAAAAATGGCATGCAAGAATGGGTCATTTAAATATAGGAGATTTATTGGAATCTAGTGGTAAGGGAAATATTCGTGGATTAAATTTAGTAAAATCCCCTAAAGAATTTAATTGTGAAATTTGTGCGGTTAGCAAATTAACACGAGCCCCTTATCCTAAGAAATCAGAGAGAGTGTCAAACACGTTGGATTTAATTCACTCGGATCTCTGTGGTCCAATGAAAGTGCCATCAATTGGTAAGTCTTTTTATTTTATGACTTTTATTGATGACGAATCAAAATATTGCGCAGTTAAATTTTTAAAGCATAAAAGTGAAGCTCTAAGTGCATTTAGAGATATCAAGGCTTTATGGGAGAACCAAAAATCGATTAAAATTAAAGTACTAATGACCGACAATGGGGGAGAATTCTTAAATAAGGAATTCGACGATTTTCTTAGGAAAAATGGGATTGAGCATAGATTAACCGTACCTTTTTCTTCCTCCGAAAACGGTTTAGCGGAAAGAAAAAATAGAAGTTTAGTTGAAACTGCAAGATGTTTACTAACTCAGTCAAAATTACCTCTTAAACTATGGGCAGAGGCGATAAATACGGCTAATTATCTGCGAAACAGATGCCCGACTAGCTCACTTAATGGAAAAACCCCTTATGAAGTTTGGAATGGTGTAACTCCAAATGTTAGTTATTTTAAGATTTTCGGTTGTAAAGCTTTTTATATCGATAATTATAGAAAACATAAGTTCTCAGCGAAGGGAAAAGAGGGAATATTTTGTGGTTATTCCGAAACATCTAAAGGATTTCGAATTTATTTACCAAACGAAAATAAAGTTATAACTTCCCGTAGCGTAAAATTCTTTGAGGAATACGATAATAAATCCGTTACATTGCAAGATTTCTTAGAAAAAGAAAATATAAATGAAACCTCAATTTCAATTGAAAACGAATCGAAACTTGGAAGCGATCCAATGCTATATCAGTCAATCAAACCGGATGTGGAGTTAGATGTAAATAAATCTTTGGTAAGCGAGCAATTGAAAAATACTCCAGTTATGGATGATAGTGAACCTTTAGTTTCAGATCAACAAGAATCAAGAAAAAGAATTCTTTCATTGCGCAATAGGGATATCATTCGTGACGAAGCAGATTTTATTTTTAATGTGGAAGTACCGATTAAAAATGCGCTCATAGATAAAAATAGTGAGTTATGGTTTAATGCTTTGATTGATGAAGTCGTGAGTATTATTCGAAATAATACTTTTGAAATTGTTGATAGGCCAGATTCTAAAAGATGTATTGGGAGCCGCTTTATTCTTACGAATAAATTTAAAGATGATGGAACATTATTAAAGTATAAGGCGCGTTTTATTGCGCAAGGCTTCTCACAACAATATAATGTTGATTATTTTAACACCTACAGCCCAGTGGTAAAACAAGGGTCAATCCGAGTTTTATGTGCACTTGCTGCAGATTTAGGCCTAGAAATTCATCAGTTTGACGTAACTACTGCTTATTTGAATGGAGAAATAAAGGAAGAAGTTTTTATGGAATGTCCTGATTATTTTGGAGAAATCCTGAAACGAATAATCGATAAAAGGGAACTCCATGGGGAAATTTCTGAAAGAGCAAATGAAATTTTAAATTCTTTAAATCAGGGTGATAAAGTTCTTTTATTAAAGAAAGGGATTTATGGGACTAAGCAAGGAGGATACTGCTGGAATGTTAAGTTGAATGAAATTTTAAATAATTTTGGTGCGAAACAAACCGAGGCAGATCCGTGTACATATTACATTAAAGATAGTAAGGGCTTAACTATAATAATGGTTTATGTTGACGATATTTTGTTTATTTCTCAAAATCCGGATATGATCGAAAAATTTAAAACTCACATGAATAGAGAATTAGATGTAAAATATGCTGGTTTAGTCAAATATTGTTTAGGAATAAATTTTGAACAGAAAAACGGAGTTGTGACTATGAGTCAACAGAGCTACATAAGGGAGCTTTTAAACCGTTTTAATATGTTGGAAGCTAAACCTGTTACCTGTCCAATGGATGTTAGCATTAAATTGGAGAAGGCCGAAAAATGCGAGGAAGGGATTCCTTACCGCGAATTGATTGGTAGTTTTCAATACCTAGCTTCGTGTTCGAGGCCTGATATCTCTAATTCAGTTAGTAAGCTAAGTCAGTTCCTAACTTGTTATGATAACTCGCATTGGATTGCAGCGAAAAGAGTTCTGCGTTATTTAAAGAAAACAATTAATTTTGGACTTGTTTTTCAACGTACAGAAGTATCATTGTTTGGATATACAGATGCTGATTGGGGTAATTGTCTTTTTGACCGGAAGTCATACACAGGGTACTGTTTTATTCTTAGCGGAAGTGCTATTAGCTGGGAAAGTAGAAAACAATGTACTGTGGCTCTGTCTTCTACGGAGGCAGAATATATGGCTATTTCTGATGGTACAAAAGAAGCGATATATCTTTGTAAGTTACTTAATGAACTGTGTAATAGTAATTTGGAAAAGGTACGTATGCTCACTGACAATAAGGGAGCAATAAAATTGGTTGAAAATCCAGTTTTTCATAAACGTACAAAACATATTGATATTAGACATCATTTTGTAAGAGATGCTTTAAAAAATGGTCAAATTGACTTAAAGTTTGTGTCAACAGATGATATGGGTGCTGACATTTTAACTAAAGCATTACCTTCTTGTAAGCATTATAAGTGTTTAAGATTACTTGGTATTGATGATACTGTTGTATATTTTGATAAATGAGTTGACATTGTGGGGGAGTGTTGGGATATTGTTATCCACTGTCACTCATTTCCACCCCTTTGCTTGCTTGTGGACTGCCCTGCCTTGCAGCGCCGCCTTGTGGCTGGCTTATATAAACTGTTGTTCTAGCCTGTATGTTCATTCATTCATTCATTGTATTCTATTCATTTACCTCTGACTGTCCAATGTTATGTGTGTGTTCCTGTGTCCGTGGCGGTTTAATGACTTAATAAACTAATTGTACCGCTAGTGTTGTTGCTTCTCTCAACCACGCTCTGCTACCATCCCCAACATATTGAAGGCACAGAGACTTAGTTCATTGATTGTATCATAGTAATGTTTGTTTAAACACACAGATTATAGCAATTTTAAATTGTAATATAAAATTAAAGTTAAGAGAAAACGTTATCACTGTCATTAAAATGCATTTTTTACATTTTCATTTGCTAAACAGATATACTTATAAGGTTTTAAAAGTAATTAAGACTAGTTCTTGAAAAGGTTAATCTACGTTTTTGTAAAATCGTTTAATATTTTGTATTTCTCCAAATTCTACATTATATTTTAAAAACATTTCCAGGTAACCCGACTCAAGTGTATGTATTACTTATGTGAAACACTGGGGACATACTTTATTTATTAGTAAATATAATATTTAAATTTTCGGACTTTAGGATATTATTAAAAAAGGAATTGACATAGTTTTGTTAACTGTTATATGTTCACATTGCAGAAAATTGTAAAGTCGCCATGTCTAAGGCCATGATAAATGATAAATGTGGAGGAGAAGAGAGGCATAATTAGGTGGACTTTTAAACCGGAATAGCTTTGCAACTGTCATATGATCATTTCATTATTTTCACATGCCATTTCCCGATTTGCTTTCCGTTGTATGTTGAATTCTATGAACGATGACCTATGCCTTGTAATCTCATCAAGTGTAAGTCGATAAAAATATTAATTTATTAAAATATTTATTGAATTTCTACTAGAGTTTATTGTGTGTAGTAGTTAGAATTTTAGTTGTTGAAGTATACCAATTATTTGTGGGGAACGTTTAAAAATAAATGGGTTTATAAAAGGATTGCGTACAAATAAATAGAGTGCTGTTCATGTCTTTGGAAACGGCTAATTGGCCAATATTTCAGAACTCCTGTTTCCGACATTGGGCAATACTGATGTGCTTACCTGAGATGTAGATACTGCAATCACGGCTGAGCAGTATCTACAAACCAGGTACACTGTTAAAATTTTTGTTCCACCTTGTACCAAAAATTGGTTCCCATTTAGCTGCAACCAACATTTGGTGCTTAGTTTCATGATTTAATGGTATTATCTTGAACCGTAAGAACCATTAAATCGTGAAAATAGACACCAAAGATTGGTTGTAGCTAACTGGGGACCAATTTTTGGTGCTAAGTCGAACAAAATTTTTACAGTGTAGCAGTAAATATTAAAGCGACTCATTTGTGTGCAATATGTTCTGCTGATTATGTTTTGCTAAGCATTTAATATTTTGTACTAAAATTCATTTAATAAATATATGCTTCAATTAAAAGTTCACCATTAAAGAAATAACTGTAATTTCAAAAGATAACCTACACTGCTTCACTAGATATCCCGTTTTGTAACGTGGGTTGCACAATAGGTTAACTGATCTTACAATATGTTTTTTTGAAAATCTAAACGATTATTATCATATTGATACTTAATATTACTACAAACAAAGTAAATATAAACCTTCCATAACGAGCAAAATAATATTTTTAGCCGAATTAACAACTGTTTTTATATGCCTCCTTTCCGTGATCGGCACTTCTAGCCAGTATATTTTAAAAAGTAAAGGATAAGTAATCGTTTGACTTAATGGGTTTTACCTCCGTAGCTAAATTAAATGTATAAATTTTATTTTAATCTGAATATTTTCCATGTTCAGATTCTAGAATTCTGATATTTTTTATAATACTTCTTGAATATGATGCACGTCTAAAAATAAATTTTGATTTCGTTTTCTTAGAAATAAGTGTTAACTATATATTATTTCTCATTAATTTTGGGATGATCTTTTTATGATCCAAAGTCTTAGTATAACAACTTCTATTCGTTTTACATAAATTCCGACGGTATTATTTAATTGAGAGATTAACCTTATAAATTATATTAATAACAAAAAAATAAATTAAATACAAAACTCGATCTTGCATCAAGTGGTTCACCTAACTTAAACAAATAAAATTTATTAAAATGATAAAGTGACACAAAAAGGTAAATTTGTTAAGCTTACTCTAAATAAAATAAAAATACACAAAACTTGGTATTAATTTTAAAATAATAATTTAATATTCTAAATTTGGCTTAGTAATAAGTTTTGAATAGAAAATTCAAAGAATAAATAAAAAAAAAACTAAAAAAAAAAAAAAAAAACTATCGTAATGTGATACGTATTTAACCATACATTTCAAAAATTTAAATCCCATGCAAATATTTTAATATTAACTTATTTAGATTCCCAACGATCATGGATTGCGATTTCAATATTCTGTGTAGTAGAAATGCATTTTTTAAAAACTATTCGTGAATCATTTGTTAGAGAAAAAATAATTGAGTTATTTGTATTTCCTTTTGAATTTTTAAAAATTGAGTAACTTATAAATATTTATTTTAAGTTTCCTACCCGAATTTAAAAAAATAAAAAAAAATAAAATAATAATTATTGGATTACTTATAAAAATATAAATTTAATGACACTAATAAACTTTTTATTTTATTGCTCAATTTTAGACATATCATTATTTAAATCAAAAATATGATTTATAGTATTTACATTATTTTTTCGTTATGCCTGGAATAACTAAGCATGGAATAAAGGGATTATACAAAACTGTATAAATTTTGCATATCTTTCACCCCTTTGGTATTAAAAGAAAGTTGCGAAAGTTAAATCAAATGAATTCGCTATCTATATATTAAAAATGACCCCACCCCTATCATAACAAAAACTGATGCTTGAAATAATTTATTATAGAAATCATATTAATTTTGAATAATACGAACAGATATAAATGCTTTTCATGTGTGCTTTCAAAATTTTATCCTAAACTAAAAACTATTGCGAGTGAGTAAAATATAAAGTATTTTTTATTTTGAATAGAGAATTTTTTTAAAGTAAAAATTATAGCATAATTGATAGCATTTCTTTGAAATAAACTACATGTTAGATCGTAGTGTATTTCATAATTACGTTAAAGATGAAAATTTAAAAATACTTTTGCACAATAATTATACTACATATTATTTAAAAGATTTATACGTAATAACATAACATTTAATGGCTTAAAAGTATATTGGTAATCAATATTTTATACAAAATGAAAATACAAAAATAAGACTCTTAGTTTGTTTGCTTTACAAGTAATTAAGAAATTATAAACATATTTAATGTAAAATAGTGCTAGATCTTTTAATGCATAGAAAGTTCATTAGTAAAAAACAACAAAGGAAATCTAAGCTAAAAAAAAATAACAAAAGTCCAATAAAGTTAAAAAAAACAAAAAAAAACCAACCCCAATACATACATCAAAAATATTTTTGAAAGTAAAAGTCGCCAGTGCAAAATATTAATATTTATTGCATGAGATCGTCTTTCATAAAAGATTTTCCATTATGTCTTAAAACAACACATTTCCTTCTCCAACAATAAAAAAGGACACTAGCAGCCGCCACTGAAGTACTCTCAGAACTTGTCAACTTCAGTTTAAAGCGATACAGAGTTCGTCCACTCTCGAAATGTCTACAGACCGACCGCCTCACCACAATTTCCGATTAAAATTCCGTAACACATGGGTCAAAAAGCAGCTAGCATACCTCACTTTTTTTTTTAATCTTCTGCAAACCAGGCCTTTGACTCTGGCCTATTGGTGGCTGTCCACAAAAGAAGGAAAAAACCCCGTTCCAACGTATTTTTCCGTGAGAAATTTTTTAGCTAGAAATCTAGATATTGTTAAGATGTTTCGGTGCGGTATAACCCTCGTAATTTAAATTCCTATATGACCAACTACGAGAAGAGGTTGTACGAGAAGAGGTTGACGGCAATAGAAAAACGATTGCCTCTAATCTCCACCATAGAAAAAAAGAAGAAAAAAAGAATGAGACTCAGTATTTATTAACTTCCATACAGAGAAATGTACAGTTTGTCCTTACTCGAAATGCCTAGACCGATTGCCAAGCAACCTATCCAAATCCAGGTCAGTCCCCATAACAACTGATAAAATAATTCTGAATCATATTGGTTAAATAACAGCACCATCCTGTACCCCTTGTTTATCTTCTGCACACCCGGCCTTCTGATCGTGGGCTACAATTTGAAAGCCAAAAACTTGGCTACAAATTGGTATCACGTCATGTTACAAATTAAGTGTCTCCTTAAACTTCCTTTACGCTCACCAGTCCAGAAGTTGTTACGATCATTCCGCGAAGTACAGCGCTGGTGTAGCTCATGCAAATTCCAATACAGCCACCCAACAAACCGAAACCAGCGGTAGAGGTTAGACGCAGGAGAAAAACGCTCCTCGCTCCTAACCTCTAAATCAAAAAGGAGTCGGTTTTCCACCTCAATTTTATGCTATGTACAGTTCATTGCAGTATACAGTTTGTCAAAGCATTGCATAGTTCGTTCCCCATCGAAATTCCTGCAAACCCTCTCCAAATAACAGACCTAAAACCAGGTCACTTCTCACAACACCCTGCAAAACAAGTCCATATGGGTTAAAGAGCTGCCTTTCCACTGCCCAATGTGAACGTTCAGCAGTTCGGTCGCTGATTGAGGTTAGAGGAGAGGCTTTAAAAATCACTTTACCTTGGCAAGTTTGAAGTGTTCCGGTCGCAACTGCTCCTGTACCGTGTCGATGTCAGTGGCGGACGAGTCTGGCGCAGTGTCCAGCGTCGCATGGTGGTCGGGCTTATCCTTGGACTGGTAGGCCGACGAGGACCCGGGCCGGAGCCCGTCCAGGACCCCCTTCAGCCTCTTCATGGTCCGTCCTCGCTCCCTCAAGCGCGCATTTTTAGGGGGTTTGTCCGTGGTGGCGAAGTTGTGGGGCGACAAAGCAGATGATAAGAGAGCAGCGTACAGCGACTGTGGGCCAGCGGACTGAAGAGAGGGAATGCCGGGAAGACTGGTCGGGAGTGCCCGGATCAATCAATACGCGCGAGGATAAGGAGAAGAGACTAGAAAGTAGGGAATCTCGCAAGTCGTTCATCGGGAGTGACGTCAGGGGAAGGAACTCTTGTTGTGGAAAATACAAGTACTGGAAGAGAATTGCGAATGTGCTTCAACGAAGTCATGTAAAATATGTACTGAAGACACGCGGGGAAAATAATATGTTTAAAATGTGTAATTGTGCAAAAGTACTTATATAAGAACAAAAATTTATAATAAAGTTATAATTAAAAAAAAAATCAAAATCATTGAATTAACTACCGCTGACAATAGAATAAAAGCTTAGTAGTTAATATATCATTTCATCTTAAGTATTTGCATAATAAATTGTACCACAAGACGAGAGGTTAATTAGAAAAGTTTAGCTGAAAATATCGCAAGTTTAGTAGGTAAACAATCGATTTTGAATAGAATTCACACTTTACTTAGAAAAATATTTTCAATAGCATATACAGCATTTTTGCAGCATATACATAATTACAAACAAATGATATTTTTGGGGGAAAAAAATCTAAGTTTATTTCACAGGAATATATTTTGAAATAAAACACATTTTTTACCAATTTAATCATGCAAATTACAAAAGATAATTGTGGTTTCTCACTATTTCATAAGTACAATGTAATATTTACAAACAATTATTTCTAAAACCTCAAAAAGTGTTTCTGTAATTATCCAATAACTGACTGTTTCATTTTTAAATCACACTCTGTTTGATGCAATTGCCCTTTTCTCGAACAACGATTCTGGACATTCAAAATGACGTCACCCACTACCATGATATAAAGCGGGGGAGGGGCATCTAAAGAACGAGCCCACCTCCGCTTCTCATTTCTCATCCTTATGCTCGAGCCACGTGACTCTCTCCCGCCACAGGTGCAAAGCCTCCTCTTCCTCTAGCTATGCTGCAGCAACGTCACACGGAAGGGTTGCCGCGCCTTCTTGGCGACTGCCCCGCTCCGCTTTTGCTCTCTTTTCTCGTATACCCATACCTGCGCCTTCTGATTCCGCTACGTCGATTCGTTTTTGCACCGTGTGATTATCAACGCCTCGCAATATCTGAACACATATTTCGGATAAATTCGCTGTAAACTTTGATTTCTGAGGATTGATCTTTTGAGAGGATTCATTATGTGGAAACAGGGATTACCTAATTAGGATTTAGTTGTCTACTGTTTTTTCTCCTTCAAAATTTTGTGGATATTTTTTTGTTTTATACATTTAAAATTGGCGGGGAACGATGTTATTAATTTTAATAGAAAAGAATTGGCATTTTGGGTTCAGCTATTTTAAAATAATTATGTATATTAGTTTTGTAAAATTTGGCTTAAGATAAAATAAACTAATACTAATTTGGAACGTTTGAAAATTAAGAAAATAAAAATTATAAAAATCAAGAGCAATTATTTCTGAACCATTCAGAGGTACATGGAGTAAGTCTAGTAATTAAAATACTATTTTGCTTTTGTATAAATTGTGTAAGATATTTTCAAAAAGAATACATAAAATATAATTTGCATTTGAAATTTAAAATTGTTGGTAGAAATAAATACTCAATTGAATTTTTTCAAACACTAAATACGAATTAAAAATGTGTCATACTTTTTACATTTTCTTTGTTTAACGTTGTATAATTAACATTTGATTGGAGTTACTTTTAAAAGCATTTTATTTGAATGGATTGATTCTGCATTGTATATGGCCGCGTAGCACCTTATTTCCAATAACTATTTGTATTTAGAAATAGTTAAATAGGAAGTGTTTTAACGTTCCGTGTTCCGCTTTTTGTACACATTATGTAACAGACATCAATTTCTCAGATAGTTTTCTAATGATTATTCATTTACTTTAGCTTTTATTGGAAATATGACTTAGTTCGTATAACTATACTTCTTAATTTTGATTAAAGTAAATGTACCATACAAATTGATACGATCCAATATTGCTCTAACTTAGTATTCTCTAAAAAGATAATTGGTCTAATATATATAAGATTTTATTCTAGTAAATAGCAAATATGATATAATTTGCCTTTTCCTTTTGCTATACAATAAGGCTTTATTATTAGACAATGTTGAGTTTAGATGATTCCTTATACATAATACAATTCAATCTTTTTTTAAAAAAATAAAGTAGCTAAAAAAATAAATAAAAAAATACGAAGAATTTTCCTCCCTGAATTGATCTAAAATACATTCAAATAGAGTACTAGATATTGCAAATTACACTTAATTCGCTGTAAAGCTTATGTGATAAAGAAGAATGTTTTGGACTGCTATTTAAAATATAAGCTGAGATTTAGAGTTGAAAATACATGAAATAAATTTAAATTTCAAAATGCTAGCTTATTTCAATGACAAATACTTTAATACACTAGTACTTCGAAACGGCTTTTTATACTGTTCTCTGACAAGCCAAGTCTCATATTTATTTTTCTCGGATGTAAGTATTCTATCTATATGCATGAATACAATAGGAATATTACTTTTTTCTTGGAAATCCCTTAGAAGTACGCAATTTCATTTTAAATTCATACGGTGCTTGTAGATTTCATATTTATTTCAAGAAATTGATTTTTCTTGAATTTTTGCAAGGATTTGTTGTATAAATAATGTCATAAACATGTCTGTGTTATGAATACATTTGTTGACTTGATGAGTATTTTAGGTTGCAAAAATTATTAAATTCAAATAAATACTATATTAGTAAAATAAAAGTTTTTCTGTTATAAACTAACTCATTTCAAACGAATGTTTTTTTAGATTGAAAAGAGCCAAATTCGAAATAGTGTACTTAATTTTATGATACATTTTAGACAATGTATATATATTTGTTACATTAACTACAGCTTCCTTGATTTTAGCATGAATTTCACTAAATGTTTAAAGTGTGTGTGTTAAAAAATTCTGTGTTGTGATTAAATATGATACAAGTTCATATAGAAATGTGGTAACTGCAGCAGATTTAACATATAAAAGGATAAAATACACTTTTCATGGGTGAAAAAGATTGAGAGATAATTTTAAGTCTGAAAAATATTGGTAAGCTAAAAAAGAAAATAGAATTTCGAAAGATTAAAATAAACGATTTTGGTTAATAAATTTGACATATAAAGGGATAAAATACACTTTTCATGGGGGAAAAAGATTGAGAGATAATTTTAAGTCTGAAAAATATTGGTAAGCTAAAAAAGAAAATAGAATTTCGAAAGATTAAAATAAACGATTTTGGTTAATAAATTTGACATATAAAGGGATAAAATACGCTTTTCATGGGGGAAAAAGATTGTAAGATAATTTTAAGTCTGAAAAATATTGGTAAGCTAAAAAAGAAAATAGAATTTCGAAAGATTAAAATAAACGATTTTGGTTAATAAATTTGACATATAAAGGGATAAAATACACTTTTCATGGGGGAAAAAGATTGAGAGATAATTTTAAGTCTGAAAAATATCGGTAAGCTAAAAAAGAAAACAGACTTTCGAAAGATTAAAATAAACAATTTTGGTTAATAAACGTTTTAAAAAGGGAATTTTTAATTTTTGCATTTTGTGAATAATGAAATTGTTGATATATTATAATTAGATTACCTTTTGAATTCTATAGGATTATAAACTTCAACTTCCGCTAATGCTGCATAGTAATTATATGATTATCTAATTTGTGGATGATTCATAAGTATATGAATCTTAAACTAACCAAATTTTTGATACTCGACATTCAATATCTTATATCTGTTATTTTAAAGCATTATATCTGTTATTTTAAAGAATTATATCTGTTATTTTAAAGCATTATATCTGTTATATTAAAGCAGTTTATCCACTTTAAACGCATTTTCCAATTTAGTCATTTGTCTAAATATTTGATTGCCAATAACTATTGTAATATTCTAAAATTTCTTCTAAAGATTTAATTCATCTGTCATAGATCAATTGTGCTAAATTCAAAATTTTATAAACTTTATAGAACACACTATTTATTTGAATAAGTGATAAATGTTAATAAAATTAAAATTATGAAATCTTGAATCTGATGCATTTGTGTAGTAGAAGTATTAATCGAAATATGTCAAAAATGTTTCATATTTCTTCATTTGCAAAAAAAAAAAAAAAAAAAAAAAAAAAAAAAAAAAATTTGCTGTTTCAAATTTTGTAACAAAATGAACATTAAAACAATTATATTTTGATACAACCACTGTTCTTCAAGAAAATCTGAAAAGCTCTAGCATTTAAACGCATGTGTTTTAAAACGCAGCTGTAACAACAGAGGTGCATTATCACAATAAACGACTAAGTAAGTTTATGACGCAATGGCCTTCACCTACAAATGTCAGGATTGAAACACAGAATCGTACCGGAAGACGAATTATCGCCAAATGTGACCCTAGCTGCGTGTAAACATTGGCTTCTTGTCAGCTGTATTTCCTCACATAATTGGCGATAGAGCACTCGTGGGGAGAAATGACTTTAAAGAGGCCTATTCACACACAAACGCATTTTTGAAAATCCTCCTCTGAGCAACGTCCGGCATTTTTATTACGTATTATGAAGATCGAACTCGTTCTCCTTCAATGGCCGGATATTTCCGGACTTTTTGGTTTTCATATCGCCTATTTCTGTTTTTCTAGGCTTTCAAGACTTCAATCGGGATTTTTCTTATTTCCCCCCCTTCTTATATCAATGCCTTTTTTGCGTTCTTTAATAGTTGAGAGTAGCGGTGATTTATGAAGAATAATGCTTTTTTGATTGAAATTTGATGCAGGAGTATTTCCAATCTTTTTCTTCTATTGTGGGTTTTCTTCAATTGTGTTTTTATCGTTTGTGGTTTCGCATTGGCATAAAAATATCAAAACCGTCTTTTAAATAAAATTGGATATATTTTCGAATTTATTTGTTGCGGGGTTTAGGCATTGTTACTGAGTGAAAAGTTTTCTTTATGTAGCTTCAGTTATCTTTAAAAAGATAACGCTTTGATCGTTAGTTAGTATTTCGCATATAAATCACAAAAATATATTTACTTTGGCTTAAATCAGTTCTATAATGAGTAGTTATTAACGATAAAGAAGATTAAAAAAAAAAAGTTTAATGTTATAATTACTTTTTAATTACACTCAAATAATTTATTAAGTATAATGCAATTTTGACAAATGTTTGAATTCTTTTCTTTTTAGAAATACATCTTTCAATCAGTCGGACGTGCCAAAGATCTTGATTTGTAGATTTAAATAGCTGAAACATAACGAGTATATTACGCATTTGAAAATATAATCTTAAGAAAAAAAACCACTGGAAGTTTGCATTTTCAACATTTACGTACTACTAGATATCTAAATATTGAAACTTACACATGGATAATTCAAGTTTGAATTTTTCAAGTGCAAATTTTCAATTCAAGTGTAAATATTCAAGTGTAAGCTTTTACAAAACACGTATATGTTCTAAAGTGTAGAAGATCTTCTACTTTGAAATATAAACGAAAATAATTTTATTTTATTTCCTCATTTTAAGCAGCTTGTAGAGGTCAACAATTCCTATTTTCTTCTCCCAGGTAGCCTTTAACTTTTGAACAAAAATAATTTTTTTACGAGAATACGAGAATATAGCAATCGTACCTCATAAAATTTTCGCGACTTTTGAGCATTACGAGGAAAAAAATAAAGTTTGGAGTAGGTTGAAGCTAGTATATATATATATATATATATATATATATATATAGGATAAAGTGACTGATCATTGCATCAGGGGGCAAGGCCAGCCGAAATATCAAGACAAAACACTTTTTCTGTTATGGGACATACGACATTAGTCTAAAGGTAAGCCTCATTTTACCCGGAAAGAGCTTTGAAAAGGAAGGATATTAAAAAAGAAAAAAAACAACAAAAAAACTAAGAACAAAATATTCGAAATAAAAGTGCAGAAAAGACCAGATAACGTACTTTATGCATATAAAACTATCTTCTATCTTGAAAAAACATTTAAAAAAGAAAAATAAAGAATTGCATTGGGTAAATGTGCGGTTATAGCACTGATGTGTGTGTGAAAATTGTGAGTATGAAAGAGAAAATTATGACATCACATCCGATTGTTTAACATTAATGTATTTCATAATAAAGTGTATAGGAAATTGGTTGCTATTTACAGCTTTAACAAGATCAAGGCGTAGATTATTCTTGTTGTAGGTACTATTGCAAATGTTTTGAATTTGGTTAATTTGATTAATAATAGTATTAAGGTCCGTTCACGGCGTCTTCCGCATACTTGGACCAAATTGTATGCGTTTCCGTGACTATTCGTCTCAACAAATTTGTAACAAAATTTAATGTTTATCCATTTATTCGTTTCAGTTTGACGTGAGTTTTAGCTCACATGCCGTTCGACAACCCATATCAGTCTAATCTGTGTCGTTCTGTTGCGCTCCTTGCTACGTGCCGTTTCTCCATAGTTGCGCATGGAGAGACGTCACGCATGTGCGCATTTTTAACTCATGTTGCTTATGAAATATCCATCTATTCACCACACTTTTTAGAAGCACCTATGTGTGATATTTATATTTGTAATTATAACAAAATATAACACTTCTATATGTAGTTCTAACAAAATATAATATTTATATTTTCAATTCTAATGAAACAATATACTTCTTTTTGATATTTTCATATACTGAGTTTTTGTTTACTATTGTTAAAATATATATATATATATATATATATATATATATATATATATATATATATATATATATATATATATATATATATATATATATATATATATATATATATATATATATATATATATATATATATATATAACGCTTTGGGAGGACTTTTTTTGAGAAATGGCGGAGTTTGAACATCCTCAACAAGCATGTGCTTATACCCTAGCGTGAGTGATGAGAATTCTGTTTGTAATTGTAACAATATTTAATATTTCTGTTTGAAATAATTGCTATAAAATATATTTCTTTTTGGAATGGTTGTCATAAAATATATTACCATTAGTAATTGCAACGCAGTAAAATATTTCTATTTGGAATAAAACAATAATTGTGATAAAATATATATATCTGTTCGTAATTGTGACTATAATTACGATAAAATATATTTCTTTTTGTAAATGTCATACAATATACTATTTTTGTTTGGAATCGAAAAAAAAATAATATATGTCTAATATGGGCGATTCTGAAATTAAGGGGACATTTCAGTCTCTGTACTTTTACCGGATTAATATTTATTTCTTTAAGTGAGGAAATTAGTATTAAGTCGGAAAAAGTTTGTATTTAATGTTTTCAGTTTTTATTTGACATATTTATTTATTATTTAAAAAAAAAAATTTAAAATATGGGAATTGTAACCACCATGGAATGTTCCTACTCCGGATTTTTTAGTGTTGACTAAAGAAATATACATAATTAATAGTATATTTATGGAAAAATCTGGGTTAAACATTTACTTATTATATAAATAATTAACTAATCCCAAAGAAATATAAATTTTAATTTATTTTACCACTTTATTTTAAGCTCATAAGTTGTTCCAAGGTGCTGAGGTAACTTCCATGAAATATCTTTAACTTGATTAAAATTCTATTAGATAGCACTACAGTCTTCTTTACCAGAGCTGAAGTGAAGCTCAAGTCAACCATTTTGTCTGGTGATGTTGTTGGATGTGCATAGTTTTATACTGTTTGTGAAAAAGTCCAATCCTCAAAAATCTGGTGAGTTCTTTTTTTCATGTTACCTCCATGTTCAGTAATGTTATTCCTTATAGTGTTAAACATACTTTTGGCTTTACCTCTTATCAAATAGCCAATTTTTTCTTCTTCTCTAAAAGCAAAACCAGTGTATCCTGAGTCTTTAAGGTTAACTTTTAAGCACTTATTTCCATTTATTTACAACCTATACGGGTTGTGTTAACCTCGAAGGTTACAAGCAAAATTAGAAAACTCTTTTTTTTTTTTTTTTTTTTTTTTTTAGTAAATATACTTTTCCTTTACCTTTTTTTGAAGTGGTAAATGCATAAGTTTTGTTAACAAAATTGAATTTTTACTCTTAGAATTTTATTATCTATTTTTTATTTTTATGTTTTTTTTACCTCCTCAAACTCCCTTTAATTTCAGAATCACTCATATAAATTATAAGCTTGATTGTAATTGTGCCAAAAGTAGCATTTCTTTTTGTAATTGTAACAATCATTATTATAAAGGATTTTTCTGTTAGTAATTATAGCAATAATCACCAAAACCACATATTTCTTTTAATAATTATTACACAATATAATGTGTAGGTTTGTAATTGCAACAAAATATGTCTCTAATATAAATTATGTTAGAGCACAATCGTAGCAAAATATATTTCTGTTTGTAATTGTAAATCAGTAAAATATTTATGCTTGTAATTAACCACTAATTGTTTATAAAATATTTCTGTGTGTAACTGTTTCTATATTTTGGTTTGTTACTATATTGTACTTATAACAATAATTGTCATAAATATTTATTTTGTGATTGCCACGCAATACAATATTTCTGTTTAGAATTGTATAACAAAATTTATTTCTAATATAAAATTGCATTTCTTTTCTCTTCCTCAGCCCACTAGTATTAATCCTTTACTTAGAGAAACTAATATTAAGGACATAAATATCCTGGTTTGTATCAAATTTATCTTAAACAGCGACAGAGCGGTAAAATGTTGATATGACGTTAACGCAATAAGAGCTCTCGTGAGGAGAATACTTCACTTTCCTTAATACGCTCTAACGCCTCTTCTCATTTAAAAAGACGTCCCATCGCTTGCTGTCAAATTTCTGGGTAAACCAAACTTCTTACTTTAGACATTTTGTTGGAAAAGACGTTACTTTCCCACCACTTATTTATGCAATTCTTCAAATTTATAGTTCAAACTGCAGTTAGGGTTATTAGAAGTTGTGAGGGAGGGATTAGCATTTGCATAAATTAGATATATTTGGAAATTTATGATGCTATCGTTTATAGCCCTTTAAAGAATTGATTGGGATGCGGACATATCGTTTAGGAATTAATGTCTAGCAAAATATTTTTATGCGTCTAAGAGTGTTACGTATTAGAATGAGAGATTAATCAAATACAAAATGTTTTATTTTTACTTAGATAAATATTGAAAATTGCGTTTTCTCTTCTTCAGTAATGCGTGCTTAAGTATTTACTTTGATTAGTGTAAGTGTTCTTTGATTTATGAATATTTTTATCGTATAATATGCAAATATATCTGGAAGGGAATTCCTGTATTAATCTTTGAGTGGTATCTAAAGTTTTTATGTTATGCGTACGATGCAAATATACCATATTTCATAATAAACTGTTTCTTGTCTATAATTATTCAGCATTGAGTGAGATTGGCCGTGATCCGTAGTAACGTCCAGTCTACAAGTTGGTCAGTGTTGAGCGATATTGGCCAGTGTATTTATGTTATTGAGGTATTAATATACTGGTGTAGTCCTGTCGTGTAAATTATTGGCAATGGTTTTAGTTGGTTAACTTTTAATTATTTCTCAAGAAACAAAGTTTTAAATTTAAGAATTTTAAAAAAGTACAAATAAATTCATATTTAAATATTATTATTAGGATTTCGTTTCCTACTAACAGTAATAAAATTCAGGCATCAAATTGTATGTATTTTTTAAACTACGTTACCATAATAATGCAACGAAAGATATTACATTTGAAAGAGTGAATTGAAATAAATATATTTAAAAATGCAATAAATAATAATAAGTTGCCATTCAAAAGTTATTTCAGTTTTATGTAAATATAAAACACTGATATAATTTGAAATGTTACATAAATATAACATAAATGAATAAGCTGAGGCAATTGATTTATTCGTTTTTGAACGTTAAGTAATCAATACCTCAGACATATATTATGTAACATGAAGAATTGGGTTTCTTAATAAGATTTTATAACACAGAGAAAAATAAAAAGAATATACTTGTTTCGATAGATTTTTTCTCAATTTTTTATCAAAGCAGACTGCAACCACGGAAATCCCCTTTGTTGTGATGAGTTATTGTAAGCTTCAGATAATCAATCATAACATGTTTTTTTTATTATTGCGGAAGCAATTCTCTATCAAAGTTTGCAACAAAATTCTTTAGGTTACTTAAACTAGATAGACTGTATCGTAAAAAAATCATGCTAAGTTGTTTTAAAAAGAGGTAGTCTAGAGTTTTTTTTAGTGTAAAAAGAGGTTAGTAACTCCTCATAATAAAACTCGTAATTTTTGTCGATGAAATCTAAAGAAAACACCAAATACTCGTTAAAAGTTTGAAACTATCTAATCAAAAAATTTAAAGAGACTTCTTAATTTTACTTAATTATAATTTTTATAAAAGCAAATGTGATTGAAACATTAATGTATAGTTTAGAAACACTCAGATAGATAAAAATAAATAAAATAAATTAAGCCTATGTTTTAATGAAATTATGTAACAGTTATTTATTGTCAATGAATAAAGTTAATATAATTTGCTATGTTTCATATAATATACAATAGTATCTTCAATTTAATTTTGAAATATGCGCTTTTTTTAACTCACCATCCTTTTATAGTTGATTTATGACAATTTTATCAAGGTATTATATATTCATATCAATTTCCGTTTTGATGTTTAATATTTCTACACACATATTTTTTAGTGCAGTACAGTGATCTTTGTCTGTAAAATAATAAAAAGTGTAGATAAATAAAAACCTAAAAATAGACATGTTATGTATATTCTTTATTTTTATTTCATTAACTGTTGAAACTCAAAATTCAGTGCTGTTAACTTGGGTTATAAACTATTGTCACGTGGATGGGTTCGAAAGATTTGAAGCCAAAGCAGATTAACACTTGCAGAAATTTATTCCGATATACTCTTCACAGATCCTTTTACAGAACCTGAACTTCTCGTTCTAGAAGACTCAATACAGCTCTTTACACAACAATAGAGCTCAAACAGCAGTTAAAAAAAAAAAAAAAAAAAAAAAACACTTCACAACTGCTACAAATCGCCGCAAAAGACAATGCAATACAGTTCGCTTTAGAACTACTCTGAATGCTCATTGAGAGACAGCTACCTCAGTAACTCCACTCAGTCAGTAACTCAACTGACTAACTAACTCACTCACTCCACTCACGGCCGGTCTTATATAGGAAGTCAATACTTCGTGAATCCTCTAGAAATAGAAATTTGGAGGACTTTTCAGATCGTAGTTGAAAAGTCCTATACATATGTACATGGGGACCGAAAATATCGCCAAATGGTAGCCAAATTGGCTCTATCTCGCCAATTTGGCGAGATTGCCATTACCATAATGTTAAATGCCCTGCTCCTTGTAAAACTCGCTTCCCAGCGTTATCTCTGTAAAACTTGTTATCAAGCATTAAGAGACACATTGCAGGAAAACAAACTCTTGCACTGCCTTATGCGAAATGTACATAAATTGTCCTTTTTACATAATTAATGCTACGGAATATTTACAAATGTACAGAAATTCGTAACACTATAAATTGCTCGTGTCACATAAAATACATATTCTCAGAGAAGTTTGCGAATTAAAATATTGCGTATTTGATGTATACTCGCAAACTTCTGATAAACAATAATGTATTAAAGTAGTATTATTACTAATGAAAACTATGTTACATTTTATAAGAAAAAGTAGTGTTATGAAATTAAATTGCGTTGGTAAAGGTTATACTATATTTAAAATGTAGTATGGTTTGTCATTATTTGGGGATTTTGGGCTATAAGCTAAAAATGTTTTATCATATGATAATTAAAAGACTGCTATCCAAAAATATCAATTATAGATTTTAATTTGGAAATATATATATATTTAATTATTTGAATGTGTCTGAAACATGATTACAAACTTGAATTTCAAACAACACAGATGGATTGTTAAGAAATAAAAAATCTTTTTTTTTAATTGTGTGTTTTATATATCTCTTTATATGTGCTGTATCGTGTTTTTGTTAAATTGAATTTTGAAAAATTCACAAATCAAGCATTTTAAATTTTTTCCCAAAATATGAAATATGATGAATCCGATAAAATGTTTAAATGAAAGAAAGTGGATTTTTCTAAACAAAAAATTCTTTCAATGAAACCATTTCAGAATGCTTGAATAGTTAAATAAAATTTGTAGGAAAAAAAAATCATTACACACTAAAATTGTGGGAAGTTGAAATAAGATACATTAAATATAATAAATTGTATTAAGTAAAATTATAATTTTAAATTATTTGTTTTACATTATTTTTTCACCTTGAACACTAATATTCAAATACTAACTATATATTTTGTTCTAACTTATGGAAAAAAGCAAAACAACGTTTTCATCTGTGGAATATACTATATATAATATTTTAATTTCCTTTGTCATAAGGGGTAAGCACAATTTTATATACAGGGTGTCCACAAATTAGTCAGGCAATGGAGTTCAAATACATCTGAATAACTCTTAATAACTAGGCTTTATAAACCATTCTTTTCCCCAAATTAATTTATGTTCACCATGTCATTCTATATGCAAAATATTCTTTAATATGCCTTGTTATTAAGAGTTATACAGATCTATTTGAACTCCATTGCCTAACTAATTTGTGAACACCCTGTATATTACACTGAATCGAAGTTTTATAAGTTAAAGACAACATGATAATGTTATCATAGATCTAAGTTCAAAATCCTAAAAAAATTATGGAATTCTAGAAGTTTCACCTGTTTTTAGTAATTACTTAGTGATGTAAAAATGATCAATTTAAAGTTAAAGTTAATTGTTGATTTTCACGTCATTAAATGTTAAAAAAAATAAGAATATGATTTATTTAATTTGCATGATAAATAATTAAAACTAAATGTAAAACGGAAATATCAGGCACATTTTAAGTCAGTGAGGAATTTTTGAATTCTGAGTTTAAAAATCGAGTAAGAAGTTAGAAGGTTTAAAAGTTGTATAGTTTTGTAGGATTGTTACTTTTATTAAGTAATTTTATAAATAAATAAGAATTATATAATTGATTAGATTAGTGGACCGAGCTTAATTTGGATGTATTGAACTTTGAAGGTAAATAAGTTTCTGTTATGGCTCAACGAGATGAAAAAGACTAAATATTTATTATTTTAGCGCAAAAAATTAATAAATCCCACAGGCAGGTTATGCGCTGGTAATACATTGTATTTCGATTGTTTTCATGTTTTTGATTTTATATTTGAAAACATAAATGTAACATATTGTATAAATATATATATGTACTCTTATGAATTTCCCTCTGAGGAAATGATGACGCAGCTTTTACTAGATAAAAACTATTATTTATTCCTCTTTCGAAGGCTTGCAAAACATTTTCCAACAACAGTAATCTCACTATGTAGTTTCAAAACAAGCTTCGATGCATACAACTTCGGATATAACGATAATTCAGCCATTACGAAAGTTAACAAAAGCTCCGATTCTTTCACAGTGTCGAAAACTCGACTGATCTCTCGATTACATTTTTCGCTTCTTTTTATAGTCTAGTGACAGAAATTTCTTGCAAAATCTAGTCAACCAATCACGTTATGGAAACCCCTCGAAATTTTCCAATTGATTTAGATGCTGCCGTCTTTTTTCTAACCTGTATTATCGCTGTTAACAAATAAAACAAAATAGAACTTTAGAAAAAATACGTCACTATTTACAATTACATACAGAATATGTGAGTAACTATACCCATAACTTGCAATCGACTGAACCAATTTGAACCAGGTTGTACTAAGCCACAACTGTTTAAGCCAGTAACGTTGAACACTTCAACTAAGTGTCATATGCATGATAAATCATTCAACCATAATTTCTATTCTCAATTGAATAAGCAATTGTTAAATCATTAAATAGATTCTCAATACAAATTAGTCTTCAGTTTATGAAGGTACAAAAGGAGTAACGAATTCAATAACAATTCATGTTCTTGACAACAAGTCTTAAAAAAAAATGCATTGGCACATATTGGTAGAAAAATTTTGTATTGAGAATTTACCCATTCCGATTGGGGAGGTGGAGGGAGGAGATAGAGGCAGAAAACAAGACAGGAAGTGCTTTTGTTTGATTCTTACCACCTCTTTGCCTTCGATACCCCCAATCCTTCACGCTTTAGCATTACTCACCCCAGTATAACAGATACGCGGACCAATATCGTTCAACATTGGCCACTCCCGATGCGTACCGTAGCAGGGTGGCCATTGTAATGGATCTTGCCAATCTCGCCCAGTGCTGAATAAAATATACTGGAAGTTTGACACAGAGTTTTAAAATTGAAATATATTTTTTATAAGAAATGTCGGAGGGGTAAAAAATATGTTTTTGATGGTAATTTTATTTTTTAGAAAAATCGTGTATTTTGAAATGGTGTACGAGTTCGGCCTGGATTGGCCAATCTTCCATAACCCTTGTTTCCACATTGTTTAATACTGCTGTGCAACCTCCATCTATGGAATATCTTTCCGTAAATGATAAATGTAGCAAACAAGTCTTGTAGTAATGACACAAAATAATAAGTCAAAGTTTAATTCAAGTACTGATACAATCTTATAATTTATTGGAATGATTATTGAAATCGTGATGAAAGAAATTGCAGATACTATTCAATTATGTATTCACAATCTTTGAAAACGGTTGAAGATATTGAGAAGAAACAAAGTGAAGATTCTGTTCTAGTATGTATTCTATTGTAGTTTGTTAACTAATTAGCTATGTTTTATATTGTGATAAAAATGTAATTTAGTTAGAAAAATCTTCTTTTCTTGAAAAACAATCAGGGAAGATTAACTTTCTTGGCAATACAAAGCTACTAGCAATCGAAACAAACAGAACCCCAGTAGCTTATCAACAAAGCCAAACAAAAAAGAACCTAGAAGTTGGCGGTTGAAATTGGTAAAATTCCTCCGAAACAATACCCAGAGATCTTCTTTAATCACAGGAGATAACTCTGTTCAAATATTTGTTCGGACGCCTCGTCTTTTGTTTGTTCCGATGGCCGATCGAAAGAAAACGCCTCTGAACCTCACATAACGACAGTTTCTGTATTCTTTTCTTACTCCCCATCCCCTCTTCGTCCCCTCGTTCCTTGAGCGACTGCCAACAAAGGATATCGGGAATTCCTTTCGCAGACCTTTAGTCAGAAGTGTGCCAAAACGGAGGTTTTCGAACGAAAACGAGAGTACGTATACCTTTTAGAGAGATACTACATCTTCCGCTTGACCCACTATGGGACTTATTATTTTATTACTTTTTTCAGTGAAGAGTCTAGGATGCATAGATAAACGGGCTATTTTTAGCGCACTACATGAGATAATAAAAAGAATGTGCATAAAATGTGGTGGATGTTTGAGTTTTAGAGCCATGAGGATATTTAAAAAATCGAAGACTCCTTGGCGCTTTTTTATGCTTTTCGAAGATGTATCTGGATTTGTTTTTGGTCTGTTCTTAGTTTTAATGTTTTTTTTTTTTTTTATTTATTGATGAAATTTTTATCTACTTGACCTTTTACAATAATCGTTAGCTTTATTCAAAAATTGTTTCAGTACACTTCTTTTTACCAGAAACAGTAAACGACCTTATTTAATTTTTATCGGAAATGTTATATAGGTGATGGGTAGTATTAATACTTTATGGAAAAATGTCTCTAAATAATGGTGGTAGTCGAGTAAGAAATACTTTCTGAAGTAAATAGTCGTCATAAATAAGAAATTTGTACGAAACAAATTTTGTTGTTGTTGAATTGTCTATTTAACCTATAGCTAAAAAAACGTTCTTTACTACACGTTAGAGTCAATGAAGACATTTTCTTAAATGTTTATTATTTTTTCATTTATAAAAAAAATAATAAATTTTTAAGCAAAAGGTATTATATGTTGACGTCTTTTTATCGAATAAAAATGAGATTATTTTGAAATACTTAATTTTTAATAAGAAAAATTAACAAATACATGAAGTGTATTAGCAAAAATGATGCCTCGATATTTTTTGTTTATTTACTTTTAATGCAATACTCTTTTCCAATACTTTCTTCTCAAGAATTATAATTATATACTAATATTCATAGTACTTCACTTTTTAAAACTTGTGAAATGAAATATTTGTCCTTACTGAACGATATTATTCATTGAAAAATGTATGCGAAGATAACAAAATAGTTTTTTATCAGTCTAAATAAAGTAATATGTTAACAATATATAACAATAATATATATATATATATATATATATAACAATAATATATATATAATAATATATAACAATAATATATATATAATAATATATAACAATAATATATATATAATAATATATAACAATAATATATATATAATAATATATAACAATAATATATATATATATATAATAATATATAACAATAATATATATATATATATAATAATATATAACAATAATATATATATATATATAATAATATATAACAATAATATATATATATATAATAATATATAACAATAATATATATATATATATATAATAATATATAACAATAATATATATATATATATATATATATAATAATATATAACAATAATATATATATATATATATATATATAATAATATATAACAATAATATATATATATATATATATATATAATAATATATAACAATAATATATATATATATATATATATAATAATATATAACAATAATATATATATATATATATATATAATAATATATAACAATAATATATATATATATATATATAATAATATATAACAATAATATATATATATATATATATATATAATAATATATAACAATAATATATATATATATATATATAATAATATATAACAATAATATATATATATATATATATAATATATAACAATAATATATATATATATATATATAATATATAACAATAATATATATATATATATATAATATATAACAATAATATATATATATATATATAATATATAACAATAATATATATATATATATATAATATATAACAATAATATATATATATATATATATAATATATAACAATAATATATATATATATATATATAATATATAACAATAATATATATATATATATATATAATATATAACAATAATATATATATATATATATATAATATATAACAATAATATATATATATATATATATAATATATAACAATAATATATATATATATATATATAATATATAACAATAATATATATATATATATATATAATATATAACAATAATATATATATATATATATATAATATATAACAATAATATATATATATATATATATAATATATAACAATAATATATATATATATATATATATATATATATATATATATATATATATATATATATATAATATATAACAATAATATATATATATATATATATATAATATATAACAATAATATATATATATATATATATATATATATATAATATATAACAATAATATATATATATATATATATATATATATATATAATATATAACAATAATATATATATATATATATATATATATATATATATATATATATATATATATATATATATATATATATAATATATAACAATAATATATTTATATATATATATATATATATATATATATATATATATATATATATATAATATATAACAATAATATATTTATATATATATATATATATATATATATATATATATATATATATATATATAAATATATAACAATAATATATATATATATATAATAATATATAACAATAATTTATAACAATAATATATATATATATATATATATATATATATATATATATATATATATATATATATAATATATAACAATAATAATATATATATATATAATATATAACAATAATAATATATATATAATAATAATATATAACAATAATAATATATAATATATAACAATAATAATATATATAATAATATATAATAATAATGTATATAATAATATATAACAATATAGCAAACGAACACATTCTATTACCAAGCTCATTTATCAACCAAAATTCACTCCAGCATTCTCCAAGAAAGCGGTATGGTGAGCAAAATAACTGCTTGGCCATCTTATCCCTCCTATTCAGGAGACGGACAAGAAATTCGATAAACTAAATTTTATTAGGACTGACAGAGAAGACATATTTGCATTCGCAAGACATGGTAAACGTCCTGTTTTGGTATGCAGGAGCATGAAACTAGATCATCAACACTCAGTGCCTTTCCCGATGCGTGTTTTTCCTCGTTTTTTACCACTGCTTGCAGTGCGTGCCGTGTCTTCTTAACGAGTCGGCCAAATTCGCGCAGATACGAGAAATACATTTGTTTTCGTGGGCCCCGTAGTCTTTCAAATGGATCGAGACCTTTGTCATTTCATGTCACGACCATGATTCTTCGATGCTTCCATAAAACAGTCCACTAATCTTTTTTCTGCTGAGGAGGATAAATTATTATTTGATTGACGAAAGTGGAAGGTATTCATGTTGGATTTTATCTTTTTATGTCGTCAGTTTGGAAAGTTTGTTTGATTGAAGGAAGTTTATTTTTTCTAAAACAAAAGAATTTTAACGTCTAAGGAAGTAAAAGAAGGAAGTTTCTATTTTAATTCAATAAACTTATTTCATAGGTAAAGTTAAATTTTTAAAAAATTTGGATTTTTTACACGATTTTTGCTACATGTGGAGGATAATTTTGAAGAATTCGTCCAATGCTACACTTATATTGAAGTGAGGCTGTATGATGAGGTTTGATGATCATTAGATGTATTATCGAAAGGGGTTATTTTGTCTAGTTTTCAGTGTTAAATTTTAAATATATATTTTTTTTGAATAAATTTTAAAAAGAAAACAATACCAATTTAGTGATGAAGGTTTGCTTATTTTATGGCATAATAGTATTTTGTTTTACTTATTCACTCATTATTCTAATCTATTCGATTTATATATCTATTTTTTTATCAGTAAAACTTTGATGAAAACTCTAATCAGATTATTTGATCTGTCAAAAATTAATGTCTCTCCGTTAAGAAATAAGAGTGCAAACCCGTTTTACTAATCACTGGAAAACATTATTAAGCAAAATATCAAAAATTCAATTGTTGTAAATAGTTTTGGATAATTTTCGTTATCTCTATATATAAAAGTTATAGTCTTCATGAATTTCTCACTAATTTTCCCACTTCACATTGGCACAACTCTAAAATTTCGTACAAATGTCAGCATAAGACAAACATAGAAAAAGTAAGTTATTCCGATCTTGATAAATCACCTTTAAGAGTTCCAAAAGGGATCAAACGTTTCAAATGAAGTATATTCAACTGTCCCACTTACAATGAAGCTATTATTTTAAAATTCGGTAAAAATATCAACAAGGTCAAAAATAGAAAAAGTAAGCTACTCCAATTTTTATAAATTAATATTCAGGGTTCGAAATAGGGGTCAAACGTTCGAAATGTGAAAGGCATAAATGTCTTTTGATTGCTGAAATGTACATGGTATAATTTCGTAGTGAATCACTGGTGTTCAGTTAGTCATTCAAATAGAATACATGAAAATCTTCATTAATAAACAGAAGTAACTGAGAATTCTGATCAGTATTATTAAGTTAACTTCAAAGATTAAATACTTCAAACAATAAAAAAAAACACCGTCACTATTATCCTATCAATGAAATTAACTATCACAAATTATCAAGTATTTGTGTAATTTTAACTATAATAAAAACGCAAAATTAAATGTAATAGTATTTTTTTTTTTTAAATAGGAGTCGGTATTAGAGTCTTAAAACTCAACAAAACGTTAGTTTTATGGAAAATTAAAAAAGAAAATCAGTTAAGTAATTTTTTTCTTTCTGTGTATATGCTGTTATGAAACAATTTACCTCTATAAGTATTACAAGCATAAAAAAGTAAAAATAATAAAGTTTGGGGAAAAAAAATACTCGCTCTTCAGTTTGCCACATAAATCAAATTTGAAAGGTATCCTTTACCTACATGCTATTTATGTTTCATACATACTTTATGTATAGAGTCACACGGCATGATAGATGTTGCAAAAATCAATTGAAAAGTGAAGGAAAACCGTTTCGGGAACATACTTTATCACGTAAGGGCTAAGTCTGGACTACTACTAAGGTATAGAGAGCATCAATAAAAGCAGATACTAACTTCAAAGTTGATTCCCTTTATATTCACCATTGTATCTAAACTAAAATTTTAAAGTCTGAATATTGACAATTTTTATTAAAACATTTCTGTATAGAGTTAAAAGCTCGTTAGGTTGAAATGTATTTTTTTTTAGATCTTATTTTTAATTATTCAATTCATTTTTTAAAAACATAATAATAAAGTTTTAAAGAGAATATAAATGGTACTCAACTATAAACTCTTAAGTTCAGCTATGATAGCCAAATTCTTGTGATACACAATAAAGTCATACACTTGATACTATTAAAATGTCTCTCATTTAACAGTGTGTACAAGATAATAAGGAATTGAATTACTTAATTATTACCAGCTACCAATAAGTCAACAAATCAAGTTCAATAAGTCACATAATAAAGTATGTTCCCAAAAGGGTTTCCTACCCTTTCAATTGATTTTTCGATTATCTATCATGCTGTGTGACTTCAAATTCAACCTGCAATATATTTATAAAATTCCTACTAATAAACCCTCGTTTTAGTGTCTATATTAAGTTCTGCCGACCAAACGGTATAGTGGTTAGCTTGCTAGCTTCTAGATCGCGAGGTTGCGGGTTCGAGTCCCGTGTTAGGCATGAGTGTTTGTAAATGTATGTTGGCTTGTTTAAAGACGAATGTTTCGGCGCATTATAGCCCTCGTGTTGCTGACGGCGCCAGATAATCTGAAAACAACCAACTATATTAAGTTCTAAATCATCAACATCATAGTTTTAGTTGTTTAAATAATTATACACAATTAGTCCTAATTTGTTAGTGAAATATTGAAATATAAAAAAAAAAAAAAAAAAAAAAAAATATGCTTTTAATTTCTTGATCTAGTTTATCAGTTTACTATTGTTTCTAATTTATGCATGGTCCTTTTAAAAATAAATCGACTTAACACACTCGAGATAAACTTACCTTTGATCTACTTTAGATAAAATTTAAAAAAACTTTCAAAAGCGGTAAAACAAGATACGTAGTTTTAAGAGATTTTGAGTTAGACGTAAAAGAATTTTTTCTACCTAACATTGATGCACATATCTTTAAAGAAGCATAACTAGCACAAGAATATTTTTTATAACATTAATAAATTATATTATATTTATTTAAACTCTAAAAATATAGGTCGAATTTCCCTCTCATTCTCCAAGTGCATAACTTTTAATTCATACTCACAGAATTATCACACTCCACTTATAAAACCAATTATTTATCTTAATTAAGTATGTAGAAATAACTCTACTATTTCTTGTTTTGAAATTGATAGCTTACCTGCAAAAGAACTGTTATTTTTTCATAATTAAATCATTTGTAACATTACTCATTCATGAAATTAGCTACAAAACTAAACATTGCGGAAATCTCATATTTGTCATTGTTGTTATGTTATTAATTAATTGTTTTTAGAAAAATGTTCTTGATAAGATATACATTTTCTCTAGATTAATGAATTTAAAATCCACTTTGAATTTAATACATGGAATCAGGTTCTTTTTATAATAAATAGCATTATGTGAAGTATTATGAAAGCTTTTTGAATATACTTGCAGTGTTTGTTCGATCTAAATTGGTAAGTTACATGTTCAAAAATTACAAAAGAAAATTGCTTTTCTTCCATAGTTTTATCTTATTAAAACAAGCATTGGATATTTAAATAAGGTATTGTATCTCGAAGTTTTTTTTTTATAATTTTTTTTTTTAAGGTTTATGTATATTTTCAAGGTTATTGGACACTTATTTATAAAAGCCAAATCCCTCAAAACCCTTCACTAATTCTCCTACTTCCCGCATATCAATTACTTAAATATTTGATACATATGCCAATAGAAACATGAAGTGAGATATTCCGATCTCAATTAACCACTTTTAATCGATTGGAAATGGGGTTAAATGTTCCATCTGTGAAATATGCTACGTAGTACTTCTTACAGCATGCTGAAAATTGGTACACCAGTACCCAAACCAATTTTGATTTTGCATTACTATTTTTACAAGGATGAAAAGGTGAAAATCTTTTAAAATAAGTAATATACCGATATCTTACTTTTCTTATATCCAGGGAGATAAAAATTGGTACACATTTTCTCAAATCTGCAAATAGTAAGTATATTTAATTATCAATATAAAGATAAATAACCCTTAAAGGATTTATTAGGGATAAAAGGTTTCAAATGTAAAATATCCTTAAGCTATTCTGATCATTAAGCCAGAACTGTAAAAAATAGGTCCATGTGCTTCCATAGCTGCAAGAGTACATGTAAGGTTAATATATGATGATTTCGGCTAACTCCCATTAAGAGGTGGAAAAGGGTCAAATGTTACAAACGTATAATATTCTTATGTCCTAATTCACATAAAGTTAAGACGTTGAAAGTAAGTACACATGCTCCATCTGTACTTAATGAAATGAAACTACCACGATTTAAACTAAACACCATAGTAGATTAAATTTTTTTAAAGCATTGCAAATATCAAATATACATAATAGCCATAAGGGAAGGAATCTTAAAATTGATATTCATGTAGTATTCATATTGTTCAATCTGTGTTATTTTTAAATTGTACATGAATGTACATAAAAAATTATATTTCACCTTTATTACCACATCTGTTGCCTGAATTTGTAAATTTAAAAATATACCATGCATAAAATATTTTAATTTTTCTTCTTTTGTTATTGCTCGTACAAAGAAAGAATTTGGAGATCTCGGTGAGATTTTTGAAAAGTTTCTAATTCATTTAAGTTGGATTTATGCAAAATAAAGCATAAAGTTGAATCTAAATGGGATTTAACTTATTCCGCAAAGTTTTTTGAATTGACAATTTCGAATAAAAATTCCTGCACGAGAATCAATCCACGAAATATTGCAATTGTTCAAATTTTTGAGTTCGGCAAAATAATTCGCTCAAGTGGGAAAGATTTAAATAACTTCATTCAAACTGTGTTACGGGAAGGAGATATCTGTTATGCAATTTAATGCCTGGCTACTTTTTCAGTCGTGCATTAAATTGAATCCACTTCCTTTGAAACTAAAAAAGAAGTATTGAAAGGAAATGAGCCAACTTCTTCTTTGAATTCTGCTGAAAAGATTTAAGTAAAACAATTTTTAGCATATTTCTTTTGAAACAAGTGTACAGAGAACTCTAAGAATAATGCGAGTCAATAGTAAAAAATTGCAAACTTTCTAAATTACTCAGAAAATAATACAAATACAAAACTAGATGTTCTGACATCAAATACAGAGTTTTCCAACTATTTAAATTGCTTTACTTAACTTTTTTTGTACAGTTTTTTCAAGGTATGAAGTTTTACTTGATAGTATTATATTTTATTTGAGTTAATGTTATGAAATCTATTATTAAGAGATCGGACATAATTAGATTTATAATTTAACATACATTTTAATTTGTAGTTTCATAGCTGAGCAGGAATTAAAAATGTTTACTAACGGAAAATATATTGATATTTTCTGCATGGGTATGTATGTATTTTGTGAAAAGGTCTGATATCCAGAAGTTGGCATTTTGAGTGCAGCTTTCAACTATTGAAAAGTGCTGATAATAAAATGAAATAGATTTGTTTTGTAAATATCTGTAATCATTAAGAAAAATAACAACGTTCAAGTAGTATGAAGTCTAAATAAAGGATTTAAAGTTATGTTTAAAGTTATTTCAAAACAATAAGAAATAAGTTAAAATTATAATGTATACAAAACTGATGTATACAAACTGAAGAAAATTTATAATACTGAATTTTCTCCACGGTAATTCTTCTTTTCAAGTATTTGGTGAATACAAAATCCTCATTTTAGAAATTAACTCTTTTTCTGTTTATGTATATAGATATATTATAATTTAAGAAGAGAGTTTTGAACATTATTTCTTTTTAATTTAAGTATTACATCACAGCAAGGGATGAGTAATCTCAAACTATTTCTTTTCGAACTTTTTTTTAATGAGCTAAGAAATGTGTTCTCGGAAAATATAAGAAATATGTGCACCAAATATGATATCAGTAATGCATCAAGAAAATAAGAAGCGATCAATTTGTGTTTGTTTTTAAGGTAAAACAAAATATATCTATAATGGAGATTGCGAATCTTCAGAGTTAAAATCTTACGAAGATAATCTTCTTTTAGAGAAAAACTAAGGAGTCGCACCTTTCTATGCGTATAAAAGCGGAATCCCCATGTTCGTTTGACTGACTCATTATTCTTTCTCACAGTTCTTATGAAGCTAGATTGCTGACATTGAACAGAGGTATTCCTTAAAAGCTTATTAGGTATTGTAAAAGCTTTCTTCCGATAAGGAAGTTTGAGCATAGAATAGTGGAAAGGTGGTGAAAAGGGTTATGCACATAATTTGATATTCATCGAAAAAATATAAACCGGTGTTTTTATAGATATCTTGATCACTTAGATTATCAGAAACAAATTTTTTAATTTAAATGAACATGTTTGTCACGTTGAAGAGCTTAAATATTGACAGGACGGCAATCCATATAGTAACACATTGTCAAAACAGCAAGTGACCATCTTAAGATACTCCTTTATTCATAAAGTCATAAAAACACTGATCATTTTGAACAAATGGTATATGCAGTAGTATATTAACATAAACTGCATAGTATAATCCGTAGTGTGGAAAAAGGCACTATGAGCAAACAAAGCTTTACTACCTCAAGCAGGCAACGGTCCTGGACTGGTATGGTAGTACTTCATAACAGCGAGACGAAACAATAACCCATAGGTCACTTTGAAGTTATAGCAGGCACTTGGAAACTTGGACTTCAGAAAATAGCGCAGAGTCGGTAAGGCACTCCACTCACAAGACATTTGAGCTAACTACAGTTTGGGCGCTCTTCTCCGTAAAACACGAGACTGCTTAGAACTGTGAAAAGCCGCACTTATATATACCACTTGCATCATTTAAATTGCATAAAGAAGCCAATTTCTAAATTTGTATAAAGAAGCCAAAATGTCCATAATAGAGTTAACCAATGCTTCACTAAGGGCAAAGCCCCAACAGCCTAAAATTCAGAAAAACCAAACCAATATTAACCAGTGATGGGTGACGTCATCACAATGTTCTAGTTATCAAATAAGGCTGGGAGCAGGTAAATTCTTTAGTTATATCTCAAACCAAATTTTACATCCCTTTTTGTATTGCATACTTTTTTAACATCTTAAAGTTTTTGACATTTATTATTTTCCACTACCGGGTACCAAGAAACGCCGGGTTATTTAGAAAATGCATTCCTAACTTCGGAGGTTTCCAAACTTTTATAGTCAATCTTTCTTTTTAGCCATTCACCATTTGTATAGTAAAACTCCTCATTAATTTAATAATTAATCATGATTCACTAAAATATTTCGTAAAATATTAATTGTTTGGGGAACACTGCCCAAGAGTGTGTTCAGAATGTATGTATATGTATTCATATTCTAGAATAACAGCATAATCTCAAAACATTGAACTACCACCATGACCAATTATTTTAAAGTGGTCGATAGATACACCTCAAAAACTTCATTTTCTGATCTTTTTTCCAACAGTAAAATCAAAGCCAAACGAGGATAATTCAACAAATTGGGATTCCATATATGGCCGTGTCAAACAACAGCAATAATAAAAAAAAAAAGTGACCAAGAGCCCTTCTAGTCGCCCATCTGCAGACGACTATACCCATTTAGGGTCGAATCAGGGAGTGGCACCCTTAATGAGTCTAAGGATTCCGTTACCAAAAGAATCTTCTGTTTTCGCGGATGCCCGGCTACTAACCCAATTAATTCCGATTCCTTACTTCATCGTAAAAGGGGGGGGGGGGGAATCTTGCTGCTCTTTTTCCTCTTCTTGCTTCCATCATCCCTCTTTGTCTCATCCCTTCCTTCCAGACAAAGAAGAAAAGACATCCTTTTGTCTGAGAAGAAGAGCAAGAGGTAATAGAAAGATAAGGGGATATGTTTTTTCCCCTCCTTTTCTTTTGGGTATGTGAGTGTGTGTAAAGAAACTGGGGTCGGATGCAGCTGAAGGGTTTCTGGGCTGGTTTGTGCTTTTTTTTTTTTTTTTGCTGATGTTGTTTGGGGGAGAGTAAGATTAAAAGGATTGTGTGTGTGTTTGATCAATCGTATAATGGATTTATGTATTGCATGTACATTAATATACTTGGCTGAATAATTTTTGTGGCCTGTTGTATGATGAGGTGTATTTATGAGGATGGTGATCAAAAGATTAAGACATTAATGAGCTAACAATGATACACTCACTTGCTCTTTTTCATTTTAGAAAATTGTAACATAAACTAGTTATGACACATTAATAACTAATCTTGGGATTTTTAATTAGAAAAGATTACAATAAATGATAGAAGAAGCAATAGATAACATTTGAGCTATTAATGTTAAAATAGACATTTGTGTAATAAAGTAATACTTTTTCATGAGGGTTTTTCGAACAATATAATATATTTCCTTAAAAAGCTGAAGCATATTTTTTGCGAAAGTAAGCAATGAGGGTTTTGCAATTTGCACTTAAATTATGTAACTATGTAGAAAAACTGCGGCCATAAGAGGAACAAAAGGTATGATTCCCTTAGAAGGGAAGTTGCGATTTGTGATTTAAACTATGTAACAACAAAATATAGCAATATGCGGAAATAGTTTATTTCATTTCTGCAATTATCATAGAGTGGAAGTTGCGATACAGTGGGCGTTTTATATTATACAGGTATATTTTCATTCCATATCCAAGATGTTTAAAAAGAAAGACGTAGTATTTTTCATTTTATTTTTTAAACTCCAGGATATGTTATAAATTACCTACAATTATACTGGAAACTGAGTACATACTACTAATTAATCTTACAGCAGTTATAACTGTGTAGAAATAGACTACAAATTGTTAAGTTTATTTTAAATAAAAAAGTTGTCTTGAACATAAAGAAAATATTTTTATCAAAGTCGCAAATTTTGATTGAATTAATTAATCATTGATTTAACACCTATAATCCCTATCTTAAACGTGTTTACAAAATATTATAGGGTGCAACATGGACCAAGACCAAGTAGCCAAATCAATTTAACTGTATTGTCACTTTAAATTGGTTTTAAGATCCTCTTTTGTTAGAATTCATATTGTTGAATTATCGGATAAAAATAGATTATTATGAGAGTTTAGATTCTTCATATTTTCCCTAATAATTAGCATAAGAATAGATATTTACGTCACAAGATAAGTTGAATAGTTAATTTGAAATTTTTCTTAGTTATGTAATTGAAATATAAAAGGATTATTAACGTTTTAAGAGATAAATTAATCTTCAAAAACAACTACACGTTTAAAAAAAATCCATCAATAAAGACAGTTCGCCATAAATATTTGTGAAATCGAAAATGCTAACTGCCAAGCGGCCGTGTTTCATTTTAGAAGGATACCAAATGGAACTGAAGTTATTGCAAAATACGCTGTACTAAGTAACTCGTAGAAATGAAATGCTGCCGTTTGGTGTGCAACATTTGTGATTTCATAACATTTAATGCCAGACTATTTTATTTGATGGGTTTCTCTACAAAATTCAATTATTATTTTTGGAGATATCAATACTTTTTTAACGTTTTGATATCATTTAGTTAGATATGATTGATGGATGATTTATTGGCATTGATTATACATTTCACTATACAATATTATAGTATCCATGATAACTGAAGCAACGTTTCAGAATATGGGTATTATTTATATAAAAACTACAGTCTGCCAAGAAATTATTACTTACAGAGGTGATTTTTAATAAGTAATAGTAATTTAGTTCATTGTGTGCAAAGAAATGAAACATATCCACTTATCAGCAACCATTAAATTTTATAACTTTTTCTGGTTTTCTGGTTGACCATTTTACTAGACGTTTTTCTGTTACTAAGTCTAGTTGTTTAATGGAAAGATAATGATAGATTCATGTTGTATTATTGACATAATAATAATAATAATAATAATAATAATAATAATAATAATAATAATAATAATAATAATAATAATAATAATAATAATAATAATAATAATAATAATAATAATAATAATAATAATAATAATAATAATAATAATAATAATAATAATAATAATAATAATAATAATAATAATAATAATAAAAAAAAAAAACGGGTGGGGATAGTTGCATTTCTTTTAGAAATACTTTAATTTATGTAAATGTCTTTTTTTATGTTTTACTTCATTTTAGCTGATTATTTATTGCTTCTTAATTAGGCTTGATTTTCTTCCAAATAAAATATTAATTCAATGGAAAGAAATATGAATATTACATTTACAAAAATAATTAGGTATTTTAACTAATTATTATCTCGCAACTTTCTATTTGGTAAAAAGTGAAGTTATATTTTAAATGTTTTATGCATAAAAAGGTATTTTAAAAATTATACTAAAACTATTATTAAGCATTACATCTTTTATAATTGTGTTATTTCAATTTTGGTATTCCATTCTTTACGATTGGTTACAAACTTTTATAAATACATAGAAATCTATTGTTCAAGTACTTGCACAAAATTTCCAAAAATGTGTTTCCTAATAATTAAGATCGAAATTCACATTCCAGCAGAAATTCATCATACTATTTTTAGTTTACATTATAAGTTTAAAAATCAATAAGCCATCGTTATCGATTTAACGATATCGATCTCCCCTCTTCTTTAAAGATGCTTTCTTAAAGATTCTCTCCACTTTGTTCGACAAAAGAGATTTCAGAGAATAATATTTGCTTGAAGATTTCCCTTCACCGAAAAAGTTTTTAAATATTTATTTGATCTTGGATGTTGCTTTTAGCTTATGTAAGATTAAAGTATTAAGACTTAATTCAATATATGTTTTTACTCTAGCAAAGTAAAAAATCATGAAAAAGCATTATTTTTATGCAGAGGAAACGTTAGTTTTCATTTGAATATGAATTCATAAGTAATGTAAGCTACAATTCGAAAGTAAGTTAGGTTTTTTAACTTTAAAAATCATTTTTTTTTTTAAAAAATCCTACAAGATATAGATAATATTAAAAAAAAAAAAAAAAAAAAAAAAAAAAAATTATGTAATTTTGTGTATTTAAAGTGTTTAATTTTACAAAGTAAACTTTTGTGTTTATTAGAGCATTTTAATGAATACTGATAGAAATTTCATTTTGTACCTAAAGAATATACTTACAAATTTTTTTTTGCAGCCTCATCCCATGAAGCCTAAAAGTAAGATACCTAAACTTTTAAATCTTTAAAAATATTTTATATATTTACCTGTTTTTAGTTTTTTTTTATTAATACTATATTTATATATAATATTATGAGTAAAAAATTAGTATTAATAGCATGTCTAGTTTTATTAATATTTATTAATATTCTAATTAATAACAAAGTGAAAGTGCATTTTCAACACAAACAATACATATAAAATTATCCATAATTCATTTTTCAATAAAAGCTTTCAATAAAGTTCCTAAAATAATCAAACATATTTTGTTTATATTCCCGTTAATTAACGATTTATCTTATCATAATTCAGCTTTTCACCCAATGTCTTCGACATCATTGGCATAAATTGAACGTTTACGAACAGATTACTTATGGTAAATACAGTTACGACAGCAACGTGTGTTGAATACTCGCAATACCGCACCTGGGAGATTAACATTTTGTTTACCTTTGGTCTACGACTTTGCGTGTTGTTATGAGTTCAGATCTTATCAGGTTCTAGAGATAAGGTATTGAGAGCAACGCGATACTGAAACAGTTGTGATGATAAACTAGTTGATCTTTGAAATTTAGATGAAGGTTATTTTAGTTGTTACTTGAGCTTACTTTTTATCAGTTTCTATTATAGGGAATCCGTAACGTGATATTTAAATGAATTAAGTTTGATGAGCTTATAAAGATTCCAGAATAATGACATTTATTTCATAGTTATTTCAAAAATATTAGTTTATAAAATTTTGCATATTTTACATGTAATTTGTTTTGTGTGCTATGAGTTTTATGATAATTATTTAAATATAGACTAATTTGAAAATATATATAAATAAGATATATAAAATGATTAAAATAAATAATTTTTATAAATGTAAATATAAATACTTGAAATTTCGGTGATTTTAGGTCAATTTTTCTTGTAGAAAATTGTTAAAATCATCCAAGAATACTTAATTTTTGTATGAGAGTGTAATTTCCAAAGAAATAATGTAATTTTTTCATTTTTGTTATTGAAGGAAACATGTAGTACTCTTATGTATTTTCTATAATTTGTATTATTTTAATACAAAGTATATTAAAACTTACGTTAAAGTATTGTAGAAGTAAATTAAAATCTTTATTTTTTCATTTAAAAAATAGCAACAGTATTTAAATATATATTGTACATTTTTATGCGTTTAATTTAAAGTAAAAAGCAAGTTTAGAGAACCTTAGAATTAGGTATTAATATATTAATGTATTTTGAAGGAAAAAACTTCATATCAGTGTTAATTGAAGTTCATTTCCAATGACATAGACATATTTTTATTAAATATAACATTATGATATGTTTGTATTCTATATTTACTACCACAATTTATTAATATAAAAAGCCAACATTTACTTACACATGATTACTTTTAATTAAATTTATTTCTTTTTTAAAATATAAAAACAAAGAGCTGTTGATTAATTGAAAATATTGTATTAGTAAACTTCTGTTATTTTCATAATGAGCTGACGATAGTCAATAAACTAGGATTGATCCAAAAAAATTAGGTTAATTTTGTTTGGCATTGTAAGCATAGTATTTCAAATTAATAAAACCCAAATTTAAATAGAAAACTAATTAAATTCTCTTACAAATTGTTTAAAATAATATGTATAATTTGAACTTTATTTACAATGAAATTAACTAATTTTCCTCTTCAATTTAGGTAATGTGCGTTAAAAAAAGAATCCATCAAATCTATTCTTTAATCATAAAGAAGAAGCAAAAAATACTACATGAAAAATACGATTCCGTAATGTCTGATAATTGAACAATTATAGTCAATTTTATACGGCCTACTGAACACTTGGTTAGGAATTGCAATTTCCCACGAAAATCAGTCAAGCACAATTGTATAACACAGAGTTTCTCACCCATAAAAAATACTTTGGCTTGGCCATAATAAAAGATAAAATCATATTAAAAATGCTAGCCCAACGAGAGTGAAAATAAACAAAAAATTTTAAGCGGAATTTGATGTTAGTTGGAATAGATTCAATGAATTATTTATGTATAAACCAGAAAATAAATTTTAAAACATATACTAACACTTATTTATGCAAATTTATTCACTAATTTCGTTCTTAGTGGCTACTAAATCACGAAAAGCAATTTTTAAAACAATATTTTTTCACCATGAGCTTGATGAGGGAATATATTTTTTGAAAATATCAAGAATAAGTGCAAAACAACGAACATCAATATCAACGGATTTGTTGTGAAATGGAAAAATCGAAGTCATTTATACTGAAGTGTGTTCGTTTCCTAATAATATCGTTCCTCTCATTGTAAAGAATTTTATAGTATTGATATGCTATAAGTGATTTTAGGGAAGTTTTATAAGATACGGAGTTTTAGAATTGTCATTGGGTAATGCACAATTCTAAGAATAAGCAGCACTTTAAAAATGACATCTATTTAGAGAAATGACCCTATCTTCTGTAAGTGGCTGCATCATTTTGAAGAATGATGTCAGAATAATGACGCCATATTTTTCATGTAATCGAGTTTTTCTATGCACTTCATTCTTTACACTTAATGCATTGTCAGAAAAATTCTTTTTTGGGGGTTTTGCTTAGAAAAATGAATTTTGGGATTTAGTTTTTGGTATACCTTAAGAACGCAACACGATTAATAAATTTGATATTCCTGCACGAAATTTGATTTTCAAGGAACTAGCTCATTATTCCATTTTCTTTTCAAAAAGAAAACAGTGGTCGGTAGAAATTTTCTTTTAAAAATCTTTTGTTTCGTGTACTAAAAGTAACAACTTGTGGAGTTGACTTTAATGTTTTTTTTTATTTCTTTTCATTCTAGAATACTATTTAAAATAAATATTTATTTAATACCACAGAGGTCTATATTACAGAATAAAAACTATCTAGTTAATTACCACTGGATTTCATTAATGATACTCTGAGGGGGAAACGAGGGGACAATTGTTGAACAGAGTTTAAAACGCAAGAAAATTATTCATTCAAATTCTGTTAGAATTCTTGGTCATATTTGGCTATTCTTACTCATTCGAAGTCGAGTTTTTCAGCCATTTTCCCCGGTAGGCCAGTATTTCTCAGACAAGTATTGCTCTACATTTTATTAGCCGTTCAGGATGATATTTGATAAGGTACTAAAACTTATAAGCCACCTCTCGTTCAATTCAGGTTACTTTGCCCATTTTCGCACTTCAAGTTACAACATAACATTTTAATGAATTCTGGAATAAAGAAACCTAAAAACCAAATTTTGAGAGAAGATCCGTAGATTCGATATACAGTATAATTGTATTTTTTCGTTTGCTCTTAGTTAAAAATTAAACACCTGATAGGCAAAAATACCTAACATATGAGAATTACTTTACTTACCTGCTATTTTTCAACCTTAACAGACAAATTTCAACTACTATAGTACTTCATTAAATACTATTGCTGAACTTTCCAAAAATGAGCAAAAGTAACCGATTGCTGGTGCTAGACTAATTAATAATGGTACTTAGATAAATTTTTTAGTCCGTTTTAGTTGAAATTTTGTAAAATTTACAAGAGAAAAAACAAGCAATTTTTCTTTAAATTCGGCTTTTCATTATAGAAATGGCATATGCCTGCCAAAAGAAAAGTACTTTAGTTAATTCAAAATGTAGCCAAATGAATTGCTAAAAATCATCCAGAGTATGATCTTCTCCAAACTAATGGTCGGGATTTAAAAATATGAATAAATAATCGTTTCGGGTAAATTGCCAAGTTTTTACTGTCTGGTGTTAACTTTTAAGGAATAACTCCTTTTTGACGTCAAACGATTCAAATGAGTCATAAAACTTTGATTTATTTTATTTTTAATTATGAAAATTCGCAATAATTATTGGAAATGTAAATGTTATTTTTTTTTTTAAATAGTTCAATAATTTCAACAAAATTACAATATTTTCTGTTCCTTTCAAATTAAAAAAAAAAAAATTAAAAAAAAATAAAAAAATAATTGTATATATATAACTTAGACAATTTTCTCTCCAATGATTAAATTAATTTATATTATAGATATTTTTTATACAGATGTTATTAGTAAAAATAATTAATAAACTCAATCTCGCCGCTGCTTATTTGTATCGTAAGTACTGATGTACAATCTTTTTTTTTTGGATAGTATTTATCCCCATTTTTTTTTGCCAATGAAAGCCTAAGTTAGTCGAATAGAAATGAAATCGATTGTGTGGTCTATTACAGAGATTTCCTGACCTATTGCGTCAATTTTTGTTGTTGGTTTTCTTTTTTGATCGATTAGACGATGCTACATCGAAGGCAGTAGAGTGGCTATTTATTACAGCTGGATGGCATCAAGCTTTCTATGACCTACTTATTTCTATTATGTGCAGTTTATATACTAAGATAGACGTGTAGGGGAATTTTATCAGAGGAAAAATGTGATATGTATTGATCAGGATATTCTGGTACGTCTACTAAATAGTCTACAAAAAAATGAAATTATTTGCGCTTTTATTTTAATCTAAGAATAATTTGTAAATGAACAATCAATGATACAAAAAATATAATTTATCGTCTGAAGGGGACTCAGTATCTATTCATTTAAAAAAAAAAAAAGGGGGAAAAAAAAAAAAAAAAAAAAAAAAGGTGACAAAAACATCAATATTTAATTTCTGGGTAAAAATTCTTTTTAATTTCTGAACTGAAAATTATTATATAAAATTTAGTTTTTGATAGAGAAATCCTCGTTTTATATCTGTAATATTTTGATAGTATTCTTCATAAAATTGTAATTGAATTTAAGTTGTTGGGTTTTGAATTTCTGAGTAAAATTCTTTTTAATTTTTGCTCTGAAAATTGATGCAACAAAATTTAGTTTTTGAAAGAGAAATCCTTTTTGAAACTGTTTTTTAAACTGTCTTTTTAAAACTTCTCTTTATAAAACTGTAATATTTGTATGGTACTTTTTCTAAAACTGTAATTGAACTTTAAGCTGTTGGGTAAATGCAAGCTTGCTTCTGATAAAAATTAATCGGCTTGTTATTTGTTTGGCTATTGAGTTTCTTTAAAATAAAGCAGTCTGGTTTAAAAAAGAAAGTAAATTAATTTAGTAAAAAAGATCCGAAAGCAGAAATTAAAAACATTTATGCCGACAAATTAATTTAACCGACGAATGAATCAACTGAAAATAAAAATAATTGTAAATACTACCCCGAATTGGTATTTTGGATTGCGAAACTTTTGTACGACTTTCCAATTATGCATTAAGGGAACTTTAAACTCCTGTTTTGAAACCATCGAAATGACTTTAAATTAAACGAAAGTAAATATTTGCTTCAGTACTTAATGCAAATACGCAATGTTTAAGTTGTAGTAATAAAGAAGATATTTAGGTATATGTAATTTACTTTTAACAGGGAAAAAGAAATGCAAGATTTTAGATAAGCTTTTAATGGCCATATCAATGCGATTAACTTTTTATGTTTATACTTTTACACATAATTTAATTTATATTTGTATTTCTATCTGAAAAATGTACGTATTCACACAACGTACCTTTTCTCCAATTAAGCTAAAATTCTGAAATTTGGTAAATTTCATAACCTTTAGTGGTGAAACGTACAGCCTGCTATTAAAATAACGTGAATGAATAATTTACTATCTGAATTTTCTAATTCATAAGCATCAGTTTGAGTTACATTGACTACCAAAGTATCTACTCATTTTTTTTAAAAAAGAAATTTTTCACTTGATTTTACATATCCAAATTATCACTGTAACACCATAATGGACAAGGGTAGTTACTTAAAATATTGAAAAAACAATTAGATGTGATAAATTAAGTGGTGAAAATTCAATATTTTGACTTGATGTCGATACAGATAGTTTTAAGGTTTAGATACTTTCATCAAGCGAAACCAACGTAAAAGTTGGGTAATATTCATTATTATTTGAATTTTTTTGATTAAGTAATGATTATTGTATACTGCTATTTTTTGAAATTTTTTAATCTTTTTAGATTTTTTACTTTTGATTTGAAATTTTACTCTGTGAATTTAGGCGAACCGGACTACTTTGCCTGCTTGTTTGTAAGTGGTGAAACCATAGTTTACGTCAGGTCGCACAGAAATTGAACAGAGAGTATTGCAATGAAAATTTTTCTGTGCATAGTTATACAAGCACTTGTGAAAAATGAAACCGAAAGGGTTGAAAAATGATAGGTTGACAAAATAAGAGAGGATTAGTCAAAACCTTAAACATGTTAACTTATTTGACTTAGTGACTGTGAATCCATTAGGCAAACAGTTTTTAGTTAAAATTTTGTTTGTGAAGATGGGTGATATATAGTTTCATATCTCAGAACGAAAGACTTTGACCTTTCATATAACTTTTTCGCAAATTCGGATAACAATATGCCAGACAATTTTCCTTTTGATGCTATCTTAAAGACATTGCTTCTAAAAGAATGGCTAGGAATATTACTTTTGGATGGGATTTTTTTTTTATTTCATATGTAATTCATGAATTTCTTCATTTTTTAAATTTAATTGTCAACATAAAAATTAAATGATGAACACTAGGCAAAAATAAAATTAGGAAGATGGCTATATTTTCGGATTTAAGTATTTAGATAAAGCGTTTGAACCCATGAGCTCCGTTTAATCTAGGAACGCATCAGTGTTCCGCCGCCAAGTCCGATGTCAAAGGGGCAAACATGCAAGTGCATATTATGTTGACAGAGCTTAGGCCCGTTTTCGACCCCTCACAGTTCAGCTTCTATTATATCTAGAACCCTGATTTGTTTCCCATCATGTTGCCCCGGGTGAGTAGAAAAAAAAAAAAGGGGGGGGGGGGAATAAATAAATAACAACTTAATTGTTAACATTGAACTAGGGAACATGGTTACAAAATCATTTGAAAATCGCTGAAGTTACCGGAATTTTGTTCTCATTCTTCTGATTATGATTTTTCTGATTCTTATGGTTCTGACCAAAACTTTAGCCCGGGCTACAGCCAAAACTATTTGATGATTTTACATCATTATTTTTTTATTCTTCTTAGCTTGATTAGAGGAAATACTTTTGTATTATTTGATGGGTAGGAGGGTCTATACCTCCCGGAAATTATCCATAAATTTGGGAATTTTTGCCAGGCCTACAGCTTAAGCGTTTTTTATATATTCATACCATTCTTTTCCTCTTCCTCTCAGATTGATTAGAGAAATTTCCTTTTGTAAAACTAATGAGTTAGAGGGTCTATACCTCCCAGAAATGATCTCAGAAGTTGAGAAATTTAGCCCGGGTTATGACTGATGAAAATGGGTTAATGGATTTTGGATATTCACCTTTCGCACATTTTCAAAAAATGACTTGAATACTTTAATTTGAACTATCAAAACAGGTGTAATTAGAAAAAAAATAAAAATTACTTATTTTTTAATTAAATTGCCTGCTTATCAAAGCTTTGAAAACACGTGTTTCAACTTTTTACTTAGAAAACTACTTTCAGTTTAAAATAAGGTTTCCTAGGTGTCTGGTCGGATTCGAACCACTCACCTTCTGATCACTAGCCTGATACCTTAACGATTCCACCACTAAAGCTTGCTGAATTGTTCTAAAAATAATAACAAGTCTCATATTTCAAGCTTAAAGTGAAAGTGGTCTTGAAACGCATTTTTTAACTATATATTTATTCATATGTAAAAGCTGATTATCCTCAATTTTGCATAAAAGAAAGTAATTTGCTTGTATGTTTTACTTACTTTGCATAATTACTTATTTTTTTAGTATATAATTGCATGTTTAGTGCCCAAGTTATAATAGATACATATATTTGATTATTAAATTTTTTTCTTGTTGTGGGTAAGGAATATTTCTACTTAAATGAAACTAAAAGGATTTGGATTGCAAACCTAAATCGCTCTACAATATTTAATCATGATATTTTTTCTCACTCTCAATACAAAGAGCAGTTTGTAATCTAATGGTGTTGTCGATTACGCCATTTTTTTCTTACAGCGACGATATGATTATTCATGCCAAAATATCCATTGGTTGCATCTCACTCATTTAGAACATAACAAACTCGACAAAAATAATTGATATCTCCCAAAAAACAACTAGACGTTGTAAAAAAATCCCGCCAAGTAAAATAATCAGTCAGAAAAAGTTGTGAAATCTACGGGAATCTCCATAGGCAATCATTACTTGACAGCTAGAATTTTTATAAAATTAATCTCAATTCTGTGCAATGTGTGCAAAATGAAATGAAATTACTCAAAAATAACTCTAGTCTGCGGCGTTCTGATTGCCTATAGGGATTCCCTCTAATAATCCGAATTTAGTTTGCTGTTCCAAAGAAACTAAACGTGGCCGCACGGCAGACAACATAAGATTTAAAAACTTTTTCTGACTGATTATTTTACTTGGCGAGCTTTTTTTTTTTACAACGTCTAGTTGTGTTTTGGGAGATATTTCTTATAGTTGTATATAAACACGTGTTTCCCATTTATTAATCTACTATCTATGAAAATCTCTGAAATTTTCAATACAAATCCCAAATTTTTTACTACGTTATTCGATTTAAAATACTTTATATGCAGGGCCTGATTTACCATTAGGCCCACTAGGCGCGGGCCTAGGCCCCCAAATATGGGGGCCCCCAAATTTTGAAAGTTTTCTGAAAATTTTAAATATAATGGTCTTTTTATAGGAAGTACTGAACAAAAATAATAATTTTTTTTTAATTACACATCCGCAAATTCCATATTTTTTATAGTCACAGAGAGTTAAGTTAGATAGAGGAAATCAAGATCATACTAATTATAACAAAAAAATCTCGTGAAAATAAACTATGAGTTTTAATTGTAAAAAGTTAGTCTTAATGAATGTAGCTTGATCTGGTAATATTGTGACGTAAGAAAATAAATATTTGCTATGGGGGCCCCTCTCTGAATGTTGGGCCTACAGTTAAAAAAATTCTAAATCGGGCCCTGTTTATATGTCTTAAAATGTAAAACTTCATAACTATATTACAAAAATAAGATATGACCAAAATTTTTTTTGTAGTTTGCATCATTATTGAGAAGCATGGCTTATAAGGTAGCTGGAATATATATGATCGAATATGTAGCTCCCAGCTACGCTTTTATTTGTATATATATGTTCTCCGTAATACATTTTTTATATATATATTCTTGAATATTTTGGTTACCTACCGTCAGAAAAGAAAAAGAAGAAGAAGAAAAAAAAAAAAAAAAAAAAAAAAACTGTCGGGCTTTGGACTATAGTGAATTTAATGGAAGCAAAAACAATATGGATTTCTTTTTATGAAATTTAAAAAATGTATTCATTTATCAGTTAAATATTTTATTATTTGCTAGCAATGAAATTTTAATTAATTTATTTTTATGAATTATTAAAAATAATATTTTAATGAATTATTAAAAATGATATTTTAATGAATTATTAAAAATGATATTTTAATGAATTATTAAAAATAATATTTTAATGAATTATTAAAAATGATATTTTAATGAATTATTAAAAATTATCTTTATAAGTTAAAATTATTTTTATGAATTATTAAAAATTACATTTTAGCTTATTTATTATTAAATTGTTTAACTGAATAACAAAATTATTTTTTATGAATTATTAAAAATTAAATTTTGATTTATTAAATATTAAAATGTTTAATTTTATATTAAAAATTATATTTTAATGAATAATTAAAAATGATATTTTAATGAATTATTAAAAATTATATTTTAATGAATTATTAAAAATTATCTTTATAAGTTAAAATTATGTTTATAAATTATTAAAAATTAAATTTTAATTTATTGATTGTTAAATAGTTTAACTCAAAAGTTGTTTCTTATTTTTATTTGGCCTTTAACAAAAATGAACAATAACGAATAAAATATAAAGAGCAATATGTATAAAGTATCTATGCTTCTTTTTAACATTAGTCGGTAATATTCTCGTCCTCATTTAAACATTAAAGACTCATTGACAATTTAAGCAAATTGATATTTCGACATATTTTTTTTTTTTGATAAATCCGAAAATGGAATCGTAATATGGGTTTTCTAAAAACTTACAAAGTTTGAGTCTGTTTTTAATAGGTATGCGAACCTTTATGTGAACAAAACTATTTATGTTTATTAAAAAGACTTTGTTTAACGTTTACCATTTTTTTTTTTTTTTTTTTTTTTTTTTTTTGCAAAATCATAATTTGTTTTGTAAATAAAAAAATATCAAGGAAAATAAACATCAATACACTTAGGCTATATCGTTTTTCTATACCACGTTTCAAGAAAAAGAATGTTGAAATTTATGCTACTTAGACAATTGGAGAACAGAAGGATGTTAGCTCCGATAAAATACATCAGGATTTCATAGATATGAATTTATGAAAGGGTTTCTTTTGAATTGTTATAAAAAAAAAAATTAAAAAAAAAAAAAATCCCAAATTCATCTTATGAATTGAAATGTGTGATGTTTCAACCAGTGTAAAAGGTAGTATTATATGACATAGTACATAAATTGAATAAAGGGAATTTCCTACGTTGATTTTCTATCAAAATTATTTTTTATTATACAATACAAATAGACAATTCTGAAGTATAATATGATTTTTAAGCACAAAGTTCAGGATTTTCAATTCTATAAATAATTAGGATGAAATGTGGTGCAAGTTCGTTACTTAGTACTGTTGCTAATTTCGTTTTTTTTTTTTTTTCTTAAATTACACTCTAATCTACACTATTCAAATTTATGTTATATTATTATTATTGTCATTAAAAGTATCGTTTCAGTTACATTTTCTCAATTTACTCATTTTTATATTTTAGTATTCCGTATGCACTTCCATGAATTCATGAAAAATAGAATGTAATTGTCTTAAAATAGAGAAATCTACGTGAAACAAAAGGGAGATAATTAGAAGGAAAGAAAAAATTGTGTTATAATCAAATATCAATCATAAATTATTATTGCTTTAATTTTTTTAATATAAACACCAATATAGTAAATTGATAGTGTTAAATATATATATGTCTTATTTTATACTTGAAATATAAATAATTTTATTAAAAAAGATCGTGTTATAGTAAAAAATCAACACTATCAAAAGATACATTTTGATAGTGTTAAAAATATGTATGTCTTATTTTATACTTGATATGTAAATAATTTTATTAAAAAAGAAAGAAGACAAAAATTTGATATATGGGGGAAGGGGGAGGTTAACTGCCATACATACAATACATAAAATTTTCGAATGAAAAGAAAATCTTCTCCAGCCAATTACAGATATTTATATTTTTGCGCAATGGTATTTATAACGATCTATAAAAACTTCCCCAACCAAAGAGAATAAATATGAAACCATCGATTTACATTTTCTCCTTTGGATTTGGTTTAGCACATAAGAAAAGAAACCGCAAATTATCGATTGCTCCCTTACGCATCCAATACATCTTCTTTCGTATCCTCACTGTTTCGTTGTTTGAATGTCACGTGCACATGCAGTTTCCTCCTCCCACTCGGGATCCATTCAGCATAGGATTCACGTTCTTCTCAACCCGAAATCATTTATTATATCCTTTCTATAAAAGAGATCTTCCTATCGAAAATACAGCTGGGTTATAGTCATAAAATGATTCCATATAAAATCCTATAATAGAATAATAATTGGGGTAGTCATGGTATTGCGGTAAAATGGGATGAGGTGCAAAGGAAATATTTTTTCTCTTTTATCTCTTAAGATTTTGATTTAAGAATATATGAATGTAAAGGAATTTGGTCCTTATGATATAGTACAACAAAATATATAACGATCAAAATATATTATAACAAAGGATACATATTATAAGAGTTTTCAATTGCAAAAATCAATATTTATTAAGATTACAATCCAATTGAGATAAGAAAAAGGCGGTTGTTCATTTCAAGTGATTTTCATGCAAAACGAAAACCTTTTTCTTATCTCAATTGAGTTGTAGTCTTAACAAATATTAATTTAAAGCTTGATAACACAAATACCAAATGATTGTTTTGTAAATGACTAAAAAATTTTAATTGAAACTTTACTAAGCTTAGTTTCATAGAAGAGAACATTCTATAAGAAATAGTAGTCTGAATTAGTTTCCAAATATAATAGAAAGACTAGCGTTTGCCTATGGAGTTCTGATTAATGGTTTAGGGTTTTCTCGCTCAAGGGTTACACAAGAGCCATGATACTGTAATAACAACATCTACAATTACACCGCGTAATTTTGAACATGGTCAGATGACAAGGCACCGACACTTGAGTTAGTACCGCTCTCTCTACATCCAGCCCTCGATGGATTTAACTTGTAGCAGCCAACATTAATTTTACACGCCAGTTACGATTATTATGACACGTGTTGGCTCAATCTCACGATATTCCGGTCACCAAACGGACTACTATTCATATACTATATGCATTGCAAATTTTCTAATAACTTTTTGAAATTCGTATCCTACAGTTTATGAGCAGATGTGTTTCATATTTATAATTATTATCATAATATAAGCTCATAATTATGTTATTAAAATAGGTGATTGAATTTAATCTTCCTTCTATTCGTGGGAGAGACCGAGGCTGGTTGAAACACTTTTCAAATTAATTTTTTCTTTTCGTAAACAAATCGCTCTAGAAAATTAGTTTTAGTGCTATTGGTAGGTCTATTGGTCTATTACACTGAATTTTAGTAAACGATATTTAGAATTGTAAGGTATTTTAAACAAATTTCTATGGAAGCTCGTCGTCTGTTTCATCGATCTCGAATAAGAGGTTGGATGAAACAGATGACATATACAACATAAACGACAGTTTGCAGTAGTAAAATAATTACGTTTATTATGTCCACACTAGGACAGATTAAAAAATAATTATTTGACTGCAGCAAACCTAATTACTTGACTACTATAAACCTAATTACTTGACTACTATTAACTTAATTATTTGATTATCATAAACATAGTTATTTAACTACTGCAAACATAATTATTTGACTATTGCAAACATAATTATCTCGTTATAATTAATACGAACAATGCTTTGCTTAGCTTTATTACAAAAATTGTATTCGTACATTAGGAATATCGTATGCACTCATAGTCTTGCTTGGATTGTATTTCACTCAACTGTCACAGAAGGTAATAATACACTTCTTTAGAGATTCAAAGACACCACAATTGAGGGGATGTAGTTTGTGCGAGAAATGTAATGGAAAGCTCAAGAGAACAGTATCGTTATCTCTACAAAAATCTATGATATTTATAGAAAGGTGGGATTCATGATTATCGAATATCACTATATTAGGCATCTCTGGTGTGCAACGTTTTAATGAAAGGAAATGTTTCAGAAAGACACTAAAGTCGTTGTACTTCATCCAATCTGAAGGATTGGCTAACCGTACATATCATAGAGGTCCACTTAAAATTCAATGATATCGGAACATAACCCTAGGACACATTAATATCGGTGGAAGTGCATTTCCTGTCGCAGAAAGTATTGAAAGAACTGTAGTGACAGTCACTCAATTCCCATGTTCGGCTGAGGTAATAAATCCCACTTTCTTGATACTTTTTTTAGATACAATTCTGTTTGGATGTGGACTAGTTATTTCTATCTCGTCTATGTTGTATATGTCAATAGCTTGAAAATTATGTTTTTCTAAGACACGAGAATAATTTTCGAAAAACAATTTAAAATTATGCTGGTTAAAGCTGGTAACACGAGCTAAGCTACTTGAGGAGATCTAATGAACAAAATTATGTGTTTTTTTAGGTATTCGGTAAGCTAATCAGCTCCTGCAGCTTCATCAACGGTCCACGATGCAGGAACAAATATACTGTAAATGCTGGCGTCTTAAATATAGACATAAAAGTGTCTGAAAGTTAGTTTCAGACACATTAGGTGACTTATTTGGCAACAGGCTGATAAATATTGGACATCACACGTGTCTAAATTTTACTGAATTTCCAACGATAAGTGCCTTAAACAGCTAAAGGAATTATCAAAATAAGACATTTGAGTTTTCAAATAGGAAGTACGGGTAAAATGTCTTAAATATGTGTCTACATAACGAAACTTCAAAATGTGTGTCATCCAATGAGATAAGAGTTTTGCTTTTTGGAAGAGCGCACGGCGCATGAGCTGTGTAAAAAGTTCTTGCATGATTTTAACGTACTAATGTTTGTATTTTTCCGCGTCTCGCGTCGCGTATAGCATACGATTACAAAATGGTATTGTAAATTAATTTAAAATAGTTTAGTTTCCTGCGTTTGCTATTATAAAACGGTCATTTTAATGCTAATATCCTATAATCTTGTGCTTTTGTTTAACTGTGCTTAAGAATTGTTTGGAAGCGTTCATCTTCGTTTTTGAAAACAACGTGGAGCATTCTTGAATTGAAGTAAGTTGCCTTACAAGAAACCAGCAAACCCCTTTTTGAACTATTTAGATTGACATTATATTTGATAGTCAATGAATTAGTGAAAAATGGGGTACCATGTTACAGCTAAGTGTTATTCAATGATACACTTATTTTCAGTGTTTTTACTATAGTACATTTTAATTGATATCTAATATTTCTAAATGACACTCACATAATTCCAAGTTTTCTGTTTTTACATTCAATTACATTTTTATTGGTTTTGTTGCATATTACAAGTACTAACGATGTTGAAAATATATTTAGCATGATTTGATATAATCTGAATAAAATTTATTCTTGATACTCGATGACAACAATAAAATCAGGAAAATCAACGCAACAAAATAACTTGTGTAACATCAAATATTGGTCAAAATGAAGAAATTTTTTTGCTCATATGCTGTTCAAACATTTTTAAATTATATTTTAGCAAAAAAGCTCATAATAATAGGCTAATAATTTGACTAATAATCACTTTTTTAAAATTTGGTTAAATAAAATTTTCCGCAGTCAGTTCAATTGTGGTAGTTTGTTAAACATCTTAAAACTAAAAAAAGATTTTTTGCTTTATATTCCTTAGAAATGTCTATATACTGCATTAAATAACAGATTTCACAAAATAATAAACAAAAAGTTTTTTTATGCAGTAGTTTGTTGAACGAATGAAAATTTGCAATTTTTTTAAGTAATAATATAATTCAAAAATAAATTGCATATATTTTAATAATATTTTTGTTTAATATGTACTTTATATGTTATGTAATTGCCATGAAAAATTTCAATTCTATATCTTGCATAGTTTTTTAAACGAAGCATACCAACATTTGAAAAATCGATGTTTTGAGAAATGCGAAAAAACTACAGAAATTTTAATAACTTGCATGTTTTTCAAATATAATGTGCTCTACCTCTGTATTTTGAAGCAGCCATCTTACAGATACTTCTAGTGTCTTTTTTTTAACCCCCTCCCTCATTTTCATGCATTTTTTTAACTTTTTTAAATGCCCTTTCTGTTTCGGTTTCTCAACAATTAACAAAGTGTCGCAGTGACAGGGAAAATTGTTGTAAAAAGGTCCTATCCTCAAATTACAAGAATTTTAATATTTTTTTCAGTTTTAATATGCACTTAATATGTTATTTAATCATAATAACAAATTTCAATGTATGTCTTGGGATATTTTTTTAAGAGCATACCAAAATTTGGGGAATCAACGTTTTCAGAAAAGCAAAATTTTTTTTGTGCAACTTACATATTTTTCAAATATAATATGATCCACCTCCATATTTTGAAGCATCTCCTTACACATACATCTAATGCCTTCTGTTTTAATTGTTTATCTCTTATGTATCTTTTGAGGTGTTTTTTTTAAAATGCCCTATACTTGCTTCAGATATTCGGCTATTCGACAATAATTGAAGCGTCATAGTGTTATAACCATTGTTATTATGTAGTGTTATTATAGGGGAATGTTATAACCAGTTTCAATTTCCAAATGGGGAATAATTAGATTACAACTGCTTGATCCATCATTAACATAAATTTATGTTGCCACATAATGTATCCGCAGCATTTTTAGACTTTCCAGTGCAACGCATAGTACTATAAACCAGGTGCATGCTTACATTACGCTTGTTTTTTATCTTTGATATTGACATGAAAAAAGCAACTTAAAACTATGATACAATCTTAGAAGCCAAAACTTTTCTATTTGAGATTCAGCCACAATACAATGTCTACTATCCCAATACATATATTTTACAATAAGTCCCAGTTCTCTTACTTGGATATATTAATAGTTGTGTGCTTATTATTAACAGTTGTGTTGTTGTTTTGCAATCTCATGCTTAAATTTTCCAAGAAGGTGAAACATAGTCAACAAAAAGTTATGACTAATATGGTAATAAAACAGTAATTTTTACTTTTCTTTTAATAAAATTTTTTTAATTTAACACAAGCACATTTCTATTGCATTTTAGCCGATCAAACGGTATAGTGGTTAGCGTGCTAGCTTCTAGACCGAGAGGTTGCGGGTTCGAGTCCCGTGTTAGGCATGGGTGTTTGTAAATGTATGTTGGTCTGTATAATGACGAATGTTTCGGCGCATTATAGCCCTCGTGTTGCCAGATAATCTGAAAACAACCAACCTATTGCATTTTAATTTAAATATATGTGTTTTTAGCTTTCCAACATCTGAAAGATACCATAAACAACCCTTTCAGACACATCAACTGTCTGAAAACATTCCCAATTCAGACACTCCAAGTGCTGAAAATACTCCATTTTAAGACACTTCAAGTGACTTAAAGATTAAGACACCATTTAACGTTTTAAAACAGGGCCTCTACGTGATACAGTGTCTCTACTAACCTCACGTGATCGTGAGCCTTGATAGAAGGCAGATAGAGAAAATGAAGCTTTGTTTCCACCAGCCCCGTCCCTTTTGTTTCAATTTTCCTCAATCCTTCATTTTAACTAAACAAAGCTCTAAGTACCAGTAGCCATGCATGTGTGATTTTCAGAATGGATGAACAGCAAGCCATAACTAAGCACTATAAACATTTTCTTAAGCAAAAACTTTGACCAGTCTATACTACACAAAATACGATATCTTTGAAAGAAGCTTTAAAAATATACTCCCTTCTTAAAAACAAATTTTCCTTTCAAAATATAGAGATGTTGACAAAAACGTTCCTCGCGTACATATAACTCAGGTTTAACGTTTCCGTCTGTGGCTAGACAAGAGAAGCGTGAACACGATCGGTCTTGTTACATTAGGTAAATTTCTGCCTTTCATACCTTATTAAAGCTGACCTTATTATTTTGCTATAGAGTTGCTTTGAAGTAAAGATGAAAAGTAAAATAACGAATTTCGTTATAGAATATGTAGAAAAATAACGTTAAAAATGCTCAGAAAGTTTACTATTTTTCTTGTTTTCTATTTTGTAAATGAAATTTTAACTAGATCTGCAACCGGGCAGGTTGGAATAAATTTGAAGCTCTTTTTATATCAATAGATGTGTCTTGTGTATTTCTTTGGAATGACTGACCTATGACTCAAAATTCATCCAGTAGGTTTTAAATTCCTGTAGCCATACGACAAAGAATGGATTGAATGTTTTTAATTAATTTCAGAAAGAAAATTAGCGATTCACAGCCATTTGTAATTCAGGAAACTTTAAAATCAAAAATTTCCACAAACCTACTTCTGGTCCCGGAGGTAAAATACTCGTCTTGTATGAAAGAGGCCTCAGGATCGTCTTTTCCTCGTTGCTCAGTAGTCTCTCATACATGACTTATTGTGATATACAGTTTCCATTTGGTTATCAAGTTGTCTAGTGGAAGTTTCCAGTGTTTTTTCTCATTCGAGGCGTAATTTGGGACATATCCTCCTTGAGATACGTCCCGGGAGTTATTTTACTTTTTACAGAGATCTTGATCTAATTCTGTTCCAGCTCAGTGTAGCCTGTGTGTAGCATTTGCAGCAAAAAATCTCAAATACAACCTCAATTTTGTTGTTAAATACGCATTTATACAACATGGTTCATAGGAAATAAATTAAGAAGTATCTATTTTCTTACAGATATTTCTTAGTACTACATTTAAATACATTACTGATAAATATTTTCTTTTCGTCTATCGCAGTCATTTTTTTTTTTAATTTTATTTTGACAAAAAATGTAATATACGAAATCTTCTTTTCATTTTTTGGGGGGTTTCTACTATAGTTAAACTCCCATTTTTCATTGTAATGCGGGAAACAATCGCTAATGATTAATGCAAGACTATATCCCACAAAGAACGTGAATTGTCGAATAAACGATCTTCGCCGCGCATGATATTTCCTCATACAACTGGTTTCAACGTTTTCTATTGTACTTCCTGCAGAAAAAACCCAAGGAAATAACGACATGATTAATGTTGTGATGTGCGACAAGAGTGAATTCGCGTAATTTGTTATATGGAATAGATAAGTGATAACAGTTAACCCTCATTATGCAGAAATAAAGGAATATTCCTTCTGCAACATATTGAGATAAATGGATTTTACAGGATTTGAAGATATTTTCTTGTTGTTTAGGGATTAATTGTAACTGTATAAATAAATAGAAAAAACGAATAACAGATAGTCATATGATGTAAAATTAGTGCGATATGGTTATATCAAACTTTTTTTTAAATATCAATTACATTCTTGCGAAAGTTTTAAAATATATGGGTTTAGAATTAAAAAATAAATATTCTTTGAAAAGCTTCGCAATAGACTGAAAAAAAAAAGTAATATTTTTTAAATTTTGAACATTACAATTTCTAAGTAAACTTATCTTAAGAAAACACACACACAAATCTATGACCTCTTAACTGACTTAAATACTGAGAAGTTTCAATACTGATATCAGTTGGACTGAAAGATAGCTTACATCCCAATTCTAAACAAGAGAAAAATCAATTGTGTTCTAAGAGAGAGTATAAATACGTACATAAATGTGGAATATGAAACAATTTTATGATCATACTGAGAGTATAGATGGAATATGACACAATGATATACACTAGGTTCAGTATCAAGGAAATGAAGCATCTCTGATTTTTAAATGTCCTCCAATTCGCACTCAACTAGCTTAAAAATAACCCATCTAAGCAAAATAGGTTTTGCCTTCAATAAGTGAAACGTGAAATGGAAGTGCTACCATGAAAGTAGTTTGAGGTTTCCCAAAGTGAAGAATATATCCTTAGCAAGTATCTTCTTTGTTCGATTTCTCCATTCCCTCAACATTCCTAACATACTTCGATGTAAAAATGATCATAAAAGTAGTAAAGGAAGATAAGAAAAGCTAAAACAATTTGATACTTCTCTTGAGAACTTGTATCTCTTTCCCCCGAGCTCTTCTTACATACGATAAAATTACTCTTTTGTTTTCAACGAAACATCTCAAGTAATGTGATATGCTTTCAATGTTGCTGTTTTGTGCCTAGATTTTCCAGGAGATCTCTTTCCTTCCTTCATATCAACTTCAACATAAAAATGACGTATTGCCAGGACTAACACATTGGAAAATTTGGATTTGAAATGGTCTAGATAGAAGTTTATAGTTGTGCGTAGACATCTATTAACATATTAAATTGTATTCTTTAATTAAAAAGTCTCGTTATTGTAAGTATGGGTCAGGTTGAGTTGCACATGAATGAATACAAGAAATTCAGTCTTAAATGCTGCATATAATTCTTGGAAATAACTAAATTTATGATATAATTATTAGTAGGTAATCTTATATGAAATTTAGAGAATAATCAAATATATGATAGTGCATTGTGTTTATGGTAACCTATTATTGCCTATTATACATAAAACAGTACTGTAAAACAAACCTTATATGTACTTCTTCCAAAAATCATCTAGTCGTTGATATAGAACAACAACTACAGTTATATCAGATTAATCTCATTTCATTTGATTCAGCTACTTTGTACCTAGTGCATTGAATTGAGATTAATTTTATAAAAACTCTAGCCTTCCAAGTATTGATTGCCTATGGGGATTCCCTCAAAGAATCCCAATTTAGCTCATTGTGTACAAGTACCCCAAAGAAACTAAACGTGGTCGCATGGCGGTAAACCTTAGATTTCACAACTTTTTCTGACTGATTATTTTACTTGGCTGGCTTTTTTTTACCACGTCTAGTTGTTTTTTGGGAGATATCAATTTTTTTTGTTGTATTTGTTGTGATCTAAATGAGTAAGATACGACCAATGGATATTTTAGCTTAAATAATCGTATCGTCACTCTAAGAAAAAAAAATTGCGTAAGCGACAACACCATTAGATTCGCATACTACTCTTCGTATTGAGAGTGACAATAAATATCATGATTAAATACTGTAGAGAGATTTAGGTTTGCAATCCAAATCCTTTTCGCTTCTTTTAGAAGAAATCTTCCTTACCACAGCAAGAAAAAATTTTCATAATAAAAAATATATACCTATTATAACTTGAGTACAAAAACATGTATATATATAAAATATTATTTTTTATTATAAGTTATTTTTTATAAGTTATAAGTTATTGTAAGTTATTATTTTAAAAGAAATTCAGCAAGCTTCAGTGGTGGAGTCTTTAAGATATCAGGCTAGTGATCAGAATGTGCGTGATTCAAAATTAGACCTGACGCCCAGAAAACTTTATTTTAAATTGAAAGTTGTTTTCTAAGTAAATAGTTGAAACACGTGTTTTCAGAGCTTTGATAATCATGCAATTTAATTGCAAAATAAGTATTTTTTTTTTTTTTTTTCTAGTTACACCATTTTAATAGTTCAATTCAAGTATTATAGTCACTTCGTGAAAGTGAACGACAGATGAATATCCGAAATCCATTGATCCGTTTTAATCAGTCATTACCCGGGCTAAATTTCCCAACTTCTGAGATCATTTCTAAAGGGTATAGAACCGTACTCAATAGTTTATACTAAAGACATTTCCTCTAATAAAGTTGAGAGGAATAAAAAAAAAATAATGGTATGAATATATTTAAGCGTTTAAGATGTACGCCTGGCTAAAATTCCCAAGTATCGGAATCATTTCCGGGGGAGGGAGGGGGGGTATAGATCCTCCTACCCATCAAATTATACAAAAGGAACTTATGCTAATCAAGCTGAGAATAATAATAATAAAAAAAAGAATGGGTGTAAAATGATCAAAAAGTTTTGACTGTAGCCCTGGCTAAAGTTTTGATCAGAACCATAAGAATCAGAAAAATCCTAAACAGAAGAAGAAGAACAAAATTCCGGTGACTTCGGTGATTTTCGAAGAATTTTTTTACCATGTTCCCTTATTCAATGTTAATAATTATGTTGTTATTTTTCGTCGACTCATCCGGGACAACTTGATGGAAACAAATCAGGGTTCTAGCTATAATATAAGCTGAGCTGTGATGGGGTCGAAAACGGGCCTAAGCTCTGTCAACATAATATACATTCGCGTGTCTGCCGCTTTGACTTCGGACTTGGCGAAGGAATACTGGCGTGATCTTAGATATGATGGAGGGATTGTAAAATATTCCACAATTAAAAGTGGGGGATCATCATTTTTTGACAGTTGCTTTTTTTATCATTATATTTAAATGCACAGATCTAGAGTAAAGTTTTATACTTGTTTGCATGAATTTTCTCTTATTATAAAATTGGAACACGTTTACCTTTATTGATACTTCAGTCTCAATATAATGTCAAAGCGTCTTACGGTAATATCCTCATTGTTCCCTGCCATTATACAGTGAACAAGATTATAAAACCATAATAAATTTGTTAATTTTTATGCTCTAAGAACATTGGGGAAACAATAAATGCTTGGCCCTTGCTGATTATGATTCAAGCTAAGATCCAGCTAAGATCTTAATTCGTCATACTTACCATGCTGTGCCGTGCCAGATAGGAACTTCTTCGTATTTACTGGTCACACAAAATTTTATTGATAAATAGTAATGTTACTAAGCTCCCCGAGAAACCAATTATGGTTTGAAATGTACAGTGAGTCTAATAACTCTCTATTGCTACTTGAGAATAATTTTTTGAAAACAAATGTATGCTTTATCAAGTTTTGAATGATATTTCGTTTTCTAGATGTTCGAAACTCTTTTTAAGAAAATTGAAAATTTTTTCTTTTTTCTAATAAAAATACAAATCTAGATCCAACCCATTGTTTATATTAAGTATAATTATGTGATTTTAGATAATATTTAAAATTATATTATAATGATTAACAATGTCAAAAATTATAATGCTGACACTCTTTAACCTTCTAACACAGTCAACATAAACATCTTTCAATTAATCATGCTACTTATAAAATTTTCAACTGCTGCAAATTCTTTAGATTAAGAAAAAAATTAATATAGATTATTTAGATAAAATAATTCTCTTCCTATATTTTATGAAGTTACATACAACTTAAGGCATTGTCAAAACTCAATTTTAAAAGTGAACAAAGTTATGAAAACTTTTGACAAGATAACTGAAAAGTCTGTTAAGTTTAAAATATCTTTCTTTTTTAAAATTACCCAAAATGTAAGGACGTGTCATTTTCTAAAATGGAAAATTAAGAGATGCAGTAAAATGGAAAATTAAGAGATGCAGTAAAATGGAAAAGTAAGAGATACAGTAAATAGAATGTTTCAGTATTAAAATGCACGGCTAAATACTCTTGGAGCTGACAGGAAGTTTCACAAATCAGTGAGCAGTGACATTGCAGTTTGATTTGAGAAGAAAAAAACTCATTATTTTTACTTTCATCTTAGAGATACCAATAAGCCTTACTTATATATGTCATGGAAATATAATTTGAAAGGCACCACATCTAGTAAAAACATGAACTTTTAACTTTGAGTCAATGTATACTTATTGGATAAAACAATTGGTAGGTACTTTCGAAGCTAATAACATCAACATATTTTTAAATTTAAGTGAGAGTTCCTACCGTGGAATACTTTTTCATGTCAGTGATATAACTTAGTCATTAAAACTTATACTTGCGCGTAAGGAGCCTCAAGAATACTCTTAAGGCCACAACTTCCTAGATGTTTGTCATTGTAACACATTCAAACCTTTTGGAAATGCTTTAAAAACTTTTTAACATAATAGGAGGTTGTTGTTTCTTGTAGTTCCTAAAGTACTTTCTTAAATGAGAATCCATTATTTAGGTGTACGTGGAGTGTTTATGTATTCATGAGATCATTTAAGTAGCTATATTTTACTTGGGCTTATATATTTACTTTCCGAATGACTGTTTACAAAGTTGATGGCAGGTTGTAATTAACAAGAGTGAATCATATATTTTTTAGCCTCCTTACTAGTTAATTACTAGTTGACTTTTTCTTCAGCTGTAACGGAAAAATATCTGATGCATATAATTTACTTTTAAATTAATGAATCCAATCACTCATAACATCCTAATGCTGAAATTCGTCTGAATATTTTACGAATAGGCTCTAATCCACCTTAATGTATTGCAGTGTTGCTTTCTACCAACACTTTTCCCATTTGCAGAAAGGGTGTGGTTGTACCATAAAGAGCATCGCTCGTGCACTAGGCGCATTTAGCCCTTTGAAGGAATCGATATCGCCCGTAGAAAACTACCCGATTCGAAGAAGACGGCGGCGTGTTCGCGATTATCGACATGTCACGCATGACTGACGAGATGCAAGTGCCCGATGACATTCCGGAAGAATATGCACGCGATCGACTTCACTGGCGAAAGAGGGACTGCAAAGTGCCGATACAGGCGGTTGACAACTCCGCGCAGTGTGGATTATCGATGGTCGTATCCCTTATCCAGATGGCGGGAAAATATATGGAGATGAAACGAGGTGAATTTGGAATGAAGACCCGTGGAAATAGAGGTCGCCGTCTTCCTGGAGTGGATTGAGATGGAGTGGGATTTGATTTGTTCTTGGGGAGGCATTTTGGCCAGAGGTAATGGGAGTTTTTACTTGGAGATTTTTGAAGAAAAAAGAGGGTGGTGGAAGAAATATAGACCGTGAAATGTCTTTTCGAAAGATGTGATGGGACTGATTCTAGGTGGCTAAAATGTATATTTAGATTATTTCCTATAGTGACAGAGAGAGGTATAGAAACAAATAGAGAAGGAAAGAGAGAGAGGGGGGGGGGGGTTCATTATATGTCATGAAAATTATTTACTTTATCTTATGTTGCTTTGCAGTTGGTAATATGTGTATTCTTTCGAAGTACGTAGTGTGTGAGATCAGTAGTCCTTCAACCACAAATACGTAAAACGATTTTGTCTAACTGTTTGCCATTCTCTGAGCTCATTGATTTGTGAAATTCATAAATTCAAAATATATTGTGTTTTGTTTCTTGATATAGAAGGTAGATTACTACTAGATAAAGATTATGGGATACATGATCATATATTGTTTGGCGACTGAGGGTCACTTGGGAAAAAATATCTTTATATCGGTCCACCAAATATTTTAGAAGAGTTATTCAACGAAGAAAACAAAATCAATGCATTCTTTTCATTCATTTTGGTTTTAAAGAATACTAGGCACTACTTTCCTATCATTTTACTTTTTTAATAGATTAAGATTAAAATTTGATTTCTGCAGATTGAACTTGTTTCTACAAATGCCAAAATATTTTGTTTACGTTATTTACATTGTTGAGAAGATTCAATAAGTATCAATATATAAAATTTTGTAAATTTGAAATTGTTTCCAAAAGTAGAAATGGTTTTTGTGTAAATAAAATAAAATATAGTAAAATTTGTTATTTGTACATATTTAAGTTAGATTGCAATGAGTTACATGGTATTACTACTGGTGAATAAAATTGTGGTTTAATCATAAAAAAAAAAAAAAAAAAAAAAAAAAAAAAAAACATTTAGATAATCGTATAAATTAAAAAAGAAAGTCCAATTATCTATTTAGCATGATCTATTTTCCTAAAAAAGTTTCCGCAAGTTGTTTTCACAGTCTTCAAAATCTTGGAATTTAATACCATGATTATTTACCTCAACAGAAGTTTTTTAAATGAATGAGAAGGGATACCAAATACAGAAAACACTTTAATATTTTTCAAAGTTTTTCTTTTCTATATTTATTCAAAATAAATAAATTTAGTTAAATATACTTGAAATTTCTTGAAATAAAATAGGTTGGAAGGCTAATTTATAAAATTTGAAAAACAAATTGTCATTCATTACAAATCCGGAGTCAAGTAGAACAGCCAAGCTTTCCTTCGCTAAATAAGTAATACTGTATACCACTTAAATACAGTAATAAAAAATATTTTGTAATTAGATACTATTATTAATTTGCAATATAATCGCAGTTTAGTGAAGTTTTTCAAATTCCTGTTAGAATAAAGGAAAGTGGATATGAAACTGTGCAGTAAAGATTTAATATTATAGCACAGGGACTTAAACAAAAACGAACAGAAATTTAAAAAAATATTTTGAATGTGTTCTCAACAAAATTATAGTTGAGAATCATGTACGAATGTACTGATACGTTAAACTTGTCTACGTAAAGGGGAAATGTTAAACCCTCTGTTCTGTTGATATATTGCACTGAACATTGAACAATGACTTTATACTTTGATTCCTTTTCTCCAGCAAATTGTTTAACATTAAATTGTCATCATCATTTATTAGCTTACCCAAGGGTGCATGTGGGCTTCAGTCCAGATATGAAGCTCATATAACAGCATTCATTGCTTCTTGACAGCTCACCCATCAAGCATCGTTTCTCAAAAACTCCATCATTCTGAGCCATGTTAATCGAGGAGACATAAATGGCCAGTGTCCACGCTTGGAGTTGCATTGGTATACATTCTTAGGCAGTTAAGAGCCTCCTTCTTATCTTTATTTTTTCGTGAATTGATCTTAATTTTGTTTTGTGTAGAAGATTTTTTTGTGTGTGATAATAGTTGAACAAAATATTTTGATAAATATTTTGATATATCTACTATGAAGGATTAAGTGTTTCTGGTTTGCGCTAAAGAAAGTTTCATTGTCTCAATACCATACGAAAAAACTTATCTTTTATTAGTGATTTACAGAGATTTAGTTTTTCTCTAAGTGCTATAATTGGTTTTCTCCTTAGTAAGGTATTTAAAACAGTTGCGGACATTGATCTAAATATATGAGGATAAATCGAAACTTTTTATAGGTACATTTAAGAAGTTTTTTGGCTTTATTTATTTGTAATGTCTCAGTTTTTGTTCTGTTTATCTGCAATCTAATCGCTCCTACATTTTTGAAAGTTTTTTGAAACAAATCTTTTGATATTGATGATAGCAAAGTGAATAGTTCAATACAAATCCTCTAGAAAAGAAGATAATTTCAATTCTATGCTAATATTTTTTCTTGTGGTCGTTCTTATTATCCAGTACATTGTGATTATAAGTGTACTGTGGATCAGATAAGATTCAACCTTATGTTACTCTTGTTTAAACTAAAATAATTCAGATAATTTAATAATCACTTAGACAGAGGCTCTGCTATTTTTGTATAAGCATTCTTATTGAATGCCATAAAACACTAACTTAAGAAATATATTATTGAACTGTTGCGTCTTTTTAATGCATTACAATGGTTGATTGCATATTGAATTTGGGTAATTTTTTTAAATAAAAATGTTTTAAATGACACATTTTGGCATTGGAATCTCCTACTCTCGATGTGAACTCATTAAATAAACTTTTAATACAAATAATTCCTCTACTAAAGAAAATACAAAAAGTGACCACTGAAAATTATTTAATCTTAATAGTTAATCCAGACCGAAGGAAGGGTCGTAGTAGGGAAATTACAAAAAGACAAAAACGAAAACTTTTTTGAAACTGCTATTAGAACATATGTGATATTCATACTTTTTCAAAGGAAAGCCACGAAACTATCTGAAATCGAATTTATTTAAACATTCATCTAAACAGAGAAACGCTTTGATTGTTCGATTGTGAGATATTGGCTCAGGCAATGAAGAGACGAAAGATTTAGAATAATTTATGGAATTTAAATAAGGTAAATATGTAGATTAGCCTTTGTGAGCAGCAGTCTCCGTTTCAAGAAAGGCTTCCGACTAGATTTGTGGGTTTGCCTAAATAAGTGGAAGAAAGTAATTGGACGTTTGGTTGGTGCGGGATACATAATTACTCCAGTAAAATTCTGATCTCTTATTTAAAATCTATCACCCAGAGGTTTGCTAAAATTAATTGCTTTTTTGATGTATTACCTATAGTATAACTAGTTATACATACTCTTTTGAAAGATGTTTGCGGAATTTAAAGATTTGAGAAATATAAGTCAAGAAAAAGGAAATATCTGTCAGACGATCATTTTTTTTTTTATATATATAATTTATATTTATCAATAAATTTATAGAATTTTAAGGATCTACATTGTCTCGGAAATCGCGAATTACTGTAATAAATTCGTCAAATGTGTACAAGCCTTTTATTTTAAGTCAAATATGTAAAAGCATTTCATAATAAATTCTTCAAAAGTGTATAAGCATTTCATTTTAAGTTACCATTCTAGGATAAGAACAAATACGCACGCACGCACGCAACACACACACACACACACACACACACACACACACACACACACACACACACACACACACACACACACACACACACACACACACACACGAGCAACAATCAAATCAACAAATAAACAAATCTAATCTTCAATGATTTCTTTTATAAGTTTTATAAAACTGCGAAAGAGCAAAACGTTTCTTTTTGAGAATTCGCACACATACCCTCTGGTGCGATGCGGTAAAATTCCTTTCCAGTTCGTGCAGAAAATAAAGAAACCTCGCACTTTCCTCTCTACAGAGTTGCCGGAGTAAGTAAAGTGACAGCGACAGGCTTCGGTTGGATCTGGAAAAGCGGGAAAATCTATTTATCTGCACTCAATTCTCCAGGAAACCTTCTCGAATACAGACTTTAGTTAGAATGCATCTTTCAAAGACACTTCCTCCAAAGGTTAGGAAAAAAAAAAAAAAGATTTCAGAAACGCTTCTTGGGAAGGGAAACTGTGTTGCTCAGAAATGGAGTTGCAATTCAAAGAAACTGTGTGTATTTAACTTAGTAAAAAACAGTCATTTGGATTTTTTTTTTTTTTTTTCAATTTTATGGACATGATTGTACTTCTGATGTTATTAAAATGATTGAATGAATTAGCTAATATGAGCTATGAGGTCCTTATATAAATAGTTTTTTTTATTGATATGCTTAGTTGTGAGACTGTTCATTGGCTTTGTATTTTCTTAATATTATTAAGATAAATGAATGAGTTGAAAGTATATATCAAATAAAAACGATATTTCCTTTTCAAGATAAATCTTATTCAAAATATTGAAATTTTGCTTGGTTTATTCTCTAGTTTCTAAAAGGTAAAAAAAGACTGGGCTCCTTAAAACATGGAACAGTTTCCTATTTGTTTGTCCTATTTGATATGCGAATAAATAATTTAAAAGTTTTTAGTAATCGTGTTTTTCCCGGTCAAGTTTGAGTACTTAGACTAGTGTTCCGTATATAAAACTTTTTCTCAACGTAAACTTCGATATGCTAATGGTAAATAAAAAATTATTTTATCCCAATCGTGTAAATGGTCCAGTATTTTAATAATAAGCTATGATGACTGCTAGCAGTAAGTTGATATACAGATAATACTATTATAGACCTTGAATGTTAAACACGTTAGTTAATTTCTTATTTTATAATTTATTATGTATTTAATATATTTTGATAAAAAAAAAATTTTTACGGAAACTATTCATGCTCACCCCCTTTCTTGACATTTAAAAATATTTTTGATTTGAGAATTTGAAAACTATTTTCCGTCGGTTTGATTTGTAACAAACTGTATGTGGGACATAATATTACAGTTTGTCGTTTTCATTTGGTACGAAACGTTTTTCTCTAACTACCAAAAATCGTATGAACTGTCAAAAATATTAAGATTTCTTTGTCTATATTAGTAGTGTGCCAAATTTTATTTAAATAGTACAACCGATTCCCACATTATTTCACTCCTAATATTTTGGATGGACAGAGAAACAGATTCTTTAAATATTTGATCTTTTACCTTTAGGATATGGAGGGCTAGAAATAAAAGAAGTTTTTTTTTTAATAATTGGTATTATTTATAGAATGGACATAAATTATTTGGCATGTTACTTTTTAGCATTTGACCATTGTTTATATTAGCATTTAAGCAGGACTATCAATGCAACCGCGAAGTCTTTAATGAATATTTTTATGATAATTAGATATAAATCAACGTAATCATGCTTTCTACTTAATTCTTTCTTTTAAGTATACATTAGATGAGTTCTTGGGCATTCACTATTAAATAATGCTTCCCTGATTTTTCCAATAAACTTTCACTTTAAATTTCCAGACCGATCGTAAACTTTTTTGATAGATGGGAGCTTTTATTTTACACGCATTTTGATTAATTTAAAACAAAAAATCCATCTACTTAAATTTTATTTAGAAAGTTTGGAATTAATGGTTTTCTTTTAAGAACTAGCAGCAAATGCTATGAACAGTCAAAAACTTAATTAACTAGGTAGTTTTGGTTTATTTCACCAATAGAATTAATAAGCTTTTAGACTGATAGAAAATGAAAAAGGAGCGTTAAACGAACTTTTCTTTAAATTGAGTGAAAATCAGTTATATTTTCTTCACTGCCAAACATACTTTCTCAGAAGGAATGATTTAAAAAAATTTAAAGAAGTTTTTTATTTTATAATTCAAAACTTTTTTTTGGTGGTGCACTTTTTGCAAATATAGCTTTGACGATAGCGCTTTATCTAAAAAAATGAGCTATTCTAAATATATATATATATATATATATATATATATATATATATATATATATATATATATATATATATATATATATATATATATATATATATATATATATATATATATATATATATATATATATATATAAATAAAAAATTCAAGATCTTTCAAAGGAGTTTATTAAAATGTACCTCTAAAAAACGAACGAAATATATTAAATAAAAAGAATTGTAAATAAAAATCATATTCTTATAAGTTTTCTTAAAGTAATTTCATGGTCTCCGGTTTTGTTAAATTTTTTTAGTTTGTGTTGACGTTCTTGCGTTCGAAAATTGGTTAACAGCCCGATGAAAGAATTCCAAAACAAGTAAAATTTGCAAAAACTGTAAGTCACAAATAAAAAGGAAAAGTCAGAACGTGTGTCATCAAGCAATAAACGTTTGGAAGAACGCTCACAGAGTGTAAAAATCATTCTTCCATGTGAATTTTAATCTCACTTTGTTGAAGACGAGTTCAAACTCATAATATATTTCCAAAAGTTGGCACTGCCCACTGTTTCGTAAACACTTTAGATTCGTAATAAATAGAATTGTTTTTAAAATCATATCAGTAAAAATGTCTTCATCTACACCAGAAATATCCAGACACTTGAAGAAATATTGGAGATGTTATTTATCAAGTATTAAGACATTTAGAATAGTTTGAATGTTTTTGTTGGTTAATCGTGCCAAGGACATAGCAAAGTTATAATTAATTCCTTGTTTGATGTTAGGACAGGTATTAATGATCAGAAAGAAAATAGCTTTCTTGAAGTTGCACCTTGAAAAAATTTCAGATTTGGTTATTGGGATTGGTCTTCTTGGTAGTATTTTCAAAACGCAATTTCGAATTTTCCACGACAGTAAAACGAGATATTCGAATACAAATTTTTATTTATTCTTTGAGATTAAAATATTAATATCACACTTACTTGCGAATTTTATGTTTAATATTTTCTACCTAAAAAAAACCTGAAATCTTGTATTTTATTGAAAAAATAAGTATTATTAATTTAATTACTGAATGAACAAGGTCTTTCAGAAAGCACTCTTTAATTAGGAAATTACACTTCTGAGGAATAGCGAGACACAGAAAGAAGCGACAATATGTTTGAAAAACACGTGTTGAATTTTAAATATATCTGGTTTGCGAAATTAGTTACAGTATTCAAATACGGCAGCAAATTGTTGCAAAATTTGAATATAGTGGAATGAGTTTATCGTTTCCCGGCATGACAAATTGTCCTGTTATCCCTTTATTGGATAGTGCAACTCAAACGGACACTTTTACTGGTGTTGCAAGGTACACAGATGGGCTGTTAGAACTTCATTTTACCTAGTTTTGTTTAATTACAAATCCATCCAAGTAAAAATGAGCGTCATCAGCCTACAATATGCAGCTGATTTATGATATTTTATAAGAAGGCATACATAATACACATTTAAAACACTATGAAGGAGGAAATTGCTAATTAAATTTTATTTTAATTGTCTGTAAAAAGGGAAACATAAAGTCATGTCAAACAATTTTCATTATCCTTAAGCAAATACAGCTGAAATGCATTAATTTTTAGTGTATACAATATACATATTTACGCTGCAGTTCATTCGTAATTTTCTGGACTGCTGGTAGTTTCTTAGAAATCAATTGAGCCGTTCTAGAATGATTTACTAACAAACGACAAAGTAAATGATCAAATTTATTCATTAATTGTTTGAATATTCGCGATTCTCTACGAAATTTAAGAGATCGGAAAAGTTTACTTTTATATGTTGGTACTATTTGAATTTGTGTCCAGTTTCAGATTGGAGGCAATGTTGAAATCAATATATTTGGTATATTACATGTTAGAATGTTTGGTCAATTCATATAGTGGTTTAATTGATATTGTAATAGCATGGTTTACAATTGATTTGAAAACATATTTACCACTTTTCAGTGCTATTTATTAATGGCGCAGATTATCTAGAGAAATTTCATTACATAATACTATTCTAGATGCAAATCAGATAATAATGCATGAAATATATATGTATATATATAACATATATCACTTATTACATACATTTTTCTGGGAATGAATAAAATAAATAAATGCTTGATACTCAACGCTAATATAATGTAAAACTTTCAAAGATATGACGTCTTATTCCAAGTCGAAATTATTTCAGGAAAAATTATTCACAGTCCTGAATACTCACAGCTTTCAATGGCGGAGTTCATAATTGTAAAACTGGTATTTTGTAAGATTTAGCCTTTGACAATTTAACTCGAAAATTCCAAGCACGGAATTTTATTCCCGGTTTTCTCGACTGCGCTTTTACGTTCCCTTTGGAATTACCATTTGAAACTTTACTTCTACCTGCAGACAGTCAAAGCGGGCGATCAATTAGAAGCTGCATTAAGCCCATCCGTAAAGATTTCGTCTTTTCGTAAGTAGCCATCTCTGCTGGAAACTATCCTGCAGGCGCAGAATTAAAGCAATGAGGGCTTTCAGCGAATGTTTTACGTTTCACTCGCCAAATCACGCTCTTCCTCCATACTTGGTCACATTCTGTGTTTTGAAAAGAAGGAAGATAACGGAAAAGTAATCTAAAATTTGTTTTGTTACTCTTTGTTATTGCTTACCCTTGTTATTTTTATTTTCAATTACCTATATGTTAAGAAAAGGCAATGAAAGTATTGCATTCGGTAAAAAAAAATAAAGTTTTTTTTTTTTTTTTTTTTTTGCATTTCTTCACATTTTGAAACACATTTGAGATAAAACTAGGGGTGTGGAACATCGCACAACTTTCAATTACACTATATACTGACGTGGATTTGTGTCATTTACCGTTTGTATATTTTAATCATTCATTTAGAAGAAATTACCTGTTTGGCGAAAATTCTTATAATTCTTATATATGCCTTAAAAAAAAAAAAAAAAAAAAAAAAAAAAAACACCCTCCGCCAATATGGCGATTTTTGAGATATTCTTTTTGATAAACCTTATATTATCCTTTATTATAAGCGAAATTGAGGAGAGAAGAAAAACGATCGTTGATGAGGTATGCTCAAGGAATGAGAACTTTGTGTTGAAAGCATTCGTTTTTCAACTTTTTACGCCATTAAAGCATTCTTATGAGAATATTGAAGATGGGGATGTTTAGAACACCTTAAGAGGCTTTACACAGCGATTTTTATCAATCAAAATTGTTGAAGCCGTTTTTTAGGAATCATTGAAAAACTTGATATTTTCAATGACAGCTACCTTATGCAGCATGCGCATGCGCGATTTCCTTAATGGTAGGCCCCATGGCCACCACTTACCCTCATACAAAATTTGAACATAGCAGGTCAATTTGTTCGGGAGCTATGCTGACCACACACACATACACATTTTTTCTAGATCACTTTTTTGAAATCAGGATGTTCCAAAATGTGGAGAAAAGCAAAAAAAAAAAAAAAAAAAAAAAAAAAATCGATCTGAATGTGTGGTCGGTATAACTTCCGAACGGATTGACCTACGATGTTAAAATTTTATGTACAAGGTAGTGGTTGCTGTGGGACTTCTCATTAAGGTTTTGGCCAAAATAGGCTATGCGTATACGGTAGCTGCTATTGAAAAATTTATGTTTCTCCCCAAAAAAAGACCTGACCGATTTTGATCAAAATCGCTATGGTAATGTCAAATTAGATGTTTTAAACATCCCTTTCATCAAAATTTCCTTAGAAATACGATAAAGCCGAAAAGGGTTGAAACATGGGTTTCAATTACAAGAAAAGATAATGAAATATTTATCGAAAATCATACCGCCAAATTCGCCGTATTAGTGGCGTTTTTATCGATAGTGTAATTGCTATTGCCAAATTATGCATTTTTTTTTAATCAATGAAAATATAAAAACAATAAATTACACCAATCCATGGCAAATATAAATGCAGTGATCAGTATTAAGTGTGATTGAAAGTTGTGTAATGTTCGATACTCCTAGGTTTTATCTTCGGTTCTTATCTACGGTTTACAGTATTTTTATAACTTTCAATAATTTTTTTTATTTCTTAATAATATTGTCATAGTTACTTTCAAAGTTGCAATTACACTGCAAACTATCATAGTTGCAATATGCATTAGATCAAAATACAATTTACTTAAAATTTTTTATGAAAAAATGAATCTACTTGAAGAACACCTAGTGTTAATTCGGTATGGATAGGAGGTGAAGTTACAAGATCGTTCCTTTTTCGTTTTATACTGAACAATTATAATTTTTGCTTTTCCCCTTCTAACATTTGTTTTCAACGTTTTCTTGTAAAAGTTCTTTAGTAAATTGGAATAAAACAAAAATCTTTGTAAAAAAATGGATATAGTGCTAATGTCTGAGTTGTTCATGGAGATGAATTAGTCGGTTATCAATTTAGTGATTGCTTTTGTTTCATTTCTTTATAATTTAATACTTCTATGTATCACTGCTTTTAAGCTAAAAAAAAACTAGATTAACTAAAATATTCGAGAATAGTATTCTGTAGAATAGAGCTTTCCCAAGCTTTCCAAGGTCGGTACTCACCTTTTTTAAAAGTTGATCAACCGCGATTCACTTTTTAAATCCTTTATATTAACTGAGCTTTTGTATGTATGTCTGCGGAGGCCTAATTAACCCCCAAGCTGTCATCCAACTTGGCAGGTAGGTTCGATGTCAATGACAATGCATTCTATTAACTTTTGGGACTGTTACTGTGACTAAAAGGTCGCTTTTACGAAATACTAGTAAACCATCTTGCCGTTAATCAATCGCATTAAAATCCGACCATTGTTGAAACTCTTTCTAGTTGCCAATTTTTTTAAGCCGACCAAACGGTATAGTGGTTAGCGTGCTAGCTTTTCTAGACCACGAGGTTGCGGGTTCGAGTCCCGCGTAGGCATGGGTGTTTGTAAATGTATGTTGGCTTGTCTAATGACGAAAGTTTCGGCGCATTATAGCCCTCGTGTTGCTGACGGCGCCAGATAATCTGAATACAACCAACCAACCAATTTTTTTAAATAAATAAATAATAAAATTACTTCACTCAGAATAAATAAATGATATTTGGATGATATTCGCGTTATTTTTTAATAAATAAATTTTAAAACGTAGGTTGCCGCACATTTGGCTGATAGAAATGTCTCTGTTACCGATTCTGTGTTAATGAATATAAAAATTGACAATGCATATAAAGTATTTTTTAAAAACTCGGTTTTTATTGGTTATATTGTTAGTATTACACCACCACTCCATTATTAAACAAAGGTTTTGGATTGTTTTTGACATCACTTTTGATTAGCCGCAAAGAAACTTAATTTAAACTGTAATTAAAAAAAAAATATTAAAAGTATATAAATTACTAAAAGTAATTAAATTAGTAAGAATTACTAAATAAATCGCAAGTTCTTAAAAGTAATTTATATGATATGGTTTGAGAACGTGTATAATTGAATGGCAATTTTCAATTTCTTTTGTTTAAAAATTTCAAAAACTGTGAAAAAAATTAGTATTGAAACTGCTATGTCTTACAATATTACCGTTCACGTAGGTGTTTTATTAACACATTGATATTTCTTCTTTCATTTTGATATTTCTTATGAAATCCGATTTCCATATAGAAACTTCAAAGATTTAAAAACTATTACCAACGCACAATTTGGGAACGTTGATGTAGAAATATGATTATGCTTTTAATGCATTAAAACTCATTTTTCCATTACTTTGCTTTTAATTTGAGACTGCGTGTGTAACAAATTAATCCATCTTGTAAATTACTAAAAAGTGATCTAATGAGAGTTCATCCTGTTAGAAAAGCTAATTTTCTTACTATAAGTCTTGCTGTTAATTAATAATTACATTAAATTTACTAAAGTTTAATAGCATTTATTTATTCTAGTCATTTAATATTATTTATTTATATGCAAATATTATTTCGAAAAATTATACTAAATGTAAAGCATAGTTAATTTATTTTTAAGATTGATAAGAAAATTTTATGCATTAAATCTAAAAATGGATCAGGGGGCTACAACATGAGATTTTTATTCAAATTGTTAATTTTTTAGATATGTTTATTGCATTTTTCAATTAAAATGTTGATTAATAATTATGAATTAATTTTCCATTTGAGAATAATTTAAACAATTATTTCCAAATTAAAAAAACAAGGTATTTATTTAAGAATTACCTTATTATTTAAAAAATAAGGGATTTATTTTTGAAATTCTCCCCTCGATAGCTTTTATTTGGTACCGAACGGAACCATGTTAAAGAAAAAAACAATATTTTTCTCATTCAAGAACTAAATAAAATACACATTTTAAACAATTATCTTGGCTCTGTTTTTTTTTATTTTTTTATTTTTTTTATTTTTTTTATTTATTATTATTTATTTATTTATTTATTTCATGCAACTAGTTTCCGAGGTATTATCGAGACAGTATTTCGATTCGAATTGAACCAAAGGATACAAAAATAAATTTTATTTCTTTCAAGTTACAGAAAAAAAAAAAGCGGCAGTTACAAAGCAGTGTAGGAAAATGCTCAATTGAAGATCATTAGGATTCTCAATGTCTCATTTCTGATGCCTAATAATTAAATACCAGAACATTTTCCAGGAATTGAGTGGACAGAGAAAATGATTACCCTACATAACCAAAAAGTATGTTCTTTTTTATCCTATCTTCCATTGTCCTATATATCCTCTTTCCATAATCCTATCCTATCTTCCATAATCCGATACAACAGGACACACGGGTGTTGTTATACAACAGGACACACGGGTGTTGTTATACAACAGGACACAGAACGCAAAGAGGTGAAATTCCTTTTTATTTTCAAAGCTGGTTCTATGCAAAGAACCAGCTTTGAAAATAAAAAGGAAATACACAAGAGACTTATAATGAAATAAAAACAAATGTACATTATAGAACCGAAAAATAGTTTCTAAACGGCATTTTTGCTATTTTTTTGTAAATTGCAAGTGCACCCCCTTGTACCGTCCTGGGTGCATATGAAGATTTATGGAGCAGTATAAGAATTAAAAAATATGACCAACAAACAAAGTTGTCAATGTTAGTAACGTAAGAATTAAATTAAGCCATTTTAACCTTTTTACAAACCTGGTGGTAAAATAATATTAAAACTATTCTCGATTTGATTTTAATTCATAAAGATACATAACATTACAAGAATAAATAAATTGAATTCTTTCATAATTGAATATAAACTTACGAATTTTAGACGATACAAATAAATACTCTTGCATTTAAATTGCATATTTAAAAAACCTATCAAATTACTTTTTAAGTATATTGCATTTTTATATTTTCAAAAGCACTTTTCCTAACTTTTAAATTTTATGAACAATTTAGATTTAGTTTCAGATGTGATTCAGTTCCGAAGGACATAAACGTACCAATTACTTGAATTTCGAAGTTCCCCACTCTCAGGTTATTATACTCCAAACTAACAACATCATCTCAGTTACTCTACTCATTACCTAGATTACTTATTGAAATTTCAGAACATGCGATATATCCTTACAGTTCGGAGAGTTTAATAGTAATAATAAGGAATGTTTTTATGATCAATAAAGAAATGTCCCGCCATGATATAAGCTGTAAGAGTACTTGTATTTATATTAAAAAAAAAAAAAATTGTGTTGTATAAATCTAACTTGAGTAACTTTTGTTAAAATGAAATAATTTAGCCATTTTATAGGTTTCAGAAAGTTTAAAAATAAATGGAAAATAAATGTATTATATAAATACTTGATACTCACTTAGGTAAATGCTTGTTTATTAACATAACTTATACATTTTAAAGTTATCAGAAAAGTTAAAATTTACTTTCTACGTTTTAATACTATTTTTTCTTATTTGTCTGGATTTTTTTAACCTACACGTCTTAACGTAATTGTCGGTTGCATTGGATATTTCGGGACGCAAGGGCCTAAAAGTGGAGGGAAAGTATACACGGATTAAATAGAAATCTGTTTTGACAAAAGAACTTTTTCCATGAGTTTTTTCAAGTATATACTGTCCAGCTAATGCTTCTTGCATGATTGAAAACCCGTAAAACTATAATAATTTCGCGCGACAACTGCCAAGAGACTATCTTCATAATCGCCGTCGTGTCTACTAAGTTTGAAAAGAGAAACTACAGAGCATTAGGTGATCCCGGTACCTCTTGAAAGCTAGGCGGGTATTTTGACTCAGAAACTTGAGTGTAGCCTTTAGTAATGAAGGTAGTTGATACATTTATTATAAAAAATTGCAACTTTTATTTTAACGATTTCGTGTTTTGATTTTTTTTTTTTTTTTTACATTTCTGTGATTAACTTATTTTGAGAAAGTTATAGCTTATTGTTATAAATAATTATTGGCTGACGGTTAGTGGTGGTTCACAAGGTAAATTAAAATATTTTTAAAAGAAATAAGTCACACATTTTAATGAATAAAATTTCGGATATATGCAGAGTTATTTAGCCCATTTTTTTTGTCGTACTAAGAACAGTTTTTATTAGCGGTTTGGAGAAGCTATAAAATTACCGCCACAATTTATTTGGTTAAAATTAATTTTTTTATACTTTTGTAATGAATAGTTCTGATCATTTTTCTAGAGCACTAATAATTATCGTAAGGTCTTTGATATAAAGGTTTATAAATGAATAGTATTTCATTTTATCAAAATCATGACGTTTAATAACTTAAAACTTCCAAATTTAGCAAAAGGGATTTTGAATTTGAAAGCCAATCGGGGAACTTAACGTATTAATTCTTCTTAAAAGCGAGAAGTCTCAGAATTAACGACGCTTAAGTCCAGTCGCCGTAGTTGATAAATTATTCCAAATTGAATATTCATTTCGAAAATATCTTAAGATGGGCACCGAATTGTGATGTTCCCCCCACCCTTTCATAAAGGCTTCATAGATCTTTCAAATGTGGTTTTGGAAGAGAGTTTTCAAGATGCATCAAATAATTATTCCATTGGAAGTTGCTATGAATACATCTAAACACTACGAAAGTGACTGCACTGCACCTTCGCTTTTAGTAGATTTCGGAAAGATGGAGATCAAAAAGGGTTTATTAAGTGGATGTAGGGTTGTTATTTCACACGCATAGTCATGTCCAGAGAGGGTTGACATCAAATGAAATTCAGCTGCATTTGGTGATCTACTGAGATTATGTATGATTAAAAGACATTATTAAGGATTTTCATATCTAGAGAAATATGGCATTACATAACTTATGTTGAAATTGAGTTTCTATTTTAATATGAGTAGTATTTAATTTTGTATATGAACACAAAAATTAAAGAAAATGCCTTTGAATTTTATTTTCTAAATAGTGACTAAATTTCTTATTTAAGAACAGGTTTATTATTCGAAAATTGTTTCTATTTCATTTATTATAAAAGATACGTTGGGTAAAAATAAAAATGATGTTTCTGTGTATCACAGTTAGAAAATTTATCCTTATATGGTAGAGGCAGTGTTAGCCAGTAAAATCTTTCCAAAGGGTATTTTCACCCCCTCTCTAAATTTTAAGGGGTATTTTTAAAATCTAAAGGCCTTAAACTAACTCTTAACACTGTGCGATTCGGTGACACTACGTTGGTGTCCAGCAAAACTTTTGGAAAAAGGTCAGCGACACCTTGAAAACGATTGAGCAAATGCCGGCAACACCTCGAAAACTGTCAAGAAAATGCCGCAACACTACAAAAATTATCGTGCAAATGACGGAAAAGTAAAATTTGATGATTTATGACATCCCGAAAAGACTCCGGCGATGGAAATAGGTGAAATGATGTGAACTTCTGAACCAGTCCTACCGGCACGGAGCAAAAAAAAAAAAAAAAAAAAAAAAATTGATTAGACGTGCGCACGACATTGTGTTAATTTACGTTTTTTATGAATTCAGGCATGAGGTTACCTTTTTTCTCTATTTTGTGCAAGAAGGGATGGTAAAATGCTCGGCGAAATACACTTAATAAGGAATGTCCGAAATTACATTTGAAAATTGCGGGTCGCTCCCCCTACAATCCACCTACTAATGTAGGACATGGTATCAGCAGCCATTCAATGACTTCAGCCAGTCACTTGTCTCTGCGAGACACGCTTGAACATAAATGCGCATGTTTTCGAAGGGGATGATTCGTATATTGCATTCCGTTGGAAAATAAACGAAAATTTTCCATTTTTCAGAAAAGGACGCTAATTTCAAAGAAAAAGAGCAGGGAGGTAGCTGCCCTTCGAAAATGACCAATTTTGGAAAACTGGTCAGGCATAGTATATGTATTGGGCTAAGTACAATCATTCAGATTTACTTTGATCCACATTTTCTATATTTTCATTTGTCCCACTTATGATTAAATACTATTTTCAGACCTCTATAACGGCATAAAAGGGAATTATAAACCGGAATTTTTAGCATAATTTGCAAAAATTAGAAATGGTAATAATTAAAACAAAAAAATTATTGGTAATTTATCTGGCGCAAAGTTATCCTGCTATTCGGAGTAACTTTACATCAGTATAAGAAATTCTATACAAAATACCCTGTGTTTTATTCAATCTAGGAGTCGAGAGAACTTTGAACTAGTAAAATTAAGTTTCTAAATATTTAAAACATCATCAGATGCAGTTCTCTACAACACAAAGTTTGAATATTTAAAAAAAAAAAAAAAAAAAAAAAAAAAAAAAACTCACAAAGAATATATTATGTAGAAACAGTGGAGGAAGAAAAAACAAACAAATATATTGCAAAAAAGCTATTAATCATCCAGTTTATTTATACAAATATACAGAAAAAATAATCTTCAGTTCATTCACTGAAAAATCAACTCAGTTTATCAATTAAGATTTGAAAGAGAAGTAAAAAACAATAAAACTGATTGGCCGTCCATATGCTATTAGCTAACTACATTGGACGTCACAATATGACACACACATTCTACATTTAATGTTAGAAAAAGTAGGACAAAATAAAAACAACACACTCACTTTATAATGTTTTCACTTTGGAATTCTTTAGTTTAATAGTTTTTCCCTAACAATGAATCGTTGATAATTGACACTCCTTGACAACTAGCTGGAGTAATATTTTTTGGCGATACTTTTTTAAACACGTCTGATTTTTCATAGCATAGGGTCATTCATATTGGGTCATTTCCAATACGCACCCGACTTCTTTATGCATCTCTTCAAGAACATGTGTTTTAAGTCAATTTGGCAGGGGTACCGTTCTCCAACACCTGTGAGCAGAAAGCTGATAATAAAAGCATTAAGTTATGAACTGGTATGTTTGATTTCTGCGTAACAATATTAATATGTGAGTCAAGCTTATGGCATCAAAATAACGACACTCCTATTATCAGAGGTCAATTTTTATTGACCGATTATGTATATCCTCATACCTTTCGTTTCTCGATTTGTTAACTTGTGTTGGAATGTTTAACAGAGGAATAAGAATATTTTGTGATTAAAGTGTCACTTATGACTGTGACAGGAATTGTTTGACTCAAACTTCTATGGACAGACAGGATTTCTGATGGAGAATATCCCTCGAATTCGATTTCCAGGTAAGTAATCTTGAACTCCGTGAATTTTTATTCCACACGATGAGATTGAAATGGTTTTTAATATTTCTATTCCATTAATATTTTTTAATACTTCAATTCTCTTAATTTTTTTTATAATTCGATTCTCTTAATTTTTTATTTAATTTCAATTCCCTCATTTTTTATATTTTGAGTATCTTAATTTTTTTTATATTTTGAGTATCTTAATGTTTTTATACTTCGATTCCTTTAATTTTTTTATATTTTGATTCCCTTTATTTTTTTTTATATTTCGATTTATAAGATAGAAGTACTGTCTTCTAAAAGAAAACTTTGCGCGTGGGAACGGTATTCTCGGGGAATTTATGAAAGCATTATTTAAAAACTGAAATAACACAATTTATATGTACTATAATTCTAAAAAAAAAATTCGATTACCTTGATTGAAGTTTATTTTTAGTAATTTTAATTCAAGCAATTTTTTTACTGCTACATTATCTAAATCAAAAGGAACTTTGAAAAATTTGAATAGTTTCAGAGAATTTTATTTTCAAAGATAACGTCTTAACGCTTTCATATTCAAAGCCATATCGCTGTCAATTCATTAAAAGTCAGCAGGAAATATAACTTTAAGCTGATTTTATTTTATTAACGTTGCATAAATTGTTGTTTATTCAGTGCTTTTCTGACTCTCCGCCAGAATCCTAAACTATTGCATTATTCTGCTAAACAACTGGTTTATACTTCCTGGCACAGAATACTCTATGATTCTCTACTCCAAATAAACATGCATGAATTGTGTATATATCTCTTTCAAGTCCACGCTGACACACTGCGGACACTGCAATAGCATTACATACGTCACTAGGCGATTTTGAGAGCTGGCCAAAGCCCTAATCATTTCCACCCTTCCTTCCTTTTTCGATAGCGTGTAACTATTTTAGTATTAAAACACTTTTATTCGATAAAAGAATACACCGCATTGAAATAGATGACTGGATGATTAATTACACTTCATGCTAATTTTCCTTTATGAATTGGATATTTTATCCTTGAATAACTTCTTTGAATACATTTTATTCAAGAGAGAATTAAAATTAGAATTGGGGAATTAATTTTCCAGGATAAGTTGGGGGATTGCAGGTGCTCGGTTGTAATAATTTAAGGCAAGGGATTAAGAAAATTGGTATCTTTATTTTTATGCGGCGTTATTATTTATTATCTTTCTCAAAGTTTGAAATTAAAGGTATAAGGTAAGGTTAAAATGTTTTAACATGCTTTGTCTTGTTTTGAGGATTGCAAAGTGAAATAAATATAATGTATGTCATTTCTTGAATTTAATTGGTACCTTGCGCAGAGGAAGATGTTTGTTAATTTTCTTAAATAATTAATAAGTCTAACAATTGTAAAACATATAAAGGTATTGCCTTTTTAAATTTTTTTTATAATGGAGACTTTACTATTTGTTAAGTGGTGTTACATCGTTTGAATATGATAGGAAATTTATTTAATGATAACTTTTAATGTATACACGTTTTACAGTTTTATATTTTTTAACAATATCAATTTAAATTTCTTTTTAACGAACATAAATAATTAAATTTAATTGTCTGATAGGCTATAGGAAGAATAATTAGGAACAGAATTATATAAAATATGTTTATTTTCAATCTACTTTCTTTGAAATCTTCTCTCTTTTCATTGGTGACTTTTCAAATATTAATTAACCTAAAAAACTAAAATGTATGGTTGAATAAATAAAATAAAGTGAAAATATTTTAATATAGTACCTAAATGTATTATTCTACAAATACATAGTTTCAGAATAGTTTAATGTAATCCACTATTAGGAATAACATTGAATCCATTTAGTATTAATGTCTGCATACAGAAAAAATCCCATTAAAATTCAATATGTAAACCTCAGAAAATACTATTGTTAAAATATATTTTTACTCTTAATACTAAGCTTTACTCTCTTAAATTAAATAAGAACAACATCAACTTAAACGCACTTTTTTGTTCAATTGTCAGAGTAAACAGTTGAAAATTATATTTGAAAGAAGTAATTAAATAAAAATAAAATTACTTGCACAAACTTCTTTCAGAACGTTAAAACATTTCTAAAAAGTTCTTTCAAACTTAAAACTGAAAAGAAATTAAAGTATGGACTTTTCTGAAAGAATAAAATGAAAAAAGCGTTCATTTGTAAATAAAATAAATTAATAAAAGCAATGGAAAAGTGAAAAGGTTGAAATTGAAATAGACGAATAACAATTACGGTACTTCTTATTTGTTAATGTATTTACGTGAAACCAATTTATTTGGTGTTTTGTATATATTAAATGTTCAACTTAGAAAATATTTAAGAAAGAAATTTTAAATAAATAGAAAATTTTAATTTTGAATCATAACAAATACCGTAAGTTTATGTTGTTGGAGTATTTGCATAATTTTAGAAAACTAAATCTCAGTAAAATATAAATACTGTAAGTATTTGTTGGAGTATTTTTAAAGAGAGTTACAAAACAAGTTTGGTGAAAGTAAACGAAATTTTGTAACTTTATAATAAGTTGCTTTCAATTTTAAAGATTTGGTAAAACCATACAACATTCTTACTTGTGTATAAAGATTACTATTTAGAATTGTTTAAAGAACTACAATTGAAATTAAAAGTAACGATTTTTTGTTTGTTTGTGCGTAGACATGGATACAAAAATTGTTCATGATGTCCCAAAAATTAAAAAAAATTAAAATTGTTAAAACTGCCTTAAATCTTCAAGATGCCATCTGCTGGAAATTTGTTTTTATCTGTACTTCCATTTCTATTTGAAGTGATATATAATGTACATTTTAAAACCTTTGATGATCTATTTTAAGTGACGCAACTTATGATGAAGATTCCATATATGTAAATTCTGTATAATCAGTAAAACTATCAATAATTCTTATTTATGAATATATATTATATGAATATATATTTATGAGTATATTATGAATATACATGTGGTGTGCACTATAGTAAAACTTCACACACTAATATGCACTGATATATTTTAATTAAATAAATGTTTGGTAAGAAATTTTTTCACTGTTTTTTTTTAAGTAGAAGGTTTGTTTTATAACCTTCAACATGTTTTTGAGGGATTGAAATGTCTAAGATGAAGCCTACTTAGTTTTCAATTGTTTCAACAAAAGATTGAAGAATTCTAAAGATTCGGACATGAGGGTATCTAGAAAGGAATAAAGAGGAACATATATTAAATGAGTTACTCCCTTACTTATTCAATTATACATTTAGGAAATGGGAATTTAAATAAATAAGAAATACATTGCAAATTAAGAATTTCTACACTACTAGTTTATGATGAAAATATTTTACTCACTGAAACATCTTTACGGACTGGATTCTCATACATCACCCATGCCAAAAGACATTTTGTTGATAAATTTTTCTCTAAATCTACTGCATATATAAGGATGAATTCTGTGTCAGTTGCTCTCAGATACCTATTCTTCAGTTGGTTGGTTGTTTTCAGATTATCTGGCATCGTCATCAACACGAGGGCTATAATGCGCCGAAACATTCGTCATTTGACAAGCCGACATACATTTACAAACATCCATGCCTTGCACCGGACTCGAACCCGCAACCTCGTGGTCTAGAAGCTAGTATGCTAACCATTATACCATTTGGTCCGCACCTACCTATTCTTCAGACATCAACATGAGCATTTATATTTTTTCAACTATTTAATTATTTTACATAAAAAAGGAGTACTTTTATTAAATGTGTTTTATTAAACTTTTGTTTAATTCTCAATTTCTATTTTTAATATATAAATATAGCGGAAAATATGTCTAGAATCCTTGATAGATTCTGAGAAAAATACAATTGGACATCGAGTAGATAGAAGCGGATTTTAAATGGTTAGGAAATTATAAGTGTATTTAAATCGTATGTTCCGTCAAATAATCATGAAATATAGTTCAAAGGATCAAAATATTCAAGTAAGGTATTTTTGTAGAGCTTAATAATCATATTATAACAATTCTAAGGACTTCAAAAATTCATTTTTTTTTGTAAGGGTGTGGTTCTCCTTAAGTGGATTTCAAACTGCAATGAAAATTAGAGTCTGAGTGTAATTGAAGCACAGCAATTTTGATAAGAAAAATCATTACCATATGTGGTTAAAACTAAAAAGATCATAGCTCACAATTTTTTCATTAGTGTATTTGTCCATGTTTGGTTTTAGAAAGGAAAACTACTAATATAAAAAAAACCTAGTAATTTAACGCAAAACGACAACTTTGCATTTAACAACAATCGCACTGAAAAAGAATAATACTATAATTTATACAGCAAGCTATACATAATTTTAGCCAATTTATGGTGTCGAACCCAAAACCTCACGAATGACTTTTCACAGTGATTTGGCTTTAACTATAGCTTTACAGCCTCAAGGCTGATTACAATAAACACAAACATTTTCACTTTAATAAGTCGATCAGCGGAAAGAAGCTTAATTATAAATGTTCTCGCCTTTACAATCTTGAATTAATGAGGAACACTTCGCTATTGAATCATCCAAATCGAAAGATAAGGGAAATGGATTATAATAACCAATTATAACCAAACTGAAACTTGTCACCTGTATTTCCACTGAGAGCTATGGGCATCCAATTACGCTTCTATCAGTTCCAGATTACAAATCGAGACACAGACTAGATTAAAACGAAAATATCGAATGGAAATGTTCGACATATTAGACTATGATTTGCTCAAAATTTCAAATGCTTTCCAAGATATTTCATTATCATTAAATGGCGAATCTGACTTTGACATAATTGTTAAATGGACCGTTCGGAACTCAATGCAAATTCCGAAGCAAATTTAAATCACTAGCCCCAATGGATTCTTGATTACTGATATAGTTTATTTGACTTTAGATTGGATTGAATATACTTATATTGGATCGTATTACGTTAGGAAACCCTTGAAAACTCTTTTATATCTGAATATGTGGCTTGAATTAAAAACAACCAAGAACAAGTTGTCAAAATGGGTTTGTACGTGTTTGGAAAGGTCTTATTTCAAAGTTTTAATTGGCAAACAACAGTACATTATTTAGAATATTTTCTAATGGGTTATGTTTTTATCAAATCAACAAAAAAGTGGTATTTCCAATTTTCTCTCATCAGAATTTAATGAAATTCCGTTGAATGGAGTGAGTACTTAGAGAAGGGGAAAAAGTTATACTTAAATTTCTTTTGGTTTTAAATGTAAACGTATATAATATAGTCAATAGAATTGTCTTTATTTAATTGACACAAAAAGAAGGATTTTTAATTGGCATCATCAGATTTTAATGAAATTTCGCTGAATTGCTATATCCTTAGAGGTAGTGGTAATAAATTTTATACTTGAATTGCTTTTGGTTTAAAAAATGCGCGTATGTAAAAATTAACTCTTTTGGTGGATTTCGACATTGCTTGCATTGCGAAATGTGGCACAGATATCTGCTTAATTATTATAGATATATAGCATATTCTTCTCCCCCCATAGTATCTAAACTCATAAGTGAGACTATTTTTAAAAATACGTTCGGTAGATGACTACGAATAATTAAAGTTTTAAATACGAGCTAATCTTTAAAATAGCTGGCTTCTAATTCTACAACGTTCTCATAACTTATTGTGACCATTGCTATAGTCAATATATGCATTATTAATTGTATCTAAAAAAAAATTTCAACGTTAAATATAAAAGATGTTGTTTAGTAATTTCTATGCAAAATAATAACTGCCAAATAAATCTACATTTAAATACACCTGACAGGCTGAAAGGTCAACTCTGAAAATAGTGACTGATTTTGATTTTGACGTCACCTTCCAAAAGAAGATCGAGTGTGAGTGTTTACATTCACAGAACTCTCGGTGGTATATACAGAACACTCGGTGAATGATTATTTGCACTTGCCATTCTTTTTATTTTTCCTATGTATATTCAATAATTCCTAATGTATATTCAATTCCTTAAATATTCAATTCCTTAAATATTCAATTCCTTAAATATTCAATAAATTTTACAAATTATTTTTTCTTATTCTCTAATTACATTACTTCAAAGAATACTTGATTTTCTAGTTTTAGATGATTTATCCTTGGAAATTATTGAATTTTTTCAAGTTTAATCTTTGTTTGCTTACTTCCTGTAGTTTTTTTTGCTATATAATTGAATACAAGGACATATTTGTATACAATTCTTGATGATAAAAGAATATGTTAAGTCTTATTCATATCATAATGCTTAACTTTATATACTTCTTTTTAATAATTTGACGGAAAGTTAACAATCACCCATTTTTTAGGAAAGTGTTGATACTTTTATCATTTTCTTTTAATAATTAATAATATTATAGCGACTAATAACTCCACTTTGTAAGGCTATAAGATCATTTTATTGTAATTTAAAAATTCGAAAATTTCCATACACTTATTTTTCCAATCTTTGATTAATTTGTACATTGTAGAATAGTAACCTATTTCGTAATTTTCCTTTGCGGTTTTTATTATTTTTTTTATTTTAAAAATAGTAACTTTACGCACTGTCCAGAATAACAGGTTTGAAGAAATTTTTTTGCAATATGTTACATTCTATTATAATCGTTTACATTACTGTTATGTTAAAAATAATTAAAATAAATAAATGTGAAATAATTTAACTCTGCTCAATTCAACTATTGATGAATAAATAATAATAATAAAAAAATAAATAAATACATTGCCATGCTTGACCTTGACCTTTATTACATTTTCACAAGTGGAGATCTCTATAATGGATGTAACCTAAAAATACCCAAAGAATGTATTGAAAATGAAAATTAGTCTTTAAATAGATTTTATATTTTTAAATTCACAAGAAAAATTTAAAAATATGACATTCCTAATTTTTGCAGCTTAGAAATAACCGCGTAGAGAGCTTAAAAACTGTTCTATTCTTATTGGACTTAATAACGCTTTGTTATAATTTCAGCAAAGGCTTAAGACATTTTTTTAATGAATTACGATTTTATGTGTTTAGATAAAAATTATTTTTTACAAGAAAATGTAACTCGTCAAATTTAGACTTGAGATAATTTGGCTCTGAGAAGCAGATGTGAAGTCACCAATAAAGTATAGTCAATAAATATTTGCAGAATTATTATATTCATTTAGAGATAGTAAAATGAGTGAGAATAAGAATCATATTTACTAGTTGCGCTCCATCACTGATTGATTGACTGACTCATTCTCTCACTCTGTAACGTTGCATCTTTTCATTTATCTGTTCACATGATGTGGAAATTACATTTTTTATTGTATCGAGTTTTCTTTTAGGATGATTGTTTCAATTTCAACATAATTTTTTTGCTGTTATAAAGGAAGTTGCAACAGTGGAGAATGAAATTGTCTTCAGAATTTTTTTTTTGTAAGGTTCTAAGAATTTTCTATAAGAGTTACTACCCTCACATGCACAAAATTACGTAATGAAAATTTAAATTTCAACATAATTTTATTTCACAGCTATAATGAAAGTGGCATTAGTGAGGAATGGAATTGTCTTGAGAGTAAAAATGATTTTTTGTAAGATTCTAAAGAATTGAAATTAACAAAATGAATAATTTCTTACCATTTCATAATTTATGTATATCAGATTTTTTTTTCATTTGTACAACATTAAAAGAATAATATAATCCATAAAAACAAAGTATTTAATATGAATCTTTTATAAGCATTGCCCATTTTTATATTCATTAACTTAGTGCCATTTCTATTGCCAGCGTGTGTTTATTTTTAATATTTAAAATTAGACGCAAACGTCATCTCTATCAGCAAAATATGTGGTAAACTACTTTTCAAAATTATTTCACTAAAAACGAATGTGAATTTATGCAATCACATCCAAATATCTTTTATTTGTTATGATTAAAACAATTTTATTATTTGTCTATTGAAACAATTTTGGCAGCAGGAAAGAGTTTCTTCAATGATCGGTTAAATGCTATTTCAGGATGATCGATTGGATTCTCGATTGGATGACAGTAAGTTGGCTATTTAGTATTCCTTAAAGTGACCTTTTAGTGACAGTGACAGCCCCCAAAATTGGATAGAATGCATTGTCATCGACATCGAATCTATCTGCCAAGTTTCAGATCTATTTAATGACATCAAGGGGGTTAATTAGGCCTTAGCAGATTTACGCGCGATCGACAAGCATACCCGCAAACATACATACACACAAACTCAAAGTTAATATAAAGAATTTCAAAATAGAATTTTTAATAAATATTTCGTGCATATTAAATTAAAGTATTTGTTATATTCAACATT